>JAUPFV010000002.1:181750921-182375141 GCA_036936605.1 Limnanthes douglasii subsp. nivea
CCCTAATCATTGCAATCCTTTCGAATTCTCCTAGGTATCAAAACACCTTTTTGCGTGTTTACTATAAATTAATCATTTCTCCACTGTTTTACCATCATCTTCATATTCACTTTGCTAAATTTCAGAGCTTTCTCTCTCAAACACAAGTTCTTTTTTTTTGGTTGTGAGTTTATGTTCACAGCTAGGAACGCTTTAATCAAAGTTGGGTGGCTTAATCTATCAGAGCTAGAAAAGGCACAAAAAGTCGAACGTGAAAGGCGCATTGCTGCAGGCCTACCTGCTTCCCCTATCGACAAACCAGAAATTCCAAATACAGAGCCTGGCCAGGGCTCTTCTTCAACCAGAAGTGTTAGACCGAGGAGATTGTTTCAATCCAACATTTCTCCTATTGTCTCACGCTCGTCGGTTCAGGAATCATAGCCCACTGTTGAACCAGGGCAGGCAGTTACTAGTTTCAAGAAGCCTTCCCCATTTATCGCGATGGGATCAGATGCAGATGTCTCTCCCAATAAACTGGTTGATCGGAGAAGAGGTCGCCTGGTAAAAGAGCAGGCTTCAAAAGGCACACCCTCAAAATCAGGGGCCAAAGACAACAATACGGGGCCAAAGGCACCCATAAAAGCTCCTAAGGACAAGCTGTCCGGACCGGAGGCCTCTAGCTCAAGCCTTCGAAGAGAAACCACCACATCTGAGCCCCAGCCGGAGACCAGAGTTCAGGAAAGAACTGAGGCCCAACAGTCCGGAGGTCAAACTGAACCAACTCCTAACTCCTCTCACCCAAGAACAGTTGAAAACCCCTCCTCGGTAATGGAGGAAGTGATGGAGGATTCTATCGAAGAGGCTCCGTTCGAGTCCGAAGTCTCCGGAAAAACTAGTGACGCTGTTGCTGCCAAGAAGGATAAAGGCAAAGAAAAACTATGCCTTAGGCACCCAGATCTGCCAGAATCCTAGAGGGAAAAGTGGGACCTTGTTTCCATAAATTTAGTGTTAAGTATCTTCTCGCTTTACAAAAAATTAATTATGATTTCATCCACACAGCCGAATTGGGTCGGATGCGTACCAAGTGGGGGATTCCGTAGAACGTAAAAATAAGAATCCCAATAGACCCTGAAACCCCAATGAACTGCAAGCGCAGTGAAATAGTTATCTTCACGAAGCTTTTTAACTGGGGGCTAAGGTTTCCCTTAGATCCTGAGATATTGAGGTACTTCCACCTCATCAAACTTTGTTCAAGTCAACTAAGTCCCAACGCCTGGTACACTCTTATGGCCTGCATCATGGCCTCCAGGCTCTCCAGAATTCCTCTACCAATGGAGGAATTCGCAGTTGTGGCAAGCCTCTGCAGAAACCATCACATTCTCTTCTATCACTTCAATATGGGTGATAACTATAAAGAAGTGGATGACCTGCTTGAGTCGGAGAGAAATTAGAGGACTCACTTTTTGTTCGTGAGTGGTGCCTGGGAGAATGGGAAGAAGATCAAAGCTGATACCAACCCAAGTCTCCTCACCAGCAGATGGCGAAGTGATAGTAAGAATGCCACCCTACATTCTCATTTTTATTCTTAGTGAATTTGTTTAACTGACTTGTTTTGTTTTGTTTCTATCTTTTTTTTAACACTGCTGCCCAAAGACTTCAATGATTACCTAAAGGCCGGGTAGATCACTTGTACCAAGATCAACACTTGGGCTGCTGAAAAGTGGGGAAATCGTTTTCACAATGCCTTTACTGGAGGCAATCTTGAAAGGTCTCACCTCTAGAACACTACTGGCCGTAGGGACTTGTCCTGGGAAGAACTTACCACTCCACCCCCTCCGGATGTAGTCCTTAAAAGAACACACGCACCGGATGGGTCACTGTACTTGCCTGGTGGAGCCAAGGCCCCAAGTAAAATGAAAGGCAAAAAAAGGAAGGGCAAGAAGAGTGTGGTTAAGACTAACCCTGCTGAAACGGAGGAAACTGCCCCAACAAACTAAGAGGGGCCAATTCCCAGTCAGATTGATGCTGCTCTGTTAGAACAAGTAGAGCATGAGAGTGCTAGGGAAGAGGCAAGATCTCCAAAACCCCAAAGGGTTCCTAAGAGAGACCGGAAACGAGGAGCAGAAAGAAAGGACAGGGAGGCCAAGAAGAAAAAGACCTCCAAGGGTGATGAACTTTCTCTTCAGCCTCCGGAGCCTCTCCCTCCTGTTGACCCTATTGATCCAACAAGAGCAGAGGAGATCCCTGGTGACTTTCGAACTGATGAGGTTGGAGGACGAGACCTTAGTATTGATGGTGTCGACCTTACGGGGTTTGAGCGGCTTGGTGAGTACTTCGAAAACCTTCCTAGAGATGACTTTGTTGGGCCCTATCTCCCTCCAAGCACTTCGAACACCGTTACCTTCAATGGTAAAACTTTCACTGTTTCAAGTGAAAGAGAGGTTATAACTCACTCTATACTGAGTACCGTTCAACCAGTGTTGGTCCTGGAGAAGCAAGTACGAGGTCATGCAGCAATCATTACTGCCCTTAATTCCGATAAGGAGAGATTGTCCGGAGACCTCCTTATTGCCAACCAAAACACTGATGTTTTGAGGAGAGAAAACGAGGAGTTTAAGAAGAGCCAGGATGGTTGGGTCTCAAAGGTAGCTGCCCTAGAAGATACTATCAAAGGCTTCCGGGAAAAGCAGTCCGAGTTGGAGAAAGATCTTACCTCTTCAAAAGAGGAAATAAAGACCAAGGATCAAATCATTCTTACTTTGACTAACTACAAGATCGCCCTCGAAGACTCGGTGTCCAAGGCTATAGAGGAAAAAGGTGATCTGCTAAGGGAGCAAGAGGCAAAAATTCAGGCCAATATCGATGCTTATGCTAACAATGTAATAGACAGTCAAGAAGTGATGTATGCCAAGGTGAAGTCGGACATGGTCTTGCTTTTTCATGAGAAGTTTCCGAAGAGGAATCTAGGAGACTTATGGAGTTTTGTAGAGTATCCAGACCTTCCCTTTCATACAATGGCTGAGGGTGATAGGTTTGATTTCTCCAGCGCATCCTCATCCGATGAAGAGGAGAACACCGGGGAGAGTCCAGGTGAGGAGAATGATGACCCTAAGAAGAAGAAAACAAGTGAGGCTGAGTCATCTTCAAAGGCTCAGTCTTAGATTATCAATTATCTTTTTTTTTTGTTTTGATTGAACTAAAGTCCTTGGAAGGCCAAGGCATTTTTGTAACCGTAGTATGCAAACCTGCTTCTCATCAAACCCTGATAGTATGCAGCTCTAAGGTGAGCCTTAACTCTTCTTTCTTCTATTAAGTCGAGCTGACCTCTGATTGCCACTTCGTTAGCGTGTTCGGAGAAATTGTGAACTCGAAATGAAGGGAGAGTTGCTTCTATGGGAGCTATGGCATCCATCCCATAGACCAAGGCAAAAGGTGACTCTTGTGTTGCAGCCCCAGGTGTAGTCCGGTAGGCCCACAAAACCTCTTGCAAATAACTAGGCAATTTTCCAGCAGCCCCTTCTAAATTTTTCTTCAAACCGAACAATATAGTTCTGTTAGCCACTTCAACCTGACCATTTTCTTGTGGGTGGAAAGGTGAAGAGAAACAATGGTGTATACCCCTAGAGGCACAGAAACTCTCCATTTCCTTGTTGTCGAACTGTGGCCCATTGTCTGTTGTTATCTTCCGTGGAATGCCAAATCTGCAACAGATATTGGATAAAATGAATTTTATGACAACTTTTGATGTTGTTCCTACCAGTGGGGCTGCTTCGATCCACTTCGAAAAATAATCAATAGCAACAATTATTGTCATGCGTCCTCCGGATGCCATAGGAAGAGGTCCCACCAAATCCAACCCCCATCGAGCAAAAGGTATAGGCTCAGAAATTGACTCTAAAGGGATAGCTGGGACATGAATTTCATTGCTATATCTCTGGTATGGGTCACACCTTTTCACCAGCTCCTTAGCATCTTGCATTATAGATGACCAGTAATAGCCAGCCAATAAAACTCTCCTTGTTAGAGCCCTGAATCCACAGTGAGCTGATCCCTCACCATCATGTAATTCAGAGAAGACTATTTGAGATTCATCATCCCCCAAACATCGTAAGAGGGGTTTACTGTAAGACTTCTTATAAAGAACATCTCTTAGTATGATGAAACCACGAGCCTTGTACTTTACTTTTCTTGCTATCGACTTGTCCGGAGGCAAAATACCATCGGAGAGATACTGCAGGAGAGGAAACCTCCAATCTTGAGGTTGTTTTATCGTTACATCGAAACTTTCTTCCTCCTTACCCATATTGAATTGAATGGAAGGACACTCCAGCACATGGATCCAAGGGTATGACTCAGTATAGGCTATGGTTGCCAAGGAATCTGCTAGTTCATTTTCTGTTCGGGGTATGTGCTCATAAATGATGCTTTTAAACTTAAGTGCCTCATTTTAAAGAAGAAGTAAGTACTTCACTAGTTGCTCCTTTTTAGCTTCGGATTGACCCTGTGCATGGTGGATAAGAAGCTGGGAGTCGCTCATCAACTTGACCATTTTGGCTCCACAAATAAAAGCCAACTTCAAACCAGCTATAACAGCTTCATATTCGAACTCATTTTTAGAAGCCCTAAAAGCAAAGCTTATAGCCTGGTACATTTTGTCACCATACGGAGAGGTCAAGCATAACCCTGCACCACATCCCATAGTACTTGATCCACCATCCGTCCGGACGATCCAGACCTTTTTATCTTTCATCTCAGTCGTTTGCTCTATATCCCTATCTGAGTGGAATTCAACTAAGAAATCAGCCACAACCTGGGCTTTGATTGTTGTTCAAAGAGAAAAATCAATATCGAAGTCCCTCAACTCCACTGACCACTTAGTCATTCTACTTGAAATGTCTGCCTTTTGAAGAACATTTTTCAAGGGATAGGATGTCCGGACGATAATAGGATGAGCCTGAAAATAAGACCTCATCTTCCTTGCAGCGATTACCAAGGCTAATGCTATTTTTTCGAGCTTTAAATAGCGTTTTTCTGCATCTATCAAGCTCTTCCTGATGTAGTACACTGGACGGGGGTAATTATCCACCTCTCTTACCAATACAACACGGATGGCACAACTGGAAACTGCCAAGTATACGAAGAGTGTCTCTCCATCAACAGGTTTAAGTAATGTCTTGGGGGAGGACAAATGTTTCTTAATCTCATTGAAGGCCTCATCACAATGTGAAATCCAGTCAAAAAAACGGGGCACATCTGTTCGAAGAGCTCGAGATGAATCGATTTAAAGCAGCCAACCTCCCAGTCAACCGTTGTACTTCTTTAATATTCCGAAGAGGCTCCATTTGGAATAAAGCATTAAGCTGGTCCGGATCGGGCTGCATCCCTTGCTCACTTATTATATACCCCAGGAATTTCCCGGACTGCACTCCAAACACACACTACTCTGATTTTAGTTTCAAATTTACTTTTACTAAGTTAGCAAAAGTTTCTTGGAGATCTGCCAAGTGTAGTTATTCATCTACACTTTTTACCATCATGTCATCAATGTACACTTCTATATTTCTTCCAATTTGATCAACAAAGGCTTTGTTCACTAACCTCTGATAGGTAGCCCCATCATTTTTTAACCCAAATGGCATCACCTTGTAACAATGAAGACCCCTATTAGTGACAAACGTGGTATGCTCCTGATCCTTTGGATCTACTTTAATCTGATTGTACCCGGAGAAGGCATCCATAAAAGAAAATAGCTTATTCTCAAAAGTGGAATCCACCAGCTGATCAATCCGGGGGACCAGGTATAAATCTTTTGGGCAAGCCATATTGAGATTTGTGAAGTCAATGCACATACGCCACTTGCTATTTTTCTTTTTCACCAAGACCGGATTGGCTGTCCACAAAGGATACTGAGACTCCTTTATATGCCCCATTTTAGTAAGCATGTCAACTTCTTGAACAATAACATCAGCCTTTTCCTTGGAAAACGCCCTTCTCTTTTGTACCACGGGTGCTATGTCTCTCCGGATGGATATGTGATGTGATATAATATCTGCTGGAACCCCGGTAACATCAGCATTGCACCAAGCAAAAACATGCTGATGGTCTTTTAGGAACTTCAATATTTTACTCTTTAGTTCGGATGACATTTTGGACCATATCTTAACATTGTTTCCCTCTTCCAAAGAATGTGTTTCAACTTCTTCAACCGGTATTAACACTCCAGGGGTCTCTCTGGGGTCATCAAGTTCACCCTCACCCCCAGAAATCCCCTCAAACTGCTATTCTTCATTGATACGAACTGCCCCCAACGTTCGTGGAGCCAGTGCTGTGGCATAACACTCTCTTGAAATATTTTGGCTACTCCGAACAACTCCCACTTGTCCTTGAACATCATATTTCAAACATTGGTGGACTGTTGAGGCCACTTCATGCATCCTAGAGAGCCAAGACCTCCATAGAATAGCATTATAACAAGTGGGACAATCCACCACAATAAAAAGTATTCTAACCATCTTCTTAAAAGGGCCCTTGCCCAACAAAACTTCCTCTTCGAACTCCCCGATCACATTTACTGAGCTTCCAGTGAAACCCACAATTGATCTGTCCGAACGCTGAATTACAGCTGGGTTTTTCATCTTTTTGTAAGAGGTTAAAAAGAGGATATTGGCTGAACTCCCAGTATCCACCAAGATTCGTCTTATGTCATTGCCCCCAATGGATGCTCCTATGACAACAACATCTTCATGAGGGCCAGCTATATCCCTCAAGTCATCCTCATCAAAAACAATGAAGGGAAATGGAATCTGTGATTGATAAGAGGTCATGCCTCCTTCCAGTTGGGTAGCTAAAGTATGAACGTGCCTCTTCCTTGAAGAAGCAGTGGGTGCTGTCATAATATCCCCTCCGAAAATTGTGAGTGACTCAAAAAAGTTAATAGGCCCGGAGACTGTTTTACAACGTTCCTCAATGGCACCCACTTTGTTTCGAGTTGGATCAGGATCCAAGTACTCTGACTCTACCTCGAATATTTCGATTATAACCATAGCTCCCTCCGGAGCGGATGTGCCTGCATTGTTTGGACCAGCCCGATGAGCATTATCAGGCCTATTTCCTCATCTTCTTTTGACATATGCCCCCAGCTTTCCTCTTTCAATTAAATTATGGACTTCTTGCTTTAAAGCAATACAATCGTCGGTGGTATGGCCAGTATCATTATGGTATTGACAGAAGGAATTGTCACAATGTTCCCTAGGAGATTGTAGTGCAGCCGGCCGTCTATAGTGTACTTCTTCCTTTATTTTGTCATAAATGGTGGCCACACTTTCTTTTAACTCAGCAAGCACTCCAGTTAAACCCAAGGCCCTCTCTTATTTCTAGATTGTTGACTCTGGGCAGGCGCAGCTGGCTGAGACTGAACTGTAGCTCTGTTATGACCCTGCCCGGCCTCCCTTGCCTTGTTCCCAGACTGATTTTGATTGGGGTTTGGTGCAACTGGGGCAGACCTTACCTGCCTGTGCACCCTAGTTTTCTTTGTTTCATCAACGTTAATTTGCTTTCCAACCTGATTCAGTAGACCTCCCCAAGTCATGGCTTTCTTTCTGGTCACTGAATCAACCAAATTTCCAGGGTTTAAGCCCTGCCTTAAAGATGCTATTGCTACTTGCTCGAAGCAATCAACCAACCCGTTTTTGGTGTTTACAAAACGACTTATGTATTATTTCAGTGATTCGTTCGGTTCTTGGGCACAATGGATAATTGTGTCCCCATTTCCCTTCAAGTCCTTACTTCCAACAAACTGCCTCCAAAAGGCCACCCAAAAAGTATCGAAATTTCTGATGCAACCTTGTGGTAAACTGTTATACCACTCCAGAGCACTCCCCGTAAAGGATTGGTAGAATTCTCTACGGAGTAACTTGTCGTCATCATCGAAATTCATGATGAAGTTTTTAAATTGTTCCAAGTGGTTGTCCGGATCTTTACTGCCATCGTATTTCTCCATTTTTGTGCTATCAAACATCTTAGGGAGGTTTCCGGACAGAATCTTGGAAGACAATGGAGATTGTCTCCAATTCCGGCCACGACTGAAAATGGTATCCTCATTGGGAGTTACAAAGATACCTGGTTCATCATGGAAGGCAAAAGGATCCACCAGCATCCGATCTACATGTCTACGGCTGTGAGATGATCCTTTGCCTATATGCCTCTTTAACTTTCCATGTCTATCCCTTTTTCTTGAATACTTCTTAACTAACTTTTGTTTCTTTTTAGATCGGCCCTCATCACTGCTGGAGGATAAGGACTCTTCAACTCCATCCTCGCCCGAGGAGCTACCAGAAGATTCTGAGTCTAAGTTAGAGCTCTCCACTGGCTTGGAACGGTGAGAGTTTTTAGAGCTAGCATGAGTCTTCTTGGTTCTCACATGGGTCTTCAAAGGCTCATGCTCTCTAGGTTTGTCGGTATGATGCGCAACTGATGCCTTTGACTTCTCTTTTATGCCCATCTTTGCCTTCTCTACCCTCAGAGCTTCTATCTCGCCCTTTAATCTATCACGCTCCTTAACGGTATATTCATCATTTTGACCCACCACTTCAAGCAAAGTTGGTGGTACTTCCGGTGCGTCCGGATTCATTCGGACTGATTTTTTCTGATGGTTTCGAATGCTAGATTCAGACACCGTCGATTCTCCCACTGTGGTCGCCAATTTGGTGTGGTTTATTTTCTTCTGAGGGTAAGTTTGTAATTTCGGTTTAGAGTTTTGTGGAGTTTTGTGAGTATTTAATGTTTAGGTAAAATGTAGAGGGAGAATCGAGCTGCCTGGTTGTAATTAATTTTCATTACCCTCATTTAATGTTGGTGGTTGGGTATTTATACCCTTATATTTGGGCCTTATGGGCTTTCGGGTCGTGCTTAATGGACCCAGGTTGAGTTTAAGGACCCATTAGTCTTAAGTAGGAGAACACGCAGCTTAGTCAAGAAGTGATTAGGTTTTAAGTACTTTAGTTCTGTTCGAACAGTCCAATGGATGATGGTGTCCGAACTGTCCCTGTCCAGTTAGGTAAACATAGTCCAAATTGACCCTGTCTGGTTCCCATAAAACATGGTGACAGAATCCGGACTCATCACGAATCATATGCCAAGATATCTCATTGACATTCAAGAGTAATAATACCTTGACATGGTTCAATCAACTGGTATTAGCACCGATTACCAACTTTGATACTCTGTAGACCCTATTTAGGCATCAGGTTATTTTAAAGAATGAGACTAAGGCTCATGGTGACGATTTCATGCATTGCAGAGGCATTATGTCCAAATAAAGAACAACCTCGAGTATTGCAGTAAGGATGTAGCTCGTGCTTTGTTTAGGCAAAGACTTCTCCCAGGAACATTGATTTAAGATGTTTTGAAGAAAAAGGTTCTGACTTTGGAGGATTTGTTGGCACAAATAGAATCACATATCAGAAAGGGGGAAACCTAGCGCCTTTGGTTAATACTAAACGATAAACTTTCACAGAATTACCAACGACCCGTTCTGATTCGAATAATTACCTCGATTTTGTGCCGAGAATTGCAGATACCTAAAATATCATATCATTCTCCTTTGCCTCCTGCAACACCGTGTCAATCCCGTCCACCTCAAGCTCAAAATCAGGATGTTTAGAGGCAATTTTAGTACGTTCCAATCTGAAGCGCAAACTCAATATGAGGTTTGAATGGCCAATGCAATAAATATCTAAGGTATGATAACTACACCAAGATGGTTGAGAGGGAAGAAGTTGAAAATTTAACAAGTATCACAATGGTGTTGGTCATTACTAGGTATTTCAAAGCTTTAATGAAGGAAATTAAATATTTGACTCATAATAGGAAATTACAGCAGTTCATAAGAAACTATAATAGGAAATAGTTTGGGATCCGTCAGGGCTGGATAATCTGGGACCAAAATAATTTCTTCGACACATGAGAACACCTACACAGTTATTATCAACCAAGAGGCATATGCTTTATCAAGAGAATACCTTGATCCGTATCTGAACCACCATGTAGCATGTACTTTTTTAATAAATAAAGCTTTGAGTTTGTCATTTGGGATTTTTACTATTACTCATTGAGATTCCGTTTCCGAGATCATTACTTTTCATATGAAAACACATTCCATGAGTATCAAAGTGCAGTTCCAAGGAAATATATCACCCTATTTAATTTAGACCCCTTACCTCGCTATGCTTTTTGAGGATGATGACCTCAGAGGTGTTGATGGCCCTCACGAGAATGTTTCCAAATCATTACACGGTGGAGGGTGAGGATATCCGAATTATATTTCTTAACAGGGGAAGTTTGGCTAACGTACTCTTTAATGGAACCTATGATAGGTTGATGAGTCTCCCTATTATCCGATGTTCATATAGAACAATCGTTGGGTTTACTAGGGTAAATAATACCGTCACCGGGGAATTTGAAGCGATCGTTATTCTAGGTAGATTTGAGTGTAAGAAAATAGTTCATGTGCTTTTTATGGTGATGGATCATCCTACCTCTTATAATTTTATATCTAACAGCTCTTTGTTTGATCGAATGTAAACTATCGTTTTGACTATCCATTCAAGGGAAATGAAGTTGTTGATAATTCCAGGGGGACCACCAGTTTTCTTATTTCGAGAGAAAATGTTGAGGCATATTATTTCGAGGAAGAAAAGAGTATGCAGATCAGAAATTTGTTGTTAGAATCTATAAGAGAGGATCTGATTCATTTTTTGTCTGAAAATTTGCATGTTTTTGTTTGATCTACTAAAGACGAATTTGGATTCCAAGTGATATAATGTGCCACAGGTAATCTGTTAACCCAAAAGCAAGACCAATATCATAGAAAATAAGATCTTTCTCTATTAAGAAGTCTACGTTATAGTAGAAAATATGGATATGATATCAAGGGTGGTCCACATGGACGACCAACCCAGTCTTATTAAGGAAACATAATGAGAATTGGAGAATATGCATTTATTTTACATATCTGAATAAATCTTGTCTCAAGGACCTCTTCCTGGTCCTAAGGGTAGATTAGTTGTTTTGTTCGCTTCTGGAAATAAACTCGTATCATACATGGATGCATACTTCAGCTATAACCCAATTCAAATACATGATTAAGACCAAAAGAGCACAAACCTTCATTATTGAGAGGGGCTTGCACTATTGTAATGTAAGTCTATTTTACCTAAAAATATTTAAAAATATTATTAGAGGTTGGTCAACAAATTCGTTGCTTCACAAATAGAAGGAATGTCAAGGTGTATATTGAAGATATGCTTGTAAACAGTGGTGAATATTTGAAGCACATCTCCGATTTGATTAAAACTTTTTCAGAATTTACTAAAACTTAATTTGGAAAAGTGTATGTTAGCGGTTCGATCTAGGAATTTCCTCAACTATCTAGTCATTGAGAAGGGAATTGAGTTCTATCATTTAAGGTTAAAGGATTTGGATTTGATGTGATTGCCCAAGAATCTTAAGGAAGTTCTAGTATTAATAGAAAGGCCTGCGATGCTTAGTGTGACAAAGAATTTGGTAAGATCAAGCACCATATCTCCACTCCGAAAGATTTATCCAAACTTTTCCCGATAGATATATTATATGTTTATTTGGTTGTATTTAACTAAATTACGAGCGTAGTCCAAGTAGGGAAGTGAGAAGTGTTATAAAGCCTATTTATTATGTGAGTCAGAGCTTATTGCCAGAAAAAAAGATTCCTTCACCTGGAAAAGCTAGCTCTTGTATCATCATAGTAAAGAATATTATACCCTATTTTCAGGGGTATTCCATCGTGGTTTGAATATCTTAGCCATTATGGAAAATTTTGAAAAATGTTAAAATATCAGGAAGGTTGATCCGATGGTCGATAGAGCTGAATAATTTTGATATATCATAGGGGTCGATGACAAATATAAAGCTCGGACTTGAGCTGATTTTTTAACAGAGTTTTATGTTGTATGATCCAAACCATCGTGCGAGAGCTCTAAGCCAGAAATGTTGGTTTGAACTGACGAATGATCTAATATCTTAGATGGTAGAGTTATGGTGCATTTAATGGCTCATTATGAGGAAGTAATGAATCATTTCATTTGCTTTCTTTGCCAAGCACCAAACTGTGAAGCTGTGTAGAAGCTGTAATCCTAGGGCTTCGGTTGACTCATATTTATGGAGTGGAAAAGGTTTGATTGATAAATGAATCAGAGATTCTGATTAACACTAATCTATTGGACAAGCATAAGCTCGAAATGAATATTTGGTCTAATATTGATAGTTCTGAAAAATTAAGAATAACATTTCGATAGTATCAAATACGAAAACGTTGTGAAGGTGGAAATTATTTAGTAAATTCCTATAGATTTCTCTAAGACCAAACCTTGAGTAACTGTACAAGAACATCATTCAATTGGTATATGATAATCTGATCTTTATTACAATGCCATTGTCAATAGGAACCTTATAATGTTAAAGGAATTTCATTATGGGCTTAGGTGGATGTTACTAACCCAAAACATCTTAGAAGGCCTAAATAAAAAATTAACATAGATTGCGGGAAAATGGCTAAACTACCTTCAAGAAATTTTGAGACCTATAGAATTGCTCCTCGAAAAACCATATGTGAGACTCATTCGCCTTGGTATAAAACATGGACATAGTGGTCCCAACAAAAAACAAAATTGCAAACTTTTAGGATATCTAACTATTCTCAAGAGGAGAACAAAGAAATGAGAAGGGTCGAGGTGGATCTAATTGAGGAAAAAAAACAAAGACCCAGCTAAGGATCTAGTATTTCCAAACTCTCATGAGAAATAGGTACTCTTCGAAGGTTTGAAAACGTAAATTCAATGTAGGAGATAAGGTTCTAAACAAACTTTTTTCCACATAAAGGATCGAAGGCTAGGCAAGCTCGGTCCAAAATAAAAAGGACCATGCACCGGGAGTAAAAGGGTTATGAAAGTAACTTACAAACTGGTGGATGACGAAAGGAGCAAACTTCAACACCCGTGGAACATCAAACACCTCAAACTCTACCATATGTAAATTTATAATTTATTGAATTTATCTCAAACTGAATCATTTATAATTTTTAAAGGGACCAGTGGCACACTCTTTCCTACCATTATGGAATAGAAAGCGTATACAATGTGCCTTTATATCCGAAGCATTAATAAAAATTTTCCAATTAAATATGATTTTTTCTTGGTAAAGTATACTAATTTTTGTTGGTCGAAGGCCGAATCGAAGCATGTGGATAGTTCATTTATGTTCAAATCTTCATAAAGGGTTCCAACATTAGTTTGTCAAAGAAAATACTAATGCTCTGAGTAAGTGATAAGACTTAGACCAAATATCTTGTATAGGGTGCCAACCTTAGTTTGCCAAAACGGAGGCCAATGCTCCAAATCAGTGACAAGACTTGAACCATATATCATGTAAACGTTTCCAACCTTAGTTGGTCAAATGGTGATACAAATTAAGGTCATAATACAGACTTAAGCATAAGCAAAGCCTTATTATCTGTAGGCTGGTGCAAGTTACAACATGACATGAAAATATAAACGAATAAATAAAACATGGTTATAATATATAAAAGAAACAATACTATGCTAATTTAAAAGACCCAAGGGGTTGAAATAAAATATTAAAAAATGTCATGGCCATCCATGGACTTTAGAGGTTTATATAGAAATTGTCCATGTTATTCAAGGACTTTCAATTTTAAAAAATAGTAGAGAATTAAATAAAAATTATCACTTATCTTTCAGAGTGTGAGGATCAATTTGAGTAACAAAGAGATTGATTTGAGAAACTGGAATATCGGTTCGAGCGGTAGGTTTTGCGAGGGAAACCAATTCCATGAGGACTTTCAGAGCCGGATTCTTGTTTCCTTCTTCTTCTGTTATTTTCTCATTTTCATTTGATTTATCATCAAACTTGAGAGACACCCCTTGTCGACGGTCAATATCGATAAATTCCTTCCCGAACACGCCGAGGTTAAGCTCTAAGAAACATTTATGAAAGCTAAGTATCATCCATGCACGAATGGAATCCTCTTCTTCACTAGTTACCTTGATAAAAAATACTCATACATGAGTATTCTTATTATTTTCACTTTGAAGATCAATTTATGCCGTCATGAGATTCACATTGAGATCTTCAATGCTGGTATCATAAGATGTTATTATACCTTTAAAGTGAGGAACATGTTTCTCGGTTTCGAGGTTGTGACTGTTGTTAGTTTGGACTTCTATCAAGTGAGCTTCCAAGCTACAAACCTCAGCTACATATTTTCTGCCACCAATCACGTACTTGATAAGTTTCTTCATCAAACCAAAAAAGTCGAGGCATTTGAGTTTATCCTAATCGATGAGGCTTTGCAGCATTGCCCAAGTATTGTTCAAAGTACTTAGAGGAAATATATTTAAAAATATGGGGAATATGAAATCCATTAAGATGATTATCTATGTGCAAGAGGATGTGACACAAGATACGTTGGGTAGAGATATTCTCGTACAATCAAAATGTACTTTTCATCTTGAGGCTCCACAATAACCATGGTGCATTTACACTTCAGCTTCTTCATCATCACCATCCCTTGGAAACCTCAACTCGGTAAATATTCGGTATGAGTTTTTTTTCCTTGCCCCCTTCATTTTTTCTTCTTTTGGTCAATTAATGAGTCCCCCAACAACAACCGTCTTGTATCATTGGCATGTTTGGTCGGGTTTGACACATTGGTACTGGTCGGGTTTGACACATTGGCACAAGTTTTAGATGAATTAGAAGCATCGATACTTTCGCTTTGTTTAGCTTTTCTTTTTAGAACCGTCATATTTATCAACTCTGATAATGCGGTTGGAGGAGGCTCGGGCATGATCCAGATAAATATTTATATTAAAATAATTTTG
Organism: Limnanthes douglasii subsp. nivea; assembly: GCA_036936605.1. Taxonomy (NCBI): domain Eukaryota; kingdom Viridiplantae; phylum Streptophyta; class Magnoliopsida; order Brassicales; family Limnanthaceae; genus Limnanthes; species Limnanthes douglasii. Next base: position 181,765,834 of record JAUPFV010000002.1, read on the forward strand.
GATAAAATTCAAAATTCAAATAATTAAGAATAATTTTTAATCAATAACTTTTAATATTAAAAAAATTACCACTTACCAGAACAACAAAACAAAGTGTAAAGTTTGATTGTAATTCCATGTTTACTATTTAATAAATCGCTGTTAATTAAAATAAAAACAGCCAAAATAACCCTAAAATGTAATAAAAAGTTATTGATTATAAACTAAGCTTGTCTCTATACAGAATCATCAGACTCTTTTGACTCATATCCTCGTTTTACTCGTCTCTTTGAAAATCCTTCACGCCATTCTCTTTCCCCGACCGTAAAAATACGGTAGTTCTTATTGGATATGCCTAAATTAGCACTATTTTTCCTAAAATGGTGTTCTATATTAAAATTATTTTTGTAACTTGAGAGTTATTATATTAGAGGAAAGGAATGGGTTGGCTTTATGAAAAAGTTTGAAAGAAGAAAACCCATAGTTATTACTGGAAATTTATCCAAATTATTTTTTCGTATAATTATGTTTTATATTAAAGATGTTTTTGTAACTTAAACAGTTATTGTATTCGAGGAAACGAATCGGTCGGTTTTTGCTGTTGTTATGGAAAAGTTGGAAAGAAAAAAAACCCTAGTTTTACTTTCTTAAATTTGAAATTCATAAACGAAATATTTTTATTAGGTTACTATTTTTCTTTTACGACGAAAGAAGCTCATTAGAACTTAAACCATAGAAATAAAACTAACTTATTATAGAACCTCCAAAAACATAATCATATAACGCGACAATTCTATCTCGACCTCTTTCCGTACTCTCTCACAATCTCGTCTCGCTTCTTTTTCTGCATCACCAACCATTGAAAAAAACTCTTAGTTTCATTTCTTTTATTAGTTATTTTCAAAAGTTTGGAGACTGATAAATTATCAGTCAGTCTCGTTTTATAAGCAGCCTTTTTACATTCCAACCATGTGAACTCCTTGTACAGTATGTTTTCGTCAGATTTTACCGGATTGTCTAAAGGTGTAACTTTTTGCTCCAAGGCCGGTACCCCAAAATACACCATTGATAACCTTGAACTTTTTTTTTGCGTCGGTCAAAACTTTGTGCTTAACACTCGTGAACCTTCCATTTGTCAAAACCCACATAAACAGAAAATTCACATGTTACAAAAGTTCACTCAAACTTTTGCTCTGAATCTTAAAGTTCTAAGCTTTAACTCCAAAATATAGAAAAAGATAAAAACCTATTATTCTTATACACAAGTTTTGTTCTTAAAAATGAAAAAAATAGGTTTAGAATATAAATAAATATAGAATAAAATGAAAAAGATAAAAAAAAAATACTTTCTAGGCTTTGGCTGACTTAAAGCCCAATAGAAGGTCCAAGATTGACAATGGATCATAACATCTATTTGGACCTCATCACACGTTAATAAAGTCTACTGTTCTAGTGTCACACAAATGAATAAATATGTGTAACAAGATTTGTAACTGCATGTAACAAACCCCACTAGCAACTGTCTAACAGATTTGGTTCATTAAACTACCTATAAATATGTATCATGTTACACTTTTAATAAATGAGAAAACCTATTACTAAATTCTCTCCATTCTTCTCTTCTATCTTGGTATAAGAGCTACCTTAAGTCTTCAATGGCGAATTCAGAATCACCTACTCTAAGTAATGAGTCTCTAGGCTCAGTGTTCCCTAGCAGCTTCTCTGGTGTTACCAAAAGTGTGCACCTGCAAACAATCAACAACAATAGTCAGATCAGACTTGACATAAACAATTACTTGCTATGGAGAACTATGGTATTGCCTATTATTAAAGGCAATAATCTAGGAGGCTTTGTCACAGTGGACAAGCCTTGTCCTCCTAAACTCATTAGTGATTCTGAAGGAAATGTTGCTGACAATCCTGAGTTTGAGGATTGGATTGCAAAGGACCAGTTACTTCTTGGTTGGTGTTACCAAAAGTGTGCACCTGCAAACAATCAACAACAATAGTCAGATCAGACTTGACATAAACAATTATTTGCTATGGAGAACTATGGTATTGCCTATTATTAAAGGCAATAATCTAGGAGGCTTTGTCACAGTGGACAAGCCTTGTCCTCCTAAACTCATTAGTGATTCTGAAGGAAATGTTGCTGACAATCCTGAGTTTGAGGATTGGATTGCAAAGGACCAGTTACTTGTTGGTTGGTTGTACTCTACTATGAGTTCAGAGGTTGCTACTCAGCTAATGGAAGAAGGCACCTCAAAAAATCTGTGAGATGCAGCTAGTAAGCTTTCTGGCTCACATACAAGAGCCAGAATAACTTACTACAAATATGAGTTTTAGAGAACAAGGAAAGGTAATTCTACTATGACTGAATATCTAAGCCAGATGAAGAATATTGCTAACAATCTTGTGTTAGCTGGGTGTGGTGTATCAATTGATGACTTAATAACTCAAGTCCTTGCTATTTTGGACTCATAGTATACACCAATTGTTGTTAGCCTAACTGATAAAGATTCTATGGGATGGTTAGATCTTCAAACTAGCCTACTTACGTTTGAGAGTAGATTGGATCAACTGGTGAATCTTCAAAACAACGTGTCTAATCTAAGCCTATCAACAACTAATCTTACTCAAAAAACAGTACAAGTCACAGAACAACAACACAAATAAGAGAAACTATTCTGGTCAATACAGGGGGTCATACAAAAACAACAGAGGAAGAAATAATTCCTCAAGCTTTTCAAGAGAAAGGAACAACTTTTATAGAGGGAGATGTGGACGCTTCTCTCAAAATAAGCCTACATGCCAGATCTGTAATAGATATGAACATACTAATCCAGTTTGTTATTACAGGGATGACCCATCTGTTATGATATCATCCTCTTCTGAACAACCTAAGGGTGATGGTGATCATACAGCCTATCTGGCGAATCAAGACTCTACATGCACTGTTCGAAGAGATAATCATATTTGAGGTGCTAACATTCTTTAAGCGCACTATTTTATTCGAAGTACTACACGTTCATTCAGAGCACTATTCGAAAAGATATCATATTTGAGGTGCTAACATTCTTTAAACACATTGTTTTATTCGAAGTGCTACATATTCATTTAGAGAACTATTCAAAGAGATAATCATATTTGATGTGCTAACATTCTTTAAACACACTATTTTATTTGAAGTGTTATATGTTCATTTCGAGGACTGATTCAAAGAGATAGTAATATTTCAGGTGTTAACGTTCTTTAAACGCACCGTTTCAAGTAATGACAATATTCGAAGTGTTAACACCTTGTTCATAAAATATAAATTATTCAATATGAAATATAAAGGTGGAAAATATTTGTGATAAAAGAAGGCATTGTTCCTTGGACAAATTAAAACGTATTTTTAGCCTTACAAAAATATAAGTTCGAGTGCCAAGCGCTTAAAGAACTTACAAAATATAGAACACGAACAACATTAGATGATTTAACAACATATAAAACAGAAGATCTATATTTTTAATCCTCTTGATCTTCATTGTGAGAGTGGTCTGAGCTTCCTTCCGAAGAGTTCTTTTTCCTGATCAAAGACGTCTTTATCTTTCTTTGAATCAGTTACTTGGATAATTTTCTATGGGAATTAACTTCTGGAAGCTTGAAAAATTTACCTTTGGAAACGCTGCATGGAATTTGCAGAGCAAATTGATTGTTTTTTCTCCTCGACGTTTTTTTATAACAACAAAACTTTCTTGACCTCTATGGTCTTGGAAGCTTTTACATCAAAGCGCTTCTCTTTTTGAAAATATCACTTTCAGTGATATCAATTCATCAGCAATCTTTTTCTTCTCCTCCTCACTTTTATTAAGTGACTCTTTAGAGAAGAATTTTTCTTTTTTTCTTTGGCCATTTCTCTTTCATGTTTTATTTTGAGTTCATCTAGGTCACATTGATTGGAAGCATTCAATTTCATTTTTTCTTGATCATTAACAACTTTCAAGTGATGTTTGAGCTGGACGGCTCATGTTATGAACTTTGATCTATCATCCTGGAAAACTTAGAATTGTTCGAGAATAAGTCGACCAAAAATATCTCTCATCTTTTTCTCTCCCTTAGCCTATTTTCTCCACCGGATCGTATCTTTAGCCATAGCCTCTAATTTTCTTCAAGTAGGAGTACCCTTTATGTATAAATTATTTACGTCTTCTTTGAGGTTAGATAATGGTTGAAGTGCATTTGATAATTCTTTAGAGGGTTCATCAATAGGGATAGTATAAGGATTCATAAATCATAAGAGTGGATGATGAGGAATGTGGTGGAAGATTCAAACTTAAAATTTCAGGTAGAAGAGGTGAGGGAACTTGATGAGCAATTCGTTCAAGTTGATCTTGGATTCGTTGAACATCAGGGTCCATGTCCCTATAAAGGTCTTGAATTTCAGCTTCATCGATAATTATTTATTTATGAAGTTATCATTTCCTTGGTGATCTATCACTACAAATTATTCAATATCTTTGGCATTTGGATTTGAATTTCAGTGAGGCATTTTGACATTTTTCTCTGTAAGTTATCATTTATGGAGGATTTTTTGAAGTGTCTTTGTTTTTCAAGCGACAGTCTATTTTCTTTTCGGAGAAGTTTTAACCTCGATTCCTTCTTCAATGCTTGGAAGATTAGTTTTGCTTGCTTTCCCTTTGGGTTGTCTCTATTTTTTATGTGGCTTCGGATTTGTCGAAAAGCTAGTATCAACTTTTTAATTTTTTCACTTCTTATTTGGGGGTGAGTGGCTTTGAGACCTATTTCGAACCAGAAGTATAACTTTTGCGTCAGGTGATAATAGTATTTTTACAGTATCGTCTGGGTTTGGGGGCTTCATTAACTCTTCATCCGAAACGAAAACATCTGAAGGGATCCTCCATAAGTGGTTGTTGATGAAATTTATAGGCATAAAAACACTATAAAAATCGTTAATCTATACATTTTTCGCCCAACTAGACAGTTTGACAAAAAATTATTTGACAGTTTTCTTACGATCTTTGTACCGCCTTAAAATTTCGAAATGAAATAACAATACATAATAAAGAAGTTGGAATATAAAACATGAAAATGAAAAGAGACTAATTAACATACTGGTACTTTTCCAAACAAGGTTGAGCTTTGACATATTCTCTTCATAAACCTCTTTGTCATTTTCCAGACTTCAGAAATAATGAAAAATATTTGTTTCCAGAACTTGTCAGCTTTGAGGAGATCGTGAATTATCTTGAAGTCATCTCTGAGGGTGATATACTAGAATGGTAGCACTGGATATTTTGAAAAACTAATCATTGCAATGAAGTCTTTGATAGAAATAAATTTTTTGCCTAGTCTGAAAGCCATAATGACAAATAATATGGTGAACCATAAATTTAGGCATACTTGTGTTGGGCACAAATCAAGAAGTTCGAAGTACTCCACTATCATTGGGTCGAATGGGAATCGAAGTCCCCAGTTGATGATCTCAGGGTAGACCACAAGTTCATTTACTCCACGAGAGAGTGGAGGCTATTCTCTTTGTGGTAAACGAAGCACGACATTGTGTTTTTAATAATTTTATATGGGATTGACCGTAATATTCATATGACACATTTTTCAACGCAATGATATATTCGAGGAGGACCAGCTTCAGGTTTACACTCATAGTTGCAGAAATTTCCTTGGGTAGTTCAATTGGCTCTTTCTTTTTCCTTATTTTTTCTCCGAAGTTGTTTTCTTTGAAGAATTGTCTTTGGATTCTGAAGCGGTGCTACTTTCTGTAATTTCAAGACAGAAATCCGTTTATGTCCTCCACTATGATTCAGATTATTCTTCAGAAGCTTCATCTCGCAGTTGAGGTGGAGTTTTGTCACTAGTAGTATCTTATAGATAAGAGGCTCCCATTGTGCTTTGTTGAGGGGTATTTGAAGGATTTTATGTACTCTTTGCTAGTCACAACTATCTCCTTCGAGATACGAGAAGATGTAGGATACTATGAACCATTATTGTCTTCAAAATCTCCCACGTCTTCAAATGAGCTTCTTTTAGAAGGTTGATTATGGTAAGAGTGAGTCTTTGATTGAATTCGTGGTGTTTCCTTGCGAGAAGTTCGAAGAGTTTTAGTGTTAACTATAGGAGATGTTTATGATTTACTATGTATCTCTTTGAGATTCATTCGAGGAGGAGTTGATGTGTTTCTAGAGAATGGTGGTGAAATGTTTCAAAATAGTGGTTGTTGAGAAGTTTTTCGTGAGCAGGTGTCAAGAACTGGGTTGGATGGATTTTGGAACCCAGAAGAATTCTGGTCATGGATGAAATTCTCGTATAATATGGTATTAGTTGAAAGCTTGGGTGAATTATTTATTACACCTGCAGTACGGTATTCAGCAGCCCTTTCACTGATGTACAAGAATTCTTAAATTAGTTTATAGAAGGTTGAAGGTAAATCAGAAAAGTTGAGTTTTCCGGTGAAGTTGGCGGTGGAATAAAGTTTTCAGATTATTCTCCCTTTCTCTTTCTCTCTCTAAAAGTTGTATGTGAAGTAAAAATAGCTAAGAGAGGAATATTTATACAAGAATAAGGAATGATAAAGTGGGCAGAGAAGACAAAGAGTTGATGACAGCTATTGGATGACATGAGAACCGCCAAACGATTGCCTACTACCAATTAGAGTGATACCTGCATATTATCAAACCTAATGGCATGCTGCACGCGCACTAGGGTACTCCATACGTCTCTAGCTATTGCTAGAGAAATGATTAAAAAATATGTATGTTACATTCGAAGATAATAAGTGTAGAAGTAAGCCATTGTGATGTGATGATGGGTGGTTTGTATTTGAGGAAACTTAAAGTATGGCGATTTGTAGTTTGATTTCTAGTTCTTATTAGTTATTCTTCATAAAACCTATGGGGGCTACTGATAACGACACAAATTATCATGGACTTAAGATAATAACATTAAGGTTGTTTTAAATGAATTGTAAAGTCATGTAAGAGGATTTATGCTATTTGTAAATATAAAAGACCACAATGTAATTTATCTCTTTTGTATAATTGAATCGGTTAAAGTCTTTCAGTTTTCTTATAAATAGGGCTGGAGACTTATGAATAAAGGATCCAACTTTACCGGTTATTTGTTTTCTGATAACCAAAACACTGTTAAACTTTCTTTACATTTTCATTATCTCTCTACATTTACATTCTCTCTTTAAAAATAACAGACTTAATTCTATTAATTAACAAGAAAACCTCTTCCATTTAACATTAACCAGAAGACATATAGTGACATTAGTTCTCGAGTATCCAATTTCCAAAGTAAATTATTCCACATTCATACTTTTATTGATCAAGACCCCTCAAACCTCATCCTTGTTTTGGAAGAAATTGAGGCTTCCTCTTCCATCATCTTCCTCACCATAGCTGAATAATTTTTCTCTAAAGCAAAAATCAAAAGAATCATGGCTCAAACTCGGAGACAAAAATACCAAAATAAAATCCAGAATAATGCCAAAACTCGTATCTTACGTAGTAAATTTCTCTATATCTAATAATAGAGGAGACCTAATAACCACTACATCTAAAGTTGCTAATATCTAGGTGAACTACTTGAGTGATCCCATTGGCATCACGAAAGCTCCAAGTTATCCGGGTATCGCTAGGGTGTTTTCTCTCATTACCAAAAATGTTAACTCAACAAATAAGACATCAATGATTTGCACTATAATGTGCACGGAGGTTAAAAATACCTTATTCATCGAATAAATTCATTTGATTTATTCAATTATAGACGCTTTGAGCCTTTTTAGAATTCCCCTTATAATTCTTTCATTCTTAAAAAAAAACAATCATTCTTACACCGCTGATTTCTAGCCAATTGTTTGTTGCAATATCGTGTACACGATTATCTCCAAGATTCTAGCTAACGTAATCAGGGACTTTTTCCATTAGTTAATTGATGAATCTCAGCCGAATTTCATCTTAGGACGAAGAATCTTAGATAATATCATTCTCTCTCAAGAGCTGCTCAAGAGTTACCAAACTAATAAGAAAGTCCAAAGGGTCGCACTAAACATCGACCTTATTAAAGTTTTTGATAATATTATTTAGTATATTATTCCAGGCGTCCTTGTTGTCCTGAACTTCTCAAAAATGATGATCTATTGGATAGTCTAATGTATATGCACTTATTCGCAAAAGTCAACAATAATTATGATTTTATTGAAAATTTCTAACGTATGGGCTCAGGCAAAGTGGCCCCTCTCATTTTTTTTCCATTTCTTCCTTGTAATACAAGTCTTATCCAATATCCTGAAGGATAAAATAAGTACATGAAATTCAAATTCCATTAGAAATGTCAAAAGCTCAAAATAATTAACGATTTTTGTGATAATGACTTATTCTCTATTATGGTGACCAAAACTTCCTCAATCTAAAAAAAGGGTCTCGATGCGTTATTATATCTCTCGGGTCTGTAATTCAGTCTCGTTAAAAGTCATATTTCTCTCTACGGGGTAAACCCAACCTTTCGAAATCTTATTGACATTTAAAGGTATAAGGTAGTTCTCTTTATATAAAGTATTTGAGAGTCCCTCTTCTCACTTGCTAAGTGGCCTATAATGACCATCATCTCCTTCCAACAACATATAATTGCTCGTATAGTTTATTGAACTTCTAAACACACTTATTATATGATAAGGCTCTATATGATGAAGTTGTATCTCTTCGATAGCTATGTATACTAGTTATGAATCCTCATTTTCCCATATATGATTCTTAAAGAGCTATCTCAATCCCTCTGATGTTACCTCTGATCAATCTATGAGATGAAGGTTTAAGAGGTTAAAGTTACTTGGTCAAATTTAAAATTGCATATGATGGAAGACGACCTTGGGATTTTGGTTCTAAAAATCTAGAATAAAACAATTGTCTTTAAACACTTGTGCGCCTTAGTTAGTAAAAACGTAAACTCAAGCCGGTGTGATTGGATTAACTCTAAAAGATTAAAAATAAAAAAAATTAGGCTTTAATGTTGGCTACTCACCATCATGGACTTGAGGAAACAATTTACGACTTAGGTCATCGGCTAGCAACATGTATAAGATATCAATTGATAATTGTCGTATCACTCGTGGCTTCTATCTACCTCCATGGTAACCCATATTAGGAAATGTATTATTCATGAGTCAAGGTTTGACAAAAATTTCAAGTTATCATACATCATTCTAAATGAGTTGTGGAACTAGCTGTCCTAATTAAGGTCTGCAAGCACCAAGAATCATCGCAATCTTTGGGAGATTAACAACCTCATTCTCTCTTTCCCTCTTCCAAACATAAACTACGACGAGTCCATTCTTGAACCGTCAAGAGTGAAAACACTAATTTCACAATCAAAGACACATATAGTGTCATAGGAACGTCCACCCCTAGTGTCGGGTGGGTTGGGTTAGTATGGATCATTATTTTATTCTATGGCTTGCAATCTACAAAAAATTGTAAAGCCGAGAAAACTTATAAATTGAGGATTAAACTCCCCTCCAGATTTTGTCTTGTGCAACTCATGTGTTGAATCCATCAACCATATCCTCTATGACTGTAGCTTCACTTAAATGATCTCGATCTGAGTCAGTTAAGTTTTGGTGTCACACTAAACGACTCTTAACTGGAATTTCCGGACTAGAGAGGCTTCGAACTATAATTCCTCCAAAAACCGTATTCTTTGGTGTTTATGCTTTGGCAAAATAGTATACCACGTCCGACGGAAGGGAATGCAATAATTTTTTGTTTACGTCCCGTTTTTCCGGTGTAAGGGAATGCAAGAATTTTGATTTTCCTCATGTCTTTACCTCTGCGGTATCAAACCGTATGATTTGAGACATTCAGTTCAAATTCTTTGGTACCAAGTTGTCTGACCAAGATAATCTCTATATGAATTCTAACTTATTGTTGTTTGCATTCAAATTCCGATTATATGTTGTTTCAGATGCAATGTTTACATGAGGTTTATAAGACAAATATATTGGTGTTCATCTTATTTTTTTTTTTTTAATTTTGTATCTCGCTATTTTTTCTATCCAATCTTGAATCCAACTTTTTTTTATATCAGTTTTCCTAATATATCTTAAATAATTAATAATTGTAAAAGTAATTTAAACTTAATTTATACTTTTCTAAAAAAAATTAAAATAAAATTAATTTAAAATTTCTATTAATATTTAAACTTCACACTATTTTCTAGGTTATAACTATCACATAACTACATTTACAAATTTACAATAATCAACATAATCAAAACTAAAAAACTTATTGAAAAGACTAATAAATATAAATTTATAAATAAATTTTGTTATACATAATATAGGAAAAAAACTAATAAGTATTTAGATACAAATAATTTATACTTTTCTGTACCGTTTTATATCAACAGATGGACGTGTTATACTCTATTACTATCTCATGGATTTCATCTCAAATTTGTTTAATTTTATAGCTCGTATATGACATTCAGTTATTTTCTAATGATACTTCAAGTAGACAATAGATGTCTATATATAATTAGGAGGTTGAGTAGGCAGCAACTTGGTTCTTTTGTTTATGGTTTTTTATATTGAGAGTATAAAATGAAAGTTAGGATTCTATTATCTTTTATAGTATAATAAAAAACTATTAACACACCAATGGGGTAGTTAAATCGTTTATTTTTTCAACATCAATTATTATTGAAAACGTATATCTTAATTCGGTGGATATAGTAAAAAATAATAGATAACAATATTTAAAAGAAATCGTTTTATAGGGTAGTGATATGATTGTATAAAAATCGTATTATAAATTTGGTATATTTTATTATACCTTTTGAATATATATATATATATATATATATATATATATATATATATATATATATATATATAAATAAATAAAGAAAATCCTATTAGCCTATATCTCACATTATTTAATTTTTTTTAATTTTAAGATGATGTTAGTGTGCAGCCAAAATATAATTTTACAAGAAAAAGAGGATAATATTTTTATATTGAAATAAATATAAAACTATAAAACATATAATTTCAAATATATATTTATATAAAATATATTTTATAAATAAATCCATGTAACAAATAAGGGTTAAATATCCAAACATTTATATTTTTAATTGATTATAGACATTTCGTTCTCTATTTCTTTTATCAAATCTATAAAACAAAATCGAATAAAACCATATAATTTTGTATATTATAACATGAATATCGGTTTAGAATTTAAATATAATAATAAGATTTAATTAAAAAATTAAAAATACATAATTTATTGGATAAAGTACCATTTAAAATGCAATATCCAAACTATTATCCATTTAAAACCCATATTTTTATATTTCTCCGAGAAAGACTTCTTTTATGTGATATTTATCATCTAAGACCCATTAATACCTTTTATATCCCTACTCACTTATATAAAATCTTTAACACCCAAATTCGAGTCTTTTCTCCCTAATTTTTTTCTGCTACGTGAATTGAACAGTTCCCTATTATCATAGGTGATTTTTCATTCTTTACTCGATTCCTTATATTTTTATTGTTTTTGGTTGATTTTGATTATGTTTAAATTGATTTCGCAGTTATATTTTTGCTATATGTGTAGAATTCAATATTTAGTAAAACCTGTTTACTCGGTTCAGATTTTTATGTATTAGGTTAGTCGATTTGTTTTTTTTCCTGTTTTTAGTATTCATATGTTATTTTACGTTGATAATGTAGTATAGTTGTGTCATTATTGTTAGTTTTTCGTCGAGTTTGAGTTTTTGTGTTAGTTTTTATGATTTTTAGTTTGTGCGTAACTGTTCTAGGTTTCTACGAACGATATGCGAAATGTTTTGCTATGTACGTAGTGATAGTTGCGAAACATGTAAGTTTTTATAGAACGGTTGATGAAAAATGTCTTTTTACTAGATGCGAAATGTTAATGTTTTTATTTGTGAAGATGCGAAACAGTAATGTTCTTGTTTGTGAAGATGCAAAACGTGTTTTACAGATAAATGCAAAACTCTTGTATTGTTTACTAATGATAGATGCGAAACACATGTATTCATTGTACTGATATATCTTAAATATATTTACAGATAGCTGCGAAGAATTTGTATTTTTATCTACTGAAATCTGCAAAACATATGTATTTTTTAATCTAATAATAGATTCAAAACCTTTTTATTTTTTGTCTAATGCTGGTACGCGATGTCTAGTAGTAGAATATGTATTTTTAAACTAAATGGGGAGCTTGCAATGTATGATCTTGGTTTGTTTGCTGAGTTTGAAGATATTATTAAATTTGTTTTAAGTAGATATAATATGTTGGTTCAAGGTAAATTAAAATTAAGATACTCTTGTGGTGATCTACAAAATGTTATCTCAAGTTGTGATGGTGATTTAATTACTTTGGTAACATTTGTTGTTAGTTTGGATGTTTCAAGTGTTACTATTCAAGTTGAAGGTGATGTTGTTGTTGGTGATAATATTAGAGAAACTGTCGAAAGTATAGTTGAAGTTTCAAATGAGGATATTGTTTGTGGAGAAATTGGTGAAACTTCTAGTGTTAATGCTATTAGTCGCAACCACAAAACACTTGCTACTATTGGTTGGGTTAATAGAATTAGTGGTGTTAGGCATGTGTTTCAAGATGGAGCAGTAGGTTTAAGATTAGGTGTTAGTCGGTTGGCTTTACAAAAAGGTTTTTCTTTTAAATATTTGCATAACCATAAACAAAAAGTAACTGTTTATTGCATGAAAAAAGATTCAAAGGGTTATCATTGGAGACTTTATGCTAAACAAGAGAGGTCTACTGGTTTTTTATTATTAAGAAGTATGCCGAAACTCATACATATGGGATTGGTTTTAGCAAAGCAAATAGAAAGCATTTGCCATCTGATTTGATTGGAAATGAAATACGTGATTGTGTGAGAAGGAGAGTTTATGTTACAGCTACAAGCGTGACATTATTTTTTTAAAATGACTACGATTTAGATATTCTTCCATGTTTCATGGCTTGATTTAGAGAAATCTAAGAGGGTTGTATATGGAGATAGTTCTGCTTCTTATAAACTCCTTAAAAATTATTTTAAAACATTGAAGGTTCTTGATAGCAGCAGTTATTACATACTGGAGTATTCATTGGAAACCAATGTGTTCAAGCGTTGTTTCGTAGCATTTGGATCTTGTCTATATGGTTTCAATTCTTGTCGTCAAGTTTTATTTGTTGAAGGGACTTTTTTAACATGAAAATATAATGGGATTTTGTTATCTGCTATAGCCAAAGATGGTAGCAATGGTAAGTTTTATTTATCTATTGTTTTATATTGGAATAGATGTTATCTTTGACTATGTTATATATAAATCTGTGAAAAACAGGCCTGTAGTAGAATAAAAAAGATGTGAAACCTTCTGAATAAATAACGTGATAGATGTGACACGTGTAATGTATGATTAACGAGATAGATGCGAAACACCTACAGTAAATACGATAGATGTAAAACATTTCTATATCAGTAAAGTGATAGTTGCGAAACCTCTTATAATGAGTCATTTATACTATATTTTGTTCTATATATTTGTTGGATGTATTTTCCCTGTTGCATTTAGTATTGTTGTGTCTGATGATCGTGAGAATTGGTTATGGTTTCTAGAGATGTTGAAAGCTCATTTTTTTTGTATCAGGAAATCACATTTTGGAGTGACCATCATTTAGGTATTGTTACTGATGTATCTAATATATTTCCAGATTGTCATTATGGATACTGTCTTTATCATCTTATGAATAATTTGAGGCATTGTTTAAGGGCTATATCGATGATGTTTAAGGATACTATGGTTAAACTTTTTAAAAGATGTGTATATGCTGCTAATCAGAATTTTTTTAATCACCATATGGATGGATTTCTTAAGCAGAGAGGTGAGAAGGTTGAAAGTTTTTATCATAATTTATCTCCTGACAAATATGCTTGTGCTTTTTTCAAAGACAAGAGGTATGGTTCTATGGCATCTACTCTAGCTGAGTCTTTTAACAATCAAATCAAACAATTTTATGGTTTTCCTATATTGAAGTTAATTGATAGGATTAGAGTTTTAGAAATGAGTCAAATTTCGAGATGTTTTGGTGATGCCGAACGTTGGACTAGCGATTTGTGTCCTGAATTTGATAAAAGGTTTAAAGATAATGTGGAAGAAGGTCGCCCATGGATAGTTTATTCGTCTACTCATCTTTTGCATGAAGTGTTTTATGATTCTGTTATGGTTGTTGATCTTAGTGTACATAGTTGTTCTTGTGGTTTGTGGCAACATGAGTGTTTCCTTGTTCTCATGCTGTAGCTATGATATTTTATATAGATGCAGATCCTATGAAATATGTTGAGTCATGTTATTTTGTAAGCTCTTATAAGGAAACATATTCATATGATATAGCTGCATTTACTACTTTTGGTCAAGCATATACTTCAACACCTTCTCCAGATCTACTTCCTCTAGTTTTAAAAAGGAGAGCCGGACGACGTAAGAAGAAAATAATTCCATCTAAAGGAGAATTAAGTATTCGTTCTATAATGTGTTCTTGGTCATAATAGACGAACATGTGTAGACATTTTATAAGATGAATGTAATTTTTTATACTTTTAGTTTTCTGAGCTATTTTGTCATAATGACAATAGATTGGAACATTTCAATTGATGATAGATGCGAAACCTTTTGTTATATATGCACCTGATAGATGTGAAACCTGTAAAAACCAACAAAGATGGACTTGCTAAATGCGAAACACATTTGAGAAGATTTACTAAACTGGATGCGAAATGTTTGATAACAAGTTATTTTATTTATGATAGATCTGAAACAATTGACATCAAATACGCTAATCTGATATATACGGAACCTTGGATAACCAAATACTCAATATTTTCTTATAGATGCAAAACCTTGGATAATCAAATATATTATACTGTGATAGATGCGAAACGTTGGATTTAAGTACATTCTTTTGACAGTTGCTAAACCAACTCATAAAACATTTTTTGATAAACATGAATACAAAGAAATAAATAAAAGGATTAAGTTCATTATGAAACAAGTGCAATACATGATAAGTTCAGTAAACCAAATACAAGCTTAAACAAATTTAAAAATAGAGTCTCCCTTAATCTCCTTGTTGATTTTGGCCATTAAAAAACAGAAAAGATGAACTTGTTCCAACCCTTAGTTAAAATAGCAAAGAATAAAAGCAAAACCTTCACCTACCATCAGTCAGAGTCTTCTTTGTCATCTTCAGAGTCCTTTTCGTTTGAGTCAACTTCCTCCAAATCTTCTTCCTGTGAATCTTTGTCTTCGTCTTCAGTATCTTCATCTTGTTCCATCTGGTCCTGTTTCCTCTTTCTTTTTAAGAGGAAAGAAATAGGATCCTCATTTGGGTCCTCGTCATCTTCAGAAAAAGAATCTTTGGAATATTCTTCTTCAGAAAAAGAACTGAAACTATCATTAGATATATCGTCAGAATATTCGTCTGTATTGGTATGTTTCCACTCTTCTCTGGCCTCAGGCGAATGAGTTGGAGAACTCATGTCATTATAAACAGGATCATCATCTGAAGAGTAGTTAAGATTTGGTATTTTTCAAAGAAACTTTTTAAGAAGTGAAAAGTTTAGATGATTTCACACAGAATGAAGTGAAATTTTGTGTTTGAGAACTGAAAGTATGAAGTGATTTTTATGGGAGAAGCGAAAATGTATTAAGAATGATAAAAGTTTAAAGATTTAACATAAATAATATATTGTTTGATATTATTTAGATTTGTAACTAATGCAATGTAATGATGATATGTAAGACATGTCAAGTCATGTAACAAATATCAACTCAAATTTAAGTTACTAGCTGAATTTTGAATTTGAAATTTATATGTGTGAGATTGGTAAAGTACAGTAACTACAAAAACATATTACTTCTGTAAATGATAAGTTGATGAAAAATAATTAGACCAGAAGATGGGAAAGAGTTTCCAAGAGAAATAATCACTTGATAGATGCGAAACACACATTAGGGAAAAAAGATAGATGTGAAACCTTGTCTAAAAACTAAACGATAGATGTGAAAGGTGTTATTTACATTTATCTAGTAAATGCGGAATAAATGTGAAATAGAGGGATATATGATATGCTAGATGCGGGACGCTGTATTTAAATTTTTAATAGGTAAAATATTAAGAAGGTGAAAAGATTAGAAGCTTTGACCGAAATAATATCTTGGTTGATATTCATGAGCTTTTGTAATTAATGCAATGTAATAATGAGTATCCAAGACTTGTCAAGTCATGTAAGTAAATATCAAATCCAATTAAAGTTACCATTTTGAATTTTGAATTGAAATTTATATGTGGGAGATTTGTAAAGTACATTAACTACAAAAACATATTACTTCTCTAAATGATATTTTGATGAAAAATAATTAGACCAAAAGATGGGAAAGAGTTTTAAGGAAAAACAATCACTTGATAGATGCGAAACCAAATGGAAGATGCGAAACCCTAGTAATTACATTTAGATAGATGCGAAACTATCAGTGTTAGATTTTTTTTCATTGAGATATATTTATAGTAGACAAACCGAACAACAAAAAAAATATCACAAACATCACAAAAAGAATTAAAAAAAATATTACAAAACATGATCCCAATATTTGTTAATGTTGATGTCATTAAGAAACATGTAAAACATTTATGCTTTTCTTAATGGTGCAATATGAGAAGTTTTGTGTAAGTCAAGTTTCCCATGCAAAACATAATATTTGAAGTATCGTAGACCATTACTCCGCAATCAAGTGATCCGGGTCTATATGAATTCTTAATGGTGCGGAGGAACCACCGATCCAGCCCACTGTTTTCCCCAGGGAAGAAGTACAACTTCATCAACCGGCGGATGCAGAGGGGGCTTATGAAACTACGAAAGCCATCCCAGCAGCTGATTCGGCGGTCCTCCAACTAGAGTAGAGAATCTAGAATCTCCAAAAGGAGCAATTGAAAATAGTGTTCGAGCGAGATGCAAGGGAACCAGCCATGCACACCACTATGGCAAGAATAAATGACGCTATTCATGCCCTCATCGCTAAGATCAAGGGAACGAGCAAGGTGCATCAACCGTCCAGTCCGGAGGAAAGTAAAGTTAATAGAACAAATCATTTATCAAAGCGAGATGACAAGCAGGAAGGTGGAGGCAAGAGTGGGGATAAGAATCGTAGCAAAGGTCTGCGGGAAGAGGCAAAACAGAAGTCAACCAAGCGGGTTCGGGAAAATGAAGATCTCCGTTACAATCAGGTCCGCCCGAGACTATCAGCCTACATACTAAAGGAATCCCTATTCTCTGAGAAGATTCTCGAAGCTCAGCTCCCGAGGAGGTTTGATCCTTTTAGGATGGAAGCATATGACGGAATAAGAGACCCAGAAAGGCATTTGGAGCATTTTAGTAACATGATGATGGCGTTCAACCCCGAAGATGCAATGATGTGTCGAGCACTGTCAATGACCCTAAAATGTAACGCAATAGATTGGTTCAGCAGCTAGCCGAAATGATCCATCTATGACTTTACAGGACTGTGGAAGGCGTTCAGGGAAAGGTTTGTTGGCAACAAAGAGCTCAAGTGCCAGCGAGATTCAATTATGGACCTTTACCAACGACGAGGTAAGTCCCTTAAGAGTTATGTTAGAAGATTTGTTCATGCTATGAATGCTTACCAGATTTGTCTGAAAACATGGCGGTGGCCTCTTTGAAACGACGGCTCGACCGAAAGGGTGATCTGTATGCATATCTCATCAAGTTCCCAACTGAGAACATGGGGGACCTGCTCGCCAAGGCAGATACTTTTATTAGGGTCGACGATGCTAGAAGGGGAGGGTCTCCTGAGCGACGCGGATCAAATTTCAAAGAAGGCAGAACATAATGGATAAGGGTTGAGGAGAAACCTAGGAGGGATTATAGTAGGCGACCCCTGCAGCTCGAGCAACCAAATAGACGCTTCACCCCATTGATGGAAGCTATCTCGGTGATTTATGATCGAACAAGACGGTGCACAAAGTTCCAAGCTCCACGCATGATGAGCGCCTCAGGATTTAAACGATCTAATCAGTATTACTGCGCATATCATCATGATTATGGACATTCTACAGATGAGTGCTGGCAATTAAGAGAAGAGATTCAATTCTTGATAGACAATGAGGGCTGATACAGTATATCAAACGATCTTATCCAGATCTTCGTGAGTAGGTCCGTTCTCCAAAAAATGAGAAACCGGATAATGGAGAAGAAACAGAAGATAACAAACACTAGTGGCTTCTCACCATATCAGGGGGGAGATCGGCTACGGGTCAAGAGTTAGCTCAAAACAAGCGGGCTAAAAACGAGCTCGACGTGTAAACAATAGATGCAAATTCTTATCGAAACTACATGTATCCAGTAGCCGACTTCATATTTAACGACGATGATCTTAGAGGTGTCAGTCTACCACATGAAGATGCTTTAACTATTCACCTAGATATCATAGGAGTAATGGTAACTCGAGTGCTGGTCGATGGAGGGAGCTCGAAAAATATTATTTACAAAATCAGCGGACACTGGTCGGCTATGGAGGAAAAACCTCACAATATGTTGGGGAGGTGGAGCTGTTGGTAAAGGTTGGACATGGAGCCATGAAGAAGGAACTAAAGACACTGTATTATAATTTCCGATGCGCCAAGCCCTTACCATGCCATGATTGGAAGAACATGGCTGCACAGGATGGAGGAGATGCCGTGCACATTTCGACAATGCATCAAATATCCGGTAGGGAAGCTTAGTAGGAACAATACCAGGCAACTAGAGAATTGCGCGAATATGCTACACGATCGCGTCAGATCTGTCGAAACCTCTCCGATGGCAATTAAATGGTGAGTGGGATGCCAAACCAGGAACACTGGATCTTACCTCGCCAGACTCAATGCACAAACCACGAGAAAATGATGATTTAACTGCCACAGATACTACAACCATGGATAGATTCATAGCTAACAGTAAAGTGCTTCAATTAGAAAAGGAGTTGTCTCAGTACTCAAAGGTACGTCTAATAGCCTTATTAGTAAAAATATTAGATGTCATTTCTTGGGAGGCAGCTGACGTCTCAAGAGTAAGCTCTTCAATCGTAAGTCATGAATTAGTTATCAACCTATGTGCCAAATCGGTATGACAAAAGCGTAGGTTTTTGTTCAGTTGAAAAGCAGGCAGCTATATTAGCTGAGGTGACCAAATTAAGTCGTTTGGGGCACATCCGAAAAGCAAGATATCCAGTTTTGATAGCCAACCCAGTTTTGATAAAAAATAAGAGCGACCAATAGAGAATGTCTGTGGATTTCACCGATTTAAATCAGACATGCCCTAAGGATGCTTTCTTATTACCACAAATCGATCAGTTGGTCGATTCAGCCTCGGGCTGCGAATTTTTATCCTTTATGGATGCATATTCTGGGTAAAATCAGATCCGCCTACCCCCAACTGACCAGGAGCACATGGCTTTTCAAACCGAGAGGGGTCGCTACTGTTATACAGTCATGTCTTTTGGGTTGAAGAATGCACGCTCGACATATCAACTATTGATAAATCATATCTTCCAAGATCATTTGGGGCAACATTTAGAGGCACACATTGACGATATGATCGTTAAAACTCATGAAGAGGCTCAACACTTGGATACATTACATGTTGTTTTTGACTTATTACGAAGGTTTAACCTCAAACTTAACCCGGATCAGTGCTCTTTTGGTGTTGCTAAGGGTAAGTTTTTGGGCTATGTGGTAAGTCAACAAGGTATTGAGGCAGACCCCGTCCAACTAAATGCAATTTTTCAAATGGAACCATCAAAGAATATTAGGGAAATGCAATGTCTTACAAGAAGGTTAGCAGTCCTCTGTAGGTTTATCTCCCGCGCATCGGACAAGAGTCCTCACTTTTTTGAAGCGTTACGATGTGCTAAGAAGTTTACCTGGACAAAAGAGTTTGACAGAGATTTTGTTGAGCTTAAGCAATATCTCACGTCCCCCGAGATTTTGTATACTCCCGTTCCCGAGGAGCCCCTATTTACTTAACTTGCGGTATCGTTATTTGGTGTAAGCTCAACCCTCATACACGATCAGAATGGGGTACAACACCCGATATATTACACGAGAAAAAGGCTAACAAATGCAGAGACAAGGAAACTGAACCTCAAAAAACTTGCTTTGAGTGTGGTTGTTTCAGCTCGGCGGATAAGGTCGTATTTCCAAGGAAATCTAATTACAGTGCAGACAATATTCCCTCTGCGAACGGTATTACAGAAGCCAGATGTTTCTGGTAGGCTCACTAAATGAAGCATCAATCTCAGTGAGTTCGACATTCGGTTTGAGCCGCGCGTAGCTATCAAGGGGCAAGCAGTCGCTGATTTCTTGGCCGAATTTACCTCGTCCAGAGATCAACAGATTGACACAGACAATTAACAAGCGATTGAATCAGACCAATGGATTGTTGAGGTGGATGGCGCATCTTTCATGTTGGGCGAAGGAGCATGAGTTATACTACGGTCCCAAAGCGGTGAGGAGATAAAACAGGCTGCGCGCTTTAATTTCCCGGTAACAAATAACGTCACAGAGTATGAGGCTGCCCTCTGTGGTATGAAATTGGCTTTGATATGCAGAGCTCAAAATATCAAGATTAAATTCGACTCTCAGTTGGTGGTTAATCAGGCACATGGTACTTATGATGTGAGGCAGGAAGGAATCAAGGAATACCTTATTAAGCTTAAAGAGTATGAATCTAAATTCCTCCGTGTGTTATATGAGAAGATCCCACGAAAGGATAACTCAACAGCTCATATTCTAGCGAAGACTGCAACTTTGGGAGAGCATCCCACAGTTTTACTCCAATATCTCCCCATGAAAGAGCTCATACCAACAACAGTGGCCACCCATTCAATTGCGAATGATGTCGATTTGAGAACTCCATACTGACACATTGCCAACAAGTAAGAATGAAGCCCGAGCACTGCAAATTAAGGCAGCTAAGTTTTGTGTCCTCGAAAACATCTTGTATAGGAAGAGTTCAACCCGACCTTTGCTCTGGTGCCTTGATCGCGCGGAAGCTAGTTCGATATTGGATGATTTACATTCAGAAGAAGCAGGGGCTCATTATGGTCACCGAACACTGATTCACCATTTTCTCCTTGCTAGGTATTATTGTCCTGAGCTAGCAAGTGACGCAGAGAATATTGTATTACAATGTCACGTGTCAAGAGTATGCATATACACAGCATGGACCCAGCAAACCTATGTAGAACGTCCATGTTCCATGTCCATTTGATAAATGGGGAATAAATCTGGTGTATCCTTTGTCAATGACCACGGGCAAAAGACATTTTGTTCCTTATTGTCGCGGTAGATTATTTTTCCAAATGGGTCGAGGCCAAAGCCCTATTCCGAACACGCGCACAAGAGGTATGTGAATTTATCCATAATCAAATTCTAACCCTATATGGAATTCCACGAATTTTGATGACAGATAACGGCTTGCAATTCCAAAATTCAATACTTACCAACTTCTGCAAACGATATAGGATTCTACAGCACATCTCCACCCTCTACTGTCCCGGGGAAAATTTTCAAGTTGAGGTAACTAACAGGGCGCTACTAGAAGGACTCAAGAAAAAATTAGAAGGGGCTAAAGGCAAAAGGCTAGAAAAATTAGCATAAGTGCTATGGGCGTATCGAACCACCTCACGCTCCATAACAGGAGATACACCATTTGCATTGGTTTACGGTGCAAAAGCAGTTATTCCAGCAGAGATCATAGTACCAAGCCATAGAATCGAGCACTACGAAGAAGAAGAAAACTTGATAGCCAGGTCAACCTGCCTGGACCTCGTAGATGAACGACAAGACCAAGCAAGGGCGCGAGCAGAAAATTATAGAAGCCTGATGAGGGGACGCTTTAATGATCGTTTGAAGCCGCACTCTTTTAAGGAGGGAGATTTAGTCTTAAAGAAGGTGTTTCAGGGCTCCAATAGTGGAACAAGTGGCAAACTAGGACCAAATTGGGAAGACGCGTACACAATTATTTCAGCAGGGCACCATGGCGCGTACAAAATGGCAGATCAAAACGGCCATGTACTCAAGCATCCTTGGAATGTCAATCACTTAAAGTTGTATCGCTATAATGTTTAAGTTGTATTGATGTGCTTTTTTTCCTCCCTGATGGCGTGGGGAGGTTTTTTAATGAGGCATCTAAGAACAGCGTTTTGATCTTACAATATAGTTTATGCTTTCGCCATTGTTTGTTTGTTGCAAGTTTCATCCTTACAATCAGCGAATGGGTTAATGACCACGCCATTTTTGGCTATGCAACACACCATACTGAGTCCAGACTAAGTCTCTATAAACACGAACGGGCTAATTGGCCACGCCTACGGGCTACGTAATGGGAATAATGTGCCTATACTTTATACTGGGTATATTCGCGAACTGGTCAAAGACCAATTCTAGAACAGACTACGCAATAGGGTCTACGTGACCTCGCCGTGAATACGCTATTATGGAAAATATTGTCTAAGCTACAAAATGGGCCCTACTGAGCTCGGGATTGTAATGATCTCCATGAAGTATAACAAACACATACTCCACATTTTCGCCACAAACATTTATAGCATTAATCAATTAACAAGAGATAAATCATATATAGATTCAATGCATTTTAAAAGTAATATAGATAATACAAAGTCTTAGTATGCCAATGGGTAAATCACATATAGCTTTGCAGGTTCTAAAGGAGTACCATCAGTTATTACAATAGTATTAGCTTCTGTGGTCGGTTGAGGTGTTAAGTTCGAGTTTGGTGATGGTGGAGGGGCTTCAACTAGAGAGGCCAAAGATCTAAGATTTATCCCAAGATTCAATGTTATCAGCTCTACTATAGCTTTCCTATTTTCCTTTGCAATCGTCTCTGTAGCCATGGTAAACACCCGAGTCTCCCTTTCTACCACAGCTGTTCTACTTTCATCTTCCACTATTGTCACTCTCGCTCGAGCTATGCATGTTCCTCTTGCAGCTGACCAGTTAACTTACTAACATCAACAGTTAGAGCTACAATCCGCTCTACTAGTTCCTCCATACTCTTCGCTTGATTAATAGTTTTGTCCAGCAAATTTGAGCTATGAGCATGCAACTCAGTATTCCTCTTCAGAAGGTTCTCGTTTTGGCTCAACACCATTTTATGATTGTTAGACATAGTTTTCCACCTCTCATCACTACATTTCAGAGCTCCCTGTAAAGTTCCAACGCTTTCTCAAGTTTGGCTTTGGCGTCGATGGCTTCATACTTGGTGGTTTTGGCCGAGGTGTAAGCATGCTTCAGACCAATGACCTCTATGGTGCTGGTCTTACCTGAGCCAAAAACCACGGCTTCTGCCCTCCACTTCTCCATAGTCACTACTTCAATGGGGGAGATGTTTCGATAGCCCAGCACGAAGGAGTTGTGATGAAGCTTCATACCAATAAAAAGTTAGAATTATATTCTTAATCTTTAGTTGAGCACCATCAGATCGTAAGATTGTTACCTCGATTTCTAGCTCTACCTGACGTTGTAAGATCTCAAGAATTGATATCTTATCATAATACGACAAGTCGGGAATCCTATGGAGCTGTTCGAACATGTATGAAGAAGGGCGTGGTATGATGATCTGTTTAGGAAACCGTTCTTCTGCAGACACCCTTTGTTGGCTAGGCCCAACGCCTTTGTCCTCACCCTTTCCTTTCTCACTGGTTTCCAATTATGGTGGCAAATCCTCCATGTTGGAGCTATACACCGTTGTTTTGTCTTTTTGGCAAGAGCTGGGGGAATACCTTTCTTTTTCTGAGGCTCATCTTTATCTTCTGCATCATCCCCCACCAGGTCAATTAACTCTTCTACAACGTGTGGATTCTGCTCCCCGCCATCTTTCGGTGAAGGTGTGGTCGGGGGACAAGTTGTTTCCTTAGAAGTAGCTTCTGTGCTATCACCCTCCTCATCTCTAAGTTGTAATCTCCTCATGTTCAAGGGAACAACGTCTGCAATCACATTTCGTGTTTTGTTAAAGGGTTTAATTAGCGAGCCAGAGTTGGTGTCTTCTTCCTTTTCTTCTCTTTTGGCTCGAACTTTGCTGGGCTGAGCAATTTCTGGCATCTTGGCTGCTTCTTTTTCAGCCTGCTCGATTTCTTTCCTTTTTTTATTTGCGGCATAGTTTCCCTGCTCGCAAGATTAAGCAAGAGCGAATGACGAATCCCATACTTCACCATCCTTTCGAGCAACATTTGGCACCGCAAGCCAGACGCCGACATTGTTTTTCTCCCGGTATTTCTGTTCCAAAAGCACCTTAATACGGTCGATGGTAGCTTATGAGCCGTCTGCCATGCGAACTTCACTGTCTTCTGTGATCTTCAGCGCCGAAGTGGACCACAAATCTGACTTCAAATAATTGCATCGTGTAAACAATTGCTTGGGATCCTGTTGCCATGTCTCACAAGCCAAATTCCCAACTCTGATCAAAGGGTTTACGTCACCCTTCCTTCCACCAGCTTTGATTCGACAATTCACCTGCGCAAAAAAAGATTTATTAGTTATTGATTGACCAGGCTTCGAGCAGTTTTTTGTATCCCATAATCTTGTTAGCACTTACACTTTATCTTCCATTTCCTTTCTAATTAAGGGTTTAAGGTAGGGGTTTTATATTCCCAATTTCCAGACATAAAGATGAAGGAATTTTTCCAATTCCTATAAGAGGAGGGGAGCTCCACAATTTTCTTTATCCCTTTAAAGTGGGTATAAAAGAAAAGGGCTTTAGAAATTTTGGTAACATCAGTGACAGATAGCAAGTCAGCCAGGCATACTTCTGTTTTAAGCAAGCACGAGCTGAGCACCACGCTAAGTAATAGCCTCCAACCATTGGTTGACATTTGAGTAGGGCAAATGTCGAGCACAGTCACGAATTAATTCAGGCAGTGGCAATCTTAGCCCCCAATCGAATACGGTCGTAAAAGGACATGTCTCCGTTTCTTGGGTGTGATAAGGGTGCTCGCCTATATTGGGAGCTCTAATAATCACATCCTTGGGAATACCACATCTTTTCTTGAGAGTGGCAACTCCATCATCATCTAAATTAGTCTATTTATGGGCTATTTGTGAGAAATAGTTTTCTAAAGCACTGGTTTCTTCATATATGGGATTCATATTTTTGTTAGCTTTAGCCTTCGTCGCCCTTTTTGGTGCTATAGTTTTTACAGAAACTGTAATGAGGTAAGGATACAAATCAGCATGTTTACAGCAGGCAAGGACAATCGATTCGACTTAGGAAGATATGTTCACATACAACCTTTAGAGAGAGAAAGAGAAAGGGAGAATAATCTGAAAACTTTATTCAACCGCCAACTTCACCCGAAAACTCAACTTTTCGGATTTACCTTCAACCTTCTATAAACTAATTAAAAGATTCTTCTTCTTTTTCGTTTATAAAAAGGTCAACACGTACTAAAAAACCTATTTTGGTATCTACGACTACTTGTATATCAGTGAACGGGCTGCTGAATACCTTGTTGCAGGTGTAATACATATTTCATCCAAGCTTTCAACTAATACCATAGTATACGAGAATTTCATCCCCGACCAGAATTATTTTGGGTTCTAAAATCCATCAAACCCAGTTCTTGACACCTGCTCATCGAAAACATCTCAACAACCACTAGTTCAAAACCTTTCACCAACATTATCTGGAAACGCATGAACTCATCCTCGAATGAGTCTCAAAGATATACATAGTAAATCAGAAACGTCTCCTATAGTTAACTCTAAAAATCTTCGAATTTATTGCTAGGAAACACCTCGAATTCAATCAAAGACTCACTCTTACCATAATCAACCTTCTAAAAGAAGCTCATTTGTAGCCGTGAGAGATTTTGAAGACAATAATGCTCCACAATATCCTACATTTTCTCATATCCCGAAGGAGATAGTTGTGACTAGAAAAAAGTACATGAACTCTTTCAAATACCCCTCAACAAAACATAATAGGAGCCTCTTATCTACAAGATACTATTAGTGACAAAAGTCTCCCTCAACTGGGAAATGAAGCTTCTAAAGAAGAATCTGAATCAGAGTTGAGGATATAAATGGATTCCAATCTTGAAATTAAATAAAGTGGCTCTGCTTCAAAGAATACGGCTTCAGATAAACAAGCAAGGAAAACGAAAGAGCCAATTGAACTACCTGAGGAAATTTCTACAACTATGAGCGTAAACCTGAAGTAGCTCCTCCTCGAATATATCATTGCGTTGAAAAACGTGTCATATAAATATTACAGTAAATCACATACAAAATGATTAAAAAGACATGTCGTGCTTCGTCTACCACAAAGAGAATAGACTCCACTCTCTCGTGGAGTAAATGAACTTGTGGTCTACCCTGAGATCATCAATTGAGGACTTCGATTCCCATTTGACCCAATAATAGTGGATTACTTCGAACTTATTGATTTTTTCCCAACACAAGCATGCCCTAATTTATGGTTCACCCTCTTATCTGTCATTATGGCTTTCAGACTATGCAAAATTTCTCTTTCTATCAAAAACTTCATTGCAATGACTAGTCTTTTAAAAAATCTAGTGCTACCATTCTAGTATATCACCTTCAGAGATGACTTCAAGATAATTGAATATGTCCTCGAAGATGACGAGTTTTGGAAACAAATATTTTTCTTTATTTTTGAAGTTTGGGAAATGGCAAAGAGGTTTCTGAAGAGAATTTGTCAAATCTCACCCTTTAATCAATCTCTTTTACTTTTCATATTTTATATTCCAACTCGTATTTTTATGTATTGCTATTGCATGTAGAAATTTTGAGGTGGTACAAAGATCGTAAGAAAACTGTCAAAAAAAC
Organism: Limnanthes douglasii subsp. nivea; assembly: GCA_036936605.1. Lineage (NCBI taxonomy): Eukaryota > Viridiplantae > Streptophyta > Magnoliopsida > Brassicales > Limnanthaceae > Limnanthes > Limnanthes douglasii. Next base: position 181,792,797 of record JAUPFV010000002.1, read on the forward strand.
TTTTTTTCAAACTGTCTAGCTGGGCGGAAAATGCATAGGATAACGAGTTTCATAGTACCTTCATGCCCATAAATTTCATCAACAACCAGTTATGGATGATCCTTTCAGATGTTGTCGTTTCAGAGGAAGAGTTAATGGAGCCCCAAAACCCACGCGACGCTGTAAAAAGCCTATTATCACCTCAAGCAAAAGTTATACTTTCGGTTCGAAATAGGTCTCAAAGTCACTTACCCCAAAATAAGAGAGGAAAAAATAAAAAAAACAGATACTAGCTTTTCGACAAATCCGAAGCCACAGAAAAAATAGACACAACCCAAAGGGAAAGCAAGAAAAACTAATCTTTCAACCATTGAACAAGGAATCGAGGCTAAAACTTCGCCAAAAATAAAAAAAAGATTGTCGCTTGAAATAAGAAGAGAGACTCTTCGAAAACTCCTCCAACAAAAAAAGCAGAGAAAAACTTCAAAGTGCCTCCCCAAAATTCAAATCCAAATGCCAAAGATATTGAAGAATTTATAGTGATAGATCACCAAGGAAATGATAACTTCATAAATGAAGTGACTATTGATGAAGCTGAAATTCAAGACCTTTATAGGGATATGGACACTGAAGTTCAATGAATCCAAGAACAACTTGAAACAATTGCTCATCAAGTTACCTCATATTTTCTACCTGAAATTTTTAGTTTGAATCTTTCACCATGTTCCTCATCATTCACTCTTATGATTTATGAAAATCCTTCTACTATCACTATTGAGGATCCCTCTAAAGAATTATCAAATGCACTTTAACCATTCTCTAACCTCAAAGAAGAAGTAAATAATTTATAAATAAAGGGTACTCCTGTTTGAATCAAACTAGAGGTTGTGGCTAAAGATACGATATGGTGGAGAAAATATGACAGAGATTTTTGGTCGACTTATTTTCGAACAATTCTAAGTTTTACAGGCTGATAGATCAAAGTTCATAACATGAGCTGTCCAGCTCAAACGTCACTTGAAAGTTGTTAATGATCAAGAAAAAATGGAGTTGAACTCATCCTATAAATGTGACCTAGATGAACTCAAAACAAAATATGAAAGAGAAATGGGCAAAGAATAAAAGAAATACTCTTCTCTGTAAGATTCACTTAATAAAAGTGAGGAGGAGAAGAAAAAGTTCGTTGATGAATTGACATCACTCAAGACAAAATTTGAAGAAGAGAAGCTCCTTGATTTAAAAGCTTCTAAGACCCAAAGAGGGAAATAATGCCTTTCTCTTATAAAAAAACAACGAGGAGAAAAAAACAATCACTGTGCTCTGCGAATTCCATGTAGTGATTCCAAAAGTAAATTATTCAGACTTCTGGAAGTTAATTCCTATAGAAAATTATCCAAGTAAAGTATTCGAACCTATACCCAATGAATCATCTGAAGTAACTAAGTTAGAGGAACATGAAGACGCTTCTGATGAGGAAAAGAGCTCCTCAGAAAGAAGCTCAGACCACGCTTCCTGTTTACCCAAACACCGTAATAGTGGTCTACTTAAGGACTTCTTGTACAACACTTCATCTAACACTACATAAAAATGAGCCTTGTATCTTAACCTCCGAGCTAGCTTTACATCTTTAGGTAACGTACCTCTAAGTAAAAAATTGAGTATATAAGATCGTCAGTCGTCTCGAATTGTTTCTCGACTGACAAACACCTCCTCAATATATTTATATTGTTCTGATCACGTCAAAATCGAAGGGTTTTGATGTAATAATATCCATGAATATTTCTATGTGTAAGCAATGGTTGCTAAAGAATTAAAAAATATATTATCTCCTCGATTGATATGCTCAATAATCACTTTATCAAATAAAAGATTTAGGCCTCGAAGCTCACGAATATACAAAACTAACATATCTTTCTTAGCCTCAGATATTTCTGTCATATGATTTGTCACTAGTTGCGAATCTATCTCCAAACGATCTTTTTTCGCCCCACAAATACTTGTAAGCCTTAAACCAACCATTGCAACCTCGTATTCAGCCTCGTAATTCGACGCATGTAACCCAAATCGAATAGTCTGGTACATAGCTTCTCCAGAAAGAGCAATCAATTGAACCCCCGCGCTCGATCCCAGTATGCTAGAACCACCATCAGTTTCAACCACCCATGTTGAAACTTATGGCAGCAATTCTTTAACTATCCCCTCATCTGATCGACGTGAATGAAACTGAACCAATAAAAGCTTGAGCCATAATCGTTGTTCGATGATAAAACTTTATATTAAAGCCTCCCAACTCAACTAACCACTTGGTCATTCTATCAGAAATATATGGTCGTTGTCGATCGGTTCAGAATTTGTTTTTGCAATATTCTTACTTATCTCAATAATATCAGAAGGGATTTTAAACAAATCGAATAAAATATGACATGGGAAAAATACATGAGAGTGGAAACATGAATCAGCTGTATACTTAGTAGTTTGCCTACTGGGCCCGTGGGCTCATAAGAGTGATCCAGTTATGAAACTTTGACCCATAACGCCCATGGGTCAAAAAAAGACCACTATAAATACTCCAACCAAGTTTATTAAGCGGGTTGGACTTTTGCTAGAGATATAAATACAAGCACAGACCTCTTGTATCTCTCTACTTAGTACTAAAAAGTTAATACTCAACTAACAAACTACCCAAAATCATCCACACCAAAGTAGTGACCACATTAGGATCGAGGGGTACCTGAATATCTTTATTCAAAATCAGTGAATAGAAATTTTAGTTCGGATACTATCTGAACATGGATCTTAACATACACGATGCTCCACCTCCTAAAGGTGAACGAGTAAAGAGAATAATGAGCACACTACTGTGTCTACTATAAATCACAACACATATGCGAGACAATTCATTCAAGATGAACGTGATCAGTTGAGGAATGAATTTGAAGCTTTAAGGGTCCAAAAGAAAACTGAAAAGGCAATAAAGAAAATGTCTGATGCATGTTGTGTATCTACAGATGACCATGGTGATAGTTGTGAGTCCCTCAAAGTTCATGGTAAATCCAAAAAAATGCATCAAACTAAACAAGTTATGAGTGCATCAGATTCGTCAGATGACTCCTCCACTGATTCTGACTCTGATGAATATCATTCATCCAGTAGTGAAGAGGGCCGACAAAAGAAGAAATTGAGGCTGACTAAGAAACATTAAAGGAAGAGGGACAAGAGGGGGAAAATAAAAAAGAATAAAAACCAATGAAAAATAAAGGGTTCTGTAGATTATGGCATTAATATGTTCAGTGATTAATTTTTCATTCATTTAGAATCGAGTATTTTTGCTACTCTTGATGAAGATGCAATGTTCAGCCAAATTCACAATTGGAGGCAATCACCATTGTTCTAAAAAATACTCTTCAGACATCTTCCCAAATGGTCTTATAGTTCCAAGATGGAGATATATGATGGAAGTAGAGACCCAGACAACAACCTTGAGCAGTTTAAAAACTTTATGATGAACTTCGATGACGATGACAAGTTTCTATGCAAGGATTTTTCACAAACCTTTAACGAAAGTTCCCTGAAGTGGTATAATAATCTCCTACATGTATCTATTAAAAACTTTGATATGTTATGGGTCACTTTTAGGAGGAAATTTGTGGGAAGTAAGAGGCTCAAGGGAAATAAAATTAATATTATCCATTGTTCCCGGGAACCGAAAAAAATCATTAAAGGAATATATTATTTTATTTGTGAATACGAAGAATGGGTTAGCTTATTGTTTTGAAAAGGTATCAATTGCCTCTCTGAGACAATGATTGAATCCAGGTATGCTAGCTGACGGAATAACTCGGAAAAAAGAAATGACTTATGGTGGGTTATTAAATCAAGTTGGAAAGCAGATTACGTTGAGGGAACTAAAAAATCTAGAATAGCATGTCTGAATAAGTATGTCTCTAGAGCATCAACTCCACCAGCCTCAACTTAATCCCACGCCACTATTAATTACATACTTAAGGAGTCCGGACAAGGGTTGCATCAGCCTAGGAAAAGTCAATATAATCAAAACCAACAAACTAGACCCAAATGGTTTTCCGAATTGGGTGAAAGCGTAGCTACCATTTATGATAAGACTATGAACGTTATACATTTTAGAAGGCCAGCCCTAATTCAGTCTCCTAGGAAGAGTCAGAACACTCGTTTCTGTAAGTAACACAATGATGAGGGTCATGATACCCATGATCCTATAGCATTAAAACAAGAAATACATAATCTTATCGAAAGGGGAAAATTAGGTACCACTCCTCGTCCTATCAATAATGCACCTCAAACAACTACTCCAAGATAAAGTATGGGGGCTTCCATGCAAGAAGATACCATGATGATTGCGGAAATATTTAATGTAGATTCATAATATCTTGACCCTAACCCAGATCGAAACCAAGTTGGGTTAATTGTGGATAAGGCTGCAATGGTTTTTTATCTGCGTAGGTTTTTTGAATCATTAACTATTTTTTAGGGAGACACTGTGACAACACCCTTAAGTTGTTCCAGGAAAATTCATGTTAACAGTTTGACCACTCAGTTAGAAGGAAGAATGTCTACACACCTTTACCAAAGCCCAACTTCGTTCATTGTTTTTTATGAAGATAATTTGAGGAATATCGCAGGGCCCAATGAAGACGGTGTTGTGATAGAAGTCTATTGGGGGAAATGATATACGTCGGATCCTGATTGATACAGGCAGATTGACGAATATATTTTCTTTGACAACTTATAAACAAATGAAGAATCCATCAATCATTCAACATTCTAAAATAACTATTGTAGGCTTTACTGGGAATTCTTTGCAATAGCTTCTACTGTCCACCAGTGTCTGAAGTATGTCGTAAGAGGACAAGTAGGCGTTGTCGGAAGCAGTCGAAAAATAGCTCGTGAATGGTATGTTACTGCCCTTTCTTTAAAAACGTTGGAGACATGGAAAATAATAAAGCATATCAGTTATTGGAGCCTTCTGCCAATACAAGTGAAGTAGATGATCCAATGGAAGCTTCTAGCGTTGTTATTCTGGTTGAAGAAGTTGAAACTTATTACTTGGTAGAAGGGAAAAGTGTTAGGGTCGGAGCCAAGTAACCTTTAAGGTTAAAACAAAAATTATTATCTTTTTTATCTAACTATCTACATGTATTTGCATGGTACAATAAAGACGTGACAGGGCATCGGCCGATGTGGTTAACACAAACTATCACTCTGATATGATGTTGGGCTAGTAGTACAAAAAATAAAACTTTTCTAAAGACAAATCCGAAGTAATTGGGCAAGAGGTAGATCGGTTAACCAAGATGGGACTGGAATCTCAATACCCTCTAAGGACAGCTGATCCAGTGTTGGTTAAGAAAAAGAATGGAAAATGGCGTATATGTATTGACTTTACAGATCTAAATAAAGCTTTCCCTAAGGATGCCTTTCTAGTACCCCGGATAGACTAGTTGGTAGATTCCACCTCAATAAATAATTTTTTGTCCTTCATGGATGCTTTTTCTGGGTATAATCAGATACGAATGAATCCAAATTATCAAGATCATACTATTTTTATTACTGATATGGGCTCTATTTCTATAAAGTGATGCCGTTTGGATTAAAGAATGATGGATGCACTTATCAACGGTTGGTGAATAAGGCCTTTTCCAGTCATATTGGTGAAGTATAGAAGTTTACATAGATTGCATGATGGTGAAAAACCTTAAAGAAGAATATCACATACCATATTTCTAAAAAATATTTTATAACCTTTAGGCTATTAACTTGAAGTTAAACCCTGACAAATGTACGTTGAGAGTCCGATCTGGTAAGTTTCTAGGATATATTATAAGTGAAAAAGGATTCATGCTGATGCAGATCAGTTAAATGCTTTGTTAGCCATGAATCCACCTCAAAATACTAAAGAAGTCCATATACTAATTGGAAGATTAGCTGTTTTGAATCGGTTTATTTCAAGATCATCGAACAAGTGAACTCAGTTTTTCCAAGTCTTAAAAAATGCTAAAGATTCCAATTGGTCCCCACAATGTGATCATGCGTTCCTTGAAATCAAAAAGCATTTTTCTTCTCCCAAAACATTGTTCAAACCTATTCAGGGAGAGAGACTTTATATGTATTTGGTTGCGTCGGAGTATGCAGTAATTGATGTGGTGGTAAGAGAAGTGGATATTTACCCCCTTCTGATATATTACATAAGCAAGAGTTTACTAGAAGCTGAGAAAAAGTACTTGAAGTTAGAAAAGTTGGCTTTGGCACTAGTGATAGCTGCTAGAAAACTGAGACCCTACTTTCAAGCACATTCTATTACAGTTTGAAGGTCTTTTCCTTTAAAGAACGTGCTACAAAAGGCAGACATATCAGGGAGGATGACTAAATGGTCAGTTGAGCTTGGAGACTATGATATCGATTTTGCACCTCAAACTCCAATCAAGGCTCAAGATGTAACTGATTGTTTGGTAGAATTTCATACTGAAAGATATTGCAAAAAACCTCAAAGTAACAATTTTTATAAAGAATGGGTTGTTCGGAGCAGCCATAAGTGGTTTAAGGTTAGCTCAATTATGTGGGGCAAAAAGGGTCAGGTTAGTAAGTGATTCTCAATTACTTATTAATTAGGCTCAAGAGTAGTCTGAAACCCAAAAATATAAGTTGATAAAGTATTTTCAAGGGCTTAAGGGAACTGCCTCAAGCTTTAAAGACATCTGATATAAGCATATCCCTAGATCGAAAAATGCTATGGCGAATTCTTTAGCCACCATAGCCTACTCTGAAGCATACCTTTGGATCATAATGCAAGAATGTCCTTCCATCGATTTAGTTCAAGAAACAAAGGATGGGGTTGAAGAGAATATGAGCATATCCGGCATCCAATCCAAAGATTGGAGATATGAACTCCAACAGTTCATTACCAATGGCAGTTTACCTTCGGATAAGATTTTGGCTAAGAAAGTAAAGTACAAATCCCGGGGTTTTCTGATGCTGAGAATTGTTCTTTATAAAACGTCTTTCAGCAGGCCTTTCTTGCGTTGCCTTAGTTTTGAAGAATCTTATAATGTGTTATCTGAATTACACGATGGAGAGGGTCATCACACTGTGGTTACAAAGTATTAACCAGGAGAGTTTTATTAGCAGGGTACTACTAGCCTACTATAATGGCATATGCCAAGGATTTGGTAAAAAAGTGTGACCCTTGTCAAAAATAGGGAAATGAAATCCATGTGCTGGCAGTTCCTCTAGAGTCAGTATCCGTACTGATACGTTTTGACAGATGGAGATTGGATTTAGTTGGACCATTTCTTATGGATTTTGGGGGGTGTCGAACTATAATTGTGGCGGTAAACAATTTTTCTGAGTTGATAGAGGTTGCATCTTTGTTAGGAATAATTTCTAAGGCAGTTATTAAATTTATTCTCTCTAATATATGTTGCCGATTTGGAATTATTAAGTGCATTACTACCGATAATGGTCTTCAATTCGACAACAAAGACATGTAGGAATTTTGCACCTCAAGAGGAATCCAACACTACTTTTCTTCTCTTTTTTCATCCTTAGGGCATTTTAGATAAATTAAATAAAATATGATGGGAGAACAATAATGGGAGTGGAACCATGAATCAGCTGTATGCTTAGTAGTTCGCCTATTGGGCCCTGGGGCTCATAAGAGTGAACCGGTTAAGAAATTTGACCCATAAAGCTCACAGGTCAAGAAAAGACCACTATAAATACTCTAACCAACTTCATTAAGAGGGCTGGACTTTTGCTAGAGATATCAAATACAAGCACACACCTCTTTTATCTATCTACTTACTATTAAAAAGTTAATACTCAATTGACAAATTATCCAAAATACCCTCCTGTTATAAATCATCCACACGAGTTGTAACATGTTCCTTAGTGGAAAAGAAGTTTGAACAACAATTATGTGAGCTTGAAAATAAAGCCGCATTTTTCTAACAACCCCTACTAAATCCAGGGCCAATTTTTTAAGCCTCAGAAATCTTTTCTCTAATGCCAACAAACGCTTGGTAACATAATAAACTGGCTTAGAAGATCTCATTTCCCTCGTATCAAAACAACGCTACCAGCAAATCCGACACTACTATATACAAAAACAATTATTCTCCAATTCAAGGCTTAGACAAAATTTCAGGTGACAACAAAAGTTCCTTAATCTTCGTAAAATCCATTTCACTCTCTGATGTCTACATAAACTCTTTTAGCCTTCGTAAAACTTGGAAAAATGAGAACATTTGTCATAAAATATAGAAATAAATCAATTAAGAGAAGCTAACCTTCCAGTCAAAATTTGCACCTACTTTATTATTCGAGGTGATGTCATTGATAACAAAACCTTTAATTGTTCAGGATCAGCGTCTATTTCTTGTTCACTGAGCATACCCTAAAACATTTCTTGACCTTACACCAAAAGTAAATATTTTTGTCTTTAGTTCAAAAAAGTCTCATCTAAATCTTTCAAGTGTTCACCATCTGTTAGATTTTTAACAAGCATATCATCAATGTAAACTTCTATGTTTCTCCGAAGGAAAAGCCTTATTCAGGAGTCTGTGATATGTCACCCTAGGATTCTTTAGACCACATGGAATAACTCTATAACAATGTAATCCTCATCCTTTGGATTCATCTGAATCTGGATATACCTTGCAAATGTATCTATAAAAGAGGGAAACAAGAAATGCATCTTTGGGTCATGCACGATTCAAATATGTAAAGTCAACACTAAATTTCCATTATTTTTCTTAACTAATACCAGGTTAGCAGTCCAAAGTGGGTATTGTGCCTCTCGAATATGTCCAACCTCAGATAACCGATCAATTATAGCCACAACAGCCTCAGATTTTTCAACAGAAAAAACTTGCCTCTTTATAATAATAGGCCTGACCTTCGGTTTTAAAGCTAAACTGTGGCATATTACCTATGGAGGAACCTACCACATCCTCTATTTTCTATGAAAAAACATCCAAATTATCGAAGAAAAATTGCAACAATTGATAACGCAAAGTGGCCGATAGTAACGTCCATATTCGCAGAATTTTCCCATTTGTAAATGTATAATCCTCAATATTCTCGCTTATTGCCAAAGGACATCGGGTTTCCCTCAGATCATCCACGCCATCCTCATCTGAGATAAACCTCCTTGATTACTATTTAGCCATCTGATCATTGGAATTAGATCTTCGAAAATGTAAGATTTGTTGCATATCACTCTATGGCTACATGTTGATCGCTTTGAAACACACCAACACGATCTCCAATGACATACTTCAAACACTGATAAACAGTGAAGACTAAAACATACATTAATGATAGCCAAGATATTCCAAAGATAGCATTATAGCTAGTTGGACATTCGACCACCATAAACAACACTTGGAACCTCTTTTTAAAAGGTCATTTTCCCAAACATTCCTCTCATTCGAATTCTTTAACCACTTGAGATGTCACTCATGTAAACCCAATTATGGTACAATCAGATCGAAGAATCTTAGGTGGATTAAGCATTCGATCATACGTGAACTTAAACAATACATTTGTTGAACTGGTTGTATCTATCAAAATTCATCGAATTTCAACCCCAACAATGTCTACCCATATAACCACTGCATCTTCTTGAGGTCTTTCTATTCCCCGAAGATCGTCATCATTGAACAATATAAAATGTGCATACATTTTTCCATATAAATGAGTGGACGTTTTACCTTCTATTTGGGTAGCCAAACTCACTAAATGTCTTCTTCTGGAGCTATTAGTATTACCGGTCATAGTATCTCCCTCAAAAATTGCGAAAAATTCAAAACATTCACATAAACTTCAAACCCATCCTTGAATCGGTCACTAATCCACAACTAACAAAATTAATCGATTCGGGGCTGTATCTAAATACTATGTTGTTGTATCAAAATTATCGCATTTAGAATAAAAAATCATCAATGAACTCTCTTGTTTTGAACTTATATTATCAATATATTGTGTTTTCGCGCTCAGATTTTTTGACCCGCTACTTTGTCCTTTAACAAAGACCATTAACTTGTCATTCTCTATCAAAATATGTATCTCTTTCTTTAATGCTATACAATCTTCAATATCATGCCCAATGTCATTATGATACTTGCAAAAACTATTATTATGTTCTTTCATTAGTCTATTTATCGAAGCTGGATTTCTAAAGTTAATCTGACCTTTAGATTTCTCAAAGATAGTAGCTACATTCTCAGTTAGCTCTAGAAACTATTCTGGTCTTATCCACTAATTTGGTCTTAGCCGGTGAGGTTGATAGTTATACCCATGAGTTGGAGCCCCTCTTGTTCGAGGAGGCAGATTAGTATTAGTCGTCAGACGAGGTGCTGCTTGAGAATTCGAAGCGTGTACTTGGCTCCCTTGCTCAGTAAATGCATATCTTGAAGTCCTTGGAGTATAACTTGAACTACCTCAAACCTTAGTGGTCTCGTCAACTTTAATTTGCTCTTCAACTTGAGCCATCAGAGCTCCAAATGTCAAATATCTTCTTCTAATAGTCTCATTTGCAAGATCCTCTAGAAGTAACGCTTGTCTAAAATCTGCCATAGCAACAAGTTCTTCACAATCCTCAAACTCTGGTTTCGTTAGTACAAACTGTCAAATTTAGTCGTTTAATTATTTCCTTACAGCTTGTTTGCATTACATAATTGTGTCACTATTGGCTCCCATTTCCTTGCTTCCTACAAATTATCTTCAAAATGAAGTGTGAAAAATTTAAAATTGGTAATAGATCCCCTTGGAATCCTGTTATATCACTTTAAAGCAATACCCTTAAAAGTCTAAGAAAAAACTATACAAACTAGCCTAACATCATCCTCGAAATTTCTCATATAATTCTTGAACTAGTCAATATGGTCATCAGGATATTGTGTTCCATCCAACTTCTTTACTTTTGAAATATCAAAATACATCGGAAGCGGTATTGACCTGATGTTAGCAGATAAAGGAGAATTTCTCCAGTTAACTCGTTTCATATATTGATCATCTCTTTTAATTCCCATTATTGCATAAACGTTTTGATCCGTTGTGTTAATGTAATTATTGGACGTGTTCCCCTCATAGAATAAATTATCCCTTACATATCGAAGCCTACTTTCTTTCTTTGATTAAAATTATTTATGTGACTTTCAATCTAGGTACCTGAATCTCTCCCACGATGGTCACCAATGTTAATGCAAGAGGTTTTTTTGTTAATAGATTAAATTAAATCGGTATTTTTTAGAGAGAGAATGTAAATGTAAAGAAAGTGAAAATATAAAGAAAGTTCAAAAGTGTTTTGGTTCTCAGAAAACAAATAACGAGTAAAGTTTGATCCTTTATTCATAAGTCTTCAGCCCTATTTATAGGAACGCTATAAGATTTTAACTAATTCAGTTATACAAAAGAGATCAATTGCATTGTGGTTCTTTATATTTACAAATAACATGAATCCCCTCTCATGATTTTAAAATTAATTTAAAACAACCTCAAATATATTTTAACGGGTCCTATAAATCAAATGGATCTTTGGATTTACAAAAATTTATTCCCAAGTTTATCAATGATAAGAATAACAATATACTTATGAAATTACATACTGAAACTAAAATTCATGACATAATCAAATATTTAATCCCAACCAGTGTTGATGGTATATATGGATATAATGGTAAGTTTTTCCAATCTTATTGAGATATCATAAAAAAAACATATGTGTTGTTATTAGTTTTTTTCTTGGTCAGCATATACCTCATAGTATTTTTATAACTTTTATTAGTTTAATACATAAGGTTAATTCTCCTCAAACATGGAAATATGATATTCCAATCAGTTTAGGTACCTTTCTCAATAAAATTATTTTTAAAATCCTTAATGATCGAATTTACCTATAGCTACCTAAGATCATATCTGAGGAACAATGAGTTTTTTTCCATGTTGGGAACATCCATGAAAATATACTTTTAACACAAAAGATTACCCATGACATAAATAGAAAAGTAAAGTGGTAATATTTTAATCAAAGTTGATATGTCAAAAGATTTTGATAGCTTTCCATCAACTTCATCTTAATGATTCTAGAATTGTTTGGCTTTGATCCAAGGTTTCTGGACAGAAGTGCAAATAATATCAATTATATTAGGTTTTCTATTATAGGTTATAGAGAACTAAATGGGTTCTTCAAGTCCTATAATGGTGTTAGATAATGAGATCCTATATATCCAACTCTATTTATCATTGTAGAGTGATACTTAATTAGAGGGTTCAAAAACCTCTTTGAATTCATAAGTGAAATGAGATATAATACTATGAGCTCTACTGTAATACATTGTCTAGTATGTGTTAACGATTTTATTATATTCACAAATGACTCTGTGTTATGTATTAATATGTTGGGCCATTTCCTGCAGCTAGGGCTGTTATCGGTCTGGTTCGGTCCGGGTTTTGAAGGAACCGGACCGGACCGCTAAGCTTATCGGTTCGGACCAGACCGGACCGCTAAGCTTTCGGTTCTAATTTTTGGAACCGAACCGAACCGCTAAAATTTTGGTTCGGTTCGGTCCGGTTCGGTTCGGTTCCAGTTTTGGTTCGGTCCGAGTTCGGTTCGGTCCGAGTTCGGTCCGGTCCTGTTTCAGTCCGATTTCGGTCCGGTTCGGTCCACTTAAAAAAATAAAATCAATTAAAAATTTATTTTTAATTTATTTTTTATTAAAATAAATGATATAAAAACTAAAGTTTATAAGTTGATCTTTCATTTTCTTAAAAAATTGGTAATTAACTATTAATTTTGGTACTATAATTTATAAAAGAATATATAATAATAATAATAATAATAAATAATCGGTTTTAACGGTTTTATTGGTCTGATTTCTTATCGGTTCTACCGGTTTATCGGTTTCATCGGTTCGATTACGTATCGGTTCCTTCGGTCCTATCGGTTTTATCGGTTGGATTCCTTATCAGTTCTATCGGGTTATCGGTTCGGTTCCTAACCGATTTTTTGTTTCGGTTCCTTATCGGTTTTCGATTTTTAGAATGGAACCGCAAACCCGACCGTTAAGGTTCGGTCCGGTTCTCGGTCTGGTCCTTATCGGTTCGGTCCCGGTCCGGTTCTCGGTTCCGGAGAACCGTTGACAGCCCTACCTGCAACATTACCAAAATGTATGAGGTAAAATTATAAACAAAGATAAAACCAAAGTTATAACTCCTAAAAGAATGCCTTCATTGAGAACCAAATTAATAGGATTATAATTTAACTTTAAATTAGGTTCCCTTCTTTTAACATATTTTGGCATTAGTATCCACTCAAGAAATAAAACTAGTTATTTTGATTACTTAATAAATAATATCAGAAACAAGATAGTTTATTGGGATAATATACCTCTATCCTTTAGTGGCAGATTAGCACTGGTTCAATCTTAGTTTACATTATCCAAAACACTCTTATCCATAAAGTTGTTATAGATAAAACAGAAAAAAAAAATCAATCAATACATATAGAGCTCTACTGAGATCAAACAAATAATTACCTGGACTAAGTGGATTAACTTGTGCAAACCCTATGAAGAATGTTACTCAAACATAAGAAGATTAAGGGACTTAAAAAATTATATTTTCTTGTAATCTATGGTTCAAGTTTAAAGAACGAAGGTCTCTTTGGTCCAAATATACATACTCTATTTATTGTCTTCTTATGACCCTTTACAAGTTAATTACTCTAGTTATATTTCTGAAATCTAGAAAATATTATTGAACATTAGAGAAGTTGCTGAAGAATACATATTTTAGAAATTAGGAAAACGAGAGTAATTAAAAGAGAAGACAATAAATAGAGTAATTATTGGTCTAATCCTTTTATTCATTTATCGAAGAATAAAAAATAACTATTGTTAAAATGAATAAAAGGATTAGACCAATATTATCGAAGAATAAAAAATAACTATTGTTACATAAAAAAGAAGATCAATTTTTTTGGAGTGAAAATGGATGATCACTTGAAAAGTTGAAGAACTCTGTCTTAACTTCTGATATCCAAAAATTGAGAAATTTTATATTAAAATGTCAGTGGAAGATGAAATCAAATGGTTATTATCGTCAAATAGTGTTTTCAATACAAATAATATTTGGAATAAACTTATGTACAAAGGAAACAAGTATAATATGTTCAAGCATATTTTGAACAATATAAGTCCCAAAACATTTTTTTTCTTTTATGGAGACTCTTAAGAAAAATGATAGTTGTGGATACTGATCTGCAAAAAAAACATTTCCCTTTAACTTCAAAATGTCAATTTTGTGATAATATTAAATTTATCAATCATTTGTTTCTGCAATGTGAAACTTCTTGAGAAGTATGGATATACTGTGCAAGACTGTTTGGTATTCTTTTAAATAGATATATGACCCTAAACCACCTAATACGCTACTAGTTTTTGTATATTGACAAATATGTACATATTCGTACTAATATCCCTCCAGTTATTTGTTTAGTCATTTAGACAGTTAGAAATACTGTTAAGCATAATTATCATAGTTATACTATTACGTCTATTATAGACTATATTAAGCATATTATCATTAGATTAGAATATGTTAACATTTTTAAAAGGTCTTATTGGTCTAAAAAGTCTCAAGTTTCTCCAGAGATAGGTTTCTTTAATAATTATTAAAATGTTTTCTAAAGGTAAAGCTCCCTAGTACATAACATCTTTTATATATTGTTGTAGAAAACTTATAACACCAAATATGACCCTTGATCATATATTAAGAAATCAAAACCACGCATTAAACTGGATTGCTAAATGGAGATCTAAATGCAAAATGAAGCTTAATTCCAACCAAAGTGAAGTTTCCAATAAGTTAAGCGTTATAACATTTTCTGAAAGCATTGATGTTGTACACTTAATAAATAAAGACTGAAGACATTAGCTGAAATCCCAATCCAAATACTTCGGATTGATAATTTTAAAATATAAATGCATATCTAATTCTATTTTTAGGTCATGGTTCAACTTATATATTTATTGAGAACTTATGAAATCAATATAGTGAATACCAACAAATCTTAAGCAAGTTTATTCCTCACTTTTTATATGCTACTAAGTTTCTGTTTTTGCAGGAATTAGAGTATGCTAAAAGTAGAGAAAGAGTGAGAATAAAGCTGGAAGCAAATGATTGGTACATGAACATCGGTATGAATGTTGAACCTTCAAACATGGATTGTTTTTATATGGATGCTTGTTGATTCTAATATCAAGATTATTCTCGATAACAATAAATGAAAGAAGAAAAGATGAAGAATTGATTTAAAGTGATGATTCAAGTAAAAATACAGAGGAACGTAATTGTAAAAATAGAGAGAGAAGATTTATTACCACGGCTCAAAGTCTGACAAGATTGAAGAAGTGTTACATTTTCCTCAGCTATCTCTAACCTAATTGTAAAAAGCTTCCCAATATAAAATATTTTCTTTTGTATTGGCACTTTCAATTTCAAAATTGATTGCATTGTTTTTTTAGGGTTGGTAGGATAACGAGTCTCAAACAAGACTTGGGTAAGACATAATATTATAATTATTCTTAATATTAATATATTTTATCTTTCATTAAAACAAAATAGTCCTCCAAATATTATAAAATTATTTTTATTTTTATTTTTTATAAAATTATTGTCTTTTGATTTTTTTATTTGTGTACTTGTATTTTATGTTTTTCTTTTATACAAGCCTACAAATCTACTATAACGATAAAAACTTATTTCATTTAACTGTTGGACGATATGAATACGAAGAATTAACATTAAATTATAACAGAATAAACTAACACGGTCTAAGAAAACATTTCGGGGTAGCTATCGTTGTGGGATATTTTTCGTCCAATGATATGCAGGACACGAAAAAACAAATATAGGACTCTTATTCTTTTTAAAGGTATTTAATTATTAATTTTCTATCTTATTTATTGATAGAAATTGGTGTTTGATTATCCATTTTTTTTATTGATGGACTGTGTAGGAAGGCAAAAATTATCTTAAAACAAAAATTATAAACTCTAACAAGAGAATGTTGAGATCGACACATATCACACGGATGCACTCAGTTATAGAATAGTCAAAATGAGCGTGCATCCGACCGATATTTGCATATCCAGCTAGTAGGGAGGTTGTCAAGCTCTTTCAATCTAAACCAATGACATTTCTCTGAGCTCTCCACTTTGATATAGCCATATGTCCAAGTTTTTAGCTCGACGCTTTCGGCTCAACACTAATGCCTATCTAAGATCTTGGTTCTTTCTAGAAAATTTTATTCAGCTTTTCCAACTCTTAAATATTTCAAAAAAACCACTCAATAATTGTAGACCTAACTACAGATTAAACACGAGTCAATTTATTTTGACTATTTTTCCTCGTTTGTTTTAATAGAGGGTTTGGATGGGAAGTTTTTTAATTAGATAAGTGACAGTATATATTATGCAGACGAACTATACGACTTAGTCGATATCTAAGACATTCAATGACAAATCAAATGGTCAGCTAATAGGATACTTTTCAGTATTTCCTCGACTATATCACAATGACGAGAGGGTTTACTTATACAAGAATTATTAGTCATGTTTTCATGTAAATTTGGATTGGTCTTATAAAAATATTATATATAAGTTTATCCAATAAAAATTTTGTGTACTAATGGACATCATGTGAGTTTTATTTATAGACATGTCATATGTATTTGGAATAACGAACACAGATTACTATATAATAGATTTTCTCTCTAATAGACATGTCTAGCAGGACGAAATATCTCATATCATGACATGGTAAGATTGACCATGTTTCTTTCCATCTCGTCCTGGCGAGACAAAATATTAAAAAAAACTGGTAACGCAATGAGACAAAAATAAAAAATCAAATATCATCCTATCTTGGGGTAGACGAGAATAAATATCACGGTCGGTATCCGCATTACGCTTAGAGGTGTTCATTTTGCTATAAAAAAGATGTCCACTTGGCCATAAAAAAGGTACATGCATTCATCTTAATGTTTTTCTTCAAACAATATCTGATTGGCCAAACAACATCCATTTGAAGTAGTTTTCCATAAAATTTTATTTTATTTTATACAAGTTCCATATATTTTTTAATTCATTGAATTTAATTCAGTTTCTGTATTTTTAATAATTATATAAATTATACATTAAGTGTAAATTTTATTACTTTTAAACATACAATTATGATTTTTTTTATCGTTTTCCATTAGTAGAACTTAAAAGAGGTTCCAACTTTATATTAAGTCAAATGAGTGAAAACTAAGATTTTTATTGTTTAACAAAATACTTGAAACATGACACACAACCGAATACATAAATAAAAGTTGATTATTACAAAATTCTATATTCATACAATAAAATTTAAAAATAGAAAACCACTAAGTAATATTATCATCCCTATCTCTGAGAGTTGGTGGTGGTGTCTTTGAAGGATCTGAGTTTGGAGGATGATCACTCGGATATCAATAATAAAATTGATTATAACTCCCGGTCAATTTCAATCGCGCACTAATCTCATTGTTAATGATCATTGCATAGAAACTCCATATATCATAGATGTTTTGAAACATCTGTTGGTGATAGTCAAGTCGATATTTCTAATTGTATGTTTGGCCAACCCTATCATACAATTAACTCTCCATAACATGTAATTGACTTTTCCTTTACTGAAACTGACCATACATATCTTGCAATTGACCCACCATTTCATGCAATTGACCCATCATTTCACATATGTTCTCCAACACCTAACGATCGGTCAATCGCGTACTGGGAGCCTATCATGAACATGTGCTTCCCACCTTTAGGTGGAAGATGTAAAGTACATTTAATATTCATTCATATATGATCTCTAAATTCCTCAAAATATTCAAACACCTCATACTTTTAATATATGTCTATGTCATGGGTATATATCTCATGTATTTTTAGTGTAGTCTAACATGTACTGGTTCTAGCATGACGACTAGAAAACGGCTCAATCTTTATAGTTGTTACTGAAATGGGTACTCGTGTGAGTTTTCAGACAGTTCCTTAATTTTCTAGCAAAAAATGACATAAAACTGATACATGTTTTCCCATACGGGTACCCATTTACCCTTATCGGTTACTCGTATGGTGAGGCGACTAGCCGTTTCAGTAATGGCTAGGAAAATAACTATATATTTTTCCTACCTTATAAACAGAGAGCCATTATGTCCTTATTTCTCATCCCTTATGTCTCAACCTTACTTCTATAATCTTGGAAAATACCTTATTTATCATCTTAAATTCAATCAAAGTTCCAAATTTGATCAAATTCTTAGATTCGATCAATGTTCCAAAATTGATCAAAATCTTATATTCGATCAATGTTCCAAATTTAATAGTGGATTATTGGTTATCAAGGACTATAATGCATTCATCTACTTTTCCATCAATCTTGTTTTGGAATTAGTATACCTTATCAAATTTTTTAATTACGTTATTATTTGATATTACTAGTTGTTCTTATCACACCAAGCACATTATACATAAATTTGTTAAATTCACTAAAAAATCCTCAAATTATTTTTATTAGAGACCGACCTAGCTATTCCATACATATAGAGCTAGAGATGCTTGTTAATGTAGGTAGTTAAATTCAGCAAGATCTTAACCTGAAACATAATTATCCCAAGTGGGTGCTACCGTCACCTCTAGTTCGAATGTTAGGAAGAAAACATATTAGGTGTTGGAATATTATATTCATCTTACTCAAACACAAAAAAAACAAACAAGTGTAAATATTACTAAAAAACTTTTGTCCTATAAGTCGAGAACAAATAATAACAAAATCAACACTACGAGATATAATTTAGGAAATTAACACCAAATTATAGATAAATCCAAAGTTGAAAATAGGAAACGAGTCCAACTAAAAATATATCTGAATTACATAAATGTATTTTATTTCAATAAAATTTAATATAATGATGAAACGATGAAATTTACCCTTGGCAGTGCACCTCTTTTTACTTTGACAATTAATGGAGATATACAAATATAGATTAATGAAATGGTCAATCGAACAGACGATCACCTCCTACGAACTTCTATGAGAACACTAGCATTCATATATTTTAAAGACGAAAACAACGTATTTGTATTATAATTGCATGTTTGCTATGAAAATTTTGTTTGACTAGTAATATAATAATAGTTCTTAAGTTTGATATTTTTTGTGTTACTTTACGATTTATATTGATTAGATGCATCAAAGAAGAATTATATTTTTATTTCATTGTCAAACATAATTTCTCTCAAATTGTAGAAGATACTTTATACTGTATGAATGATTTAGTGATATTTGTTTTGATAATGCATCCGTTAAGACTGAAAGTATTGAGAGACTTAAAGATGCATGCAATTTTGATATTGAGAAATGTTGTATACTGTAAGGTTAGGTCATATACGTCAATTGGTTACAATTAATAGAATAATAAGATAGTAAAATATTTTCTTGAGCCTATTAGAAATATATTTTTACACGTAATTTACTCGGGTCCTACAAAATATGAATATAATTAAATGGTTAAGATTAGTGGAAAAGTTTCAAATAAAATTAACAATGAATGTCAAAACTAGATGTAAATCTATTTATAATTTTCTTGTACGTGCTTATTTGTTTAAAGAATATGTTACATGTTTTTATGAGATAACATTGACTATTACCGACCTCTCATGACCAAAAGTGGTTATATTATCGTGAAATGATAAAGTTCATTGTCATGTTTCATGAGTATACTCGCATTTTTTTATAGAACAATGTGGTCATAATATTCATAAAACCATTAAATACTTTGTCGGTGTTACCATGCATTTTGATATAAGTAAGATAAACACGTGTGTAGAAAAGTAGTGCCCATTATGGCAAAAAAATATTTAAATATTTTCATCACATGTCACACCTTATGTTTTTTATACATTTTACATCTTTGTCTTAGAATGACTATATTTGATTAATACAATCAACATTTTATACTAGTATCACAATTAAGGTTGCTTATGATAGAAAGACATATTGTGAAGAGATTGAAAAATATTTGTATATGATGTATAATTATTATGGTAAAAAGTACGAGAACAATAATTTTAGTTCATCCCTAACTTTAGGTAGTAGTTTCACGGGACACAAATTAAATCTTGTCGTAGTTACTTGAAAAAAGCAATGCAAAATACCTAGAAATGTCAACAACTACTCGAGATATTCATCACATCACCACATATTTGCAAACTTCATTTGATTTTGGTATGTTTGATGATGATCACCCGCTTGATTTCTTAGTATGGTGAAATCAAATGTAATAATAGTCTATATTCTTTCTAAGTTAGCCAACGAGTTTCTTATAATACATATTTCTACAGTGGTAAGTGAATATGCATTTTGTATGACTAAGCTGCAATACACACTTAGAAGATAAAGATTAACTAGTCACACAATTGACGTATGAGTTGCAATCAAAGATTGGACCACGACGAAACACGGATGCAAGAAAATAAGATGTCATAGAAGAACATTAAAAATGGCCTTTTCAATTTAATAAGTTATAGTAAAAGAATATTAAAGATGCAGCCGATGAGTATGAAAAATTATTAGTTGAATTAGATGCATAGAATATGATTAGTTTTAGTGAGATTTTATTACATAATTTGTAATAAGATAGTTCAAACTATGAACATTTTACAAATTCTTGGCGACAAGAATGTAAACTCGGAACGATTTAACTTAATATTTTTTGTTCTTCATTTTTGTAATACACCTATATCAGTTATACTATAATCAATTCCACATGCCCAATACGTATACTACTTTACGTATACTGTAATCAAACTATCACGACCCTTATCACATAGGCTATAACCAAGTTTATCACATAGGCTATACATCACTACTTAGTTATACTATAATATACTCTTTATATTATAATCAAACTATAACCACACTTATAACGTATACTATAAATGTACTATAATCAGACAGTAACAACACATCACTTCTAAGGTATAAAGAATTATAATCAAAAGTAACAACACATCACTTCTAACATATAAAGAATGTATAATAATTATTATTTTGAATTTTGACGAATAGAATAAAAATATTACGTTTTTTTTATATGTAGCAAATATCCTTTCTTTAAAGTGACTTAACTATGGCCGTGTTTCGGACGGATAAAATAACAGCATGGCTTTGGCGTTCTACCGTGTTTTTACCATTACCACCGAGTCGTGTCCGTGATATTGTGACGGACAAGCCAGCAATCCACCTTGCATAACACATTTAGACATGCATAGATTGGAGGATGAGAAACTGAAATGATATTTTCTCATGCTTCATGTGGTTGAGATGTTTTAACGGAGTGATTTTTAAAAAACTTATTTTCAGGTCCTAAAACTTAAAAGAGGACGTTGTTTCATCAATACGTATGTTTTTTTAGGTAAATGTGTATTGGTTGTAATCTTAAAAGGTTGTTTGAAATTTTGAAAATGTTTGGATTTTCAGAGAAAAATAAGAGTCTCTAAAGAGCTAGAGAGCTGTTTTCATTTTGTTTATAGCATGTCCTATAGCAACAAAATTTCGACCATGACAGATTTTAGGGTTTTAAGGAATTCTACAACATGACCTGGTCATTGTAAAGAGTGAGAATATTCCACAAGTAATGGTATCAGCAACTCAAATTCCAGCAAATTCATTGTAAAGAGTGAGAATATTCCACAGGTAATGGTATCAGGAAACATGAGATACCCAGTTTGTGAAACAAATAAGAGAGTATATTAAAAACTTAAGGTTTAGTATGGCCTTTTATTGAAGTATATCTTTTAATTTGTAGGAATCAAGGGGTCGCTCGCTTTTTATCTAGTTCCTCCAGTGCAGCCCACAGTTTTGGATCCTCATAATCTTGGATGAGCAAGGTTGGTTTTGCTTTCAACAACTGATGCTCGGGATTGCGTGTAGTCAGTCCGATAACTGGCATCCCTGCTGCAACACCAGCAGTTATCCCCGAGACAGAGTCCTATACATCGGAAAAATATAAATTTAAGAGAAAAGAGACACATTAAGCTAGGTAATATTGGGAATGGCATACCTCACATATGAAGGTGTGATCCTTGGACACGTTTAGTAATTGTAGGGCCTTCAAATAAGGAGCTGGGTGCGGTTTAGGATGCTCACAGTCTGTCCCTTGTATGACAAACTGGAAGAAATGTTTGAGTCCAAGTTTTGAAATCAATAGTTCGGCATTTTCTTTAGGAGCGTTTGTAACCGCAGCCCGTTTCAAGCCATGATCTTCGACCCATTTTGTCAATTTGTACAAGCCTTTTATAGGATCCAGCTTGTCTGAGACCAATCTGTTTGATAATCAAGAAGTTAGCTATAGCTTATAATAGTGTAGGGAGTCCTATTTGTTTGCTATTGCTATTGATATTGCTTACTTTCGAAAGTAGACTTCCTTGTCTTCCATGAACTTGAGGCCTAAAGGCAAATCATCGGGGAAGAGAAGCAAAGCAATGTCGGAGTTGTGCTTTCCAGCGATATTCTTGACAAAGAACTCCTCGGTAATTGGAACCCCACCATTAAAACCAATCTGTCAGAACAACCAACCATGAACATTTTTGAAAGATTCAGATTTGTTTACAAATTACTGAGTGTGTTTGGATTTGGACAAAAAACAAACCTCTTGAAGCATATCGCGGAAAGCTAAATGATGGATGGGATCAGAATCACATAGAGTTCCATCAACATCAAACAACACTGCCTCCAGAGTAGCAAGGTGCGATAGGACATTTTTGCTACAATTGCAAACACAAAGCAGCAGACTCAATACTTCAACTAAATAGTCTTATATTCAGATACAATCCTAATCCTAATGACGCTAGATCCATCCAATCAAGTTTGAATTTTATACTTCAACTTTCAGTTAGGGTTCTGAAAATATGTGCAATCACGCAGCAAAAATCAATGATTCTCATAAATCTAAAGCGACTTTGAACAAGAAGAACCCAGTTCAGATTGATATCAAAACAAAATTAAGTTTATAATAAAATCGAAATAGTCGAATGGAACTACCTGTCGACTGACGATGTAGTCATTTTTGATTTGCTTTGTAAAGAAGATGAAAGCGACGGAGGGAGGGAGACGGTACGACTATGACCCTCTAATATCTTACCCTTTTATATTGATGTTTGTGTTGTGGTGGTTGAACAACCAAACGGACCTTTTGTTCCTGCCTTCCTGGAGCTAACCTACAAGTGTTGTTTATTTCTTTCAATTTTGGTCACCATAGTTTCAACTTTTTATATACAACCAAATATTAAATCTTAATGTATCTGATTCTTTCCTCGTTCAACCACTTTTCTACTATTACACCTTCTTTTTAGCAATAATTTTATGATTGCAGCTCATATGGCAAACCGGTTACATGTATTATTCATTTTCAAAGCTAGTAAAGGAAAGGTAGTAATGGATATTTATTTTAAATATTTGAATAGGAAATATATATTAAACATATATAAAATTATTAGAATAGCCATTTATCTTCATTTTCCTACCTAAATCTATAGACAAAATATTAAAATATAATACACAATCATTCTTAGATCAATAAACTTCCATTTTTATTTTCCTAACAAAACTTATAAACAAAAATAATATTTACCTAATTAATCATATCAATAGTCTATTATTTGAAATATCATATCAAAATTAATTTTTTTACTTCATTATTTTTACATACATATATAATAATTTTTAATAAATATAATAGCAATAATATTATACATTCTTGTGGTAAAATAGATTCGTGATTTCATCGATAACTAAAAAAGTCTTTACAAGATAGAGAGTTTTTAATTTTTTTCAATCTAAAAACAATTGGATTAATCGAAAGAAAAGTAGAGACCAAGAAAATTTTAGGTTCATAAACTAATAGAGACCTAATTTATTTTAGGTATAAATACAAATCAATACCAACTTACACAAAAGAGCTAAAAGTTAAGGCAAAATTAAACCTCATGCCAATGGAAATGTAGTGAAAAGTAAATAGTAGTAGACAAGTGATAGCTCAGGACTCAATTTGATTCAGCTCGATTAAATCAAGAGAATGGAACAACACGGGATTGGGATTCATCTTCCACAGTACTAAAGATGGAATTTACTGTAGGGAATAAGATAGAAGCGAAACAATAGTATATGCGAATCCACCAGGAAAAGACATTAGGAGAGAAGCAGGGGAGATTCAACATCATCTAAGCATATCATATCAACAAGGCGACTCAGATTCCTTCAAGGGAATGATAAACCTTGAGAGATTTTAACAGAAAAGCACAATTGAAGGTATTAAGATTTCTTGATACCTGTAAAAATTAGAAATAAACAAAACAATCTAGTTTGTGCTTGTCAGTAAATTGCGAGCTGCCAATAGGTTAGAAGACCATCCATGAGGGCTCTTGCTTAAGACATTAAAGGGGTAAGCTCGCCATATTGATAACTTTGACCCATAATTAGTTCTCCTTTATTATTTTTAATAATATTACCACCACTAACATCACCGTTTGCTTGAGAGGAACCATCGGTATTCCTCTTGAGTATGTTCGGCTTAGGAGGAATCCATTTAATGTAGATAGGCTTGTTCTAAGTTTGAAGATGATGATAACAGCCCATATCAATAGTTGTATTGTGAGGGTCCCAGTGCTTCGTTTTTAACAGACATGAATGATCAAGACCAGAAATCATGTTATTGACATAATTAATAAAAAAAGATAGCAGAGTAGGTAATGCCTTTAAATTTGGACCTGTTTCTTGACTGCCAAATCATCCACATAATAATAAGGGGAAGGATAGTAGTTAGGTGAGTATCTTTGTTAGTAGTCCATAACCAGATCCTGACCATGTGGGGAATGGTCATATATCTGCTTATGTTGACCTTAAAACAGTTGGTAAAGTGAGACCATAAGTTCCTGGAGACCTTGCAATTAACAAAAAGATGATTCATAGTTTCAATGTTATCACATAATTGGCATTTAGAAGACAAAACAAAATTTATTTTATACATAGTAATATCATTAGGAATCCAATAATAAAGGAGTCTCCAAGCCAAGAAGTAACATTTATTAGGAGTAATTGGATTCCAAAGCTTGTTAAATAGGCTTGGCTTGTTGTGAGTACTTCTTATAAGATTCGAAGTAGTTTTAGTGCAATATTTTTCATCCTTACCGCCAAGCCACCTAATAGAATCAACCTTATTACTTTTAATAGAAAGTTTATCAATAGAATGAAGATCATTAGTGGATAGGAAATGATCGAGTCTATTTTTATTCTATGAGGAGTTAATCTAGTAGCTCTCTATATTATCTTTTATGTACCAACTATTATTTGAATTGTCATTAACGATGATTAAAAGATATTTATGGAACTAATTGTCAATCCATAGATCAATTATGTCATTTCCCAAGTCTGATTTGACTTTAGATTCAACGAACTTTTGTTATCTTAGATAATCTTTTCCATACTTGAGAGAAAGAATTAGTATTAAAATTAGCTTGCAGATGATGAATATTCTTGCAGTGAATACTATGAATATAGTTAGCCAAATGAAATTATTGTGCCTGAGTCGAACTCATATGTGGTTTGGTTAATCCTCTCTTTAGCCATCATCGTATCTATGCTCTTTAAATTTTTCTTACACTTATTTCACTGAGAAATTAGACTCACAACTATTTGTTTCTTATGAACCAAAGTATGAGACTAGATAGAAAGTTTATTTTTTAACAGAATATTGCATTCACACTCTTTCACCAACTCTAACTCCAACCATTTTCGGGAAATGTCTTTGGTTGCGTTTTCAACCTCCATACTTTATCAATAGAAATCATTCGCAACTTCACATGTAGCTTCTATCTTGATTTGGCCTCCGCCTATAGTTTAGCTTTTATCTCTGAACTTCCCTCATATGATTCTGCAACTTATTCTACTAGTGTACCTAAATTTAGCACTAGTGTGGCCAACTTGATGGGGTTTTGATGAAGTCGAACAAAGAATTCAAGATTATTTAGACAAATTTAGTCTCCCCAATACAGTTGATGACATTATCTATAACACCAAATATGATATAAATAAAAATAAGAAGATAAATAGTTACTTCAAGACCAAGGTTCATCTGTCTTATTCTCATGTTTGGGTAGACATGTCAATTAGAACCTTTATCTTATAAGTTATAACAAGAAATTGATTGAGCAACAAAAACACCTGAATCAGAGAAGCTTGAGTGACATACTCTCCAACAACTTTTTCATATGTAACTGGTTCTTTTGCATGCTCCTTACTAAATGTACCAACTTTACCACCAGTACATCCAGCAACTTCTCAAGTTAAATCAACCTCTCAATTAAAAACATATTCTACTACACCAACCAAATCTTGGGGCTTGGTTACCCGCACTTTCTTTTTCTAATTCTTTTGAGTCTTTGAATTCCCAAGTGACCTTTCTTCCTTCCTTCTTCTACTGTTTGGTATTATTTTACATGAGTTTCTACCAACACTTTGGATTGTATTAGCGTCAGGACTTCAATAGGGAGATATTCAATCATAACATTAGCCGTTAATAGTTCCACTTCAGCATCGTTCGAAGCGGTACATTTCTCTATTTTATTTTTCTTGGTTTCCACACCTTCGTTCGAGTCAATCGTTCCTATTTTTATTTGTGTTACTTTCTCATGACACTCTTTCAATATGGAATCAAACAAATATTTCATGAAGTTCTTCATAGATTAAAAGTCGAACTTTAGGAGTGACTGACAAAAACGATTATACTTGGACGAAGAAGGCTTCAATATATTATTTTTTAATGAAGAATTATCCACCACCTTAACAACTATCAGCTTCCTTCTAGAAGTTACAACCAACTTTACATTATTATTCAGATATGATTTCCTTCACCACGAGCTCCAATATTCGGCTTTTTCAATTAGTTGTAACCTTCGGTACAGACTGAGCACTTTCTTGTTTTTTTAAGGACAACAACAACAACCACCTCTTACAAATTCTCACTATATCGTACCTCATGCGGGGCATTCACATCTCCTCACCAAAAGTGCGATTAGAACCATCTCTCATGGTCTTAAATTTATTACTGGGTTTAGGTTCCACTTTGGTTACTATCATTAGTACAAACCTTATTACAGGAGTGCGTTTATATTACTCTACCTTTATTATCCCAAGGTTTGGTTATACCACTTTCCTTTTTCATAATTATAAGACCAACCCTCTTACGTGAGGATTACCTTATCTTCTTCTTTTTTAAAGGAGACACCTTCTTCCTCTTGATAACATATGCAACAACCCTACCTATTTGATTTTTTTAGAGTCTTCTCTCTTTATTTTTCCTCTGTGGCTAGAAAATTTCCAATATAAGCTCGACTGGGTCATATATTACCAGGATGAAGCATTTTGACACTAATAGTTTCTTAAACCAGTTATCAAATAATTTGGACCTTCACATCATGAAATTATACCTGCTCGTCGCAACCTGAACATACTTTTTACAGTCCAAATCAAGTGTGCGGAATAAAGGAAAACAATCTTATATTATGCATTTTTCAGATACAATGTAAGACAAATAAAAATTATTCAAAACTAGTATGATGTATCTTTAAGACTTCAAATATGGATAAAAGTTATCAAATATCTAACACAAAGATTCTGTCAATATCCATATACATAAACATACTTATTTTTCCATATTTTATAATTATCGATTTTTTTCTAAATTCCTCTATCATAAAATAAAAGTACAAATTTCTCATATTACCAATTAGCTTGTTTACGACAAGAAAAAATTTGATGTTAAAACTTTGGAAACATTCTAAAAAAATAATAACATTACCTATTGGAAGCCTCCAAGAGTTAGCTACTAGATGAGAAGGACATAACCTCATAGTTGAAGATTGAAGAAAAGATAAGATCTGAATTTTTTGTAACTGTTTTCTTAATTCAAATTGTAACCAGTAGTATATCTTTATAGTAGAGTAGGGAATCTAATTTGTTAGTCTGTTTTGCCAGCTAGGATAATTTCTTACATTCTGTTACACTCACTATATTAATCAATTGGTGTTTTAATAAGAATAACTAGTCCAACACAACATTAAGACGTGTGATGAAGTCCATGGTGTGCTGGACTCGACATGGGCCTAAGTAAGCCAACCAGACCGACCCGATCCAAGGCCCAACACCAACAACTCCCTTGAGACCAACTCAACAACACTTGAGGGTTGTCTGAAGAAACCCTAGACACCCTTTTCTTCTCTCTTTCTCTTGTTCATACCACAAAACCCAGCAGCCATGAAATCACTGGCTTAAAAATTCTTCACATCCCCCCGCAAACGAAGGGGCGATTCTGTAAGCCCGAGTTTGTCCCAGAGGAAAGAAAATCGGTGGTGAGCTAGTGGCTTCGTGAGGCAGTCAGCAATTTGATCGTGAGAAGGGATAAATCGAACCTGAAGTGAGCCCTGCAGAACCTGATCTCGGACGAAGTGGATATCGAGTTCGATATGCTTTGTCCTCGCATGGAAGACAGGGTTACATGCAAGCGAACTCACTCCCAAGTTGTCACACCAGATGACAGAGGGAGGTGTGATTGGGAAGTCGATTTCAGTGAGAATAGATCGAAGCCACATCAATTCAGTCGATAAATTCGCCAATGCCATGTATTCAGACTCAGTCGACGACCTAGCAACGACGTTCTGCTTCTTGGAGGACCACGAAACCAGAGAATCTCCAAGATAAACGCAGTACGCACCAATACTTTGTCTATCATCTGGAGAAGACGCCCAATCGGCATCAGAGAAACCCTGGAGTTGAAGACTACATCTGGGTTTGATATGAAGGCCAACCCAACTCGATCCAGATAAGTAACAAAGCACCATCTTTAAGCTTTGTAGATGTAGATTAGTAGGTGCTTGCTGATATTGGCTTAGCTTATTGACAGCAAAGGCAATATCAGGTCGAGTGTGTGTTAAATACTGCAAAGCACCTAATAGACTTATGTATGGTGTAGGGTCAGCAAGAGGAGTTCCTGATGTGCTTGAGAGATGGACACCAGTAGCAATGGGGGTTGGACATGGCTTGGCCTGAGAAAGACCCTGCGAAATCAGTAAGTTTCTAATATACTGATCTTGAGTTAGATAGATGCCAGAGGGGTCACGATGAACCTCTATTCCAAGGAATAGATAGAGTGGCCCCATGTCTTTAAGAGAGAACATAGCATTGAGTTTGTGAACAAAACCCTGCAAACATGCTGACTGTGTGGCTGTGACAAGAATGTCATCAGCGTAGACCAAGATTAGAATCACAGTAGACTTAGAAACAAAGTAGAATAGAGAACAGTCAGCCCTAGAGTTTTTGAAACCCCACTGAAGTAATGTATCCTTCAATCTAGAATACCAGGCTCTTGGAGCCTGTTTGAGACCATACAGGGCCTTGTGAAGCTTGCACACATGTGTAGGCTTTGCAGGATCCTGAAACCCTTCTGGTTGAGCCATGTATACATCCTCAGTAAGAAATCCATTTAGGAATGCATTGTTAATGTCTAGCTGTCTGACCTCCCATTCTTTAGACACTGCCAAAGTAAGAACTAGTCTGACTGTAGATGGTTTGATTACAGGACTGAATGTTTCTGAAAAATCAATGCCAGGGGTTTGACCTTGTAAACCCATTTGCAACCTACAACATTCTGAGTAGGACTCCATGGAACCAAATACCAAGTTCTATTAGACATAAGGGCCTGATACTCAGCCTCCATAGTAGTGACCCAATGTGGACTAAGAGCAGCCTTAGAGTATGTAGTAGGTTCCAAGGTAGATAGTTCAGTAGTAGTGAGAGAGCCCACATAAGGGACTTTAGGGATACGAGTCCCATCTTGAGACCTAGTTTGCATATGATGAGTGTGGGAAACAGACAGTGGTTTGAGAGAAGAATTAGAAAAGGGCAGGCAAATAGAGATTTTAGGATTAGAACAGTCAAGGTTTAGGGCATTGTTTGAGTCATGTTTGTGAGTAGATAAAATAGGACTAGAGGTGTGAGTATAAGGAGAAGAAATTGGCTGAGTAAGAGGTGAGATAGGGCTAGTATGAGTGACAGGTTCAGAACAAGTATCAATACCAGGATTAGATGAATTTAGAGTATTACCTTGTGAGGAAGATTGATGTAGAGGACTGAATTCATGAGAGACACCAAGAGAGGTAGTAGTAGTAGAAGAGTTGTCTTTAGTCACAAGCCCTGTAGGTAAATAAGGAAGCCACATCTCTAGGGGACAACTTGTTAGAGACTAAGAGTGTGAATTGTTTAGAAAATCCCCTTGAAAAGGAAAATCATCCTCATTAAAGACCGCATTTCGAGAGATATAGACCTTTCCCATAGATCTGAGACAAATATACCCTTTGTGAGACTGACTAAACCCCAAAAAGACACACTTTGTAGTGTGAAACTGAAACTTATAAGTCTGATAGGACCTGAGACAGGGAAAACATGCACAACCAAAGGTTTTTAGAACTAGATAGTTTGGAATTTTATGAAATAATAGCTCATATGGTGACTTGTTAGACAAGATTGGTGTAGGAAGTCTGTTTATAAGGTAGATAGCAGTTTCAAAAGCTTGAACCCAAAACTTGTAGGGCAGACTGGCTTGAGCTAAGAGAGTCAGTCATGTCTCTACAAGATGTCTATGTTTTCTTTTAGCCCTGCCATTCTGTGCTGATGTATAGGGACAAGACTTTCTCAGAATAAAACCATGTTCCTGAGCCATAGTGGACAGGGGTAAGTATTCCCCTCCACCATCACACTGAACCACCTTGATAGACTTATCAAACTGCTTCTCAACTAGACATTTGAACATTTTGAAAACCCCAACAACTTGAATTTTATGCTTGATAGGATAGAACTAGGTAAACCTAGTGTGGTCATCTAAGAAAATAACATAGTATCTGTGACCCTGAGTAGACTGAATAGGAGATGGACCCCATACATCTGTATGTATGAGATCTAGTACACTATTAGCATAAGAGTGAGACACAGGATAGGGTAGAACATGAGATTTACCAAACTGACAAGCTTCACAAAAGCTACACTCATCTTTTAAAATAGAAGAAAGATTACAAGCCTTAAGAACATTGTTTAGAACATGCTGTGATGGATGGCCAAGCTTCATATGCCATCCATCTTTTAGGGAATTAGAAAGACTAACAAACAAAGCAGTAGAAGAAAATACATTAGTGACTTGAGACCTAGGCTTTGTAAAGACAGAATGACCCTCCAATACTTGTGACTTAGGAAAACTCTCCACTCTGTACAGCCCATCCTTAGTAGTCCCTCTGAGAAGCACTGTCCCTGACACCTTGTCCTTCACAAGACAAAAACCATCATGAAATTCAACAAAAACCCTGTTATGATTAGTAAGTTGTGAGACAGATAACAAGTTCTTATTTATTTTAGGCACATGTAGGACATCTTTTAGGTAAATAGGTGTTTTAGTGAAGGATTGCAAACTAGAATTCCTAATGTAATGTATTGGCAACCTGTGACCACTACCAACCATAATACCCTTGTTACCTGCATACTCAGTCTTCTGTGTCAACACAGCTGAATTCCCAGTTACATGGTGACTAGCACCAGAGTCAGCATACCATGCAGAGTCTCCAGTTGAGTCTTGAGTGGTTAGATAGGCAGAATGATCTCCATCTCCTTTAGGTTGTTCAGATGAGGTAGACCCCATAACAGATGGATCGTCTCTATAGTAACATACTGGAGCTGAATGTCTAAACCTATTGCAAATTTGGCAAGTAGGTTTGTTTTGGGAGAAATGTCCCCCTCTCCCTCTAAAGAAATTATTTCTTCCTCTTCCATTGTTATAGTAATTACTCCTTCCTCTATTGTTTCTGTAATTGCCCCTGTATTGTCCATAAGAACCTCTTTGATTGTTGTTATTGCTTTGTGGTTTATATTCTACCTTTTGAGTGAAGTTAGCAGAAGCCAAATTTAGGTTAGAAACATTATTTAGCAGGCTCAACAGCTGATCTAGTCTGCTCTCAAAAGTGAGTAGACTAGTTTGTAGATCTAGCCAACCAACAGACTCCTTATCTGCTAGACTCACAACAATAGGAGTGTACTCAGAGTCCAAACCAGCAAGGACTTGAGTCACCAGATCATCAACAGATACACCACAACCAGCTAACACAAGATTATCAGCTATACTCTTCATTTTACTTAGATAGTCATTCATGGTAGAGGTACCTTTACGTGTCCTTTGAAACTCTGACTTGTAGTAGGTGATTCTGGCTCTTGTTTGTGAGCCAAAAAGTTTGCTGGCATCATCCCATAACTCCTTAGAAGTACCTTCTTGCATAAGTTGAGTAGCCATCTTAGAAGTCATAGTAGAATATAGCCATCCAAGTAGAAGCTGATCTTTAGCGATCCAGTCTTCATAGTCAGTATTTTCAACCATGTTCCCTTTAGGATCATTAATAAACTTAGGAGGACAGGGCTTGTCCCCTGTGATGAAGCCTCCTAGTTTGTTCCCTTTGACAATAGGTAGAACCATTGTTCTCCATAGTAGATAATTGTTTCTGTCAAGTCTAATTTGATTGATGTTGTTGCTGATTGTTTGCAGGTGAACATTCTTGGTTGCAGTGGAGAGACAACCAGGAAGAACTGAGCCTAATGACTCATTGCTTAGCGTTGGTGAATCAAGATTCGCCATTGAAGGCCTTGAAGGCTCTGATACCAAGTTGAAGATTGAAGAAAAGATAAGATCTGAATTTTTTGTAACTGTTTTCTTATTTCAAATTGTAACGAGTAGTACATCTTTATAGTAGAGTAGGGAATCTAATTTGTTAGTTTGTTTTGCCAGCTAGGATAATTTGTTATATTCTGTTACACTCACTATATTAATCAATTGGTGTTTTAATAAGAATAACTAGTCCAACACAACATTAAGACGTGTGATGAAGTCCATGGTGTGCTGGACTCGACATGGGCCTAAGTAAGCTAACCACACCGACCCGATCCAAGGCCCAACACCAACAACTCCATTGAGACCAACTCGACAACACTTGAGGGTTGTCTGAAGAAACCCTAGACACCCTTCTCTTCTCTCTTTCTCTTGTTCATACCACAAAACTCAGCAGGCATGAAATCACTGGCTTAAATATTCTTCACACTCATTACTTTGAAAAAATACAACGAATTTGGGTTCAAAACAAACCATAAATCTTGTTTTAGCACGTAGGTGATGAACACAACCTTTATTGCTTCGACATCAAAGAGCTTCTTAACTTTAGTCAGAAATAAAATGTTCATATTGGATGGTATATACTAATTCCTCAACTTATTTACTTGATTTTAAGAATCCATTATTAATACGTATGTCATACCACATGCTTGACTTCATATTCATCAAGTTTGTTATAAAAATTGGGATTTGTTTTTGCCAAAATGTTTAGAAAGCACAAACGCTAGAGACAAATCCTCAGATTCCAAATTCTCATCAAGATTCATAAAAATATTAATAGGAAAAACATATGTACCATGGTTGGTTGCGTGTCTCAAAGTCGCGTTTGAAGGGGCACGTTATTAGATTATTTTACTTCATGATGATAGCAGCAAATATGAAATTTAGTTTGACCAATTTTTTATCTTCAATAAAATTGGGAAAATATAATGTTTTTAAGTGAATTAAAAGAATAGCAATGATTAAGGTTGAAGCTTTAAAAATAATATACGAAGAACAAAATTATGGTTTGAAGCTTGAAAGAGTTGTAATGGTGAATAGACTAAAAGTTGATGAATAAATTACGAGAAAACTTTATATATGCTAAGGTAAGTTTAATTTAACCGCTCATTATTTACATTTAACACTTTAAAAAGTTGTACGATCAACAGTGGCGATCCTTCCTGATAAATCTCCAAGATTAGAGGAGTTAAACAGAATTCAGCGTGATCGCTGTCAGTTTTACTCATATCATCCCACATGTCAATTATAATTTTAGATACATTAAGTAATTAAAATCAATTCATTCATCTTTATATTCTCTAGCAACTGTTGTTTTTGCCTAATTTCCTCATTGAAAAACTATAATTTATTACACAAGTTTTCATAAATCTTTATCATTTTGGTCATTTAATTCATTCGTCTGCCTAAGATTCAACGTTAAAAAAAATTAAATGTATAATTAGTCTTTCCTACACGTGTTTGAATAATAAGCCATATCTTCAAGAATATACTCGTTAGCCGAACCTTAAAGAAAAAGATTGTTTATTCATTTAATGCGATATTAATAGTACTTTATACATACTTTAAAAGAGCTAGGGGTTATTGTATTATACCCATAACCAATCTGAAAAATTCAAACGATCTAAATGATAACGCATATCCAGAAACAATTTCAAACAATTTGAAGATCTCCAAAAAATAATTGAAACGATATGAAGTAATAAACAAATATTTTTTTTATTTGACACAAAGTCAAATAACTGTAGCAGTTAGCTACTTGTTCATGTACTATATTTCTTTCAGAAAAATATAATTTTTTTACTAATGAAGGTTTCAAAATGTGAAGGGTTTGTAACGTAGATAGGAACATGGTCAACATATATTAATCTACATTTCTTTAAGGTTAGTTTTGCTAGAGTGAGAAACGAGTAACCATTTTGAAGACTCACATAAGTCTAACAGAAAAAGTGTGCAACATATTTTGGCAGTTTTGTATACTTTTGGACTAGATATTCTATAATATTTATTGTACATCCTTTGGTGAGAACTCAACAAGGTTCGACATTCATGCATGAACATTGACAAAGACATGTTTAACATCATTTAGATAGTCTTTTCTCAACTCTTTTGCAAGGACTAAATGACTAATAATAAGGTGGACTTTGTCCTTCATTCATTAAAAGCCCGTCCAGTCGATGTCTCGCTCAGCCGAAGCCTGTTTAGTAGAAAGCAAAGATAAAAAAACATAAACAGCAAATATTAACCATTCATTATTTATAAGAAATTACATTCGACAGTTACACGTAATTATCATTCAAAAGTTATGATATTAAGGAGTAGTAAGTGTAGTCTCTAGTCAAGAGGGCAATAAGTTTAAAACATATTAGATTTAGAATGGTTACAAATTCTGTTATATAAAGGAGAAGATTTGAATAATAGAATAATCAACCTTTTATAACACCAACTTAAAAGTTCAGTTTTTTATCTCAGTTTAGTTACGACGAGACTCTTTATTTTGTATCAACATCAAAGTTGAATAGTAAGAAGAAAAAGGTTTATCTTGACAAATAAAGAGGCTTTTGTGAGGCATATCTCTTAAGATAATACAAAGAAATAAGGCATATAAATTAGTTTCATATTTTTCCAGATCTTTAGAATTTTTAGTAAATTGGAATTCACAATATGCATAGACAACATTGTGCATTATTATACATACATTTAATTATAAATAAGAAGTTACTCACAAGTTTATGTTCGTCAGGATCAAAGTTAAGTAACATTTTTGTAAAAATAATTAAGTATGTTATATTCGACAATAATAGATATCACTAAAAAAAATGTTGTCATTTAATTAACAATGTCATGATTTGTTTGTATTAATTACAAAATATATATTTTTAAAACTATACCTAATTATTTATTAATAATTGGTATATTGAATTTGAATTCGGGTAAAGCCTTCTGTGAAACATTTCTATATTTGGAGATGTCTAGCATAAACAAAAATCAGCATGAGCCTACTAAAAGAGAACTATAATCAAATATAATTAATAACTACTCTATTTATTATTCCATGAATTCTACAAAAAAAAATAGCTTAATAATCTCAAAACCAAAATTTAGATTTGAGACAATACAATAGTAGTGAGTATATTGTATTTTTGGGAAAATAATTGGTAAACATATTTGGTTCAAAAATAATTAATCAAGATTCAAACTACGGGGATTCGTTATTTTCATCTCGTAATTATAAAAATGATTATTTTTCTGAAAACATCGATTTCCAAATCTCCACGTTTAAAGAAGTAGTTCAGGTTGCCTATGAATAACAAATTCATCATCCTCAAAAAACTTTACAAGCTAAATTTGATAAGTATAGTCACAAAGATCCACAATATATAAAGAGAGGAAGATAAAAAAAGAAGATGAAATACTATATATTTAGGATGTACAAAGTATGTATAAATGATTTTACAAGACTAATAAGTTTCTTATGATGTAACGTAAGAATTTAGTTTCATATTATATACCATCATCAAGTGTTCTACAAGAACATTGAATTTCTTATGATTGAAATAAATAATTCAGTTTAAGTTTATGTACCATCACATGAAGTTCTAACTATCAAACATAGATTAATGTAACAAAAGTAAAAAATGATGTAGAAGTCAAATTTAAGATCTCATTAGTTGTCTAAATAAAACAGACTAATTCGTTGAAAGTCTATTTTAAAACCAAGCATGACACAAATGGTAACATGATAAGTTATATAAAAGATCATGTGTAAATGGTTAACTTATTATGAAAATACTAAATTTTAAGTTAACATTCATTACAATGAATGTATGGTTCTTTTTAGATAATCATGGCACATGTTGCACAATTCACTATTTAGATTTATTAAATAAATTGATTTTTCAGTTTGGTGATATTAATAGAAAATCATATAAAATACAACCTAAAAAGTGTATGTGTTTCATATGATAAGATCTCGGCGTTAATTGATCCAAAGGAATAATAAAAGGTTAATAACAATTATATGTTAATTTACGGCGAAAGTTAATAATTTGTAACTTTAAAAAATTCATTTGTAAAATTATGCAAGCGTCTCACCAATGATACTTTGACTTCTCAAAGTTATAATCTAATTTAGTTTTGTGATGAACTTACTCAAATATCATGGATATCATAAATTCAGTATGAATGGATTTATATTCAGTATTATATGTTAGTGATATAATTGTTATGTCATAAATTATAACAAATTGTTGCATTTCAGCGAAATTTATTTCGAAGCAATTCGATGTGAAATATCTAAGCAATGAAATTTATTTGTTAGGGATATAAATTTATTAGGATCATTGTTAATATACTTTGGGTTTTTTCACATAATACATATTTTAAGAGTATGTTGGAGTATTAAGGCAACATAAAATAATGTAACTCTTAATGAGTGTCCAAAAATTGATTTAGAAATTTAAGAGATGTAGAATAATCTATATACTTTGGCAATTGGTATTATAAATTCCACATAGATTATTTAAAAACATGATATAACGTTTATGAAAAGAATCATAAGGAAAACTTAAGTACCTTGAAAAACGAACATTTTATAGAAAGATAAGGGTCCTATCATGTCGACATAATATCATATCGACATAAAGAAAATCACATATATAAGTAGATGATTTATGCTTCATGACTTAATGGGTGCAATGGATGTTAGAGTTTTTTGTGATATATATATATATATATATATATATATGTTTTGTGAGAATAAAGTTTGTATCCCACTTAGAAATATGTGACCTAAATGCATATGGTTCATTGCCGATAAGAAAATTAAAGTAGAACAAATAAGAAATTTAAGATTACATGAATATAGACATATTCGTATATTTTTTCTTTTATCATCGCTAACTAAGAATTAAGCGGTAAAAAAATTTCACGCTAACAACATTTTATTGACAACCTTAGTCTTGAAGATAGAGATTTGATAAACCTTTACAAAGATTTTATCTTATGCTCTCGAAGTTATTATTTTTATTATAATAGACATATAACATTTTATGAAATAAAATAATTCAAAATAGTGAAGGTTCCTCCTCAAATAAATTGAGCTACATTGTAAAATGTTTGAAATTTTAATCATCCTACAATAAGATATAAAAAAATACATCAAACTATTTTAGTTACAAACTCACAAAGAATAATGGATGACCAATGTTTTAATAATAATATGTTAGAGTTATCATTTTTTTACATATACTTATATTTAATTTCATTATAAAATCCGAGTTTACAGTAGTATGTGCAACAAAAACTACATTGGTTAAAACATTATTTTATGAAAATTCAGTTTACTTTAGAAAAAAATGACAATTCATTTATATTATGGTAGTTTAAAAACATATGATAGAAGATGCAATGATACATATAATAAAAACTAAATATATATTAGGTGTAGCCATGAATATGTAAAATAAATTCTAAATGAAATCATATTGATTTTATACACGTTGAAATAAAATTTTGACATATAATTACGAAACTATTATTTTCATTAACAATTAAAAAAAATTTAATAATACAATAAGAATTAAATAAATTTTAGTAATACAATTCGAATATATTAAACATCTAAATATCAATATTTAATTATATTAGAAAAATGGAGTGATCTCTAAAGATTTATTTTATATATATAAAATAAACTTTTTTATTCTAAATCAACTATTAGATTATTACTATGTACAATTATAAAATTAAATTAAATAACGAAATTATACTTGACTTATTCAAATACATAATAAAAAGATAAATTAAATATTTTTTAACATCAAAATATAAAAAATCTTCGAAAATTAATTCTAAAGTCTCTTATCTCTCCTCTCTTATACAGCGTTACTATAACGGGTAGTTTTTATCTGATTTCCTATATGTTTTCAGGTTAGATCTAATCTCCGGTTTGGCTTTTTCCGGCGATTTAAGACTGATAGGTTGAAAGTTTAGAAAGAGCTTGAGGCGAAGGCTACGGGTTATCCTGTCGGAGACCAGCCCAAATTTAGCATATCTTTCTCACTTTTTCCCTTTTTTCTTAACCTTTATTGAGTATGTTATGCTCCACCTTACGACGTTTCTCTGGATTTGTTTGGAGCTTCGTTGCTCCAGGTGTTGGCTCTTCGAGCCCTAAGTAGTGCCAGATCTCTCGATTGAGGAGCTTTGCCGCTTGTTGATCTGTTTTCACGAAAGAGGCGTTGATTCAGGGTGTGAGAAGGGAGGCGGTGGTGAGCGTGTTCGACGAGGAGATGGGCGCGTGTGGTGCTGTTCCGGGTTGGCGTGTATCGGGGAGTACTATGGTGTTGTTACAGTGCTCTCACATGTGACGCTGGTGAGGGTTGGTTGGATAGAAAACTCGTCTCAGGTGAGTAGAAGAGCGATGTATTGTGTTGCGCATGAGACCGTTATAGGAGTGAAGCAGGTTCTGATTTGTTTCGGGTGGAGTTACGATGGATCCAATAGGAATCTAGTGGATATTGTGGTTCCATTCGCCACCAAATTCCTTCTCGATATCCCTTCGTCTATGTGGTCGGAAACCATTAGATAGGAGCTCAGTTCTTCAAGGACTCGCGTCCTCTTTCTCGGTTTCTCTTCTCTCTCCCATCGGTCATATGTCAATGAGCATCGGCGCATAGTTTCGCCCAGTTTCCCGTCGCAGGTGTGGTCTGAAAGCTTCCGAGAGTTGATCTGTTTCTCAAAGGCCAGTGTCTCGCTAATGGGTTTCAATGTGGCCGGAAATTATCGGAATGAGGGAGGAGCTACGCCGGGCGAGCATCAAGGCCAAGAAGAAGGTGAAGCAGATGGGTTACAGTAAGCCAAATTATCTATGGGTTTTGGCTAAATTAGGGCCCTTTTGGATAAGCAGCCCCAATTTTAACCATACTCACACATATTTTAAGTAGCCCCAATTTTATACCAAAAACACCCTTTCGTTTTTACTAAGTTCCAACCCTATCCACTAACCATCCCTAAAACAAAAACAAATCTAACCCAGCCCCAACTTTCCTTCTCATCTCTCTTCTACTGCTACAATCTTCCAAAATCAGCCCCAAATTCAAATTTCAAGAACTCCAGTAGATCTATACCCAGTCAGGAACAACAATGGGAAAAAGAAAAGAGTAAGTTTATACTCTTAAATATAGTTTTTTGCTATATTTAGTTTTTTCTAAGTTTTGAAGATTTTGATATACAATGGCTGTTAGAATAGACGAAGCATGTTTATTTAGTTGTATATTGATGTTATGGTAGAGTTGGTGTGGCTGATTTGGTGTTTTATGTTAGATTTTGGAGTTTTTGTTTGAGGTTGTCAATGGCGGTTAGGGACAGTTCGAGACCCCCCTCCGGATGAGCATACTCATACCGGCGGGGAAGATAGTTTTTTCCAGAAAATTCTTCATCCCCGTCGGGTATGCACTGTTTGAACCAGCGGGGAAGCCATATGTTCATAACCTATGTTCATAAACCCCGTCGGTTGTGGGTGGATTGAATAAATATATTTCTCCGCCGGGTGAAAATAGTTCAACCGACGGGGTAGAAATTAATTTCAGAAATTAAATATATTCCTCCGTCGGTTGACAAATGTTCACCCGGCGGGGACCTAGTTAATTGTGTGCACATACTAACCCATTTTTTCTATTTGTTCCCGCAGTCAAGAAGCACCTCGCCCCGCAAAAGAAAAGGCGGCTAAAATCCTGAGGCGAGAACGGGAAGTCCCTCCCTCAAAGAAAGGCGAAGGTAGCCGACTGTCGGCGGTCGATCGCCCTGAAAGCCCCGAACAAAGGGAACCGACCGAGCGTGAGGCGCGCCCGGCCCCGGGGAACGATCCTTGCGGAATAGTAAATATCTCAGCACGAGAGAGCGCGTAGTACAGCCCTCTCCTCCACGAGAGGTGCGTAGTCGATGGCGTGCACTTGTTGATGAGGAGGATACGGGGGAGGAAACTGAGGTCCCCATGCCACCACCTTGAAGAGAGGGTACGGTCGGACGTCCTACTGATCCGGAAGGATGGAGGAACTTGTTTTTATCCCAAAACAATATCCTTTTGTTCCCGGATTACGCGCAGCATGAGGTGTACTACACATTCATGGACGACGTAAGTTTTTGAATTTTGGATTAACTTTTTTTTTTAGTTTAACTGTTTTATTTGTGAAAGTGTTTTGTTAAAATTATATGCGTGTTTGGATTTTTTGCAGGCACGATCTAGTATCACCGTCCAGTCGAAGTACGGTATGCTCGGTCAGTGGGACCATAGCAAGCAGGTGGGTGTCAAAGCTTTGTTGGAAGAGACACCGTTCTGGCCACTAATTCGCCATCTTCCGAAGTTCAACACGCACATACAGTTGGCGGAGGTGTTCATTCAGAGGTGGCACCAAGAGACCAACACCTTCCAGTTTGCATTCGGAGAGATAACCATCACGCTAGATGACGTGTATGTCATCACTGGCCTCCCGATCGAGGGGAGAATGATCGACGTCTTTAGGACGGAGGATATAGGTGCGACATATGCACGTTATGCATATTTGTTGGGAGTTTCGGCGGATGCTGTGCGGGAGGATATGAAGGCGCATGACGGGAGTGGGTTTGGCCTCCGATGGCTACGGACGACGTTTTCCGGGGAGGAGTATTGGGATTCCAATGCCGACCTCAATACGGAGATGAAGAAATCAGCTGCTATGGCATACATCATGTTCTACCTTGGGTGTACCATCTTCGCAAACACGAGCCAGATGAACATCCAGTGCGATTTTCTCTACTACCTCGAGGATTTGTCTGACCTCCGTAAGTATGCATGGGGTACATGTGCTGATGTAGCTAAGAATTTGGACAAACTGGTCTCTCGCCCAGATATCGAAATTGTGTCAAACAGGTACTCAAATCGAAGATTTCGACGAGCCCGTCAGATTTCAAAAATGTGACTATGTCACAAAGTTTGATATGTAGATTCGACCGGTAAAGCCTTCGAAAACCAGTTTTAATATTTTAGAGTTAATTTTATTCATTTATTTTATTATAAAACATTTACGTAATTTTCCTTATATGGAATTAAGGTTTTGGGTAGTGCTATATAAAGCATCATATACCCTAGTTTGCCGTCAGAATTTTTAATTGAATTTTGATAAAGAAAATTAGGGTTTCCTCTATATTGGCTTCTCTGCGTTTACTCTGTATCATATTGGTATCAGACACAGTCAGTCCTGCGAGATAGTGCGAGGAAGACCCAGAGGTCGCAGCGGCGTTGCTGTGGAAGGAGATGCGAGTGATTTCAGAGATCGTGAGAATGCTGACCTGCACCGTCAGGTCGAGTATATTGCCCGTCAGATGGCTGAACTTACTTCCAGGCAACCCAGTGTGGAGGCTGAAGATCCCGATGACCCTTTTGGAGAAAGGCCAGAACGGAACGCTTATCCGGACCGCCGCTGGGAGCTTGGATTTACGGTCAACATTCCTGACTTTGATGGTGGCCTTCGGGCGAAAGAGTTTGTTGATTGATTATACCAGGTTGAGGAGGTGCTGGAAGGTGAAATTTCTGATGCAACTTGGCTGGAATTGGGAGATCCGATTTATAATGTATACGGCAACGAGGATGAAGACGATCCGAAACACGTCTCTTCTTATTTCACTGAAGTGAAAAATAAAATAAAACCTTTTACACCATTTTTTCATCGAAACTAAAAGAAGAAATTTTAAATTCAAGTTTTTCTCCTACAGTTGAATCGGTTGATAAAAGATATGATATCAGAATACCCTATACAATTTAAAATTTAAAATTAAAAAGAATAAATTGATGGATAGGAATTTTATTGTCACCAGAGGTTTAAATCAGATACCAGATTGGGTATCGTGTTCGACAAGAAAGAAAAAAATGAGAAGCAAAAAACGAACGTGGAAGAGAAGGAAACGAAGAAAAGGTCAGAGAGTTGCGTACACTACATGAAAATGTGATAATCGCATTCAAAAGATGAAGAACGACATTCAAGCACTAGAGAAGTCCGATCATCTGGTAATGTTATTTGATTCTCTGTTTGTTGTTTTCTTCGCAACTGGTGAGTTTGGGTGTGTACTTAAGGTATTCGAGGAAATGCCTGAGAATAAATTTGTGTCAGAAGCCAACGCGTTCAATACTGGTAAGCTTTGTAAGAAAAATAAGATTTTTTTTATTTAAGAGAATGCATAGTGGAGCTGTATCAGTGGTTCATGGAAGAAGAATTATCTCTGTTGTACGATTGTGGGATGCCCTTTCCCACAGTAAGATTGTCGGTCATAATACAGCGTCAATACATGAATGCTTTGTGGTTACTATGGGGCGTTTTCTATCTACTTCCATACCAATGTTTGAAGGCAGTGGCACTTCTTGCGGTGCTGTCCTTGAAATCATCACTCAGTTCCAAAACCAGAATTTTGTGGTCGAAATTGAACTTATCAGTAGTCCTGATGTGATCAGAAATCTAAGCAAGAAGATGGCTCCTCCTCATGTGACCTTACTGTCGGCAGAACCTGAAATACACTATGTTGCACTGTGTAACATCAACCTTATTATACAACAGCGACCCAAAACTCTTGCCCATGAAATCAAGGATTTTTTCTACCAGCTTCTGTTGGAATTCAAAGAGTATGTTACAGAAGTAGATGCTGATTTTGTAGAAGCTGCAGAAGTTCCGATTGCGGGGCTTACGATAGAGACTAAAATGTGGGAACAAAATGCTCAGAAGTTGATGACGAAGTTGGAAGAAACTATTGAATATAAGAGAATTGAGATTGATAAGCTTTTATAGATGAAACATGAATTTGAAGTTGGAAAATGCTCTCATAACTGTAAAGAAGGAAAACTCTATGATTCAGATCGGGAGGGTAACATTTTTAAACAAGTGTGGATTGACAAGAGGCTGGTTTCTGTTTTGTCTGAGCTGAGCAGCCGTAAAGACAGCATCCCGTTTTTAGATAAGCCAGTAATGAAGGCAGCTTACTTGGCACTACAGAGTACTGAAGGGAAGCTTTTAGTATTTCAATCAGGTTTACCGTCTATTGGGATAGGTGCTCTTTCAACTAGAGAAGCAGGAAAAAGAAGTAACATTTCGGCTAGATATAAGAAGGCTAACAAGCTACTCCAACCAGCTGATAAATCGTTGAAGGCTATGACAACTGAGTTTGCTGAATTGCAGGTCTGCGTTGATATTTTTGTAACTAGCCAAG
Organism: Limnanthes douglasii subsp. nivea; assembly: GCA_036936605.1. Lineage (NCBI taxonomy): Eukaryota > Viridiplantae > Streptophyta > Magnoliopsida > Brassicales > Limnanthaceae > Limnanthes > Limnanthes douglasii. Next base: position 181,836,889 of record JAUPFV010000002.1, read on the forward strand.
CATACATGGATATTGTTAGGAATGCAGATAGTACACCTTTATTGAAGACTGAACAAAACGTCGGGAATGGAAAGGCTCTATACTGGTACCTGGCTGATACTGTAGACAGCAACCTGGCTAAGACTGCAGACATTAACCTGGCTGCTGAGAGCTTGAACTCTAAACTAGAAAAGGTTCACCTTGAGCTGAGATTCAAAGAAGACAAAGTTAAATGCTTGCTTGGTGCTCAGTCAAACTTGGAGGCAGAGAAACATGGTATTCAACTAAGTGCTAACAAACTTCATGAAAAATTCATTACATCTACCCAGGAGATAACGAAATGTGAGGCTTTTGTTCATATCTCGGCAGCCCCGTTGGCTGCTTTGGTCAAAAAGTACTTGATAATCACGGACAAGTTTGATCAACTTAATACTATTTCTACAGCTTGCTTTCAGTTTTATCGGCAGGAGAGATATTTTATTGTTACGCACGCTCGGACGTTATTTGATCAACTTCAAAACAAATTTTTTATTGTCATTTCCGAAAAAGATATGTTGGCATCAGCAGGGGAGTTAAATGAACACATGCATGGTCTATGTGATCCAGTTTGTGCAATATGTGACATTAGTGGAATTGTTTTATACTGTGAAGGGAGGTGTTTGGGATCATTTCAGGCAACTAGGGCTGATAGAATTACACGGTCATGTGAATATCTTGGCTTTGGAAGTCAATTGAACGTTCATGCCATTAGGTCCTTACTTTTCTTTAAGTTTGATGGGACCAGTGATATAATAAATTTAACAGAAGTATCATGCAAAGATAACAAAGACGAACTGCAGCTAAGTCGAATATTTGCTGAAACTATATTACAGAATCTAAGACAGGTCAAATCGGTGATTGAGACTAAAACATTGGCAAACAACTGTCCTTCACATGATTTTAATAATTCAAAGATAACTAAAACTGACACGGGTATGCATAAGATGGTTTTTGAGGAGGGTGGACTACCAGACGAAACAGAGTTATCTTATGTTTCGACGTTTTGAATTCGAAGCCGAATTCTTTTCGACCGGGGAAGGATGATGTAGCTAAGAATTCGGACAAACTGGTTCCTCGCCCAGATATCGGAATTGGGTCAAATAGTTACTCAAATCAAAGATTTCGACGAGCCCGTTAGATTTCAAAACTGTGACTTTGTCATAAAGTTTGATACCTGTAAAGCCTTCGAAAACCAGTTTTAATATTTTAGCGTTAATTTTATACATTTATTTTATTTTAAAACATTTATGTAATTTTCCTTATTTGGAATTAGGATTTTGGGTAGTGCTCTATAAAGCATCCTATACCCTATTTTGCCGTCAGACTTTTTAATTGAATTGTGATAAATAAAATTAAGGTTTCCCCTATATTGGCTTATCTGCGTTTACTCTGTATCATGTGCACTCGCGTGGTTGTACAAAAGCTTGGGAAGCGTTTCAAAGCACTACTTGAAGAGCTTGGTCGGGTTTTTGGCCCCGATGGAATGTTAGATCTACGACCAATTTCTCATCTTCTGGGCGGCGGTTAACACCGGTTATAGCCCGACCGATCCAAAAATGCTACCGTGGTTGCCCAAGAGGATTACGGGATCAGCAGTTCACGGGAAGCCTTACTACTGTGACATCCTCACAGCGCAAGGAGAGACGGAAGCAAGTATTGTTGTTTCGGAAATTGTTTATGTATATTATTATTTGACTATTAATTATATGATTATATGAGTAATTGCTTTTTTGTAGGTGATATTTCGACCTTATGAGGATGTACGTGAAGTGTGGCCGGAGCAGGAAATAGGGTTGTATCGGAACCCTATTCGCCTTATGCTAGTAAGCGAAGCATATCACCCGGACCGAGTGATGAGGCAGTTTTGTTGGATCCAGGAAAAGCCGATGGACCCCCTTTTGGCTAGAACCGGTCTGCAAAGAGGAGACCATCTCCGTTATGCGCTGCATGGGAGGCACTGGATGAACTGGAGGGAGCACCTTTATATTATCGATAGGTACTCGAGGCCCTTGGAAGGGAGTAGCCACACGTCATCTCCACAGTACAAGGCGTACGTGAAGAGGTACGGTTGGTTTAACATCACGCCTTGTATTCTTACCGAGAGGTCTGTGATTGATGCAATCAACACGATTAATCGTGTTCGACCATTAGACAATTCCCCTGACGAGCTCATGTCGTTTGCAAAGAAGGTGTTGGAGATCACTAGTCCGTGGATTTTGATTATGGTAGTCGCATTCGTCATTTGCATGTTGTTTTACTTTGTAAACTACATTTTGTGGATTGTGTTTCCATGTTTTACATTTTGTGTTGTTGTACCATGATCACGATACTCTTGTTTTCAATTTGTTGTTAACTACATTGTTCGCGTGATATAATGTCGTTTTATGTCTTGTTTGTCCTTGTACCATGAATTCAACCAAAACACGTTTTCCATTTAATTCGTAAACATGTCGACATATAAAGCAAGTGTATAATTTTTTGAGTTTGGAATTCCTTCCACTCCGGCGGTGGAACAATTTCCATCCCCCGGTGGACAACAACCCCGACGGTTGAAAATATGTCACCAGGCGGTTGACATATTTTCACCCGCCGGTTGTGGCGAGTGGAAAATTTTATTTTTTCATTCATCGGCGGGGTCTTAGTCTAATGTACCATACCAATCTAAGTCTCATGTTATGAATCACCCCGCCGGGATGAAAATTCTATACCGTCGGGGAAGTTTTCACCCCGCCGGTGTAGTATTTCAACCGGCGGAGGAAAAATGCTAACCCGGCGGAGTCCAACGCTAATGAACCATACCAATTCTTAGTCAAATGTTCCGAATCACCCCGACGGCTTGAAAATTCCACACCGCCGGAGAATTTTTCAACCAACGGTTTATAATGTCTAACCCGGCGGGGAACTACTACAAACAAACTAAATAACTCTTCGGCCAAAAGAGACTCCCGCCAAGTGTGACTCCCGCCAAGTGAGACTCCCGCCAACATGTTTTACCATTATAAATATACAAGTATTATCAAGCAACATCACATCCATCAAACACTTAAAAACAAATGAAGTTTATGCCTAATGAAGACTATATGCTTATAGCAGTGAAGGATTCCCGCGCGGAGTTGGGTGAAGATAGGAGTGACACATTTTTTGAAAGGGTCTTATGTCATATGTATTAAAACTACGGGTTTTTAGGAACTGGAAGTGTTGTTGTGCGCAGCCGTGACGAAATCAAAAGATGGTACTTTTTCGTCCAACCGCTAACGAAGTTGTTGTTCATGTTGCAGAGAATAAAATAGGAGGCGGTAAAGGTCTGGGACACGACAGTCTGCGAATATATCACTATGGATATGGTAGCATATGTGGAGAATATGGTTATGGCAAGGGAGGATGGCGACGATGTTTTACACAGCTTGCGATACGACTACTAATAGTGCAATGTGTCGTCTTCGAACCTGTTTTTATTATTTATGTTTCGAAATGTTGTTATTCTTCTCATTTCTTATGTAATGCTAAGTTGTTATGTTTAAGTTTCTAGTTGTTGTTCAATATTTATGTATTTTATATATCACCGCGCTCGCTTTCAACCGTTCATAAATTATCTCTTTCAATTTAGTAACATATTCACCCGCCATTAAATTCCCGCCAAAAACTTTGGCACATAAACTCTCGCCAAAAACTTTGCCACAAAAACTCCCACCAAAATAAGTCCCGCCAAATTCCAACTCCCGCCAAATGAGTCTCCAGCCAAATGAGACTCCCGCTTCGAAACGTTAAACGCGGGAATAAAAACACAATTTCCCGCTAATTATTTTAGAATTGAACCACCAACTTCAAGTCTATAAATACTAGAATCTGAGTATGAAACTAAACATTTAAGTTATAACAATGGCTGATTCAGGCTAGAACGTGAACGAAGATGCAAACCTCCTAAGCGCATTTGACTTCGTCAGAGGTACGATGCAAGAGGAGATTCCTGGTTTTGTCGATGCGGTTTTGTGCAGAATGTTCTTCAACCATGGTAGGGAGGCACACTGTCCAGGATGTTTAATGCCCCGACGACGCCGACGCGAAAATGTGGCCGATAGGTTAGCTTATATTAAAACAATGACTATACAGATTGAGTCACTTCCTTATGATGTCCGAAGCAAAGTCCGAAAAGTATTCAACATGAGATTCCAAAGTACAAATAGAGCAAGAAATAGCCGAATCAATAGCCAGCGTCGTTGATACTAACACAAGTCCCGAAGGAAGTAGTGAGGAAGAGGAATATCCATTCGAAAAACGCTATGAGCATGAATGGAACTATCTGTCTCCATGAATTTCCCTTAACTTTTATGTCTCTATGAATTTCCCTTAACTTATTTGCTTAATTATTTCTAATTATGAAATGTTTTTTATTTAAGTGTAATGTTTTAATGCAATCGACTTAAAACAAAGTTTAAGTGTTATTGTTTTTTATTTAAAGCCCACCCCGCCGGTTTGAAAATTCTAAACCGCCGGGATAGTTGTGAACCGTCGGTTGACAAATTCTCAACCAGCGGGAACCTAGACTAAATTACATGAGTCGAAATAAGGGTGCCTTTATCCGCCGGTGTCAAAATTCTCAACCTCCGGTGTCATTTTAACACCGGTGGTTGAGTATTCCAACCTCCGGTATGAAAATATCCACCCGGCGGTTGACGAACATGAAATTAAAATTCATTTTCTCCTTAATGCCTACCCAGGTAAACCGCCTGTATAAAAATTCTCAACCGCCGGTGACGTTTTTACACCGGCGGTTGAGTATTCCACCCGCCGGTATGAAAAATTCAAACCGGTGGAGATAAACATAAAAGTTTCATAAGTTGTTACTTTCATGCCAAGCCACGTCCCCCGCCCGTTGACAACTTGTCAACCCCCCGGAGTGGTCACAAGAGGGTATATATTATTTGTATGTTGTTAACGTTCAAGGAACATGCATACGTTAGTAAGAACCATAAATTAGCACAGATGCAAACATAAAATGAACGACCAACTCAAACATAAAATTATTATGTTTTTATGACAAACATCAACTTAAAAAACATCAAAAGTTAGCATGCATGTGCATTACAATAACATAGTAATCAAGCGAAAACGGATAAATCTGTTACATCGGGGCACCCATTTTTTAGTTCTCGATATCTTTTGCAACGAGAAACAATCGGCAATGCCCAACCCTCTACTTCATGTGAACGCAACTTTAGGAAACATGGATGTATCATTGCGCAAAGGGCGTCCACCCTAATCCCAAGCTACAAAATGAAACGTCGATAAGATAAATGTCTTCATGTTAGAACTAATCGTGAAGGTCAAAAAATACTTACGTTAACGAAATGGTTGGAGTTGAGCCAACCCAATCTGATTTCCACCCGGTTTGACATTGGAGGCGGTGCACCTCTTAGGAGGAGAAAAGTGAAGCCGACGTCCATATTTCGGTACATTCCAACAAAATGGAGTACGCAGTTAAACACAGATGCAATTGCCACCCCCATCTCGGGCATGGACATCCAATGGGCTTTAGTACCCACGTTACCAGAGCACTTTACACACTCCGCAACATCAATCAGTTCCTCCATGCTTGTAAATATTTTAACATACACGAATGCATAATCCATCAGCTCGTTGTAAAAGGAATCCCTTATCAACCTCCACCCATCTTGTTTCCCGCTTAACGCATACGCTATGGAGCGGTATCCGCAATGTCCATCGGCTTTTACGTCATTAATTGACTCAACAAATGGTCTAAAGTAGATGAGGAATTGTATTAAGTATCCTTTAGGGTCTACAAAACTTGCCTTGGTCGGCAACGTTGAGCTTGACCTACAACCAACCGTTCCACTAGAAAGCATTGTTCTACTTGCTTGGGTTGGAATCGGACTACCTTTCTTATGAGCGGAAGCACTATCGAAACTAATTTTTTTCCCCGGATTTTTTCCCTTTACTTGACGTTGCCGGAGGAGATTTGAATTCATCCGCAAATGAAGGAGAACTAGTATTTTCTGATTGAAGCACATACTCGTGCGCACTTTTGTCGCGTTTAGTGGATGTATCATCAACGACAATAAAATGCTTGCGCTTGTTAGGTGGACGACCGTGCGCTTTTGGTTTCACCAATGGCTAGTTGTTTCCGGATGGACGACGGCAAACCATTTTTTGTAGATGTGCTCTATTTGCGCTTCATCTTTGGATTCCATGACATCATATAGTAGTTTGTCAAGCTTCGCTTTTAGTTGTTCCATAGTCGTGAGGTTTGTACGGACTAGAATTTACAACCTCTTCCAATGTTCGTTGAACAACTCTAGCGGCATCTCTAAACCTTTGACAACAAACTCGTAGATTTCGTGCTCGCAAGGGATACCGTGCGTACTTCATATTGAGCAACCGCAAGGCATACAACTCGCGATTTTCATGTTGCAAGCACAATCTACTTCGCCAGACAAAATATCCAAGGCATAATGTGAGACGTTGGTTTTTAGTTTGTCGTACACCTTTTTTGCGAACTTGTGTAGGGATAACAAGCGGCTCTTTTTGAATGAACCCTTTATGTCCCCGTGCTGAAATTAAATAAAGGTATGCAACTTCAACCAAAAAGATTCAAAGTTACCTTTGCTCGTACCGATGAAACGTTTGAGGGTCGAATGAGCGCTCTCCACGCGGTTTGTGGTTTGGTTACCAAAATGCATCCACTTGTTGGTTCTCCATGTCAAAAATTTATCACCGTAAGGCCCTAACCAACTTTCCGTATACTTAATTGCTTGCGGATATTCTTTGAAGTCACGATGCAATTCGGCTCGGTAGTCGTTGAACGCTATTTCCGTTTCAACCAACATCATTTCATTCTACACTTTCAAGAATGCGTTGGACACTTTCTTATCCTTTATGATTTTTTTTTAAATTTCCCTAGGACGTTCATGTTGATGTGCCATCGACACAACATGTGTGTTGCATTGGCGAACACATCCTCCACCGCCTTCACAAGCGCCAACTCTTTATCCGTCAAAACGATGGATGGTAATTCGATGGAGTGAGTTACCATCAAAGAATGTAAGCACTCTAAAACCCATTTGTAGCTCTCGATTTTTTCTCCCGACATGAATGCGAATCCGATGTAGAAAGTCTTCCCCGTACAATTGGCTCCGACGACCTCGTACAATAGCATCCTGTATTTGATCACCTTGTACGTGTTATCCATTTCAATCACGTTTAGAAATGTGCGTAACAGATCAAAACTAACCGGGTGCGCGAAGAAAAGATTGCCTATGACATCGCTTCCGTCTCCGGACTTTCTATGAAATTCGTAGTAGTTTAGCCGCTTAAGTTCGCCCAACATGTATTGGAATTGCGACCGACCACCTTTCTTGAGCTTCCGATGTTTTAGTTGAGCGTTGTAGACGGTGCGCATTGAGGAATAATTCTTGGGGTTCAAATTCTTAACCCCACCGAGAATGTCCCGAGGACGGGATCCCATTTTCATAGAAGTAACTACGAAATCCATCTCTTCTTTGTTAAATCGTCCCAAGTAAGAATGACCTTCTTTGTACGATGTAGTATCGTGATTGTGAACGCCGCATTCGACCACTAAACCCCACAAATCATCACCCAACTTCTTTCCATTTAGGGTGAAAGGGCATCCACATTTTTTTTTTCTCGGTTGACTTCCTCTTTAGATGCTTCGGATCTACCAATTTTTTGTAAACTCCAGATCTTTCACACACAAACTCAATTCTCGAGTTTTCTATCAAGTCTATCACATCGTCGTAATGTTACCACAAACCCGTTATCCGTTGCGGTCTGCTTCTCCCATTCGATCAACTCCACTTGAGAGTAGTGACATTTGGTGTCGAACAAATGGCTATAATCGACCGAGCAAGGCACCAACGTTTCTTCCTCCTTCACCATGTACGAACTATAATATTCGGCCTTAAAATCGTCCTCCTTAAAATCTTCCTCCTTAAAATCTTCCTCCTTAATATTTTCATTCTTTAAATCTTCGGCCAACGGAAAAAAAACAGCAGATTATGTTAGGGTTCTAAAAATAAAATTAATTAACGCCTTCCCCCGTCGGTTTAAAAATACCACACCGTCGGGGATTTATCAAACGCTAGTTGATAATTCTCCAACCGGTGGGTTGGACAAAACAAACCGGTGGTTGAAGACCTACTCCCCGATGGTGTAATAAACACCCCAGCGGGTGAAAATACTCGAACCGCCAGGGGCGTTGTCAACCCACGGTTGAAAATTACTCAACCGGCGGGGTTGACCCTAACTATATTTCACCAATTTGTAAAAAATTCTAAGGATTCGGCCCCACCGGGACACTAATACTAAAACCGGCGGGTGGAAGTCAATGCTACAGCCGGTTTGGCATGACCTCGACCGGCGGGGGACATTCATCGTCAAAGTTGAATATTCTTCAACCCCGCCGGTTGAGGAGGTTACTCCCGGCGGGGTAGTTTTGGTTCAACTTTCTAAATATGGAAAATCTACCAAAACAGAAACTTTTTTCGAAATATTGGTTAGAACAAGTACCATGGTTGCAGTTCCACGCTCTTCATCGACCTTCTCACGTGTTGAATCCATTCTTCAATGATTTGAATTTTTTTTCGAAAAATAGTTGATTTTTGGAGGTTTGAGAGTGTATGTAGTTTTTTTAGTTTTTGAATTTTTTGGACTTTCAGAATTATTTTGAATTTTTGAATTTTTGAATTTTTGGTTAAATTTTTAGTATAAGAGGATTGTTAGGGAGGAGTAATTTTGTGTTCTTCTATATTTGGTTAACTATACACACAATGCACTAGAAGACAAAATTAAAAATTCTTGGTCAAAGGGCAAAACCGTCTTTGACTATTTATTAAAAAAGTTTCTCTAGAATTTGGGAATGATTAACATTTTTTGGACCCTAATTTAGCCGAAACCTTATCTATGGCCTCACGTACGCTTTTATATATATATATATATATATATATATATATATAGATAGATAAGATAAAATTTAGGCAAAATTGCACAGAGGTCCCTCCAATTTTAATGTTTAATAATTTGGATATCTTTTATTATCATAATTTCGTTATGACCTTTACTTTTTCGTTACTAAATGAACTGGTAATTGTTTTTAATCTAGTTTGGTTGTTTATTCATTTTCAAACAATTACTTCGCCGTCATCGATCATTAGGTCAAGTATATTTGTGAACACCCTACTATATACTAGTTTTATTCCATCCCTTAAACCACTTTTATGTTTTATTATTATGAAATTAGCATGTTGGAATGTTCACAGCCTAAATGATCCCATCCGTCAAAAGAACGTCCAGAATTTTGTATTCTCTAATAGCATTAACATGATATTCCTGCTTGAAATAAAAGTTAATATCAATAATGTTAACCTCATTATGAAAAATATGCTTCCTTGGGGGCACTATCTCACCAACCACCAGTGCCACCACTATGATCGTATCTGGATAGCTTGGAACCCAAGTGTATTCAGCATTAGTCATATCTTTTCTTCTCCCCAACTTATGCACTGCCTCATTACGTGGACTTCTAAGAACAAAAGTATTTTCACCTATTTTATTTACGTATTCAATGACCCTCCCTAGCCCTCCTCGCTCTGGAAAGATCTGGTCTCCATTGTCCAGACACTTCATTCTTCCTCCTAGATTGTTCTAGGGGTTCAATTCTATTCGTTATCCCTTTGAAAGAACCAATACTGACACCCATTGGAACAACTTTATCACTGACTTTAACAATTGTTGTCGCGAATGTAATCTGGATAAACTTCGTACCTCGGGTTTTCAATTTTCGTGTTTCAACCACCAAATTGATAACCACATTTTCTCCCGTATTGACAGAACCCTAGTCAACGACCATTGTGACATCGCCTTCCCGAACGTTTTTTCCCATCTTGACCCTCATCGTACCTTGGACCATACCCCGATTATCCTCTACCTCTTCACCCCCCCCCCATATCCTTAAACCCAAGCCTTTCAAGTACTTCAACATGTGGTGCATCCTGAATACATGCATTGTCATATGTGGTCATAATAGGGAGAGTTGGAAAAATGGCTTCTCTCTCAAGAAAAGCTCCAAGAAAAAAGTTGGTTTCTTGATCTCTAAGAAACCTTCTCCTCTCCTTCTTTTCTTTTTCTATTGGATCTCTTTTTGTTTAAAGGTTGCTTTTTGGGGCTGATTCTGATTGGGCTGTCGCTGGTTCTTCGCCGGTTGGCTTTGCCTTTTCAGGCTGGGCCTGTGTTTGAGTTGATATATGGAAGCGCTTAATAATGTTGGTGACTTTCCACCGTTGAGTAAAAAGGATGGTGCGAGTTTCTCTCTTGATTCGAAAGTGGCTTCAATGGATAAGCTGTTCACTGATGTCGTCAGAAACAATGATGAAAATGCTGGTCCTCATCCAGATAGCGTAAAGTTAAATGATGATCACAATGTGATTAGGTTTTCTAGGCAGGTGATGTCTGATTTGAGTTCTAAATCAAGGTCTACTCTTATAGTTAAATTTGGTGAGGGCATTCCCAAGAGGCTTGCTTTTCAAGCTTTTCTTGATTCTTTCAAGTTTAAGGGGGTGTTTACTTATGTAACCATTGACTCAAGGCAAATTCTCGTGGAGTTTTCGGTATTGGAAGATGCTAGCAGATTATGGGTGAGAAGGTTTTGGAAGGTTGATGGAAAGATTATGAGAATTGTGAAATGGTGCCCTCAAAGTAATAGGAATTTTGAGAGCCCTGTGACTTTACTGTGGGTTAGGTTTGAGAAGTTGCAGGAATTTATGTATAACAGATCTGTTATACATGAATTGGCTTCTACTCTTGGGCTGGTTCATCAAGTGGTGGTTCTAGACACAAACAGAGCTAATGTTAACGCCTGCTATGCTTTAATTGAAATCGATGTTTCAAGACTCTTAAAGAGGAAGCTAAGGGTTGAGTTTGGTGAAAGTATTGGGTTTTGGATAGGTGTTAGTTACAAGAACGCACCCAGTTATTGCCAGTCCTGTCATCATCTTGGACATGACTCTGAGAAATGTAAAAAAAAATAAAGAAATGGGTTCCAAGAATGTTCAACAAAGTAATGATATTATTGCAAAAAGGGTTGCTCAACCTGAGTTGTTACAGGACAAAGTTCTTGCTCCTATATCTACCAAGGTTCAATCTTTCACACAAGTGTACAGAAGGAAACTTAAATCTATAGTTACTACTAAAGACAGGCCAATTGTTTCCTGTCCCTCAACTAGTGTGGTGAGCCCGATAAAAGAGAGAAATGTCTCCAAAAATGACCCCGACCTCATTAGCGCGCTCCAGAACTTAGAGGAGGAGGATATCTCTCAGGATAAGAATATGCTTGCTTCTCCTCGTGGGGGAAATGCTGGCAGCTACAATCCGTCTCCAAGGGGGAGTTCAAATGACCCTGAGAATGATTTTGAGACTGTTATATCCAAGAAGATCAAATCGGCAATCAAGAACAGCAATTCAAAAAGGTTGTCTATAAACTCTCTTAAAAAGAGAGAAAAGGTACACAAAAGATCATTCTCTGATAATGATTAAGGTTATCAGTTGGAATGCTCGAGGTATTCATAATAATCCTACTATTGCTAGGCTAAAATGTATTATTAAAAATGAGAATGTTAAGTTGGTCACTATTCAAGAGCCTATGGCCAGTAATGATAAGGTTGAGTTGATTGCTAGGAGGATTGGATTTGATAACTGTATGGTTAATACTTCTAATAAAGTTTGGTTGTTTTGGCCAAATGACATTAATGTTACTGTTATTGATGATTTGGATCAGTTATTACATGTTAAAATCAACTATGCTACATTCAATTGCTATTTAACTTCTGTCTATGCTAAGAATCAGAGAATGCATAGAAAGATTCTATGGAGTCAGCTTAGTAATATTACCTGTGATTTGCCTTGGATCCTTGCTGGGGACTTCAATACCACCAGGTGTCCTGATGATCAGCTTAATTCCAAGCAATTTGATGGAGCTAGTGCTGAGGAGTTTAATGATTTCATAAGGCACTGTAAGTTGGAGGTGCCTGGCCACAGTGGATCTCGTTATACCTGGAGCAACAACAATGTTTGGAAGAGATTAGACTGGGTGTTAGTAAATCAAACTATGCTTAAGGATTTAAGTGTCCAGGTTTGTCACATGGTCAGAACTTGTTCTGACCATGCCCCTCTATTAATCACTTTTAACAAAGTCTTTAACATTAATTCTCATTCTAAGAAGAGTTCTTTTAAATTTATCAATGCTTGGACAAACCATCCTGACTTCATGAATTGTTTTAGTCAGAATTGGTCCAAGTACTGTAATGGTGAGGATAACACCAAATTTTGGTATAAGCTTAAAAGATTGAAGAAGCATTTAAAAAATTGGAATTTTACAACATTTGGAAACATTTTTAATAAGGTTAAAGAAGCTATTACTGAAGTTGAGAATTGTGAGCTTATTCACCAGTATGCCAATGATAACAATTCTAAATCTAAGCTTTCTAAAGCTAATAGTATTCTCATTCTTGCTTTAAAAGATGAGGAATGTTATTCGAAACAGAAATGTTTCAATTCTTGGCTTAATAATAGTGATGGGAATACAAAACTTTATCATAGTTATGTAGCCAAGAAAAGAAAGAAGAATTTTATTACTAGTATTAAAGATAAAGATAGTTGGCTTACTGATCAATGTGATATTGCATCTTCTGCTGTGTCTCATTTTAAAATGTCTTTATCCAATGAACCTGATAATAGTGACACTGTTAATGATCATGATTCTATTCTAATCAACAGTCCTAAGATTGTTTTGGACAGGGATAATGCAGAGATTACTAAACCTACATCTAAGGATGAAGTCAGATCGATCATTTATGATATGAAGAAGGACAGTGCCCCTGGCACTGATGGGTTTAATACATTTTTTCTTAAGCACTGTTGGAATATAATAAGTGATGATCTTTGTAGAGCTTTGAATGCTTACCTTGCTCGCATTGATATCCCAAAGGGTGTATTTGCCACTGGGATTGTGCTTGTTCCTAAAGTTGCAAATCCTATTACCTGGAGCAATTATAGACCGTTAAGTATGTGCACTATTATGAACAGATTAACCTCTGCCCTTATTAACAGGAGAATATCTTATTTTCTACCTAAAATCATCTCCAGGGGGCAGAGTGCATTTGTTAAGGAAAGATTAGTTCATGATAACATTTTAATTATCAAGGAAATGCTTCACAACATAAACAGGAAGCCTTCTAAAGGAAACATTATCTTACAGCTTGATATGACAAAGGCGTTTGACAGAATGTCTCACACCTTTGTCATTAAAATTCTAAAACGTTTTGGGTTTTCTGAGGAAATTGTTTCTTTGATTTACAGGCTGATTACTAATGTTATGATTTCAGTTTTAATTAATGGGACTTGTTCTGGTTACTTCCCTCAAAGGACTGGTTTACGACAGGGAGATCCTTTATCTCCATGTCTTTTCATTTTGGCTCAGGAGGCTCTCTTAAGAGGGTTGGAAAATCTTTATGAGACTAATAATAAAATGCAGTACTATTTAAAATCTGGATATATCTTACCTTGTCTTTCTTTTGCAGATGATATAATCATCTTTTCCAACAGTGCTCCCTCTTCGATCAAAAGTCTGTGTCACCTGCTTAACAAATACCAGCAAGAGTCAGGACAGTTGATTAATAAAGATAAGACAAAAGTTATCACCTCACCTAGATGTTCAAGTGTCAACTCTGCCAGAATCAATGCAGCCATGGGGTTTAAAACTGAGAATGCTCCTTTCTGTTACCTGGGAATCACTATAGCTGCAAATAATAAAGGAAAGCATTACACACCTCTCTTAGTTAAAATTTATAACAAGATAAACGAATGGGATCTGAAGAATCTGTCTTATAGTGGCAGATTGTCACTTATAAGACATGTTCTTCATCCTATTATTGCTTTTTGGATGCAAAATAGTATAATTCCTAAAAACATTTTGAACAAAATTGAGCTCTACTTTAATAAATTTCTTTGGAGACCTAAATTTAATGAGAGTGCTATTCATTGGGCTGGGTGGAGAAATCTGTACAAACCCTTTGAAGAAGGGGGTTTGAATATCAAACTTTTGTCTGATATTCAGCTCACTTATGCCTACAAGCTTTGGTTCTTATTTAGAAAAGGGAAGTCCTTATGGTCTGACCTTATCTCTAAAACTTACTGTCTGAATAAGCACCCTCTTACTGCTAAGTGTAGTGTAAATGATTCTGTTGTTTGGAAGGGTCTATGTTCTGTTAGAGATAGTGCTGATCATTTTATTCAATGGAATGTTGGTCGTGGGGATGTTGATTTTTGGAGAGACTCTTGGCATAAGATGGCTCCAATTATTACTGATCAAAATTTTTGGTTTCTTCCAGCTAAAGTAAATAATTTTTGGAAAGATGGCAGATGGGATTCCAGTCTTACATCATTTCTTTCTCATGATAGACATCAGCACATATGCTGTGTCAAAATCAATCATGAGGTGGATGATAGTATAGAGTGGAGTCTTTCAAAAGATAAAAACTTTAGTACTAAAAAGACTTGGGAAAATATCAGAGAAAAAAGCAACAGATCCTTCTTTTTAAAAAAAATTTGGCACAATTTCGTTCCTACAAAAATCTCTTTTCTAAGCTGGAAGATACTAAATAATTTTGTCCCCATTGACAGTGTTCTCTCCAAAAAGCATTTTCATATAGTTCTAAGTGCCAGTTTTGCTGCAATTGTGAAGATATAACTCATCTCTTCATCAATTGCAGTTATGTCTGGTCCTTATGGAACTACTATGGGATCATGTTCAGGGTGCCTGTTATGAGGTTTATGAGTCTGAGGCATATGTTCCTAGTTTGGTTTAGGTCTACTTGCAGCAAATTTCATGTTACCCATATTGTCCCACAACTTATAGTATGGACAGTATGGTTTAACAGAAATCACTGCAAGGTCGATAAGCCTGTGGATAGTTTTTATAGCACTGTTATCAGAATAAATAGGTTCATTCTTGGTATTGACTCTAATATCAAGTCTAAGCATTGGGCTCATGTGGTCGATGCAGGAGCTAAGATTGGGGTCCTATCTATATGCAAGAGGAAGGTTTCATACCTGAAGTGGAGAACGCCTGCCTCTGGTAGACTCAAAATCAATTCTGATGGTGCCTGCAGCTACAATGGTGAGGCGTCTGGTGGCTTTATCATTCGTGATGACCAAGGGAACTGTATTGAAGGGGCTGGATTCTTGTTTGGAAAGATTAGCCCTCTCCAAGCTGAGAAGAGAGCGCTAATGGAGGCCATTCTGCACTGTCACAGAAAAGGGTGGAGGAACATCGACTTGGAGTCGGACTGCTTGACTCTGGTGAGCAGCTTATCTTCAGGCGGTGTTGTTGATTGTTCTTATGAGAAGATTTGCATAGATTTGTTGCTCCCTTCAATGAGCCTTAGCCACATTTCCAGATCGGAAAATGTGGCGGCCGATTGGATTTCTAAGTGGATTCTGGATAAAAGAAGGAATCGATTCTTTGCTGGTCTCGACATTCCCAACCCCTTCCTTGCTATCATCGTTCTCGAAAGCTTAGGAGTTGGGTACATCGACCCTGGTTAGATTTTGGGGCTTATCAAAAATTGAAGCTTCGAGTGGTAGTGTTGTCTGATTTGGTGGAGGTGGTGATTTTTGGATCTCTATTGGAGCTCGTTTTACTGGTTTTGGGAGTGATTGGGGGCTAGGGTTTGTGTGCTGCAAATTGGGGGCTGTGGATCGAGTTTGTGAAAGAGATAAGTCATAGTAGTCTGTAGGAATTAGGGTTTCTAATTCGGATCTCGTGGTTTTTGTTTTTGGGCTGGTTTTCTTTGACCTTGGTGTCTTTAGCGATTGGGCATGTGTCTTTAGTTGCGAAGGCCTGTCTTTGTGGGTCTCTTGTAATTCGATCCTGATGATTTCTGCTAATAAATTGGTTTTTTTTCTTAAAAAAAAAACTTGTGGTGCATCCACCCTAGCCTCCTAGACATTGTCTCCAATAGTTGTTCTAGCCCTTGTCATAAAATCCCTATCCAAACTATTATTTATAAGTTGGAACGGCTTGCCCCCTCCCTAGACTGCCTCAATAGGATGTAATTTAGTGATATAAGTATTAAAGTGGAAAAATCCCAATCGTCTCTTGCATGTGCCCAACAAATCTTGGCTTCGAACGAGAGGGATCCTGCTAATAAATATATCATCTTCAGTCGTGCGGAGGAATTCTTTCTTAAGCAGAAATCTAGAGAGGCCTGGCTTAAGTTGGAGGACAAAAACTCTAAGTTTTTTCACAACAGCATTAAAGCCCACAGAGCTCGCAATAAAATCTTATCAGTCACCACCAATGATGGAAGGGTCAATTCTAACCCTAGATTAATCTCGACCACCTACGTGTCCCACTTTAAAAGCCGCTTAGGCTCTCCTTATTTGGATGGATACCCTTGCCTTGATAGAGTTAGATCCCTTCTTAATAAAGTCGTCTCCCCGACCGATAAAGCTAATATGACTAAGCCCATTCTGAATGATAAAATCAAGGTTCCCTTCTTAGACATTGATAGTGATAAGGCCCCTAGGCCGGACTGTTTTAGAACTGGGTTCTTCAAAACCTGCTGGGCCATTGTTGGCCCTGATATCTGTGCGGCCATTAAGCACTTTTTCTACCATGGTAAAATAGACACAAAATAGAATAAAACCCTCATTGCCTTTATCTCTAAAACAGAAAACCCCTCTTCGCCTTCAGACTACAGGCCCATTTCTTGTTGTAATGTCATCTACAAGATTATCTCGAAAATCCTCGCGAACAAAATCAAACCCACCCTGACCTACCTCATTGACCCTTCATAGTCTGCTTTTGTATCGTACCGCTCCATTGCGGATAATATTCTCCTAACCAAGGACCTTATGCATTGTTACCATACCAACCAGAAAGGCCCTCGTTGTGCCCTTAAGATTGACCTCTTGAAGGCTTTTGACAACGTCCGCTGGGAGCTCGTCCTTGATGATCTCTACGCGATGGACTTTCCTATTGAAATGATTGGCTGAATCATCCATTGCATCACCACCCCTTCATATGTTGTTTGTATTAATGGAAGGCCCTCTAGCTTCTTCTTGGGGGAAAGAGGTCTTAGACAGGGAGACCCCATTTCCCCATATATCTTTGTCATTATCATGCAGGTACTCTCTCGTATCCTCCTGGAAAAGAGACAGAATCCCCTGTTTGGCTTCCACTGGAAATGCTACTCGCTCAAGATCATCAATCTATGGTTGCAGATGATCTCATGATCTTCTGTTGGTCCAATCCCACTCATCCACACTCATTCAGGAATGACTAAAGTATTTTTCCATGCTATCCGGTCTCGACCTCAATCCAACTAAAATTCATACTTTTCTGTCGAGAGCCTCGCCAGCCGTGAAAAGCGCGATTCTCAGCATCCTGGGATTCAGCGAGGGCTCTCTCCTAGTTTGATACTTAGGGGTTCCCCTCATCACCTCCATACTCTCATACAATGACTGTCGTCGTCTCTTCTCAAAGATCACCAACCGCATCAGCTCCTCGACTACAAAGCACCTATCGTACACAGGCCGCCTTCAGCTCATAAAATCAGTCATCTTTGCTAGCCAAGTCTATTGGTCCTCTATCTTCATTCTTTCGGTCAGAGTTCTAAGGGAACTTTCTCAGCTCCTCTGAAGATTCCTATGATCAGGATCTGAAATGAAGATCACTGGGGATAAAGTAGCCTAGGACAAACTCACTTTGCCGAAAGAGGAGGGCGAACTTGGGATTCCAAACCTAAAAATTTAGAATCATGCGGCCGCCCTCAAATTATTTTGGTCCATATTAACAAAGAACGAGAACTCAATATGGACCCGTTGGACAATCACGGAAAAAATAAAAAATAAAAAATTTTGGACCATACTCATCCCTCCCAGCGCTAGTTGGGGCTGGCGAACAATCCTTAAGCTTAGACCCCGAGCAACAGATCTTTATAAAGTCAAAGTAGGAAATTGCGCAAACACCTTCATCTGGCATGATCCTTGGTTATATTCGTCCTCTCTCGTCAATTGGTTTGGTAGTGGAATCACGAACATTACCCGCCTCAGAAATATCTCCCGAGTCTCCGACCTACACTCTAACCACTCATGGAGCTCGCCCTCTAATGCTAGGGCCTAGAATAGACACTTTCTCTCTCACTTAACTGAAATCAGAACTTCCATTTCAAACCTTCCTCCACCCAACAATTGTGAAGACATCTTTCTTTGGACCCCCAACAAATCCAAGCCCATTTTTACCATCAGCAGCACCTACTCTACAATCCGACCTTCGAGAGTCAAGGTTCTGTGGGTTATTCTTATATGGAACAAGTACTCCATCTCGAGGAATTCTTTTATCTCCTGGATGGCTATCCAAAACAAGCTCTCCACGCGCGACAAACTCATTAGTTGGGGCCTCGACACCCCTTCAAACTGCGTCCTTTACTCTTTATCTCCGGAGACTCTCGACCACATTATCATCTCCTGCCCCTTTTCCTCCTCCATCTGGGACAACATCTGCAGGAAGCTACTAATCCCATCTTCTCCCGCTTCCTGGGCTTCCTCGATTGAGGCTGCCTGCAGCTGGGTGAATTGCAACCCCTCTCATATTTGGTGAGTAGCTTTATGTGCCATTATTTATCATATCTGGAAGGAAAGGAACTCTCGAATCTACAATAATGTCTCCTCATTAATCTTGAGTGTTGCTCTCCGAATCCTCTCGGACCTCCGATACCGTCTCCACGAAACTAAAATTAACTTCCTGATGTAATTCATTTTGTCTAATAGTAGCTCTTGTTTGGTTTATCTTTACAAAGTTCTACTATTTGTTGGCAATATGCCACATGAATCTCTTGTAAGAACCATTTAATTTAATACAATTTATAGCTTTTTATACCAAAAACAAATCTTCAAAATATTTATTTTTAGAGACAATTAATAATAGTGTCGTGTTTCATGGGTTTTAAGTAATTTTAAAACAAATATTTCGAAAATTTAGACTCTCAACTAAAAACTAAATAACTATTTGAAAATTAAATAATTAATTGATAATTATTAGATAATCTACTCGATATTATAGTCTCTAATTGAGAATTAGAAAATCATTTGTGGGTTAATAAAATTATATATTGCATTGGTTTCAATTTTAATTGATAATTTTAAACAATTGAATTAGTTTTTTTTGAATTCATTAGAAATTTTGAAAGTTTTAACCAGTTTCTAATTTATTAACGAGACATTTAAATTTATTATCTATTTTGTTGAGCTGGAAACTATTTTTTTTTTATAGTTTAAGTTGAAATATTTTCAAAATTTCAACTAGATATTAAAAAAAACAAATAATTTTTTTAGTTTTCATATTGGTTTTTTTTTTTGAGTTAGTTTTGATTCATTTTCAAAATTAAGAAAAACAATTATGAATAAATTAAAATCTCAATTATTTCTAATTCGTGTTCAAGTACTTTATTAAGATGAGAACATCTTACATGTAGTTTAGTTAAAAACAAGATCATAGACTATTGGCTAAAAAATATTATATATCCTCAATGTTTTCATATTAAACTATTTCAACGTGTAAACTTTTTGTTGCGCTCTGATCTTCTTACTTATAGCGCTAGTATATTCCCTTCTTCCACGTCATCCTACAACATGCACCATATCATCAAAAATAATATACCCAGTTAGTTTCCTTTTTACTATATAATACCTATTTTATTGTAAGTAAAATTGAACGGACGGTGTCAATTTATTTTTACCCAAAACTGTAATTATAATTTCAGCCCATAAATAATTCAACCCAATCCAAACATAAAAATTTTGATACAAACCTATAGTTAACCCGATCTATGCCCATAATAACTATCCAAATCCAAAATATTTTCAAAAAAATATATATTTAACTCAAAATCATATGTAACCTAGTCCAAGACTATAATATTTACCCAAACTCATATAATAAAATCAACCTTAAATCATTTACCCCAAATTGAATCCATATGCATTTCATTAAACCTAAATCATTTATCCTTACATTTCTTCAATACATGTTCATTTTGTCAGCTCACTTACCCTTAGTTAAATGCGGTATGAGTTATAAAAAGGGAATATGAGAAAATATATTGACATATCTTGTTATATTTTTAGTTCAGTAATATGTGGATGTCTCATGAGCAAAATTATATTCTGCCATCCTTGCAAGAGTTGTTTCGAAACTCAAAACATAAGTTTTATCCAAGATATATTTGTACCAATATGAACAAGACTTTCCCTTTCATGAAGAACACAATATGTTATGGGGATGTGTTAGGTGGACGTTTTTTGAAAATTTTGAATATTGTATGGAGGAATTGAGGAAATATGGTCAAACATTATATGATTTGTTACAAGAAAGACCAGCCTCATAGTTGATAATGGATCACTATGATATTGAAACTAAATATTTCATGCGAAGTAGTAAGATAGATGTAATATTTAATTTCATTGTCCTAGAGTACATAATCAAATCTATTATAAGTTTATTGGAAGGTATTAGAAAGCAAACAACTAACAGGATATTGAAGAATAAAAAATATATTTCTAAATAAGATCGACAAATAAATCCAAAAAAAGTTAACAAATTTTATAAAGAGGTCTGAGAGTGTATATTTCAAGATACATGCGACCGATAATATCGAGTTATACAAGAAAAAAACCATTTTGTTGGGGATTTGGATACGAGAGTGTGTGCATGTAGGAAGCGAAAGTTTAAGGATACCATGTAGTCATGTTATCACAACTATGATATATAATATCAATTAAAAACACATTATGATCATGCCACCATTTTGTTGGGGATATGTTAGGTGGACGTTTTTTGAAATTTTTGAATATTGTATGAAGGAATTGAAGAAATACAATCAAGCATCATATGATTTGTTATAAGAAAGACCAACCTCATAGTTGATAATGGATCACTATGATTTTGAAACTAAATACTTTATGCAAAGTAGTAAGATAGATGTAATATTTAATTTCATTGTCCTAGAGTACAAAATCAAATGGATTATAAGTTTATTGGAAGGTATTAGAAAGCAAACAATTAACAGGATATTGAAGAATAAACAATATATTTCTAAATAAAATTAACAAATAAATCCAAAAAAAGTTAACAAATGTTATAAAGAGGTCTGAGAGTGTATATTTCAAGATACATGCGACCCATAATATCGAGTTATACAAGAAAAAAAACCATTTTGTTGCGGATTTGGATACGAGAGTATGTGCATGTAGGAAGCGAAAGTTTAAGGATACCGTGTAGTCATATATAATATCAATTAAAGACACATTATGATCATGCCACTAATCTCATTAATAGTTATGTACAATGGCCTTCGACCCCGTAACAACTGTGATGCCTTTAGTAATTAAAATATTGAGCGAGAGATGACAAAATATAAGAAAAAATGATAAATTAGATGGTATACAACAACCTTTAGTAATTTCATTAAGTAACAAAGAGTTGACTATGAGATACAACACATCTATATGTTGTAATGTAAGGGAATTTGGCACAAAAGAATGAAATATATGAGTAGAACTAAATTTGGAAAAGAGATACAATACTCAAACATAAAGGTTACATATACAATTAATACTTAGTCGGCACCGGGGCAAAGCAATACTCCATCTCAACAATTAATATATAAGTAGAACAATTTTTTTAACAGATGTATTTTGTTTTATGATTAAATTATTCTCAAATTACAAACACCATACGTATTACGGAAGACAAAAAAACAAGTCAAGATTTTATGTTATAACTCAAATACACGTGGAACTAGATAGATGTAATGATGAGCGTTCGAGACTTACGTATCACCTCGGATGGCTCTTAATGAACTAGTAAATACTTATCACTAATAACAAATTATTTAGTACACTTAGTTTGCCATATAAATTTATAAAAATGTAATGTGTGATATAGTTATTTTTTTTAGAATTAGTTGGTTTTAAATAATAAAAGGGTGTTAAATTGTATATCAAAATATAATTATATATATATATATATTAGATGATATTCGGTATGTAAAAATAATTGTTTTATTTGTAAATTTTAGTACAACAAATTAAAATAAAAATAAATAATAAAACCTTCAAAGCTAAAAAGGATGCTGAGGTTTTCAAATTATGAAATTAATACCAAAAGATATTTTTATTGAATTTTAAAAATATAATAACATTTATGACTTATAATTACGTAAGATCAAATGGATAATAAGATATATAAAACTTGAAGTTTACAACTACGTGCTACTTATATGTGACATAATTTTGAATAAAGATAAGGTGTATTCAAATTTTCAATAGCTTCATATTAATTACCTAATATTAATTTTTAATAGATTCAACTATTAATTTATATTTTAAAATTTTAAATATGGATTGAAATTATTTAATTATGCATTATTTACGAATGCTATTAGGTTTTGGATTGATAATTAATTATTTGTAAATATATTATTCAAATTTAATCCCGTGGATATTTTATGTACAAATGGGAGTTTAAAACCATGGATACTCTTTCGGTTATCATTTTATATTATATATATAGTTTATTTACTTTTAAACATTCGATGGATATTTTTTGACTTGTCTATTTTATTAAAGTTAGTCTTTGGTTCCTGATAAATCATGAAATTAAGTTATTGTAAGGTAAAGTTCATAGACTAAATTTATTGAGTTTGCGAATCTACGAACCCCTACCAGATCTTAGAAATTGAAGGAACTGTATGTATTGAAACGTGATAATTGAAGGAAAATTCATAGTTTTAAAACTACGAATGGATCTCATATGGTGAATGTGTTTAGGCTTGATATATGCTTTGCGAATGGTGGTCAAACATTATTATATTATTCATATTAGAAACTTTATCTCTATAGTAGTTATTAATTTAGAGTTGGTAGACCGACAAGGTCGGACTTCATTAGTGGATTCGTATGTAGAAGATAATTTTATCCTTAAGTGCATTCCAAAACAACAAGAATATGTTGCGTGCAACTTTTATCAAACTTCTCTAAAGATGGAATACCTCGAGAAGGATGAAGCCTCATCGTGATCCAAAATTATTCAGTAGGGGTCTGTAAGTCTTCTTGATTCAATTTTCATGATAATGATGCCCCAGTAGCTAGTCTTCGGGGTATGATTGAGAACATGTATCTGAGACCTCCAAATTTGAGTTAAGAGGTCGACATATCAATACCATGAAAGGGTCTGCCGAGGTATGATATTTCAGAGTCACTTCAGAAGTTTCAAACTGATTATACTTACAAAAGCACGTGTTAGTTTTGATACTAATGGTTCTTTTATCTTCCTAAAATGAGAGGTTGATGTAGTTGCACAAGCCATGACTATATGGCCCTTTTGGACAAACGGAAACCGGCTTTATTTGGGGCCCAGATATCAGAATTAGGCGATGCGATCACTCAAATCGAATGCGTCGAGAAGCCCAACAATTTTCGAAAGCATCACAACGTGATGAAGTCCATGCCCTAAATTTAGTCGTTTAAACCCTCGTTTTGCTGTTTTAGTAAATTTTCTGCATTTTCCTATTTTATTTAGATTTTATTAAAATACTTAACCAGCTCCAATCGCTTTGAAATTGGGCTGGGCTTTATTTTATTGCATAACAAAAAAATCTGTAATTTTGGGCTAAGGTTTCGAGCACTTCTATAAAAGGCTCTCAAACCCTACTTTTGCCTCAGACTTTTTTGAACAGAATTTTGATTTTCTTTAAAGTCTCATTTACTCTAACCTAGGGTTAGAACTATCCATCTTCTATTATTCGTCTTTTTTTCTGAATTTTCAGCCATTTGTTTCCATCTTGTAGCTTGACGCTACCATATTGGTATCAGATTCAGAGTTCCTACGGCGTGGGTAACGACGGTATGCCGCCAAAGCGATCTTTTTGGGGGAAGTCCAGTATTCCGATCACTGAATCGGTCGACTGTGATGAATTCGGTCAATTCCAATCTCAGATTGGTGAACAGATGCACTCGTTGGGAAATCAGTTGAGAGACGTACAAGAAGCACTAGACCGGCTGTTGAACAACTAAACCAACGACTTTCGAGCTCCAGGTTCGAGCAACCAGCCGTCGGGATCTGAGAGAGAGATTGACCGCGAGCAGAATCCGTTTACTCCTCGGCGAGAACAAGTTAGGGGTCAATACTCACCACAAGACTGCCGTGACCAAGTCTTTGAGCAGCCGCCACCGAGAGATTCTGATCTGAACGCCAACAACCGGTGGGAATCTGGATTCAGATTGGAGATCCCAGAGTTCCAAGGGGGTCTTGCACCAGAGGAGTTTTTAGATTGGATCGCCTCAGTTGAAGAAGTCCTTGATTTCAAGGAGGTTCCAGATGCAAAGCGGGTACAGTTGGCTGCAACTAAGTTCCGAGGCCGAGCTGCATCCTGGTGGAAACAGCTCAAGCAGACCAGATCAAGACACGGTAAGCCAAAAATAACAACTTGGGCTAAGTTTGTGAAGCACATGAGGGCTGCATTTTTGCCTTACAACTATAACCACATAATGTATCAGCAGTTCCAAAACCTTAAACAAGGGTCAAAGACTGTTGACGAGTACACTAACGATTTTTTCACGCTACAAAACTGTATATATATTACCGATTCAGCAGATCAGCTAGTATCTCGCTATATAGGGGGGATGCGACAGCAGTTTCAGGACCAGCTGAATATGTTCGACCCTGTGAATGTGTCTGAAGCACATCAGCGCGCACTGCATCTGGAGAAAGCCCTTTCACGAAGGCCTTATGGAGGAGACACTGCCAGAACAAATCCATTGGCATTCCCCAAAAGGACGATTCCAAGCCCTAACCCAGGAGTGCCAACTGCTTCTCCTATGCGCACAGGTGCTAATTTGCAGGTCCCTAGTCGCACAGTTACTTCCTCACAGGTCCGGTGCTACCATTTTCATGAACTAGGGCACGTTGCTTTACAATGTCCAAAATTACGACAACAACCACAACACCCGAGGGGTCTGTTCGCTGACTCTGTTGATTTTTCCTTGGAGGGCGAGCCACGGTTTGATGAAGAACCATAGGATGTTGTTGATGAGGTTCCAGAGGACCATGTTACAGGAGGAGATATAGGTCAGGCATTGGTTTTAAGGCGTATCTGCCTGATGCCGAAAGCCAAAAGTGATAGGGATGATTGGCTACGGAACAATATTTTCCAATCGACTTGTACTATTGGGGGAAAGGTATGCAAATTCGTTATTGATTCGGGGAGCTGCAAAAATGTTATCTCTGAAGAAGTTTTCCAGAAACTGGCCCTGAAAACAGAAGACCACCCAAACCCCTACAAGCTTGCTTGTTAAAGAAAGGTAGTGAGGTAAGTATCTCTAGAAGATGTCTGGTATCTTTCTCTGTTGGTAACTATAGGGATAAAGCTTGGTGCGATGTCATTGGGATGGATGCGTGTCACTTGTTGCTAGGCCGACCCTGGCAATATGATAGAAGTGTGACATATGATGGTAGGAGGAACCGCTACAGTTTTATATGGAATAATGTCAGGTTCATATTAACACCAACTAGAGAGGTTTCTCCAAAACCTGCCCTTGCAGTATCAAAGGAGTCGGGTAAGAACTTTCTAGTTCGAAAGGAGTTTATAGAACATGCTCATGAAACAGGGATTGTCTATCTTTTGGTGGTTAAATAATTTAGTACTGATCCATTTGCTGGTATACCTGAGCGAGTTCAGCCGCTTTTAGCAGAATTCTCTGTTGTCTTCCCCGATACTTTACCTACAGGTATTCCTCCATTGAGAGATATCCAACACCAGATTGACCTTGTACCGGGTGCTAGCCTACCAAACCGACCACATTATCGAATGAGCCCAAAAGAGCATGAAGAGCTCCGCAGACAGGTGGAGGAACTGTTAACGAAAGGCCACATCCAGGAGAGTCTTAGTCCTTGTGCGGTTCCTGCACTATTAACACCAAAGAAGGATGGCTCAATGAGAATGTGTGTGGATAGCCGGGCTATCAACAAAATTACAGTTAGGTATCGGGTTCCTATTCCTCGCCTTGATGATTTACTGGATCAATTGAATGGTGCTACTGTGTTTACGAAGCTGGATTTGAAGAGTGGATACTACCAGATTCGTATTCGTATGGAGGATGAGTGGAAAACAACCTTCAAGACCCGAGAAGGCCTGTTTGAATGGATGGTAATGCCATTCGGTCTTTCGAATTCTCCTAGCACGTTCATGCGGGTTATGAACTAGGTATTTCGCCCGTTCATCGGAAAGTTTCTTGTTGTGTACTTTGATGATATTCTTATATATAGTACCACGGAAGAGCTGCATCTCCAGCACTTACGTGAGGTGTTGGTTGTTTTGAGGCGAGAGGAGTTTTATGGAGGACTCGATAAGTGTTGTTTTATGACAGATTCGGTCGTCTTCCTGGGGTTTGTCGTGTCAAAAGATGTGCTTTCAGTGGATCAGTCGAAAGTGGCAGCCGTGCGAGACTGGCCTATTCCTACTTCCATCACTGAAGTCCGCTCTTTTCACGGATTGGTCTCCTTTTACATACGGTTCATACATAACTTCAGCACTGTTATGGCTCCCATTACAGAGTGTATGAAGGGCAAGACATTCTGCTGGACCCCTGAAGCAGCTAAAGCGTTTGAGGAAATCAAGGTAAGACTGACCACTGCACCGATTCTGGTTTTACCTGACTTTTCTATAGGATTTGAACTGCATTGTGATGCGTCCGAATTGGGCATTGGCGCTGTACTCAGCCAACGAGGCCGTCCTGTAGCATACTTCAGCGAAAAGTTAAGTGGAGCTAAACTTAACTACAGCACCTATGACAAGGAGTTCTATGCAGTTTTACGAGCTTTGAAGCACTGGAGTTCCTACTTGGCCTACAATGACTTTGTCCTGTACACCGATCATGATGCCTTAAAACATCTGCAGAGTCAGGAGAAACTCTCTTCCCACCATGCACGTTGGGCAGCATTTACGCAACAATTCACCTTTTCCATTAAGCATACTTCGGGGACAGTTAACCGCGTAGCTGACGCATTGAGCCGACGCAGCATGATGATTCGTATGGAAGGAGAAGTTATGGGATTCGAGATGATGAAGGATCTACTGGCTATCGATCCATATTTTGGTCCTATTCTAGAGGACGTCAGCGTAGGTTTGAGAAAAGATTTTGCAGTGAGCAACGGTTACCTCTTCAAAGGTAATTTACTTTGTGTTCCTGAGGGCAGTTTGAGATTACTGATTGTACAGGAGAGACACAACGAGGGGCATGGGGGTAGAGATCAAACCCTTCACTCTGTATCCAGTCAGTTCTTCTGGCCGCATTTGAGGCGAGATGTTATCCGTTTTGTAGCTGGTTGTCAGGTTTGCCAGGTGGCAAAAGGTACATCCTCCAACGCAGGTCTATACCTACCACTCCCAATGCCGGAAGGACCATGGCGAAGCGTCAGCATGGATTTCATCTCTGGGCTGCCAAGAACACAGAGAGGTAATGATTCTATTTTTGTAGTGGTTGACAGGATTTCTAAGATGGCCCACTTCATTGCCTGCAAGAAAACCACAGATGTTGTGAATGTTGCTAATTTATACTTTCGTGAGGTCTACCGCTTACATGGTCTACCATTGAATATCGTTTCTGATCGCGATGCGCGGTTTGTGGGGCATTTTTGGAGGAGTTTGTGGCGCCTCACAAACACGAAGCTGAGTTTTAGCAGCGCATATCACCCGCAGACAGACGGCCAAACCGAGGTAACTAACCGAACGTTAGGCAACATGTTACGCACAAAGGTCTCTGGGAACCTGAAAGCATGGGATTCCCGCCTTTATCATGTTGAGTTCGACTACAACAAGCACCACAAGCGCAGTACTGGGTATAGTCCCTTTATGGTAGTCTATGGTTATAACCCACGGGGTCCTATGGACTTAGCTTTCCCAACGCTTGATAAGGTTCCAGCAAAGGTCAAGAACGCCATTGCTGATCTATAGGAGATCCATGAGAACACCCGCAAACACTTGGAGGAAACAACACATAAGTACAAGATTGCCGTAGATAAGAAGCGCCGCATGGTGGAGTTTGCAGTGGGAGACTTTGTATGGGCTGTTTTGACCAGGGATCGTTATCCTGCACACGAGTACAACAAGTTGGCTGCAAGGAAAGTGGGTCGGTTTGAAATTATTGAAAATATTAATCCCAATGCATACAGGTTGAAGCTACCCAGCCACATGAAGACCCATAATGTTTTCAGCGTGAAGCACCTGGTGCCATTTACCGCTGCTGCTGAGGATGATGAAGCTGAGAATTCGTGGGCGAATTCTTCCAAAGAAGGGGAGGATGATGTAGTTGCACAAGCCCATGACATATGGCCCTTTTGGACAAACGGAAACCGACTTTATTTGGGGCCCAGATATCAGAATTAGGCGATGGGACCAATCAAATCGAACGCGTCGAGAAGCCAAACAATTTTCGAAAACATCACAACGTGATGAAGTCCATGCCCTAAATTTAGTCGTTTAAACCCTCGTTTTGCTGTTTTAGTAAATTTTCTGCATTTTCCTATTTTATTTAGATTTTATTAAAATACTTAACCAGCTTCAATCGCTTTGAAATTAGGTTGGGCTTTATTTTATTGCATAACAAAAAAAGCTGTAATTTTGGGCTATGGTTTCGAGCACTTCTATAAAAGGCTCTCAAACCCTAGTTTTGCCTCAGACTTTTTTGAACATAATTTTGATTTTCTTTAAAATCTCATTTACTCTAACCTAGGGTTAGAACTATCCATCTTCTATTGTTCGTCTTTTTTTTTCTGAATTTTCAGCCATTTGTTTCCATCTTGTAGCTTGACGCTACCAGAGGTCTAGTAATTTTGATTGAGATTGAAAGTTATCTAAAATAGGACACCATGAGCATTTTTTGCTCTCATCATCAGAGCCAATTTAGAAGTAGACACCATCAAGATAGGGCTCAAACCTAGAGATCTTCCTGATCAACCTCAGTAACAGCCTTCACTATCATTTCCTTATCTAGTGCATCAGCCAATAAAACCTCTTCATCCAATTCTGAATTTAGTTATAGGAGAAACGTTTGGAGCTGAGAACTTCCAACTGAATCCTTATGGACAACCTCCATACTTTCTAAATCGTTATCAACCTCATCACAAGATTCATCCAAATTATTTAATCAATATATTGGGTTGAATGAAGTGGCCAAGATCCCTCATTACCTTCAAAGATAAAACACATCAAGATCTCATCTTACTCCTAAAATTCTATAAGGCGAACACGGGTTAGAAGATCTAGAGCATCATATTAAAAACATTATGAATAAGAAGCTTGGTATTGGCGAACATGGTCGCCAACATTTTTAAGTTTTATCTATGACTTTTAGAAGAAGTGCTTTGACTCGGTTTAAATTAGCTACCTCTTAGAACAATTCAAAGCTTTGAAGTATTCCAATCATGGTTCATGAATTAGTTCATTGGGAGCAAGGTAGTTAAGTGTGATGATAATTACATCATGTATCCTAAAAAATAATGAAATAAGGTTTAAATGAGTATACAAAGTACTTCTTCTAGATAAATAATATATTTAAACAAATTCATAAACTCCGGGCATGCGTTTCCTATCGCCAATGGATCATCTTGGGCTTATTAGATGAAGATATAATAAAAAAAGAAGGCTCACACCATCAGTCAGTCACCCAAGTGATTCCAACTCAAGCACTTGCGAAACCAAATCCCTCGAGTTCCAAGCAATGAGATTCTTCAGGAAGATGACGAGTTGACTGCAAGAATAGATAGAATAATAAAATTAAATAGATTGAATTAAGTGAGAGTATATTGGAACTTATGAAAATGCCAAAGATTTTATGCATTTCTGAAAAACCTTTATTTATAAACAGCTAACGAGATATACCAAACAATTTTTGTAAGTATCATAACAATGAAGGCCATAACACTTTGGATTATAGAATTCAAAATAAAAAAAATCAAACTCTTAAAAAAGAAGGGAAACTCATTAAGTTCGTCAAAAATCGAGATATCAGGGGTCGAACAAAGGTTAAATTTTAACCAAAACAGTATGAGCCAAAACCACAGGCTATGAGAATTGAAATCATATAGCTTATCTAATGCAAAAGCACATTTTTCTTTTTCTGGAACTCTTCAAAAACAAGTGTTAAGACTATCTAGATCTTGATCCTAACTGAAACATTGTTGTAAATGTAGCTCAAGAAAACTCGTGAGAACCCACTAAGGCCCCGTGAAATATGCATACTTGTTATATATAGTTTCAGTGCTAAAGCCATACTCTTAGTATATCTATACCCATCTACTTACCCTCCAATTATCTTTGATGACAATGACGTAGGACCTCATGGGGATGTAATTTTTATAGTTTATTGTATTGTAAGGGTTGAGATAAAAAATGTTCTTGTTGACATATGTAACTTGATGAATATCTTCTTTAATGTAACATTGATATAATAAAAAATATCCTAATATTCAGAAGTATATAAGGACAATTCTCTAGTATACATGCATTGATGCCCCTTTATGTTGTGAGTTTTAGGTTGAGGTTACCTTGGGTAGGGGAGAGTTTAAGTAGATTGTAAGTGAATTATTTAAGGAAGTTCATTCTTTTATGTAACATTGTTATTTTGAGAAGATCGTGGCTTGATAATGTGAATGTTATGTTTTATACCGTACACTAGTATCTTCATCCTATAGTGGGAAGTAAGGTTGGATTTAATATGGGGTATAATAATATGGTTCATTAATATTATGTGACATCTATTTCTTTGAAGAAAAGAAATAATAGTTAGAAGGGATCTCACGTAAAGTTTGGAGCTTATGATCCTCGCGAAGCTCCGCTCTTAGTAGCAGTACATGGGGAATATATAAAAGTACTTGAGCTTGCCAATAGCAAGTGTTTGAATATTGGGATAATTTGTTCAGGTAGCCTAAGTGCCTTATTGACTTTTTTAACTAACAATTTAGATTTTTTTTAATTAGAGGTATGAAGATGTGGCAATTGTGTCGTTTCGTATAATTTTCCATAAGATTTCGATCAACCTGAATGTTTGGCCAATCAAACAAAATAGATGAGTTTTCTCTATTTGGAAAGAAAGAGTGATTATGGCCAAGCTTGCCGACTATCAAGTGTAGGGTATATTCGGAAATCTAGTTACCTTATATGTCATTTAAAGAAGTTTTTGTAGGAAATAATATTGAGAAGTTCATAATGTTATGGGATTTTAATGACTTAAATAAGGATTTCCTAAAAGATCACTTCTCGATTCCGAAGATTGATCAGGTGGTAGACTCGATATTATACAACACGTAATTTTTTATAGACACTTATATGGGGTATAAGTAAATTCAAATGCATCTAGCCGGTCAAGAATGTGCTACATTTTTCACTGACCGAAGTCTTTATTGATGTTGATTCATACATTTTTTTTAAGTAATGCAGCTTGTAAACAAACCTTTTGTTGTCTAGATTGGCCGACATGTGGAGGTGTATATCAATGACATGCTTGTGAAGAGTTTGAATGATGTAAACCATATCACTGAATTGGTAAAGACATTTGAAGACTTAAATCCACCAACTTAAAGTTTAGTCCATAGAAGTTCTCTTTGAAATTTCACTTAGACAAGTTCTTAGTTTATTTGTTTAGTGCAAGTGGTATACATGCAGACTCATCACAATTGGGAGCCTTAACATCAGTGCTCTCGGTTCAGTTGGTCAAGAAAGACAAAGTATTTTTTGAAAGGTTAGGAGTATTGAGTTGGTTCATTTCGTTGAAGGATTAATGAAGGTCGGTCGCTTCCAAAGTCATAAGAGTGTGACCAAAATTTAAACAAGATAAATATTTGTCTTCTCTGGAGATTATCTCAAACCTCTTGCATGTGAGAATATATATATATATATATATATATATATATATATATATATATATATATATATATATATATATATTGTGATTTCTGATTATGTTATTAGTAAAATGTTTGTCAGAGAAATAGAAATAAGTGTGAAAAAAATTTATTAAGTGAGGAATATCATCTTAGATGAAAAAATAATTCATCTCCATAGGGAAGCTAGTCATTTCTTTCGTTGTGGCATCTAGAAAGATAATGTCTTATTTCCAAGGTCATTATATTTTTGTTTAAAACTTCCGTCATATTTTGATGTGTCTTGGAGAAGTTTGATATTTTTTACCGTTTGGTTAATGGAGTTGGTATATCATATAAGCCGATAACAAAAATCAAGGCTCATACCTTGGTAATTTTCTTAACCACGTTCAATACCAAAAGACCTTATCCAACTCCTCACCGTCTATAATAAATAATATATGGAGCCAGTATTCAACTGATATCTTCGTCAGACGAGGTTATCAATCAATTTATATGTTTTGGTTTATAGGGTTCTAATAACGAGGTACAATATAAAGTGGTTATGTATGATCTTCGCCAGCTTGGATTTGTGGGACCATGAAAATTAATTATTTATTGATTCTCAAATTGTAGTAAATTATGCTCTTGTGCATGTAAAAAATCTCATAAACTACTTTAAAGATCTTGAAGCAACTAACATGTAAGTTTAAAGCGGTTCGTTTTTAACTAGTACCAAAACCTGAGAATTCTAAAGCTCACTCCCTGGATTGGGAAGCTTACTTGAACTTATCCACATGGATAATATTATAAGAATTTTTATAAATAGTAAAAGAAAACGATCCTCTTAACGAAAATATGGGAGAAGTTAACTCCATTGAGCTGAGGTAGATTAGTGAACACTGATCCAAAACGATCTATAATCTAGGATAACAACTATAGATAAGGTCGAAGCTTGCAACCTTAAGCTAAAGTTTAGTATGTTTGTTCTATTTTGTGAGAAAAATAAGGTACACATATAACTCTCCCATTCAATGGTAGAATAGGTCATTAAGATGCAACTCTTAAAATATTTCATACTATCAAAGATAGAGCAGTCGAGAATCCGACTCCAACTATCAAGGATATGAGAATTGTTAAGAAAAATTCAGCTACGAAAGATAAATAAAATTAATGATACTACAACTATCAAGGATAAAGTATTAAACAAGTCCACTCCGGCTAGCAAAGCCATGTTAGTCGGTAAGAAAATTTTAGCTAACAAAAATAAAGAAGTCAAATATACTCCCATTATCAGACACAAATGAACTTGCTTCTCTTTGGTGTCGAATGAGACAACAAATTCTTAATATACTGTTCCAATGCATTTATTTATTTTCTTGTTGGATTTTTGACGACCTAGTTATAAATTCACAACTAAATATATCGGTACAAACAAATTACATGTCTTAAAATTTTAATAATCAACAAATGTAAAATTATAAAGTTTAGATTTCAAATAGAAACACTATAATCCAGTTGGGTTACATCAAACACTTATCGTTAGCATCAATTCAATAAATCTACCAATATTTTAAAAAATCAAAATTAAACATTATATTTTTGTTGTATATGTATAATTAGTTACCTTTATTTCTTTAGTTGATGACCAAAAATTGAAGACCCTCAATTATAAAACCCTAATTTCAAAACTTAAATAGTTATTGCAAAAACATTATACTTTCCATAAAAATATAGAAATTATGACGATTCTTAATACCCGTGAAAATAGCTTAAACGACATACATTGAGGAACGAATGGAGTACCAAAGATGATAATTTCTTTACAATTATTGATATTTTTGGCGGTTTGCAATATCACTTAAAATCTTAATTGATCATCAATAATGTTTATATACTTAAATAACTTATGCTAACATAAGTAAAAATTTCTTATTAACAACTGTATATGCCAAGTGTCAAAGGTTAAATAAACCATTTCTTTAGAATATTTTTGAGAGAAATATCTACTACTAAGAAGGAATGGCTAACAATGTAGGATTTTAATGTTGTTACCTTCCCAGAAGATCAACTTGGATGTCCTACGTATTGTCTAAACAGTACATAAGACTTTAATAAAGTCATTAGAGACTGTCAGCTCGAGGATGCAGGTTATGCAGGTTCTAAGTACACTTGGTCTAACAATTCCAAGTGGAAAAAACTGGACAGAGTTATATTCAACTCTGTCTGGTCAGGTTTTTTCAATGAAACTACTGTTTTTTCACATGGCAAAACTTATTCAGACCATGCTTCTTTAAACATCTTCATTTGTTTAAACAGTTTAACTAAAAAAAACAGATTTCAAAACATGTGGACAATGGATAAGGAATTTCTCAAATTGGTTGAAAACAGCTGTAATAACCCTTTAAAGGCTTTTCCTCTCTATATTTCCTGGAAAAAACTAAGAAGGCTTAAATTTGTTCTAAAAGAGTGGAATAAAACTTATTTTGGGAATATTTTCGACAAAGTGCAAGAATATGAAGAGCAGGTAAAAATGATGGAAATTAAACATTAGGATTTCAAAAGCGTTGAAACTAAAGTTGATCTAGCTAAAGTTAAAACTACCCTTATTCTTGCTCTTAACATGGATGCATATTTCTCGCAACAGAAGTGCTACACTAACTGGTTGACAGATGGGGATAGAAATACTAAGGTTTTCCATGGTTACGTTAGCAAAATAATAAGGAAGAACTATATAACAAGTATAAAAGTAGATGATGATCGAATTGAGGACAAAGAGCTAATTGGAAAATTAGTTCCTGTCTATTTCAAAGGAATTATGACTGAGAATTCTTATATTAACAAAGAAGATGAGGACTTAAATATGCAAAATAATATATTTGATAACATTCCTAGACTGATAAATGATGATGATAATTCTTAGCTTATTTCTTTCCTACTTAAAATAAAATTCATGAAATCATTACTAACCTGAATGCTTTTAGTGCAGTAGGGATGGATGGCTTCAATAGGAACTTCTTTAAAACTTGCTAGATGATCATAAAAAAGACATTTATCTTGAAATGTCTTCTTTTATGCAAGGCCAAAAAATCTCTCAAAGAATCATGGCTATGGGTTTGTGTCTCATTCCCAAATCCTCCAATCCTACAAACTGGAAAGATTTTAGGCCTATTAGTCTCTATAGTCAACTCAACAGAATCATGTCTAAAATCTTAAATAATACACTCATTATCTTATTACCTAAAATAATCTCTACTCCAAGGTCCATAATAGAGCTATTTATGAGAATATATTTATTGCTAACGAGATTATTTTTAAACTTAACAGAAAGAATAAGCACGGGAACATTATGATTCAAGTGGACATATCAAAAGCTTTTGACAAGTTGTCCAATAGATTATTAACTAAAGTTCTAAGTTCTTTTAGCTTTTCATTTGATTTTGTCAGTCTTATAAACAAGTTAATAAGTTCTCTTTTTTTCTATACTTATTAATGGTGATACTGTTGACTACTTTAATATTAAAAGAGGCTTGATACAAGAGGATTTAATATTTTATATTCTCTTTATTGTTGCTGAAAATGTCCTTACTAGAGGCATTTATAAGTTGTTTGACTCTAATAAATCTATGAAAGTTTATGCTAGAAGTGATCTTCTTATTCATGTTTTGGTTTTTGCTGATGAAATATTAATTTTCACTAATATTAATGATAACACTATTGATAAGATTGGTAAGTTTCTTCAAAGTTACCAAGATGTTTCAAGACATGTTATTAACAAGGAGAATACCAAAATCATTATTATTTCCAGACTTAACATCACTAGAATATCATCTATTACCAATCAAATAGGTATTAGCTCTAGCTACTTGCCTACTGACTACCTTGGTATCACCCTAAACAACAACAACATGGCAAGAAATTACAATAATCTTCTAAACAAGATAAACACCAAAATTTCAGCTTGGGAGAACAATAATCTCTCTTATAGAAGCAGGTTAGCCCTTATAAACTCGGGTTTGATGGCTATTCATACTTATTGGATTCTAACATGTTATATTCCTAAATTTATCATTACTAGGATTGAACGAACTTCCAATAAATTTCTCTAGGGTTCTTCCACTTATGGAAAAAGAATCCACTTGTCTAATTGGCAGAATATTTGTAATCATTTCAATAAGGGTGGACTCAATATCAGAAATCTGTCTCATATTTATGACATATTTTCTTGCAAAATGTGGTATAATTTCAGGAAGAATAAATGTCTTTGGGCTACCCTTCATCATAATATATATTGCAAAAACTTACATCCCATTAGGTTTCCTAAAAGGGTGACTCTCATATTTGGAAAAAAATGGCTAACATCAAGAATTTTGCCGAGAATAACATTATGTACAAGCTTGGTAAGAGGGAGGTTGTACTTTGTCTTGACAACTTGTTCAATCACTCCCCTTTATCAAGTGTAATGACAGCAAGGAAAACTTATAGTTCAGGTAAGAAAAAATAAAGAATTTATGGAATGGAATCACATGGAACAAGGACAAACTGAGAGGTTTTCTTTCTCAAACCATTATTAATCTTATTAATTCTAATCATCTCAACCATGATATCGAAGACAAGATAATTGGGAAGCTTTCAAAGGACTTAAATTTCAGCACCAAGGAAACTTGGAACTATAGAAGGAATTATTCTTACAAGTCTAATCTCTTTAATAAAATCTGTAATACCATAAATCATAAGACATATTCTTTCCTATTATGGAAGATCCTTTTAAATTATATTCATATCGATACTATAATACAGAAAGGCATATAGTTATAGTATCCAAATGTCAATTTTGCATTTTATTGAAGATCATAATCATTTATTCATAGCTTGTAAATTTTTCCAGACTGTTTGAAGTTATTTTGCATATATTTTTAAGATTAAAATCAGTAACTTCATGAACATAGTTCATATGTCTAAGGCTTGGTTCTGGTCAACTAACAGAGAGGTTCATGCTATGACACTTATTCCTCATATCATATTTTAGGTGATATGGAAGACCACAAACAACTCGAAATTTCAAGGGAGTATTTCTACCACTAATCAGACTATTAATTATATAAAATACATTATAGTTAGCCTAGACATATTTAACAATTTCAAAGCTAAACACTAGAAAATGATTAATATACAACAAAATAAAATTGGGTGCTATAACTACATTAAATATAAGAGTAAACTCACCTATATTAAATGGAATCCTTCTGTTCAGGGTAGGCTTAAGCTCAACACTGACGCATCCAGTATTCAGAATAGTGAATCAAGTGGAGCGATTCTTGTTAGAGACAACTCTGAAGACATTGTTCTAGGTTCAAACAACCTCTATGGAAAATTAACTCCTGTTATGGCCGAAGCTTTGCTTGATGGTCTTCTCATTTGAAACAGAAAATGATGGTCAAATATCTATGTAGAAACTGACTCCCTAATCTAAGTAAATCTCTTATCCCATGGTAATTATCCATGGACTTTAAAACCAATTTTATCATATTGTAGAAATCTTATTGCACCAAATATGACGATTTCTCACATTTTCATGGACCAAAACTTAGCAGCCGATTGACTTGCTAAATGAACCCTAAAATATAAGATGAAATTAGATTTGGATACCTTTAAAGCCTGTCCACAATTGAGTGAAATTACTCTGTTGGGAAGCATAGGCTTAGGTTACATTTGTAACACTCATTAATTTTGCATTAAATCTATTTTTTATCCTGTTAGCCTACCTTGTCTGATCTAAGTTGTCTCTGATTTAAAGTGTTATGAAATAGCATGGCCTTAAAACAAATTATTTATTGTTTTATTTCTTTCTTAAGTCTTCATCTTCCTTAATTTTCTGAGCTTTTCCTTTATTCTTTAATAGATTTTATACTAACGAGAAGCTGAAAGCTTTGCTTGACAAATGCTCCCTCTAACTATAATTCAGGTCAGGATTCCTTATTGATGGTTGTAGCTTTGTATACAATCGAAGGCCTCTCTAGAAGCTTTAATTGTTCTCTTCCATTTATGAAGTCGAGCTTTCCTTCGAGTAATTTACCCGGATGACTCTTTGTTGGTTGTAGCAGTTAATTTCTTTAGTCAACATTCTGTTTGAGCTTAGGGATTTCATGCAATGGACCTCTGATTTTTCCTAAGTTCCTCTTTCCCATCTTTTAAAGCTGTATTCAATCGATAGTCTCTTTGGAAGTTTCAATTTCTCCCTCTTTTGTTTCAAGCTTCCTTTAAGCAGTTGAGCCTCCCTTCTAGCAATTTTCTTATCAAACATCATCTAGATTAAAGACATTCAGTTGAATATTGGAGCTCTTTAGGAACTAATTTGGTTCTAGGTTGAAGTCTTCATGTGATATTTGACATCTTGCTTTTGTTTTAGCTATTGTTGGCGATTTAATTCTCCATAACTTTTGTAACAAAATTTTATTTTAATAAAATTTCTTTTAATTAAAAATCAATACATGTAGAAACATTTTACTATCGTCAACCAAAGATTAAGTAATATTAAAAACATGTCGTATAAAAATAAATATTAAAAAAACAAGTCTCTACAACAACTATTTTGTTTCTACAATAATGATTTCATAGAAATTTCGAAAATTAAGACCGCATTCATTAACATGGTCTATTCGTTCCGAACATTTCACATATTTTTGAATTGGACATGTAACTGTTTATTTCATTTCGAATCGCAAACAAGAGAAACAGTTTTTCCCCGTGGACGAATCAAATAAATTATCATGGTGTATTCAATTTGAACAAATCTTGTAAAAATCTCGGTAGGTGAATGAAATAATTTATTAATATTTTTTTTATTTTAGGCCAACAAATTAATTATATTCTACCGGGATCATCTAGTCCTTTTAAAATGTAAGCAAATCTTTGACGTTATCCTGCATACAAACATATCAAAGTGCGTAAAAATAACTAAGTACTAAAAATTAACTCTTCACATGACATGAAGTATAAATTAAGATGGTAGTTTTTATTAAATTATAAAATTACAACATTATAAATTTTTAACCTATTGTTTTATTTTAAAAATATCAACAAAATGATGAATAGACTTATATAATACAACGAGATTTTTCTTGAATGTAAAAATCGATTTAAAAATTATTGCAATACAAAATTAATAATAATAGCATAATAAAATTAACTTACATAAAATAACTTAATATCTATATTGAAAATCTAAAAATATAGATCAAAAACCAAGATTTATGATATAAAACTCTAAATCTTGATTAAATAAGAAAATACTACCGTAACTCAAACATGGATCGAAACAATAATATAAATCAAAATTAAAACTCATGACATAGGATCGTGGAGAGAATTTTTCATAAACATTGAGGGTTATATAATAATAAAAAATATAAAAGTGTATTCCAAAATAAAAACAAGGGTAAAGGAGACTATGGAGACAAAAATTATTTTATGGAAGAAGTTGATCCGACGATCGCAGATCAATCTAAGCAGAAAAGAGATGAGGAAAGAAGTTTTAAGTGTGATTGAATTTAATGAAATCATTGGGAACAAAACTTTGTATTTGAGTTTGTGGCTCCAATCTTCTTAAAGAACAAAGTAAAGTAAAGAAAAAACTTTAGATTTCGTTTTGAAACACTTTACAAATATGAGAGCCAAATCGTTGGAGAATAAATTAATTGGACGAGAGAAACGAACCAAACCAAACCAGGATGACACGAAATTGATAACCATTTGCACATGTTAAGGAATACATATATTCTTCACATAGTGATGTAGTTGTAACTAAGAGCAAGAGTAAATACAACGATTGAAATGCCCGGTTACCTTAGAGTGAGGTGACGTTTTTTAAATTTTTCTAAAAAATGAAAACCATAGACAGACATGCAGTAGCCAACCAACTCACATGTTTTCAATTTTTTTTATAATTTATTTAAAATTTTCAACTTTTAGTTAAGGTACAACATCTTTACACTTTCAATAAACATTTCTTTTTCAGAAATAAATTTTTATTGGATATGATATATCATTCACATAATTTACATTTTCAATAAACTCGACCATGAAGAGATATATTTATTAAAATACCAATCGCATTATATTTTTTTTAAAATATATTAATTAAACCTCATGATATATTTCACCTCTTTTACTTTCACATTTTTTTCTACATAAACATAAACATCTATATTTTTATATAATAAAAACTGTCAAAATATTTTGAAATCTATATATTCACAATAATAAAACTGAAGTTGTATAATAATTTATTAATCATAAAAATAACTTATAAAACTTGTGTGAGTTAACATCGATATTTTTGAGTAACTAAGTTTCAAGATAAAAATTAAACAATAGACAATTAAAAATGAATGAACGATTGTATTATTAATGTTTGTTAGACCTCAATTTATTAAGTCTTGTACCATAATAAATATCTAGATACTAAGAAAATTATAACTTATGTTTCTCTAACTACTCAGATTCTGCGGTCAACCGTATTTTTGACTAAGTCTTGTATTCAGGCTGGACTATTTACAACTTTGAGAGTAGTCCCCGAGTCTTTGCGAGTAATAAGAAATGACTAGGTAAAGTCTGCTCGAAATGGTTTTGGCGCTGGCCGAAGCATCTGTTGGCTTTGTTGAAGCCTCAAATGTTTCTATCGAGACATGCTTTGGTGTTTCCTGAAGACTCCATCTGATCTTTCGTGTTTAGCTGAAGGTTGGACTTTAAATCTTTTGTTTCTTCAGAGTACTTTAGTTTTTTAACGTAGTTTCGTAGCCTCTTAGCCCTTGGTGAATAATGAAGCAAAATATTGCCATGTTCTCTAAGGTGTTTCTATCAATTCAAACTCTTTCTATTAGTTAAAGATTTTATTTAGTCGAGTATGCTATGAAAGTATTGTAGTAGACCTCCTAGTTCTTTGGTGAATGATGAAGAAATTAGTAAACCTATTTTTTTGTTATTATTTTGTATCTAAAGAATTATATTTTTCTTCGGCTTCAATTTATTTGTTGCAAATTCCTTACGTAACCCTCACAGTAGTTATTAAAAACTGAGGTTGTTGGATAAAAAAGGTGTATATATATATATATATATCATTGTTTATTTAGTCGAAGCTTAAAGTATATTTTTTGCGAAGTTGTATTGAAACAAATGTATACGGGGAACCTCTTTTGTGTGAAATTTGGATTCAGTTATCTTACTAAGTGGTATGATTTTTGAAGTTGGAGTGCTTGTTTTTATTTTTTGTGTTTATAATGCAAGTAGGCGAAAGAGAGATTACATATGTTGTAAAACTGCTTATTTTATGTATGCGTGTGTCTTTTTCAGATAATCTTAGCCTTCATTCTTCTTCATATCCATACCATTAAATAATCTTGGCCTCATGCTTTTCTTTTCTTTCCAATTTATCCTTTTTTCTTATCTTTCCCTCTGTCTTTGATATTCTTTAGTTATAGTATTTTTTTTTGTCAATGTTTTTTACAAAATCGAAAGAGAGGGAGAAAAAAGTGGTGTTTCTGATAGACATAATGATCACATCTTCATGGGGTTGGTTATTCTAATGCAAAAGAGGTTTATAAAACTTCTTGTTTGGCTCGCTCTCGTACTTAGAGGAAAAATAGTATTCGTTAAGAAGGAAAAGTCTCTACCAATTATTGTTCTTGTTTCAAATTATTTTTCCTCTTCTAATTTTCCAGAGTCTTTTTAAAAGCTGGTCCCGCGAGTGTCTTTTTAGCTCGTCAGGAAGCTCCGGTTTCGAGCCACATAACATTGAATGAGATTCGGAAAATACCTTACATTAGATAACTGTGATCGGAATATTTTTGATTGGGTGATTCTTAAAAATATTACAATTAGTTTTCCATAAATATGGATAATATGTTTGATGCTTAAGGTGATAAAGTTATCTTCTTCAATTGCAACATTAATCATCGATTCCGGTTCCCAATTACATTAGACTTTGTTGAATTATTTCAGGAGACATATATTTTCCAAATAAACTTATTCGAAAATCATGGAATTTATTCATGAATTCTATCATTGTTTTGAGATATACTAACAAACACTTCTCGGTGAATGAGTTCCTCACTTCTCAAATATATTTGGTCTCAAGACTGGTGCATTTTTTCATTTGGTGATGAAGTCGTTCGTCAACACTATTATTTACCTTCACAACTTTAATAAAATATGGAAAGATAATTTTTTTTCTAAACAACGAGTAAAAGACTAGCGATGGGTATGTGAAACCCCGGTTAGTCGAAGTTGGGCTCATAAACGTAAATTAATGAATTCTCAACCTCTTATCTGCTTTGTTTTTTTGTTGCTATCGTTTTGTTTCAATCCCCCATTTTGAAGTCCAGCCTTAACATACTACGAGGGTTGTCTGTATGTCCTCCTGCTAATGATGATATATATGAAGCTTTTCCTTCAAAAAAATAACTCGTGAGAAAGATGTTAGAAAAAATCTTGTCGAGCCTAAAAAAGTCGAGAAACGTTCTACAATAGAACTGCACAGTAGAGAAAAACTAGAAAAATCGACGAAAATGTCGGGTTAAATCGTCAAGGACACACATTGAAATGATAAAAACCGATGACCAATAATTTTGACTTGCATGGATTTTGCTCAAGTGGAGTCTGCCAGTATATGATAGGTGTTTGGAGGTCCAAGAATTGATGCATTTATGGTCCGTTGGTAAAAACGTTTATAGTCGTTATAGGTCAGGCAGGTGGTAATAAAGGGGACTCCCATGTATCACACTAGAAGGGAGCCTTCCTTAAATCCAAGGGCATATATAATGTATTAGCGAATGTTATCATGTACACCGGAAAATGAATGCTACTTTTAGCATAGTTAAGTCAGAGGCATGAGAGGGTAGCAAACTCCTCCAAGCCATCTTTAACGCGACATATAGATTTCATGTTTGCAAGACAGAATATCATTTAACCATTTACAAAGTAGAGATTGATGATTTTCAGCTTATGGTATTTTCAATGGTAGCCGAAATCAGGGTGATAACTTGTTTTCTTTAGGATACTAATAAAAATTTGATTGATGATGATACAAAAGAAATACGTGGGGGGATCTTATTTTCTAATTCCTTGCTTACCTTTGAAGGCACCAAAAGAATTACCATTGATGTAGATTGAGTAGGTGGGAGTGGCGATACATTGCATGATCCATGCAATCATACAATTGAGGAATTACATAAAATATAGGATGTCAAGGAGAAGATACCAAAGAATATTATCGAAATTTTACATAAGGTCGATTGTCATGGTCCTTGGATGATCGGCCTTTACGATTAGTGTGATAACCATGCAAAAGCTCATTGGATAATATGATATTATCCAAAATACTCCGACATTGAATAAAAGCCGATTAGGAGGATCCAATAAGATAAGGGAGAGGCCATTTTAATCTATTCGCAACAAGCTTGGAAATGACTTCATATATGACATTAGAACAGGCGATAGGTATGTAGTCATAAGGGGTGGTTAGACTGTCATTTATTGGGATGAGAGATATAAGAGTTTTGTTTTCCACTTGGAGTCCTTCTCATTTGAGTGAAAGAAATGATGGATAACTACGGTTAGGTTGGGGTCGATCATATCCTAAGAGGATTTAAAAACATGCATTGAACTCGTTAGGGATACATGCTGCTAATTTTTTAATACTAATGAGGGCGCATTGAATCTCAGCGGTAGTGATAAGACAAATATGTTAGCCTTATCAGTTTCACTAAGCTCAAATGGTATAAGCTCGCAGATGCATTGGAGCCCTGGGTAAGAATAAAAGTTTTTGGATCCCAAAAGGTTTAATAAATGGTTGATAAAAATATCGACCACACCTTTGGGGTTGGAGCAAGGCTGACCAAGACTATCGTTAATTGTAACAATGATATTCATAGTAATGCGGTTTTTAATGTTATTATGAACAAACTTGGTATTACGATCACCCAACTTAGGACAGGTTTCTCTGGGGTTCTTCTTAAATAAAGATACCTCATCTCTACTAAGGATAATGTATTCTCTCAATG
Organism: Limnanthes douglasii subsp. nivea; assembly: GCA_036936605.1. Lineage (NCBI taxonomy): Eukaryota > Viridiplantae > Streptophyta > Magnoliopsida > Brassicales > Limnanthaceae > Limnanthes > Limnanthes douglasii. The sequence continues at coordinate 181,880,974 of JAUPFV010000002.1, forward strand.
CATTATTTCCGCTTCAATGAGGTTAAGCTCATTGGGGTTTTAACGCAAGTCCGAGCTAGGTTTTGTTGAGTGTAAATTGAGCTTTATCAACTTTGTTAGAGATATTTATAAATTATCTCTTGTTTAAGTTGGAGATGATGGGTTTGGATACGGTTTAAGAGACTAAGAACATATATGGTCCCAAGGTTGGACTAAGCCAACTATAAAAAATGATGAATTTATAATATGGGGGGATTGCCATATGCTAAACAATCGAAAGTGTTTTTATATTAGAATTTGGGTTTGTATAAGTATAACATGATTTGGGTGAGATTAGAGGTGCGTCAAAAGTTAACATAGGCAATTGAGTTGGGGAAAAGAGAGTCTCATTGCTAGTAACAAGGGCATGATCGATCATATAGGAAATTAGGTTATCAATTTGCTTGTTGCACCAAGAAAATTGAAAACTCATGGAATGAAGGTTGTTTAGTTCATTCTAGGTGCAGCATTTGTTAAAATTATTAATGAAAGCATTTACAAAGGTTCAAGTTTCTAATTTGGTCATATGGTTTCCGAATAACATTAAAGTCACCAAGGGGAACCCAAACGGTACCTGTTGGGGGGGGGGGGGGGTTACACAAAGTTTAGATCATTCCACAGGGGAATCTGATCTGATGGTTTATTAAAACCGTAAAGATAAAATAGAACAAAGACGGAGTTATCAGCTTTGTAGAAAATTGTACAATTAATTATTTGATCAGTTATGTGATTTCAGGTGAGCTTATATACACATGCCTTCCATGAAATATAGATTATGCCTAGGGGGATGGATTCGTGATTTGGGATGAAGTGCCAGAAGGGAAAAGTGTTTTGCATTATTCTTTCTAAAAAAATTATTTTAACTTTAGTCTCGATAAGATAAATTTATGTTATATGGTTCAAGAATAAATTCTCAGTAACATTGTTTTTTACGAATTGGGTCATTTAGACCTTTAACATTCCATGAAATTATTATTATTAGATAGTAGGGTGTAGTACTTACAATGATTACTGGTCAAGGACCATATTATTCTCTTTTTGCTTGGAGCTGATTGGTGTTATCATATCGAAGCCAATGATTACTAATCGAGGATAGATGACCTCCATAGTATTCTCTAAGGTTGGCATGCCATGAAAGGCTCCTTGGGTAGTGATGTCTGCCTGGTTTCCCTCATCATTGGGCATGATCAAGAGGTTTTCGTCTGCATCTTCCTCGATACTACGAATCAGTGAGTTATAGTTGGGCTCATAGTCACTGGTTTCCTCGTCATCAAGATGCTCGTTACCATCTATCATTGGTTTTTTCACTGGTCGATGTGGTGGGATAGAATTGTTCGAGTGAGAAGTTCCATTGGTTGGGGTGCAGTTGGTCTCAGAGTGACTAAATTTTTCATTTGTTGCATATATACAAGACGTCTTAATATTCGATGCAGAGGTTTGTGACTTTCCCATGCATTTGATGGAAGTGACTCTTGGAAACTCAGTAGTAATACTAATAATAATACAGATTCTAGAATAGTTAAGTCTTATACGGTTAGCCGGGTGTGTGTCTATATAGATGAATGTGCCTAGATAGCTTCCAAAATATTCAGTCCTCTCTCCGACCAAAGTTCACGGTAGAGTCCATGAAGTTTAACCCGAGGCGTATGGACAACAAATGATCATTAACCGTCAATGAATTGGTTCCCAACATTTTAGGATGATCGAGTTGTTGTTTAAAAAACCAAGGAGAAAGTTCAAGGATATTTTTGGCATTATGGGTAGTTGAGAACTTAAATTAATATTGGCCCTAAGTATTGACATTTCACTCATGCATGACGTCTATACTCCAGATACTAATGGCTATAGCTTGGGCATGAAAGGGTAGAGCTTATTCCAATAAAATATTTTATTAAGTATTTATCTCCTTCAGATTTATCTCCGAATATAGCTTAAGGTGGAGGACAAAAATTCCATCTTTAACATGCAGTGACTAGAATTTTTTCACATATATAGTAGACTGACTGTCAAACAAAGTCGATACAATGCTAACGTAGCTTTAAGACACTGAGATGTGAATAGGTTAGGGGATATGATGAGATGATGTTGGTGGTGGTAAGGTAATGGTGAGGGGATTGTTGTAAAGTATGTTTGGTGTAAGGATAATGGTTTCATCGAGATGCGGGGCAAAAACATAGAGTGAAGTTCTGATGATAAATCTTGGGTAAGGATGGAGCAGGTAGTGATTCTGACGGAGGTAGTGATGGAGCAGGTAGGGTTTGACCAGTGCGTTGTGAGGTGACGGGTCTTTGGATCATGGTCGAGTAAGGATTCATAGAGTTGGGCTTGGGGCCTGACATCATTAACTCATCTAAAGGGATAGTCTAAAGTTGTATCAGATGATTGACTGTTTGGGGTTTACGTCTACATAGGCAAGTTGAGGCCCAGTAAAAGTGATCTGGTCATGTATGTAGTTTGAGGTAAGTTTGTTTTTTCATGCAGGTGGTCTGATAGAGTAAAAGGGGACGAGATTGGTTTGTTGGAAAGATAATTTGAGGCAGGGATATGGAAGAGTTTGAGAGGAACGATATTTTTGACGGTAGCCGGTTTGTCACCCGTTCTTAAGCTCAACCTATGAATGGTAGGGTTAGAGTCATCACGAGAGATAAGTGGAGTTTTACTTGAGTTTAAGCCGCCACATTATGGAGGCCAAGCACAAGGCAATCAACCTCTGACAAGAAAGGATCACCAGAGAATATGGCGGTAAGACGGTCGAACTTTGTGTTTATGGTGCCATAGTTGGTCTCCGATGGGTCCTATTCATCCTCTTCCATTTGCATGTTTGTAATAAGAAGTTTTTTCTCCATAAGGCTTCGTGTCTTTTCCAGCGCATCTCGGTAAGTTAAGTCTTTCTCCAATGGGTCCTAAAATATGGAGGAGGGCATGCATGCACGATAGTATGGAGGCCATGTATGGTGACAGGTTTTCCATGGACAAAGAATTACCAGAAGGTCTGGTTTCCAGAGATAACGAGGTATCGTACGATCTTTGACCGGAAAAACAAAGACCATGGGTAAACGCTCGTCATTGTGTATTTTGGTATGATTAAAACATGGAGTCATTTTACGGTTGAGACATACGTTTCTGGAGGAATAGGATTTTGGTTTGGGTTCTGATCCTTTTCGGGTGTTCACCATTTTGGTTACGGAAGGAAGTATGGTTGAGGAGATTATGGTGTAGCGAAAGGGTTTAATAGGTGAGAATTATGGTGACTCTGGTTGCATGTTTTACTTGGTTTGAGTTTTAAAAGATAGGAATTTTTTTTTTGGTTTAGCATAAAAAGAGGTATAATATTACCAAAAGTTTCTTCATAAATAGAGAGCGAGAGAGCGAGAGAGCGAGAGAGCGAGAGAGCGAGAGAGCGAGAGAGCGAGAGAGCGAGAGAGCGATGAGAGCGAGAGAGCGAGAGAGCGAGAGAGCGAGAGAGCGAGAGAGCGAGAGAGCGAGAGAGCGAGAGAGCGAGAGGAGAGAGAGAGAGAGAGAGAGAGAGAGAGAGAGAGAGAGAGAGAGAGAGATGAGAGAGAGAGAGAGAGAGAGAGAGAGAGAGAGAGAGAGAGAGAGAGAGAGAGAGAGAGAGAGAGAGAGAGAGAGAGAGAGAGAGAGAGAGAGAGAGAGAGAGAGAGAGAGAGAGAGAGTAGGCAAGACATAGGTTTGCATTATTGGTGAGAAAGTTAATAGTTTAGTTTTTGTTAACATCACCCGGAGAGAAGTGGTTGGTATATGGAGAGAGAGAGAGAGAGAGAGAGAGAGAGAGAGAGAGAGAGAGAGAGAGAGAGAGAGAGAGAGAGAGAGAGAGAGAGAGAGAGAGAGAGGAGAGAGAGATGAGAGAGAGAGAGAGAGAGATGAGAGAGAGAGAGAGAGAGAGAGAGAGAGTAGGCAAGACATAGGTTTGCATTATTGGTGAGAAAGTTAATAGTTTAGTTTTTGTTTAACATCACCCGGAGAGAAGTGGTTGGTATATGGATCAATATTTTAGAAATATCCACATGAGTGCCAATAGGGTAACTTCTAACAAACAATCGACTCCTCGATATCCTCTCAACTGCCTACAAATAAACTTAAAGAAAGAGACAATGATGCGACAGTCAATTATAGCTACCGGAGAAAAGATGGAATCCATCGATTATATGTCATGGTCTCTTAAGGAACTAATATTTTCCAATGGAAAATAGAAAAATTGGTTCATTATTTGATCCAAGACGTGATCGAGTGCTATTGAAGTACGAAAACCTTTGAAACAGAGTTTTGAGGGAATTATTTTGAAATAACTTTTATGAAATTGAGCGTTGCAATCACCAATTTTGATTCCGAAAATCAACAAGCCTCCATTGGTTGGGCTTAGTGGTTCTGAAAGAAACTCTCCATAGATGGAGTTCAAGAGTTTTATATCTATTGAAAGTTCATTGAATTAGTATATACATAAAGGTTTTCCTCATTTATCAAACATTAATACTTGTGAAGGACAAAACAACCATAAAACTGAAAGATTAAAATAAAATACAATGATTTTAAAATAATTTTTAATTTTGATAAAAAATAGTTGAAAAAAAAATCTAATTGTTAAAAACCAGATTAAAATTTGAATTTTTTAAATGAAAATAAAGATTTTCTCTTCGTAAATAACAGTTAGAATTAAAACTCGTAAATTGACGACAAATATATCATTTTTTACAAAACATAAATAGTAAATAATAAGTACATTTAACATGACCCTTATACATGCTCTAATACTAAAATATATTGTTAAATCAAATATTGTTGAATAATATATATATCTTTTTAGTTACAATTTTTTTGTGTTTTTTTTATTATCTTAATCCAACAATTTTCTAATTGTTTTACCATATAATTTATATTTTATTATTGCTTTTCATCCAACACTTTTCTAATTAGTACAATCCAATTTATATTTCATTTCTTTATCAATATAAATAACACCTTCTTGAGATGTTAGTTTCATTTAATCATTTTGTTTGGGATTTAAAACGAAACTTTCTTCGTAGTCATTTTGGCACATAGAGCTAAATTTACATGAATGTGGTTTAAGTTTTTTTCATTTTTGTCTGGATTTTTTTTCGAGTTCTTTCCCCAATTTAGATTACAGTTTTTTAAGATTTAAAATTTTTGTTCATTCAAAATTTACATTTTCGTAACCAAATCATCTTCTTAAAATTTAATATAATATTCTTCAATACCATTTTTTTATCTCCTTCAGATTCAAAAGTTTTTTCTCTTACTATTTTAATATCAGAATATGAAATGAAATTTATATCAACTTCCAATAGAAGTTATTTCATTTAAGCGAGATTTCGTGTTTGATTGAATTCAAATTACATAATAATTTCGCCAACAACATTATCATGATCAAGTTTGATTTTGTTTTTACAAATGATAATCAGGGAGTCTATAGTGTGCTAAAACGAAAGCTAGAGTTGACAATTAATTGCGCTAAATCAAAATTCATATAACGAAACTCAACTCTGGATTTTTTTCTACAGATGGTAGCCAGAGTTGACAATTAATTGCACTAAATCAAAATTCATATATTGCATCTTACGGGTAATATCTTGTTTGCCATGGGGAACTGTTTTCCTCTTCGGTTTTAAGTATATGAATATGAATTCATATACATTTTCAATATTACCATATAGATTTGTTTTTCATCTTATTATTTACAATTTTCATGAAAATAGTTAATTTTAAAAGCTTTAAAATCTTGTATTGAATTCGTTTTTTTTTATACTTTTGGGGGTCTGAATCTACTTGTTTTCTAAATTCAAGACTTTTGGCTCACGCTTTTTCAGATCAATAGCTTTCTTTCAAATCAATGGCTCTGTTATTTAAAATTCTATTTATTTTGAATTTTCTTTTTTTATATCGTTTTTCTCCGCGAGTCTTAATGTTAAAATTGTGTATTTGTTCTCTAGATGTTAGAACAAAACCGCCTCTTTCACCAAGTAATATCTATACATTACAAGCATCTTAATAATACTTGGTTATTACAATTTATAAATTTTAAATTTGGATAGTTTATTAACACCCAAAATTATTCTGTTTATTGTGATTTAAGTTATTTTAGTTATTGATGCGATTATGAATCTTTTAGTTTTTTGGGTTAAAATAGTTTGCATCATCTAATGGGATTTTGGATATTTGTTTTTTTAAGATAGATTTGAACTTGTTTATCTGAGTCAATATGAGTTTTTTTAATTTAGTTAAATTGTTTTGACAATTTATATATATATATATATAACAATGTATATTTGTTTGAAGAGGTCTTTCATCGATAAAAAATGATCGAAAAAAATAAAATGAGTTAGTTGGGAGTTTTTAGGAAAGATAAATAGTTAGCTGGAATTTGATTAATGGAGATAAATAATGTTTAAAATGTTAGAGATATAAGGCCTAGGCTCATTAGCCCATATAGTTTATCTATATAATACGTTTATACTCTATGTAATACACTCACTTTCTAATAATGAGAAACCCTGGCCATTTTCCTCTTTCTTTACCCTAGCCGTTTTCCTCTTTCTTTATTTTGTTCCTTTGTTAACATGGTATCAGAGCCAGAAGTAAACTGTTATTTTGTTCCTTTGTTAACATGGTATCAGAGCCAGAAGTAAACTGATCGCGTAAATGTAACAATCTTCTATTTCGTATATTTATCAGGTATTTGTTTTTGTATTAGATCTGATTGATAAAATTATCAGGTATTTGATTTCGTATTAGATCCGATTGATAAAATTGTAAGTGGAATTTATCGGTGAAATTGGGGCTTAGAAGGAATCAAAATTACATAAAACTATTGTTCGGCAAAGAAAAGTTATGTCCGATAAATTTGGTTTGTTGAAACAGTGGTAAAATTGCATTGTTGAATTCTGTTGTTCGATTGGGATATATTCTTTATGGAGAGAATGACAGTAAAGGACGACTCTATGCAGTCGATTGGAACTCAGCTCAATGGAAAAAAAACTACTCTTACTGGAGCTATGTTATGAAAAACTTTCTTCGTGGCAAACACATGTGGGGATATGTTTCAGGTACAAAACTTCAACCTTCTAATACACATAGTAGTGAGAACTATGCTACATTGCTTGACACGTGGGAAACTGATAATGCGAAGATCATCACTTGGATCAACAATTTTGTAACCCAGTCAATCGGTACTCAGTTGGCCAAATACGACACTGCAAAAGAGGTTTGGGATCATTTAGAAAGATTGTATACGCAGTCTAATTTCGCTAGACAGTATCAATTAGAATTTGGCATCCGCTCCTTACAGCAAAATAATTTGCTTATTTCTGATTTTTATGCTGCTATGTCTGATTTATGGGATCAATTAGCTCTTACAGAGTCTGCAGAACTGAAAGCATGCAAACCTTATATTGCTCGCAGAGAAGAGCAAAGATTGGTTCAATTTTTTATGGCCCTACGCTCCGATTTTGAAGGATTGCGGGGAACTATTCTTCATTAATCTCCTCTTCCGACGGTTGATTCAGTTGTCCATGAAATCATTGCTGAAGAAACACGACTAAAAACTCATATTGAAAAGGGGTCCAAAACCAATGTTCATAGTGTGTTTGTTGTTCCAAAACAACGATCTTCTGCTTCAAACCAGTCTAGATTTACACCCAATGGAGCAAGAGATGCATTTGATGGGTGCGCTTTTTATAAAAGTAAGAACCATTGGAAATCACAATGCCCACTACTGAGAGAAAAACAACAATTTCGTCCTCCATTTCGTCCCCCACAGTTTACTGCTGCTGCTGCATCTTTAGAAGATCCTGATAGCACCACACCACCCTCTGGAATGGACCCTCAGATTCTAGAATCTTTTAAACATTTTCTTGCTTCTAATCATGCTGCTCTGTCTACGTCAATATCTCACACATGATCAACATACTCAGAAAGTGATGAAAGTGATTGGGATAGGCCGTAGATTGGGAGAGCTATATTTCTTGAATTAATTAAAAAAAAAAATTGATCGGAAATTAGATTTGAGATTGGATTTGTTTGGCTATTTGGCATTGAGATTTTGTCTCGATTTTGTTTTGGTGTTTAGATGTCGTTCTTCGTTTATAGATTTACTTTATCTTCTTTTGAAGTTGTTTGGATTCGTTTTGGCTTCGTGTGGATTTGTTTGGCTTGGTTTGGCTTGCTTTGTATTCGTTTGGATTTGTTTAGCTTTGTTTTGGATTTGTTTAGCTTTGTTTTGGATTTGTTTAGCTTTGTTTTGGATTTGTTTGGCTTCGTTTGGTGTTTAGATTTAGATTGGAGTTTGAAGATTGGAGCTTGAAGATTGGAGTTTGGAGATTAGAGATTGGAGTTTGGAGAAATGATTTCGATTTTGGCGTTTTGTTTTCATTTTATTTTTTATTTTGTGTAACAAACTCTTAAGGCAAGAATAAGCATTGCGAGTTTGAGAGAGGGTGTTAGAGATATAAGTCCTAGGCCCATTAGCCCATATAGTTTATCTATATAATAGCTTTATACTCTATGTAATACACTCACTTTCTAATAATGAGAAACCCTAGCCATTTTCCTCTTTCTTTACCCTGGCCGTTTTCCTCTTTCTTTATTTTGTTCCTTTGTTAACATAAAATACTGCTATAGTTGAAGAACGTGTGACAATATATTAAGGAGATTGAAGTTAGTTGATTATAAAATAAGGGATGTAATTAGTAATTAAAGCTAGAGAGAAAGAGAAGCAATAAGTGATAAAGTGATTTTCATAATGATATATTAAAGACATCGAATAAGGTTATAAGTTGTTATGAGTTTCTAGTTTTAAACCCATGAACTTTAGTATTATGTTTCATGGCTTTAAACTTGCATGTTCATGTCTGGTCCAATAAACGTATTAAACCTTAAACCTTATATTAAGCTACACACTTACATTTTATGACCTTATCAGTAGTCATCTTAGTCCTCGTGGGACAATCGATGGAGGATTATAGTTTTCAAGTATTTGTTTTTGTTGTTTATATTTGGTCATGTGTGTTGGGCTTGTGTGACTTATATGATCTTAAAGTAGAAAGTTTTTGTCATATGGGTTAAATATCAAGCTGAACTACCGAGTTGACTATGACATGAGAGTATTGAGGTCTATGTTGGAAAAAAATATGAGATAACACTCACATAAAAAAAAATTATATAGATTGACAAGAAGGAAATATTACAAGACACCTTTACACTACAAGAGAAATATTTTTCTTTCACTCAAGAGATCTATCTTGTCATTCTTTATTTCATTCTAATATTTCTCTCTATGTTTTCTTGTTGGTGTGAATGGCATGGTGTAGGTGGTGGGTGAGCTCCATTATTTATAGAACCATAGTGGAGACAATGGTCCATTATTTAAGGGCTTATGGATGGATATGCACTCCACCAAAAAACTACACTCAATATAAAAGAGTTTCTTCCACTAAAGATAGTTTTACACACAACCTCCACAATAAAATAAATTATTATTTAATTGTTTCATGAAATTACTTTCTTAACGAGCCTTTTTAAATGGGTTGGTCATTTCAACGGGATCAAGTTTATTGTCCAATAGTTTACTAGCCTTATACTTGTCTCTTTTGAAAAAAAAAATTTCCAAAAATCTTTTACGAAGATAAAAACTCTATTTTATCGAAGGGAAAAAAGTACGAGTATACATAGAATTTAATATATTTTTGATTTTCTAGTAGTCGTTTATCACATAAGTATAATATTTATCCAGTTTAAGATTTAAATAAATTGAAAATTTTGTTTTAAATATTGGTTTAGGTTACCTATAAAGGTATGGAAGTATCCTTTATAGTCCTTTTAAAGTGTGAAAAAATAACTAATACTTGTAGCTAAATATATGAAAATATTATATGATATTTCATATTTGAGCAGACCCGAATCTTTCTTGGGCATTGAATATGTTTCCTAAATCCTTATGTTCATTAAACGTGAAGCATAAAGTTGATGGTGATATTTACAATTTAAACTAATATGCGTTAGATGATGGTGAGGCACTTGATACACGTCACAAAGTGGGCGACTTATGGTTTAATATTGAAGGGGTTCCAGTCCAAAATCTGAAAAGGTGTTATGCATCAATCCTCCTAAAGGATCCTCATGAGGACGAAAGGGGCTAGTGATGAGGACCGAATTACTCGAAAGACAAATCAAACAAAGGGATTATTGAACCAAACTTTATTTTATATTATGTTGTAATAAAGTTTCATAATTATAGGTATTTTACATAATAATGGACTTTGGGTAGACATGGGCTTGGGTTACCAAGATTGGCTCATATAAGCCCATTGGGCCAATTTGGCTATAAATAGGCCTTGATAGGATTTAATTAGATATGTAAAATATCCTACTTCTTATCCAATCTGTCAAAGCGCTCCTCTTCAAAAATATTCCTAAGCATCTCAATTCTTTCTTTATAACTCACCCACAATTAATTATTTATTCTCTTATTATTCAAATTCTCTCCAAAAATATTTGACACTGTGAAAGTACTAATCTTTATTCATAAGCATCCAATTTTAAACCAAGAGGCATGTCAACAATAGGAACGCAATACCAAAGGTTACCAAATTAACCTCAAAGAACATAATATGAACATCCAAGATCGTCATACTACGAGCATTAATAGTTGATCTCCAAATAACATTATTAAACCGTTGTTCCAAAATAACACGTTCTTTCATTTGATTATGATGTTCATGAAATAATTCCTTACCTTTAACCTCGTAATCAGAAGAAACAAAGAATAATCTTCTTCGAAGCTCAAAAACGGAAGTCTTGGTAGTCATAAGTTACTAGTCAACAGAAGACCAAAGTTTTTTGAAATCATCACGAGTGGAAAAGCAATTAGTAAGGTTACTATGTAAAGTTCATATTAGTTTATTTTGAATCTTCTACTTCTTCCAAAATGAGGAAGAAAAATAGTTTTTCCTCAAATTATCATAAGTACGAAGCAAAACGCAACCTAACTGACTAGCAACCTAGAATTTAAACTCTAATTCTTTATAGGTAACTTCGAGGTTTTCACTCAAACATTTCTCAAACATGAAATTTTCCTCTAAATATGTTTTAAGATTAATAATTCTATCTATAGGCTCGCATGCTCTCTTAAACAGGTGTTGAAAATTAATAATATGGCTCAAGGAGTCAATGTTAGTATCACGCAACGCCCACAAGCCACTAAAAGTAATCCTAAAAAAGAAATTAAACCAATGCTTACAAGAGCCAATGAGATGTAGAAAAAACAAAACAATGACAAATACTAGCTTACCTCAAAATATAGGCTCAGTTATCTATACGCTAACTCCAAAGAAGAACAATCAAAATGGAGACTCTAATGTCTAACAAAATCAACATAACAACAACCAATTTTAGGGATTTGTCCTAGTGTGAACAATAGAGAAGGCATGGACAAAAGAGAATCACTATGAGGATAAGGTATAACATTTGGAGAGACAAGAACTCAAGAACCTGAACCATCCAATACAAGATAATATGAAGAGAATAAACTATGTGCATTCAAGGTAAAACAACACAAACTGTAGAAACATGTGACATACTAGAACCAGAATTTGAATGGTAAATTGATAAATTAGGAAGCGCGGTAGTAGCAAGTAAACGATTATAATAACCATGGGATGCAAGACAATTTCCCTAGAGATTAACATCACCTCTCATAGAGGTTGATATCATTGTAGAATCAACTGGAACGATAGGAACAACTTTAGCATTTTGGTATAAATTAGGCCTTAGCTCATCCAAAGATGGAATAACAAGCTCTAAAACAGAAAATACATACAGGTTGACATGACACCTATTTTTATGCTTACTATACATATGAATAAGCTCTTATTATTCGTTATTGAAAAATATATCAACATTCGCCATAGTCATACCCATAAAAGATTCTATATCAAAGACAATAAAAGATTCTCTTATACATACTTTATCTCATGCATAGTTAGAAACAACGGAATCTCGAGGAAGATGGGATGAAAGGACAGAAACAAAAAGAGAGCCAACAGCAGGAGCAACATTTGAAGAATCATTAAATCTTTGATTCTCAATGGCTTCGACAAAAACATCACTATCAGCTTATCAATAATTCTCTACACTAGCACTCTCAATTATCGCAGGAAGTTTCCATTTTTTACTTGATACTAAAACTCCCTCAACATCAAGCATGTCAACATCATAAGAACACAAATCATTTCTTTTACCTAAAGAATCATTTATTGTAACAATAACTCGACCGATGAAGAAAATATTAGCTTCATCATGCAGGTTCTAGTAGGAGCAACATATTTGGCTTGCTGAGAGGAAGGAACATTAGTATCTTAAGTAGTAAGAGAATTAACTGGATTACAAGAATAAACATAAAGAAGTTATTCATTTTTCACACCTAAAGCACAGACTCTACCAATTTTATAGCTTTCTGCTTAATGAAAAAGCTCAAAAATTGGAAATCCACCTTTCACAACAGTTTAAAGATTGTGCTTTATCCTGAAGAGCTTGTCCAACTAATATCATATGGCTCCTCTTCTTGAGAAACATAATTCTATGAATAATATAAGTTAATTTGAGGACACTCTTCATGAAAAGAAAAAACTAATTATTTTCCTGCTTTCTCGAGTACTTCATTAACAACCTTTCTCATAAGAGTCTCTACTCTTTTTTCTTCCAAAAATGAGTATTTTCTAAACGCTTAGCCTGAAGGGTCTTTACCAAAATAATTTTATTAGCCAATACTTCATTCAGACTATGTTGCAACTTTCTCATTATTACTCTATAGTTTCTTCTCTAATTTTTTCTTAGCCTCAAACGTAACCTTCAAGCCTTTTTGGCTTCGGTCTTGGCATACAGCTCGGTCCTCAACATTTTACTATGATCAATTTAAAGGTTGAGGATCATCATTAATTTCAGCCTCAAGTTTAACCTTTAACTCACCTTCATATGCCTCATGGAAAACTCTATAAGACCAAACCGAGTTGGAAGAATCCTCATGTGAGCCAAAGTTGCAAAGTGACTATCTTTAAAAACCTGCTCTAGAGAGAAGGACTTGCATACATAAACTGACAATTCCTAAATTTGTTGACATGAGTATATTATTAAATTCTCTTAAAAAAACATCATAAGGGTTGTTGAAAAAATTCACCCTATTGGTAACAAGGAGATAGTGAGAATTTTCTCCAGCCAAACAATAACCAAAATGTTAAGCTATGGGTCCTTATCTACAAAATTTTCAGCCATGGACTTTTTGGCCTTCAACCCTCCAAGTGAACCTTCATTCGATCATTTTGGAATTAGTCTTTCTTGTAAATGATTCTTAGATTAGGAAATAAATTTAAAAGTTGTTTTGTTCGGAAGAGCATCAAGGTCAAGTCAATGAGGGGTATCACCAGATTTATTTCCTCCTCCCAATGCAAACAATATGAGAAGTATCCTCATAAAGTTTAGCTACACCACATGGTTTGTGGGATAAAAAAAAGAGAAAAAACTGAAACTGTAACTAAAGCACTCTTTAAAATAAGCGGTTAGGAAGGAAAGTTCGTTGTCGTAACATGATAAACATAATACGTTAGATTATAATGTCCAAATTAGGAGGGATAAAATCATCGACATTGAAGCTATAAAGAATTAAAATCCATATTGAATCCTCCTTACCTAATTTCTTAGAAACGTGGGAAAAAGAATAAATATTAGCATGCATTTTCGAAAGTTCAAAAGTATTATCATTAGACAATGTAGTTAGATTGATCAAGGAAGCTGGAGCTTTTCTAGTATCTTGGACTTTAGGAACCGAGGACCTCATAAAAGGCTTCTTAATGTGTTTTTTTCTTACAAATACATTTTTCTCCTTAAAATTATTAGATTATGGAGTGTTGGGAGGAGAATAAACAGTAAAATAATCTAAAGGTGGGATACTTTCCTAATCAATAATAATCTTGGTTGGTATGCATGAGACCGAAATTTTAGTAGCATTGGTACGCTATAAAAAATTAGAAAGGATAAAATGGCCATATAATTATTCGAGAATATTAAGGTCTCTTTCATAATTTTGAAATACACATTCAAGGCACGAGGGAATTTGCCTTTCAAACAAGTGAAAATATTTTGGCATAAAATTGGTACAAAATTTAAATATAAATAAAAAAAGTATGAACAATGAAGGAAACGTAAAGCAAAAACAAATGAAGAAAAGATAATTCTCAAACTCAAGAAACAAGACATGTGAACAAATGCTTTCATTCTCTTTCTTGTTGGTCTCCCATTCGCCCCAAACATACACAAATTCATTCTTCCATTTCTTTTGAGACTTATGAATATTATCAACAAGGTCATTCCAATAGTCATAGCAAAATTAAAAAAATAAGTTAGATTCTTACTATATATTTTTGCCAAGGCCAAGAAGTCACGAACTTTAAATTTTCCATACACGCACCGAGAAAGTATAGTAATAATCGATAACATCCTCCAAGCATGTGGGCAATCCGGCTGGGACATATGGAGGTTTTCTTAATTTTTTAACAGATCCTTGCGCAGAGGAAGGCATAGTCCAATATTAAATATATATATATATATATATATATATATATATATATATATATATATATATGCAAATATGTCTACTTTTTCAAGCAAATCGTTCAAATTGGGTTCTCTTTCTTTCGGGAAACAAATATCAATATTATAAGGATTCTTCCTTCTTTTTAATAAAGTAATAGTTATCCTTGATCACCTCTCAATGCGATAAAAAAATATCATTCGACAAACACCAAAAAAGGAGTAGATGAAGTCCCGACTGCATAAGTATGAATAGAAGTGTCAAATTACATAGGTCTAAAGCCAAACCTATCTTTATAAAATTCGCAAGGAGTAAACTCATTTATGAGAAATAATCATATTATGTGTAAAGAAATAATTCGAAAAATGGAAGTTCAAGAAGAATTCTTTGAAACATAGCGGTGAATTAAAATTTATTTAGACGAACTACCATCCCTTACCGATTTATCGATAGAAATATGTCTAAATTGAGCACTGCTACTTTGATTTCGATTCTTGGTCAATGCGACATATTCAGATAATTGAGCTTGACGATTTCTTGTTCTGACCATTTATATGAAAAAAATATCAAAAGTAGTGGATTTTATGAAAAAAACAGAAGAAAAAAACTTTTTAAAAAAACTTTAAATGTTAAAGATGAAGATAGTAAGAGGCCGATAAAAGTTTTGGAGAATACAATGGTGAAACCAACAAAATAATTTAATAAAGAAGAAAACTATTTTGAGAGAACGTATACAGGTCCTCACCTTTAAAGGTTTTAATAAATACTTTGGATTGTTTATCATATTAAAGGTCATGATTAAAAAAAATCCAATGACCATGATAAAAACAACTTAAACAACATACATGCAAAAAATATCAAAACTACTACACGTTGTAGATATTTGTCAAACAACTTTTCACTCATCCAATAAACCTCAAAATCATTGCTATTCATTATCCCAACGCTTATTTCTTTTTCAATTAAAGTATGAAATTTTCAGTTTGTCATAAATTTTGATAAATAAACTAAAAAACAAGCTAAAAGAAAGAGTTTCGATCATATCGAATGACAAAATTCTATATTACTCATTCAACAATCCAACATCATTACTTAGCATTTTTTTAGTATTTTGGTGTATAAACATCAAATTTGAAAATCACATGACATATAAACTTTGACATAATCTTAAGATAACTAAAATATACAAATTTAACCAAACAATAATAATATAAATTTTAATTATATATATATATATATATATATATTAAAAGGAAAGAAAATATACTTAATTTTAAAAATCTAAAATATAATGAGTATGAAAAAATTAAAAAGTTATTAGGATATGTTTTCATGTATTAAATCATATCTATAAATAACCAACTAAAAATATATTGAAAGTAAAAAAAAAGTAAAAACTTAAAATATTTTGAGACCTACTATGTTTATGGAGGGAGATGATGGAAAGGTGAGAGACAATTTAGTGAAACATTTCCTAATTCTATAATCATGATAACTTTTTATATTTACGTCTACCTACAATAACATATCATATCACAACTAATTATGTTGCATTTCAATTTATTATTTTTACTTTTATCATTATATTTCAAAAAATATTTTGTTTTACTCCTACAAAATTTAAACTAATTATGAAAATATTTTAAATTTATTTTTAAATGAATCCGTTGTTATTTTGTAACTATATCGTTAGTTATATATATTTCATAGTCGTGAATTAATAATTGATAAGATTATATATATCATTATTCAAAAAGTAAAAATGTTCGATAAAGACGTAACCATAAAAAATAGAAGAGGTTGTATTAATAATAATGACTTAGAATAGAAAAATACATTGAACAAGATGATCTAAATATGGATCCAAACTGCACACTAACTAAAATGACATGAGCATGGATCCAGACTGTATATTGAATAAAATGATCTTAACATGAGTGAATATGAGATGTACGCTGTATATTGAATAAAATGATCTTAATATGAGTGAAAATGACACATATAATGAAACTGGTAAATTATTATGATGAATCCAGTGTAAGGTTCAAGCTAACCATATCAAGTAAATAAATTGATGATCTAAGTATAAGTTTAAGTTGATCAAAGCAAATATAATAATATTTACATGACATATACGACGCAAATAAGGTGATCAAGCTGAGTAAAGTAAAGCTAAAAAAGATAAAGAATAGATATAAGGTAACGTGTTATACGTAATACTCAAAAACGTTTTCTATGATCTTCTAAGACACTATTTAGTAGTATTAAAATACTCTATATGGCTAGAGGTTAAACTTGTAATATTTATGACAAACTCTTTAATAGATGAATTCTACGTAGTCATAAAGCCACGTGTCATTCATCTAGAGAATTAAGAATAAGGATAACATAATAGTATAAGTATAGGTCTTTACCTCATTATAAATGGTTCTCATTAGGTAAACTTGAGAGTAACTTAATACATTGATAATATTACTTGTTTTCTTGTTTCTTTTATTTTCATTAGAAATACGTTGTTAAAGATTTATCCTTATCTGTTTTGGCACCTTCCGTGCGAAATATTTTGCAAATAATCATTTTAACTAATTGATGAGTTAAGATCTCACCATAGTAAATTGTTATAAGAGAAGTCTAGAGAGAGAAAGAATCAGAGAGAGAAAGTTCAAGTACAATTGAGTTCAATAGAAAAAGTGTTCAACCCCTTTATTAGGTTAGTCTTGCCCTTTATATAGAGCAGTCAAAACTTAGCCTCAAAAGTAAAATCTGTTACAAAAGAGGACAAATTGCTATTTAGTTCTTAATAATTATACATAATAAAAAATGTTCTCTAAAACTTGTATTACATGTAATTTAAAGACTAAACTTATATTATTTATAGTTTAATCCTTAAACTTATATTATTTACAATTTAATCCTCAAAATCCTACTTCCATATCAGAAGCCCCTCTAGTTCTCATGTCAGTAAATGAATGAGAACTAAAATGTATTCGAATTCTTCCATATGTCATGTGAGTTGTTTTAAAAATAAACTCGAAGCAATCATTGAAAGCAACCACTAGAAGCAACCATTTGAGGCAACCATTTGAAGCGACCACTATCAGCAACCATTTGAAGTGGGGTAAAAACAAATACCAATTAGAAGTAACTAAAATATGATAAATTTTCAAAGCCAATAAGTCTCCTCGAAACACTATGAAAATAAAACTCCTCGAATCATTATAGAAGTAAAACTTTGAAGTAAAACTTTAAAATATACTCATAGAATTTTATCCAAACAATATAAAAAATAACTGTTTCATATAACCGTTTGAATCCATCATGACTTTATAGCTTTTAGACCCATAGCTAGATATCTAGCCTGACAGATGTCGAGCTCTTAATCCCCTCACCGTTATGTATTCTACCCTATCACTATCAAAGTCTTTTAAACTTCTCACGTCTCCTTTTTTTTCTATAAATTCAATCAATAGCCTCATTTTTTCATTCTCATAACATAAATCATTTCAGAGAAAATTCAAAGTGCTTGGCTACCTTCATCGTATTCCTCATTTTTCCCAGTATCATCATCAGAAAAAACCAAACTCTCCGATCAACCTTCATCTTCTCCGATCAACCTTCATCTGGTTTATGAGAAAAAATCCAATAATCAGAAAGTCCAAGGCTAACATACCCAAGAAACCGAAATCTCCAGAACCTGATAACAACTTAATCTTCAGATCGTACGACTACTTCTGCATTACTCAAAGAGCGGAAGAATATAGAGTTGTTGGATTAATCAATAGCGCTCATGTTGGACACCAAAATAATTTACTATGCTAAGTTTGATCCAACCAAAACTCCTGCTATTTCTCCTTCAACTATATTCGAAGAATATTCCTCGTCTAAAATCCTAGGTCCTAAAACACCTCGAGCCTCTTCATCTCAGAGTAAAATTTCTCCTTTAATTAGCTCCTTTAAGGAAAAAGTCAAATACTCCCTCTTCAAATCATTCTTCAATAATCAGAAGAAGAAGAAGAACTTTTATTGCCATTTGAGACGAATCAGAAATTATCCCAACTCCTCCCTCTTCGAATCCAGATACCGAAGCTCCTCCTCAAAGATAAGTAACTGAGGAAGTTCCTCAAACAAATAACCCTTTACCAGAAATTGTTAATCCATTACCTCAACAACCTCGAGAAGAAACATAAAAGGCCAACGAAGATGATTCTGAGCCTACCCGAACCGATCTCGAAGCTGAATTCGATGATGGGAACTCAACAAATACCTATAAGCCTCAGGAAGAAACAGATACTTGATATTTTTTCCAAAGAAGAAAGAGAGCTACAATTGGCATAAATTTAAAGGGTCTCGAAGCTAAGTACATCATTGCTCTGAAAAAAGTTCGGTATATTTATTACAAGGATAGCCAAGCTTCGGCTCTAAAAAACAATGGGGAATGGGAGATAATATAACTCTTCGACTGCCAAAAGAACCCCAAAATCATAAATTGGGGTCTTCGGTTTCCGCTGGACCCCATGATTGTGGAATACTTCAAAAAATTTAACTTATTCCCTACTCAAGTGACACTGAATCAGTGGTTCACCCTTATGTAAGTGATAATGGCATCTTAACTATCTTAGATTCCAATCAACGTCAAAGCTTATTTTTTACTATCTCACCCTGGTGGATAACCTCAAAATCATCGATGATCTCTTATTATATGAGGAGCATGGGAGAATGGCAAATAAATTTCCAATGATAATCCTTCAAAGCTAAATCTCATCTGGAGAAGCAATCGTAAGCACTTCGAAATTTTTACATTCTTAAATAAATTATATATATTTTTTAAATTATCTTCTTGCATGATTATTCCACAAATTTCGAGGCATTATTCAAGATTTAAATTTCGAGGCGTTATTCATGATTATCCTGAAGGTGCATTTTTCAGGATTTAAATTTAACCTAATCACCCTTGAATTCAAAAAATATTCCTCTAAATCATCAAAATGCACTTCATCATTTGAACCTTTTACCACTATATCATCTATATATACTTCCATATTCCTACCGATCTGAGTAGCAAAACCTTTGTTCATCAACCTCTGATAAGTGGCTACATCATTTTTCAACCCAAAAGGCATAACCCTATAACAATGCAAACCCCTATCAGTTATGAAAGTTTTGCATTCTTGATCTTTTGGATCCATTTGAATTTGATTATATCCTGCAAAAGCATCCATGAAAGTTAAAATTTTAGTGCATGAGGTAGAGTCAATCAACTGATCTATTCAAGGAACAAGAAATGGATCTTTGGGACAAGCTCGATTCAAATCTGTAAAATTCACACACATTCTCCATTTCCCATTCTTATTTTTTATCACAACCGGATTTGCCGTCCCCAAAAGATACCGTGACTCGCTTATGTGTCCAACCTTAGATAATCGATCCACCTCGGCAACAATCGTTTTCGCTTGACCTTCGGATCAATAGCCAAGCTGTGATGAATAACCTCGATTGGTACTCCTGTTACATCCTATGTTCCAAGCGAAGATATCCAATTTAGAAGATAAAAAAATCCAGCAGTTGTTGACGTAAAAGCGGGGTCAATAAGGTTCCAATTCGAAGCACCTTCCCTTCCAAAAAAGTGAACTCCTCAATCTCTTCACTTACCATTAAATACCCTGGTGTTTCCCTCGGATCATCGGCCCTTTCTGCTCCAATAACCACAACATCTTCATGTGGTCCTGCAGTACCTCGTAGATCATCTTCATCAAACAAAATGAAAGGAATAGCTTTCTTTACATACAAATGTGTGGACATTTTCCTTTCAATTTGAGTTGTCAAGTTGACAACATGCCTCTTCCTTGAACTATCTGAATTACCAGTCATCAAATTGCCTCCAAAAATGGCCAACGATTCAAGAACTTGCATAAATCCCGCACATGTCCCTTTTCTATGGGCTCCTTGACTGACATCAGAAGCAATCTGTTCGGATCTTTCTCCACATACTTAGAAGAAACATCAAACGGTACAGTCTTTGAATCTAAAATCATCAAATTCTCAGCTCTTGCATCCTTCGAAGTTGATGCAACATTATTTTTCGATCTGCTCCCTTGGGACTTTACATAAGTCAGGAGCTTTCCATTTTCAATCAAAAATTGAATCTTTTTCTTCAAAGCAATGCAGCCATTTGTATCATGCCCAATATCCTGATGATATCTGCAAAACTTGTTATTACTTTCCTTCTTTGGCCTACTAATTGGGTTTGCTTCCTAAAATTTACGAAGCTCTTAGTCTTATCCCATATCACAACTACATGCTTTGTCATATCAGCATAATACTATGGTTTGACCCACTTTTTTGTTCTAGACCTATTATAAGTATTAGATGGAGTGTGATTTGAATATCCACCACTCCGAGGGGGCAAATTGTTGTTCTTTTGTCTTGACTATTGATTACTATTTCCATTCGAGGGATGCCCTTGGTTATTGGCCATCTGATCCGAATTATTTGGAGTTCTAATCGGTCCTCCTCGGACCCTAGTTGACTCCTCGACTTTGATCTGATCCTCAACTTGAGCCATCAAAGCTCCAAAAGTTAAGGTTCTTCTCTTCGTAGTCTCATGGGCCAGATCCTCTGGCAATAATCCTTGGCGAAAAGCTGTCATCGCCACATTCTCTTCATAGTTGTCCAA
The DNA here is from genome assembly GCA_036936605.1 of Limnanthes douglasii subsp. nivea. Taxonomy (NCBI): domain Eukaryota; kingdom Viridiplantae; phylum Streptophyta; class Magnoliopsida; order Brassicales; family Limnanthaceae; genus Limnanthes; species Limnanthes douglasii. The sequence continues at coordinate 181,902,279 of JAUPFV010000002.1, forward strand.
CCTAGCTTTGGTCGAAACAAATCTCTTTGTATAATCCTTCAACTTTTCTCCAGGTTCCTACTTGCACTGAATAATGGTATCACCATTTGCTCTCATTTATTTGCTTACAACAAACTACCTTCGAAATATAGTATACAAATCTCTAAAATTCAAAATAGACCCCCTCAAAATCTGATTGTACCACTTTAGAGTTAATCCCTTAAAAATATGTGAAAAATGCACGACACACCAACCGGTCGTCATCTTCGAAATTCATCATATAGTTCTTGAACTGTTTGATGTGATCATCGAGATCCTGCATCCCATCGAATTTCTCTATCTTCGAAATGTCAAAATGCTTCAGAAGCGTTATGGAACGAATTTCACTTGTCAACGGAGAGTTTTTTCAGTCGACACCTTGAACAAACTGATCATCTGTTCCCATTGTAACATATAGATTTCGATCAGTTTCAGCATACTGATTCGAACTGCTTCCTTCGCACCATGTAGAACGAGGAACGTACTCTCTTTTTTATGTTTCCTCGAATGATCTCTATCTGATTCCTCTTTCGAAGAACCCCGTATCTCTTAAAACCCGAAGCTGAGATTTCTACCTCCTCATCACTAGAGGTTACGTACTTCTGCTTATCTTTTTTCCCATTAAAAGATGAATATTGCTCTTTAGGAGACACAAAACGCGCTTTTTTGTTCTCGGTTTTAACCCATCGATCATCAAAATATCAATCTGATTGATCTTCCATCTCAATATTTTATGTTTCTTGTCTAACCTCGGATTTAAGCTTCGCCGAGTTGATCTCTTGTTCCCTTCGTTCATATTTCTTATTTAATGCATTAATCTTGTCTAAAAGCTGGTTCTTTCATACCTCAATATCAGATTGAGTTTGGATCGGAGATGATCCATCAAGTCTACTTCTATCTCTCATTAAATCATCTTTTAGAGTTTCAATCGATGATCGAAGTGTAGGATTGTTCTGAGGATTCATCGTATTAATGTTGAACAAAAAATACAACAATATTGTATCAATTTTGAACATAATAAGTCACTGATTTCTTTTATTCAGTCCCCAGTGGAGTCACCAATTTGATGAGTTAAGATTTCACCTTAGTAAATTGTTATAAGAGAAGTCTAGAGAGAGAGAGAAAAAGTTAGAGAGAGAAAGTTCAAGTACAAATGAGTTCAATAGAAAAAGTGTTCCATCCCTTTATTAGGTTAGCCTTGCCTTTTATATAGAGGAGCCAAGACTTAGCCTCAAAAGTAAAATCTGTTACAAAAGAGGAAAAATTGATATTTAGTCCTTAATAATTATACATAATCACAAATATTCTCTAAAACTTGTATTACATGTAATTTAAAGACTAAAATTATATTATTTATAATTTAATCCTTAAATTTATATTATTTACAATTTAATCCTCAAAATCCTGCTTCCATATCACTAACGATGTTGACTCACTTAAGCATTAAGATGAATTCATCACAAGATTTATCGGTCAAAGGTCCCCAAATATGGTTTAAAGGTGTTCCTAATGTTGTGTTTTCGGTTGTTGAAAATGAGGTGGTTCAAGATAGAAAAAATATCATTTTATCGGTCTGTGAAAAATGAAGGAACATGAGGTATTTCTGGTTTAGTTTCCCACGTTCTTATGAGTGATAGTATGATGAGTGAATCTAGTTTGTCGAATGTTAATATGGACAATTTTTGAGTTAAGAAGTTAAGAACTACACTTGTTAATGTAACAAATAATTCACCAATCTAAGAAGTTGTGTTTGGTCCAGGCTTATCAAGGAAGAGTTTTGCTACACTTGAATGTAATGATATGTCTATTATTAATTATTTAAAATTTCAAACGAATAAGTTGAAACACGAACAATATAAAATCAATGTGTTACAAAATATAAAATATGAATAAAGACGAACTAGATCTGAGTATTTATTCAATACTTTGAATTATTAACTGAAAACATAATGGACAGAGAGAATGAAAATCAAAACGAGGTAGTTGTTAAAAAAATTAAGTAAGGAAAAAAATAAAGATGAAGATTGCGTTAGTAATGAAGTAAATTCTGAGTGAAAGGAAATAATGACAAATTCCTTCAAAGAAAGATTTAAAAGGCCAAATATATCAACATATTCACTAGCACAATATTATACATCTAAAAATACTCTCAAATATGATTTGTCAATGAAGTTTGATGTTTATAGGATTGACAAGTAGGATGGAACTTCAAATCTAGAGAACCATTTCAAACAATTCAAAAACATGATGCTTGGATTTAGTCATCATGATAATATCCTTGGTAGAGAATTTTTTATAACTTTTACATAAAATACTTTAGCGTGTGTAATAATATTTTTCATAGATATTTTAATAGTTTTGAAGATTTGTGGAGTTTTTTAAATTCAATTCATTGAGAATGAAGGTATAAAGAAGGGTGAAGATTACATTATCACACTTTAGTAAAAGAAAATTAAATCCTTAAGAAACCATGTGCAATAGATGAGTTTCTTAGATGGTTGTGTTAAAGGTGTGGCTTTAGCAACCTTAAAGAGGTATGCCAACAAGTAGTGATTTACTTGAGCATTTGATTAAGTTTATGATATCATGAGAAATTTGTTAAGGAAATATCAAACTGAGTCTCAAGAACAATTGAATCTCCAGAACAAAGAGTTGGATTGTCTAATAAAAATACGTTGAAGATAAAAAAAACAAAGGAGGTCGCCAAGATAATAAACAAACATACGTATTTGTATTATGAAATTCCGAATAAAAATTTACTTATCTGAATGCATCAATTGCAAATATCTTTCATAAAACTTGGGATAAGGTGACTAGTCGAATTCTATGATCTATGATAACTCCGAACAATGAGCAGATTCTAATTACAACTGAAATTATTTGTGTAATCATTATAAGGGTGATGGTTGAAACTTAATGCATTATTTCAAATTGGTTATAACAATATGATTGAGGTAACGACATACAGAAAAGAAATTTTTTTGTTAGTTTTGTGAAGCATCAACTGATTATGTAAAGAGGTGGAGCTGCCAGTAATTGTGGGACCTAACGAGACAAGGAAAACAATGAAGTATGATTTTTGGTGGTTTATGCACATGACTCTTCTAATATTATTTTAGGTCATCCCTTGTTATATAAAATGGAAGTAATAGATTAATCTTATTATTAGTCCGTAAAATATGTTATGAGAAAGCATATGAGAGTGATTAGGAGAAGATAAAGAGTGCCCAAAGAGTATTACTCTGTATCTTTATCCCCCAAAAATATTATTGCAACACAGTCACACATTCTATTAAATGATGACATACCATTAGAATCAGCATTTTTTTATGGAAGTCTGTGAAGAAGATATTGACGACCCAATGGAGTTAGTACGTATAATTGAACCATTGGATAGAACAATAAATGAGAAGATTGGTATTGGAAAACTAGAAATGTTAGAGGAAATATTTGAATAAAAAATTCCAGGATGAATTTATTGAGTCTCTAAAATGAAATGTAAATGTTTTTGTGTGGAACATAAATAATATCATAAGAGTGAGTAAGTCATTCATTTGTCATGATTGGCAAGGAGAGTAACAATATAATTTGTTATTTACCAATTGATCAACAAATATATGATTGGCTAGTTTTTGGTAGGTTGATATTTCTTTATGACATCACGACTTATTTTGTTACAAAGTAATGTCGTTCTTATTGAAAAAACGTAAAAATCAACCTACCAAAACCATGTCAATCATATTTTTGCTGATCAGTTAGGAAATAATTTGGAAACTTATATTGATAATATGATCATAAAAAGTAAAAACTTATAGGAGAATTTAATGGCGGAAAAAAGAATTTTGGAAGTTTATATCGGTGATATAATTGAAAAGAGTAAATACTTTAGAAGCTTATATTTGTAATATGATCGTAAAGAGAAACAACAAAGAAGAACATTTAAAGTTAAACCAATTGAATTGTTATTTTTATGTACGAGTTAATATATTTCTTGGTTATGTCTGGTGTGGTTTGTTTTGGGCTAGGGGTGTGTAAGGAGTAGTGAGATAATTAAACAACGTGCTTGTATTAAATGTTGACCACCCTCATTAATGAGAGTGGTTGGGGTATTTATACTCTTAATTTAATGATCCATGGGCAACTCGGGTCAATTTTAAAGACCCATTAATCTTTAAGTAGATTACAAAATAGCTTAGTCAAAAGGTGTTTTACATTTGTCCTGTTCGGATTTTTCAGTGGTGTGTTATGGTCCGAATTACCCCTGTCTGAATTAAGTAGTGGGCTGTGTCTGAAGTATCCGAACTCATCAGTAGTCCCTTTTTTAGGCCTCACAAAATATTTTTGGTAAGGCTAAAAAATCTATCAATCCAGTATCGACTTTATCTGATTTGCTCGTGTTGTCCAGACTAAGAAGTTTATTTTCAACGTTAACTCAGTTCGAAAGTTATCAGGACTGGTTTATCTTCCCAGAATTCTAAGAGTTTTATTTTTGGATCGTGGGACACGTGTCAATATTTGGTTGGACCTACCAGCCATTATTTTTCCTACACCGGCGTACCCATTAAGTCTAGAAAGTTACCTAGGCATTTGATTCTTCACACGTTTGTGCAGCCTTTAATCATTGTAAAAACCCTCTTCAACTTATCCTAGGTAACTGTTACTTTTTTACTCTTATATAAATACTCTTTTACTATTTCATTGTCTTGCACACTCAAAGATTTTGTAGAGTGATATTCATATTTACCTCCAAATCATTCTTGAAAGATTTTATGTTCACAGCCAGAAACGCTTTAGTGAAAGATGACTGGTTGAATTTGTCAGAGTTAGAGAGAGCGAGGAAGGTAGAAAGAAGGAACTGCATCGCTGCCGGCCTCCCGGTTTCTCCGGGTGAGAAAACTAGTGAACCGACTCAGGACGTGATCAAGGGTCAGCCTCTTCGAAAAACCCTAGGACCAAACAGCTTTCATTCAAACCAAGCCTTTCACCCCTTCCGTCTAAAGAAAAATCTGTTTCAAGTATCAGAAAACCTCTCTCCCTTTATTGCTATGGGTTCTGATACTGAGAAGTCTCCGGAGAAGATAGCCCCTCGCCGGACACCCTGCCAAACTAAAACCCAACCTACACCTTCACTATCAAAACCCGTCGGATCGGAGGTATCTAAAGCAGCTCCACGGGCCAAGCACTCCGGATCCCAACCTCAACCAGATATTAGGACTTCAGAGGCAACAAGTGCTCAACCATCCAAATAGCCTTCTGTGCCAGAAACTTACCCCTTTTATTCTAAGGCAACTGACAAACCTTCCACAGTGATGGAAGTGATAATGGAGGACAACATTAAGGAGGCTCCCTTCGAAACCGAGACATCGGGTCAAAAAAGGAGATGTTGCTTCTCATAAGAAGGGCAAGAGCAAGGTAAAAGTCTGTATGACTCATCCAGACTCGCTTCTGGAGTGCTTAAAAGGAAAGGTAGGCCTTTGTTTCAAACATGTTAGCGTTAAATATTTATTGGCCTTACAAAATATTAACTACATTTACACCCATACTGCTGAGTTGGGCCGAATCTGGACCAAATGAGGGATTCCAGAGTCTGTAAAGGTAAGGATACCTATTACTCCAGAGACTCCCATGGACATCAAGGTTAATGAGATGGTAATTTTCACAGAAATGCTAAACTGGGGACTCTGGTTCCCATTGGACCCAAACATTGTTAGCTACTTTCACTTGGTCAAAATTTTCCATAGCTAGCTAAGCCCCAATGCCTGGTACTCTCTATTGCTTGCATCATGGCATCAAGGTTGTCAAAAATCCCACTCCCGATGGAGCAGTTTGCTGCTGTAGCAAGCTTGTGCAAGAACCATTGGATTCCATTTTACCATCACAACATGGGGAATGATTTTTAAATTTGTGGATGACTTGTTGGATTCTGAAAAGAATTGGAGGACGCAGTTACTGTTTGTTAGTAAAACATGTGAAAATGGAAGGAAGATCAAGGCCAACACCAATCCTAGCATGCTGACTAGCAGGAGGAAAAAACTGGTAATTTCCTTTCTTTTCTTTGTCTTCCAAGTTTGTTATTTTTAAATTATAAGTGTTCCTATTCTGATTGGCTTGTTACTCCTTTTCAGTGCTATCGAAGGAGTTCACCGGACATTTGGAGAAGGGCCAGAAGACCTGTGCAAAACTCAATACATGGGATGCGGAGCACTGGGGGAATGCCTTCCATAACTACTTCACATCGGGCAATTTAGTGAGGTCCCATTTGTGGAATACCACAAGCTAGAAAGACCTCTCATGGGAAGAGCTAACCACCCTTCCTCCTCATGGCGTGATTGTTAAAAGAACAGAGGCCAAGGATGGCGAATTGTTCTTACCTTCCAGAGCAAAGGCTCCCAGCAAGATGAAGAACAAAAAGAAGAAAGTTGCAGCAGGATTGGTTCAAGCAGCCACATAAGGGACTGGTTGGGGGAACCAATGGGGGATTGATGCAGCCCTACACAAAGCAGTAAAGATTGAAATAGTAAGGGAGGCTGGAGAGTCACAGAACCCACCAAAGCCTCCCAATAAGGACATGAAATGAAGGGCTAGTAGTGATGAGAAAGCTTCTAAGAAGAAGAAGGTCACACTGGGAGAAGAGATAATTCTTTGTCCTTCAGAAATCCAACCTCCACCAGCCCCTGCTGATCCTACCTTGCAAGAGAAAATCCCAACAGATCTCCAGTCCGGAGAGATTGTTGGGGGAGGAAAATAATGAAGTGGACATCATTGCCCTTCAAGACATTGATTTGTATTTCAATGATTCTGAGAAGTATGATTTTGCAGGTCCCTATCGTCCCTCCAGTTCTGCCAATATAGTGACCTTCAATGGTAAATCTTTCTCCATCTCTGGAGAGCAAGATGTTCTGAGCCACTCCGTCTTTGATCATATCCGGCCAATACTTGACCTGGAAAGGCAGGTGAAAAGTCATACCACCTTTATCAACTCTCTCACCTCTGACAAGAAATCCCTGTCAAACAGTCTCCTAAATGCTCAAAAAAGTATAGAGGAACTGAAGAAGGAGATGAAGGCTCTGAAGAAGGACAAGGACGATTCGGAAACTAAGTTAGCCACATCGGAGGCAGCCAGAACCGAGCTCCAGACTAAGTATTCTAACTTAGAAAAAGACCTCGCAACACTGAAGGAGGAAGTGCAGACCAAGGATGGTTCCATTCAAACCTGAACCGATGAGAAGACTAAACTAGAGAGCTCTATGTCAGAGATGACCAAGGACAAGGAGGATTTAAAGAGCCAACAGAAGCAAGCTATTTAGGCCTCGTAGAATTCCATTCGGGCAAGAACTCCAAACAAACTTCAGAAGAGAAAACCAAGAAAGAGTGGGTAGTCCAAACTAATGGTGGTTCAAGCACAATGGGGTGTAGAGCCGGAATCTACATAACCTCTCTGTATGGTGATAAGATGTACCAGGCTATATGCTTTGGGTTCAGGGCTTCTAACAATGAGTTCGAATATGAAGTAGCTATAAATGGTCTTAAATTGGCTTTCTTATGTTTGGCTAAGAGAGTTCGGTTGATGAGCGACTCTCAAATTCTTATCCATCACGCTCAAGGTGAGTCTTAGGCCAAGAAAAAACAACTGATCAAATACTAACTCATCCTGAAAGAGGTGGCAGCCAACTTCAAAAGTGTTTGTTATGAGCATATTCCTATGTCAGAGAATACACTAGCAGATTCTTTGGCAACCATAGCATATTCTGAGTCCTACCCTTGGATTCACATACAAGAATGCCCATCCATACAACCAAGTCAAGACAAGGAAGATGGGGAAAGCTTGACCATATATGTGATTCAACCTAAAGATTGGAGGTTTTCCCTTCTTTAATATATTTCTGATGGAGTTTTGCCTCCGGATAAAGCTATGGCAAGAAAAATTAAACACAAGGCTCGTGGTTTCTTGATTATAAAGGGAGTTCTCTATAAAAAAATATTTTAGTAGACCTCTCCTGTGTTGTTTGGGGGTTGAAAAATCTCAAGTTGTGTTATCTGAACTACACGTTGGAGAAGGATCAGCACATTGTGGGTACAGGGCACTAACCCAGAGAGTGTTTTTGGTTGGGTACTATTGGCCATCCATAATGGCAGATGCTAAAGAAATGGTAAAGAAGTGTGATCCATGTCAAAGGTATGGCAATGAAATTTATGTGCCAGCAGTACCTATGGAGTCTAGTTGGGGATTGGACTTAGTTGGACCTCTATCTATGGTATCCGGGGGATGCGGGACTATTATCATTGTTGTTGATTACTTCTCAAAGTGGATAGATTCAGCTCATTTGGCAGGAACCACTTCGAAGGCTGTCATTAAATTTATCTTATCGAATATATGTTGCAGATTTGGGATCCCTTAAAAGATTACCACAGATAATGGGCCAGATTTTGATAACAAGGATATGGAGAATTTTTGTGCTTATAAGGGAATTCAACATTGTTTTTCTTCTCCTTTCCATCCCCAAGCAAACAGCCAGGTTAAAGTTGCCAACAGGACTATTTTGTCCGGATTAAAAAATGATTTAGAAGAAGTTGCAGGGAAGTGGCCAAGCTATTTGCAAAACGTGTTGTGGGCGTACCTAACTACTCCATGCGCTGCTACACACTTCATTTTTCTTTGGTGTATGGGATAGATGCAATTACCCCCATAGAAGCTACCGTACCATCATATAGGTTCACAACTATTCCGAACAAGCTAATGAGATAGTACTTAGGAATCAGTTGGACTTAGTTGAAGAAAGAAGAGTTAAAGCTCGCTTAAGAACAGCTCACTACCAAGGTTTGATAAGGAGAAGATTTGCTTCCAAGGTCAAGAGAAGAGATTTTCAACCAGGAGATAAGGTATTAAGAAACGTTTTCTTACACACCAAGGAAAAGTAGTTCGGCAAGTTGGCTCCGAACTGGGAAGGCCCCTATGAGGTCTATGAAAAGCTCAAACCTGGGACATATAGACTTCAGGACAAAGAAGGGAGAGTTCTGAAGCACCCATGGAATATTGAACATCTTAGGGCTACTTAAACGTTGGCCATGAAAAAATTAAAGAAAAAAAGAGTATTAAACAAAGTAAAGTCTGATAAATTAAACCTATTCGGATTTGAACCGAATAGGAAAATAAAACATGCTTTGGCCATCCAAGGAATTTTGGTTTTCAAATGACCTATTTGGATTTTAACCGAATAATAATACAAAATATGCCTTGGTCATCCATGGACTTTAACTGTTTGAAAAGAAAAAAAATAATATAAGACCATAGAGCTTGTTCCCTTCAGACGCTCATTCACCACCATCACCTTTTTATGACTTTTGAGTTTGGCGCTCGAACTCTCACCAGTTCCCTCTTCATCATCGGTAGTGCATTATAGATTCCACTAGAGTAGTTGCGTTTTTCACCATCTGCTAGAGTATGAAATAGGGTGTCTTCATATTCCACGTACTTATATAGAAGGCCCAAGGTCCTCTTCGGAAAGGTCTCATGGAACAGCACCACCATGTCAGACTTGATCCCATCATATCATTTTTCCAGAGAGTCTATTACTTCATTGGTATACTTATCAATACCTGCTTTGATAGTTTGCTCTTGTTGGTTCTTTAATTCCTCATTTTCCTTGGTCATCTCCGAAACAGTGTTCTCCAGTTTAGTCTTCTCATCGGTTAAGGTTTGAAGAGCACCATCCATGGTCTTCACTTCCTCTTTTAACCTTGTGAAGTGTTTCTCTAAGTTAGAATACTTAGTCTGGAGCTCAGTTCTGGCTACTTCCGATGATGCTAACTTGGTTGTCGAGTCCTCTTTGTCCTTTTTAGTGCCTTCATCTCCTTCTTCAGTTCCTGTATGATCTGCTGAGCGTTTAAGAAATTGTTTGACATGGATTGCTTGTCAAAGGTGAGGGAGTTGATACAGGTGGTCTGACTTTTCACCTGCCTTTCCTGGTCAAGTATTGGTCGGATATGACCGAGGAGGGAGTAGCTTAGAACATCTTGCTCTCCGGAGATGGAGAAAGATTTACCATTGAAGGTCACCATATTGGCAAAGCTGGAGGGACGGTACGGACCTGCGAAATCATCCTTCTCATAATCATTGAAGTACAAATCATTGTCTTGAAGGGAACTAATGTCCACTTCTTCATTCCCTCCCCCAGAAATCTCTCCTGACTACAGATCTGTTGGAATTTTCTCTTGCAAGGTGGGATCAACAGGAGCTGGTGGAGGTAGGATTTTGGAAGGGCGAAGAATTATTTCTTCTCCCAGGGTGACCTTCTTCTTCTTAGCAGCTTTCTCATCATTGCTGGCCCTTCTTTGGAGGCTTTGGTGGGTTCTTTGACTCTACAGCCTCCCTCATTATTTCAGCCTCTACTGCTTTGAGCAGGGCTGTATGAATTCTCTGAACCTATCCCTTTTGTGGTTGCTTGAACCAACTCTGTTGCAGCTTTCTTCTTCTTATTCTTCATCTTGTTGGGAGCCTTTGCTCTAGAAGGTAAGAACAATTTGCCATTCTTGGCCTCTGTCCTTTTGAGAATCACGCCAGGAGGAGGAAGGGTGGTTAGCTCTTCCCATGTGAGGTCTCTCCGGCCTATGGTGTTCCACAAATGGGACCTCACTAAATTTCCTGATGTGAAGCAGTTGTGGAAGATATTCCCCCAGTACTCTACAGCCCATGCATTGAGTTTTGAATATGTCTTTTTCCCCTCCTCCAAATGTCCGGTGAACTCCTTCGGCAGCACTGAAAAAGAGTAACAAGCCAATCAGAATAGAAAACACTTATAATTTAAGAAGAAAAAAACATGAAAGACAAAGAGAGAAAAGGAAATTAATACTACTTTTCCATCTGCTCGTCAACATGCTAAGGTTGGTGTTGGCCTTAATCTTCCTGTCATTCTCCCATGTCCCACTGACAAACAAAAATTGTGTTCTCCAGTTCTTTTCGGACTCCAGCAAGTCATCCACAACTTTCAAGTTGTTCCCAATGTTGTGATGGTAGAATGGAATCTGATGATTCTTGCACAAGCTTGCCACAACAGCAAACTGCTCCATCGGAAGGGAGATTTTCGACAATCTTGATGTCATGATGCAAGCAAGAAGAGAGTACCAGGAATTGGGTCTTATCTGGCTAGGGAAAAGTTTAACAAAGTGAAAGTACCTGACAAATTCTGGGTACAATGGAAACCGGAGTCCCCAATTTAGCACCTCGGTGAAAATTACCGCCTCATTAAGCTTGCAGTCCATGGGACTCTAGGGAGTAATAGGTATCCATACCTTTACTGACTCCAGAATCCCTTATTTTGTCTGGATTCGGCCCAACTCAGCAGTGTGAGTGTAGATATAATTTATGTTTTGTAGGGCCAACAGGTACTTGACACTAACATATTTGAAGCAAGGGCGTCCCTTGCCCTCTAGGAACTACGAAGCGAGTCTGGATGAGTCATACAAACTTTAACCTTACTTTTTCCATTCTTATCAGAAGCAACATCCCCCATTTAACCTGATGCCTCGGTTTTAAAGGGGGCCTCCTTGATGCTGTCTTCCAAAATCTCTTCCATCACTGTGGAAGGTTTATCAGCTACCTTAGAAGGAAGGGGGTCAGTTTCTTGCACAGTAGGCAGTTCAGATGGTTGAGCGCTTGTTGCCTCTAATGGCCTTATTATGTATGGCTGAGGTTGGGACCCGGAGGGCTTGGCCCTTGGAGATTCTTTAGATAGCTCTGATCTGTGGGGTTTTGACAGTGAAGGTGTGGATTGGGATTTGGTTTGGCAGGTCGTCCGGGGAGGGGTTATTTTTTCCGGAGACTTCTCGGTGTCAGACCCCGTAGCAATAAAGGGAGAGGGATTTCTGATACCTGAAACTGCTTTCTCTTTAGGCATAGAAGGTTGGGATTCTTGAACAGAAGAACCAGAAGGCAGAGGTGAGAGGTTTGGTTTGAATGAAAGTTGTCTGGGCCTAGGGTTTTTGGAAGAGGAAGACCCTTGAGCGGCGTCCTGGGTTGGTTGGCTGGATTTCTCACCAAGAGAAACTGGGAGGCCGGCGGCCATACACTTCTCTCTTTCAACTAACTTCGCTCTTTCCAACTCTGATAAATTTAACCAGCCGCCTTTAACTAGTGCGTTTCTAGATGTGAACATAAACGTTTGTCAAGAACGATTTAAAGGTAAAGATGGGAATCTCTCTAAAAAATCTTTGAGTGTGGAAGACAATGAAATAGTAAAAGAGTATTTATATAACAGTAAAAAAGGAACAGTTACTTAGGAGAAGTGGAAGAGGGTTTTGAAATGATTAAAAGTTGCACAAACGTGTAAAGAATCAAAGGCCTAGGTAACTTTCTAGACTTAGTGGGTGCGCCGGTCTAGAAAAAATAACGGCTGGTAGGTCGAACCAAATATTGACACGTGTCCCACGATCCAAGAAGAAAACTCCTAGAATTCTAGAAATAGAAACCAATCCTGATAACTTTCGAACTGGTTTAATGTTAAAAATGAACTTCTTAGTCCGGAAAACGCGAGCAAATCGGATGAAGTTGACACTAGATTGATGGATTTTTTAGCCCTACCAAAAATATTTTGTGAGACCTAAAAAATGTGCTACTGATGAGTTCAGATACTTCAATCACAACCCACGGTTTAATCCGAATAGGGGCAATTCTGATCATAACACTCCACTAAAAAATGCGGACATAACAAATGTAAAATACCTTTTAACTAAGCTATTTGCTAATCTACTTAAAAGACTAACGAGTCCTTAAACTTGACCCGATTTTATAACTTGACCCGGTAAGCCCATGGTTCATTGATTAAAGAGTATAAATACCCCAACCACTCTCATTACTGAGGGTGATCAACATTTAATACAAGCAGACTGCTTAATTATCTCACTAGTCTCCACAGTAAACACTAAACACTTTAAACTTCTCAAAACACTTTACCAAACTACCCTCAATTAAATATAAACCAAACCAAATATTCATTTTATAAATAAAGTATAGATTTGGTTGGGCCACTACCAATGGTAACCAAACGAAGGAATGTTTTTTATCATGTTGTTGACTACTTTATAATATGGGTAGAGGCAAAACAATTGATGAATATTAATTCGAAGCAAGTTTGTGATATTTTTCATTTTTATCAGGTTCATGATTTCTGAAGTTTTAATGACACACAATAGTCCATGATTTCATAGTGATCTGTTTACATGTTTTTTTCAGAAATATGAGATTTAACAACATTTATCTACCTCGTATTATCCTTAATAAATTGGACACTTTAAAATAACTGATGTGACCATTTAAATGGAATTAATAGATAACTTGAGATAGTTAATGGAAAGTTTCTTATATTTTTGCTAGAGGTATTAAGCTTATTGAAAGACTCCAATAGCGGCTACAAATGAGACAACTTTCTTCATAGTCATCTAAGATTTTATTGCCAAGTCATAAAATTGAATCTTAATCTTTAAAGGAAAATACCAAATATAATAAATTAGTTGTTGACTTGATTGAAGAGCGCAAAAAGTAAGCTCAAGTATTGAGCGAGCATTATCGTGGCTTGATGATGGCTCCATATAATTCAAACCTTAAAATTAGGAGGTCTAGGGAAGATGATTTGGTATGAAGGAAAGTTTTTTCATGATACGCTTAAATTGAGATAATTTGCTTTGATTAATTTCTAAAGGATATCGTGGTGTATATAGGCTAATTGATAAAAAAGAAAGTATTTTAAAATAACATTGGAATATTAAATATTTGAAACCATACAATTCTCTATTGTAAACGAGATTGTTGAACTTTTTCCCTATTTCGTGAGGCAAGTGGGGTTTTTTTAGTGAGACACCTTCAATATTATTATTAATATAATATTTATGTAAATTAAAAGAAGTATTAAGCCGTCTCAAAAAAATATTATAAAAAATATGGAAAATTAAGAAGTGGAAATTAAATAAGATGAATGTAATTTAACATAAGCAAAATTTCGACGACTTGTAATATCCAATATCTACAACAATATTAAAGAAAAGAAGAAAATATTTGTTCAACAAAAATTATGACCTTGATGTAAAATCTAAATGGAATACAATCTAATTTCTAATAAAAAACTAAAGTTAAAAATTAAACATGGATATAAGCAAAACCTTAGAGGTTACGTAAATACCCATATTATTGCTTGACCACCGCAACAAACGCGAGCATGTCTATAAGCCACTCCATAAAGGGTACATAATTTTCATGCTGTATCCTAACCATTAAGTCAAACGCGACATGACTATAAGCCACACCTCACAAGGTATGAAATTTCTCATACGGTAGCATGACCATTGAACATGGCTATAAGCCACGTCCGAAAGGGTACCCAATTTTCCATATCGTGGAATGACCATTGTGTCAAATGTGAATATAACAATACGCTGAGGCTCAAAGGCCACACAATTTCCTATACCGTAGTTTTACTACTATAACAAATATTATTAAAACTCAACTAATTTTATGAGAACAAATTCACAATCCAAACATAATAAGAATAATATAATACATACATAATAAATAATAGAATTAAGGTTAATGACGATCTGATTGTACTTATTTATAAAATATGCAAGAATAAGAAACAAATAATGGTAACATAAGTATAATAAAGAAGAAACAAGGGTTGTTTTGAGCATAAACGAGAGCTGTCTCTTTGTCAGAGATTATTTCATCAAGAGTTTGTATTTTAGGATCGCCGTAACCATGCACAGTAGTTTGGTCATTATATTTTTTCATTTTCAGAAATTCGTCATCCTCTACTAAAACAGCCTCGTATGAGCAATTATCTTTGATATTTTATGAGGATTCAGTCATAGTAATATGTTTTCTCACATGACCTAAACATATCCCAGGGTTACACTTTCATATTCATATTATTAAATTCTTACAATATTTGTTACATGCGACACTGATGGATGGTGTGAATTTATTTAAAGCCTGATTAACTGTTTTTCCATGTTCCCCGTCACCTTTATCGAACTTTCTTAAAATCTCTAATATCTTAGATTTAAGAGTCGTCACGTTTGTTGCAGCCTTCTTAAGTTTATCATTCTTTTTAACCAAGCTATCATATGATATATTCAATTTAGCATATTCATTTTATTGTATTTGGACTTAATATTTAAAAGGAAATATGTTATCTCCAAAGATGACAGGGATATTAAATAGACTATTTAGAGTTTGAATATCAAAAGATGATATAGATTTACTAGCAAGGAAAACAAAGTTATAGTAGCTCTGAAATAAATATATTGAAATATTGTTTGGATAAAAATATATAAAAAATACATATATTAAGTAATTAAAATATAAAAAAATAGAGGATCTCTAAGAAAATTCTTGTTTGGCTTTGAAAAATATCAGCATAAGGCGCAAATGATTCAATGGGTCCAGTTGGACATAAGGCAAGCTGAGACCGAGGAATAGGTTGATCTAAAACTGATAATGACCCTATATCTCCCTGGATAAAAGTGTATTGTCAGACGTATATGGCAAGTCATTTTATAGAATGAGTAGAATAAGAAATTTAGTTTGAGATTTGTTTTCGGTCTTTCTCTTTGGAGGGTTCTTCCAAAAAGGGGTAGAAGAGACATTTTCTTTATTGAAGGAGATGAAGTTTTTTTTTTAGGAAGGTTTATGTAGATTCTTGTTTTTCCCTTTAGTAAAATGCTTGATCTTCTGTGACGGGGTAAGATCGTCATTAGCAATGCCACACTTCTTGTGAGAAACTTTTAGACCAAACCCATCTAAGTCTCCATTACCTATTTGTAGAGATGTTATTGGGCCTCCCAACCCGTTAACCCGCCCGGGACAGGACCGGTAAGGTCCGCCCCAGACCGGTCCGGATAGCTTAGGGAGCAGGTTGGGAGCCAAAATTATGGACCGGTCCGCCTGGTAACCAGCCTAGTAAGAAAAATATATATAAAAAATTCCTAATCTATGTATATTTTTAACTAAAACCCTAAAATTATTATGATAAATTAACAAACCCGCCCGTTAAGAGTCTGACCGGACCGACTAGACTATTAACGAGCCAGTCCCGGTCCATGATATTTGGCTCTCTTCGCTTAACGGTCCGGGCTCGACCCGCCTGGTAGCTTACCGAGTCGGTATTGGTCCAGTCCAAACCCGAACCGACCCGACCCAAGAACAACACTACCCATTTGCGTGAATAGAGTTTTGCTAATTTCATCCGCGGGGGCATCGACTCTAATTTTCTCAATGATAATTCTTCCATCAAAATACATCGTAAAATCTCTTAATGACCAAATACGAGATGCTAAAGTATAAATTAGAATATCACTACGAGGGACTAACCTTTATGCTAAAGTATGAATATAAAATATATTTTTTCTTAGAGGATTTGTTTTCTTGTTGCTAGGGCTCTTTTTTATAAAGCCATTATCATGTTTGGGTGAACTGAAACTACTAGAACATAAGCTACCAAATGATCAAATATGACGATCGTTTTAAGAATCGAATTGGCCTACACTACTAGACATCATTCCCAAGATTAAGGGCTTTTAGAGAATTACGTCTTTTATCACCAATCATAAACAAGAAAAATAAACAATAAGTAGTAAATATAAAATTGTACCTTTTTCATTTTGAAAGATCATAAAAAAGAACAAGGATTTATACGAGAGAAAATAATATAGAATATAAGTTAGTTTCACAGTAAATAATTATAAAATACGGAAGCTTTAGAGATGAAAAATCTGAAAAAAAGTTAGAAAAAAATTGGAAACCTTTATATAGACAATACACGTAAATAAGAACCGTTGGATGAAGTTAGATATTATTGGATGAGATCATAAAAAAGAAGTTGGAAGATGAAAAGTTTGAGTTTTTATTATTATTTTAAAGGCATGAATTGATTTTTTTATGAGTTTAATAACGTTTAAATCTTATAATTCAAGGATTTCATGTTCACTTATATGATAGCCCTTAAATGTAAAATTATACTTAAAGAATAAAAGAGAGTCCTAATAAGGTCATATTCACTTATAGGTCTTATGTTCTTATTCAATAGGTAAATGTCCTCGATCAAACATAGCCATGTGGAATAGAAAACGTCGTATTAATAATGATGACCCAAATAGAAATATATATTGAACAAAATGACATGTACACAGATCCAAACTGTATATCGAATAGTATGACATGAACATGGATCCAAAATTTATATTGAATAAGAATATCTAAGCATGGGTGAAGAAGGGAAGTAGAATAAAACTGGTAAAGTATTATGATGATTCTAGTGTAATATTTAAGCCAACCATAGCAAGTAAGAAATGTTATGTTCCACGTATAAGGTTTAAGTTGAACAAAGAAAGTAGAATGATATTTAACAAGATATAGAAGTCCCAAATAAGGTGATCAAATTGAGTAGAGTAAAGTAAGAAAATATACTAGTTTATGTGTTATAAGATTCTATTTAGTACTATTATAATAACCTACACATTTAGAAGGTAAATATGTAATGTTTGTAACAAATACTTTGATCGATGAATGATAGGTATTTATAATTACATGTGACATTCATTTGTATCTTTCTCAGTTTTTGTACTCATATAAAATCCTCCACTGATTTTCCGTTCAAACCAAAATCATGCCTCGTCTTTTTATCCTCTCTCTTAATCATCTCAAATCTTCTATAGATATTTTGTTGAAATTGAAATCAAAATCACACATAAACTTATCTCACTCTCCACTCTCTTAATCATTCTAAATCCTATGTTCATTTCTGGTTGAAATCAAAATCAAAATCACACATCTAGTAAGTCGTTCTTATTTTCTTCGATCCTATGTTTGATCAATCATAGTTTTACATACATTATAAAATAAAATCATTATTAGATCCGATTTTATATGTATTATGAAGTTTTTAACATCTTCATTCAGGTCATGACTAATCAACATTTTAATTGATTTTGGGTGAAATCATGCTTCTAAAAACTATGAATATTTTGCATATTAGTTTTGTATATTTTAAGCAAATATTGTAAATTTTATTCATGAGTTTTTTATTTCCTAGATAAACCAAAGGTCATTAATGGAGGTGCTGTGAAATGTAAACAATGTTCTTGATTTAAATTTGGATTATAAGCAACATTCTAATTTGTTACGAGGATTTTTTCAGAAATTTACAAAAGTTGTGTGATGTTTCTCTATTACCTTAAAAGTTATAAAATGAAAAATTAAATTGTTAGAAGCTTTTTCCTTATAGTGAAAACTAGGTAAAAACATGAGTAGTATGTCATGTTGGTCACTTGTCTCACAATGATCTTTTACGTTCACTTATGTGGAAAATTAATCTCCCACGTTTCCAAAATATTACAAGTATACCCCCTCATAATGATATCCAATTTTCCTGCCCGATAATAGCCTTAGAATCGTCATATCAAAGTCTATGTAGGACACCACATGGATGCGGTAATTATTTAAATACTTAATATTTACCAACATATCTAGAAGCTTCAGATTCTACTTGCCCAACATATTTATATTTTAATTGAAAGCCACATTTTTATTAGAATCATAGTACTAATAGTTTCAATTTTTTCTTGAACACCATTATTTTCGTCAAAAACCGAATTTCCAATATCTTCAGGTTCGACTTGAACGAGATCAGTTTCATTGGAGACAAACATTTTAATATCTTTAGATATATGGACAACAAAAGCCTCACTTTATAATGGCAGGTTAGTAACATGTACACATACATCCTCTAAGGAGACTTCAAAATGAACCTCCCTACTGGTGAGTTTAACATATTTCATCACTTGATACAAATTGTGAGGCTAGTTTCCTTAATAATACCTTCTTGAAGATCCATCAAAACACTAATATCACATTTGTGATTAACTTGTGCAAAATCACATTTCATTTGCATGTTCTCCTCTTTGAATCCCCATGTGCCTCCAAATCAGATGACTTCTCTAATGAGACTTGATAGTCTAAATATTCTTCTACTTTCTCATTTGACTAAAAATCGTTCATTGTTCCCTTCTCAGCCCCTTGGTCATTGGCTTCAGATACTAAAACCTAGTCTTTCTCCATTTTTTTATCCTTCGTTAACTCGTTATAGATTATATTCCTCTATATTTTTGGTTTGATAGTGAAGGTTCACGTTTTCCTTTCCAACTCCTTGGTCATCGGCTTGAGATGCCAAAACTTTGACTTTTTTGGTTTTGTATCCCTTAATAATTTGTTGCGGAACATGATTTCTCTATATCTATGGTTTGATAATAATATAAAGGTATTAGGAAACCGACTTCTGATGAAAATTATTGGTATTCAAGCAAAATCTGAAATTGTTGGTATCCATGGTGTTCAAACTGAATTGAAAATCAAATTGGGAATCAAGTTCAATGAATCTAACAATATGAACTAAATGAGATGAATTATGATTAAATTAATTTAATAGGTCGAGTTATTTTTTAATTTTAATGGTCAGGGTCGGGTTGGGTTATATTTTATGTTAATATGGTGTGTTAGGTAAATAGTAAGTATGACAAGCCCAAAGATATTATTAGACATAAAATTTAGATGAAATTATGATGGACTATATTTGCAAAATTTTGAAAACGTGGATGACTGATTTATTACACAGATGAACGTGAAGAACTATCATAAAACAAATAACAAACATGAGGAGCTAATCATATTTTTAACTCAAAAATAAATATATATATATATATTAGTACAATGATTATAACCAAAATTAATATATATAACTATTCAATACAAAAGTTTAGACTATATGTGCATGTTAACTAAAGGTGTGAACTATAGTGGTAAAAGATTTTCCTACTCCAAAATTAAAAACATAAATTATAAGTCCAAAAATGAATATGACGCCTCTACTCATTCTTTATACTTTCTGCTCATAAATGTGTAGATACAAGATTTTAAAGTTTACTAAAAATTAAATTTTAAGATGTTTGTGTTATGATTTATGCGAAGAACATTGAAATATTTAAGAGAAGATCGAGATCATCTACCACTCAGTAAAGAAGATTGGTTATGTGTAAACCAATACATAAAATTTCAAGAGGTATATTATGAATTTTGATATGTTGGTTTAATTTTCTATTTGGACTTGGATATATTTAGGTGATGCTTTTAACTTTACGAAGGACAAAAAATATTTGCGACGCAAAAAAATGTTTCAAAATCGTAAAATTAATCATGGAAAGTGGGAATGTGAATCTTCTGTGCTTTTTTATTTTTGTTCTCAATTTTATAAAATTCAATACATGATTAGATAAAAAGATTGTTTGTAGTACCTTCTCAGTTTTCGGCTTTATAGAGACATAACGTGAATTTTTCTTGTCTGAACATATGATGTTTCTAATTCAACTTAGAAGATATATTGGTGTATTATTGACAAAGACAAGTTCTATAATATGAAAGATTTATAAAATTTAGCTTATGTACTAGTTGCTACCGAAAGACATAAAAAACTTTCATTGGTTTATTTCTTAGTTGAATTGACATTAATTCTTCGAGTTGTTATACCATAAGTTAAAATAGTATTTTATACAATGAAGCTTAAAAGGAAGACTTACAAAATAGGATTTGAATGAATCATTATAATCAATTAAAATCTAGCAAGTGTTAAGAATTTGAATGAATTTTATAAAATTTTGTTTTAGCCTCTTTTATTTTGATTCTTGTTTCAACCAATGACTAAGGTGGAAATAATAATATAAATGAAGGCGTTAACCTCTTTAGAAATAATTCTTATTTAGTAATTTTGAAAATAAATATAATATGTTATTAATGTTCAAAAGAATTACATTTGAGTTACACTTATTCAATAATCTTTAGTCTAATTAGATTAGTTTATTTTACTAAATATGGGCTTCTAGCTCATTCTAAAAATGTAGCAGCCCAATAATCCAGATCGTTAAAATTACTCTAAACACAACACTTTGACACAACCACTAGGGTTAGGATAAAAAATATTATTTTAGCTCAACACTGATGAGTGAATAATTGTCAAAAGAATATATTTGGGATCTTGAACCTGATGTGACTAGAGAGAGAAAGTGTAGAGAGAGAGAGCTAGATTTTTCCAAAGTAATATTCAATACCCTTTTTAGGCAAGTGGGTCACCCCTTTTATACTAAAATAAGGAGGACCCATTTAAGCTCTTAGTGGGCCTTTCATCACATATCGATGAGGCCCCCTCTACTATTTTACCTTTACATATTGGTCCCTACAGAACTTCCACTATTCTAATGATTACATCAACTACTATTTATCGCGTTTCTACCCCTATCGCTTGGATCGGCGAATTCCTCCCTCATCAGTAGCCCCCCAGTCTTCGGGAGCTTTTGGGAGCGAAGACTCGTGAAACAGCTATAGCCGATCATCCGACCCTATCTCAGAATTCAGATCCTGTCGGTTTCGACTTCCCGATGCTCGGGGTTACTTCTTCGGACACCTTCCCGCGCCTCGCCTTCTCGTTCTGTGGGCTTTTAATCCTAAGCCTTTCTTGATGGGCCTGGCCTTCTTACTGACCCTGGTAGCGATGGCCCACTTCTATGCTGTGCTTGTGGCGAGTTGCTTACATCAGGTCTCGTCAGACCCAGGTCGACACGTGTCATGAGCTAATAGGCCATTCACTTGTCAGGCTAAGCTCCTAGGCAGACTCTTCGTCTTCCCGCTGTGTTTCCGTCGATTGGTATCCCCCGATCTTTCAAACCTCCCTATAAATACCCCAAAGCCCTTAGTGTCTCTCAGAGGCTTTTTAGAGAGAGAAAACGCTGTCCGATCGTTTCTAGAGAGAGAAAGAGAGTTCGTCCGACCCTTCTTTGTTCTTTGCGCCTGTTGTATGAGACCCGGACGTTCACAGAAAAAACCTACTAAGAAGAAACCTGAGTGGAGCTTTGAAGAGTGGTCTAGCATCGGGGATAGAGCAGAAGAATACCGACGAGCTGGTCTGATTTGGGGGTCTAACTCTAAGCCTTTCGTTCCCGCTCCACTTCCTCACGACCCTGTTCTCGCCACCCCGGTTCCCGCAGAAGTTTTCCTTGTTTCCGATCTTCACGCTTCTTCAACTCCCGAAGTTAGTCTATCACCAGAGCCCATCGTCCTTTCCTCTAGCGACAGTTCTTTTCGTTCCCCGGTAGTCTGTCCGGGAAATCCGACCCAATTTTCCACAAACTTGCTCGTACCCCGACGTGCCCGTAAATCCACCTTTTTTACTATGGGAGAAGACGAATTACCCAAGTACTCGGAAGGAGGTAATAGTCCCGAAATGGTTCAACTTACGCCCTCGATTAGAGGGATTCGGACCGGTATTAACACTGCGGTCACTTTTTTAGGTCTGCCCAAAATGCGGCTAACACCTGAGCAGGTGGAGGAGGCTCATAAGGCCATGGCTCGAGATGCTGCCGGTGCTTCTTCTTCCCGGGTCCGGCCGTCTGAAACAGACGCTGCTGCTGATGCTTCTTCCTCTCGGGTCCGTCCGTCTGAGACAGACGCTGCTGCCGCCTGCAGCTCTAGTCAAACTCCGATCCAAGAGGCTGGGGAGTCGGAGCTTGATGTTGCTCCCGCGGGGGTCTGTATCGCTGCTACTGGCCCTGCGGCCAATCCCCAAGACGACCCTTTGCCCGATGAGGTCGCAGCTGTCATCACCACCAAGTACTTCAGCTGGCTTCTGTCCCGGGATGTGGTTTCTCTCTTCGAAGGGAAGTACCTTTACTTCCCCGAGTCCGACCATAGAGAAATGCTGACCCGCTGGGGAATCCCTGACTGTGTCACCGTCCGATTCCCGACCCCGGGGGAGACACCCGTTCACGTCAGACCCAGAGAGATCGTGGTGTTCACTGAATTATTCAACTGGGGTCTGCGCTTTCCCTTGGACCCCGAGATTGCACTCTATTTCTGCACCCTTCAAATCTGCCCGTCGCAGCTGACGCCCAATGCGTGGTACACCCTGATGTCCTGCATCATGGCTTCCCGCCTCTCCGGTCGAGCTATGCCGATGGAGGAGTATATCGCCATGTCGGGTCTGTCCAAATCCCCGAAGTCCCCATTCTTCTATTCCTCTCTTGGCAATAAGTGGAAGATTGTCAACGATTTCTTGGAAGGGGACAAGGGGTGGAAACACCGGTTCGTGTTCCTGAGCGGGTGCTGGGAGAACGGGCTTCCATATACCAAGGAAAACCCGAGGCAACTGCTGCGGACCTGGGTCCTCGATGGTACCACTTCTGTTTTTTTTTTTTTTTTTTTTTTTAATATACCATGACGTGCCGATCCTGTGGTGTAGTGTCAAAAGAGTGGCTGCAGGGGGTGAAGAAGGACCATTCGAAGGCCGCGGAGAGCACTTTCGAGGTGTTGAGAAACTACGCCCGCAGGAATTGGGGTCGGGGCATGCATCGCACTTTCATGGATAAGAACTTGTTCATGAGCAACCTTTGGCGGTGCTCATCCGAGGCTCTTTCTATCGAACAGCTGCGGACACCTCCAAGTTTAGACGAAGTGCTGGCCCGCACCGGTCGTCCCGGGTACATACTGTACCTTCCCAAGCGCAATAAGGCGCCCAGCAAACGCCCAAAGTCAGATGACGAAGGGGGGGGGGGGGACCGGAGGCTGGAACCGAGGCAGAGAGTGACCCGACCAGGACGGCGGCGCCGGATGCAGAACGACCAGAGGCAAGCCAAAATCCGACGGTGGTGCAGAAGAGGAAGACCCGTGCATAGTCGGGGGGGTCCAAGCTAAAGAAGGCCAAGGCTGTGGAAGAGGATCGGGTGGCAGTCAGCGCAGAGGTGGTTGCTCCAAGGCCTGTCCTCTTGGATCAAGTTGAAGGCGGGGATCAGGCTACGGTCGACGTTGTCTCCATCCCAGACGACACTGAGCCCCCCGAGGCTGCAGACCCTGACGCTTCGTCGTCGAGCGGCCCCAAATTCCCGGTGCTGACGACGATGGGCAGCCCGCACCCTTTTCCGCTTCGGAGCACGGATGGACTGGCACTGTCGCTGTACAGCTTGCTGGTACCGGCAGCCTTGAAAGAGCGTCGGGCTAGGGGGCTTGGCAAGAAGTTATCCGTAGCGGAGGCAAAGATTTCCAGTCTCACCGCGCAGGCGAAGACTGCCGAAGAGGCCCTGGTGGTGGCGGAAGGTCGGATTGCTGAGGCTGAAAGACTGGCTACCGAAGCAAAGACGGCCGCGGAAACAGCCAAGCAGGCGATGGAGTCGGCGCAGAAAATCGCGGAGGACGCGGTGAGTGCTTCGGAGACGGCGAGGAAAGCCGCGGAAGACCGCGCCTCAGCTCTGGCCTTGGAGGTTCAAAAGTTAAAGTCCTCGAACGTTGCCTACCTCAATCGATGTAGACTATGGTCGGACAAAGAAACCGCAGATGCCAAGGCCGCATACGTTCTGTCACTCCATAATCGGTACCCGGACCTTTGCCTTGGATCGCTATGGCTTGACGTACCGGAAAAAGATCGTCCCGAGGGAATTGAAGTGGAGGAGTCCGACGATGCTGACGATGAAGAGAATAATGATGATGCGGATGAGGATGATGACCAGTGACAGTGCTTCCCCCTTCTTTTTTTTTTTTTAAATTTCTGTTAATCTGCGGGGGCCATATATCCCCCTGTATTTTGTGTTGCACCACTTGAACTCTTGCTTGCTTTTATTACTTTGGGGGTCACGGGGCCCCCTGTGACTATATTATATTTAATTTGCTTGGTGAACCGTTTCGCACATCGTAATTTTTCGTTGGAAAAACCAAAATTTAGATCGGTAAAACCGAGAAACCCCTTTAAGGTTCTGGAGATCGATTTATTATCGAAAATTTTCCCAAAAGGTCGGAAAAATCAAAATGTAGATCGGTAAAAACCGAAAAACCCTTTTAAGGTTCTGGAGATCGATATATTATCGAAAATTTTCCCAAAAGGTCGGAAAAATCAAAATGTAGATCGGTAAAAACCGAAAAACCCTTTTAAGGTTCTGGAGATCGATATATTATCGAAAATTTTCCCAAAAGGTCGGAAAAATCAAAATGTAGATCGGTAAAAACCGAAAAACCCTTTTAAGGTTCTGGAGATCGATTTACTTCAATAGAAATGACGATGTCCAGCTCGTCAACTGTCCAAAACCATAATGAGTTGATTTTTAAAAGGCAAAGAAATTTTTGATTATCAACAATGCGGGTCGGGTTTTGACCGATGCCTCATTAAAACCTCCTCGCGCCACCAAGGTAGGAAAGAGTGCACCCCCGATCATTACAAACTTGACTAAAAACAAAAAATAATGCAAAATACACCATAAATTACAAACTATTCTAGATATAATTTCAAATGCTCGATATTCCACGGTAGCCTTAGGAGTTGTCCGAGCCGGTTCTGTAGGCGGTACGTCCCGCTCCTGATTTTCTCGACTATTTCATAGGGTCCCTCCCAGTTTGGTGCGAGTTTCCCGAGGCTCTTGTCCTTTGTGTGTAGAAACACCCGTCGCAGAACCTTATCACCGACCTTAAACTCCCGACGACGGACCTTGGTGGCATACCGGCTTCTCATTAAAGTCTGGTAGTGTAAAGAGTTTAAATGGGCGCGGTGGCGTTTCTCGTCAATGAGGTCGAGCTCTAGCCGTCGGTTGTCGTCATTCGTCTCCGCCTGATAAGTTCCGACCCTGAAAGAAGGGAAAATGGATTCCGCGGGGGTGACCGCGTCCATGCCATACACTAGAGCATAAGGTGACTCTTGGGTAGCCGTGCGGGGTGTGGTGCGGTAAGCCCACAGCACTTCTTGCAAGTAGTCGGGCCATTTTCCGGCCTTTCCCTCAAGATTCTTCCGGAGACCATCCAGAATGGTTCGGTTTGTTACTTCGACCTGGCCATTTGCTTGTGGATGAAACGGTGCCGAGAAGCATTGTCGAATATTATGGGTGGTGCAGAATGCCTTCATTTCCGCACTGTCAAATTGCGGCCCGTTGTCCATGGTTAGACGTTGGGGCACTCCGAATCTGCAACAGATGTTCGCCCAGATGAACTTGACTATATCCTTGGTCTTCGTGGCGGACAGGGGCTCAGCTTCGACCCATTTTGAGAAGTAATCTACCGCGACGACAATCGTTTGCCTTCCTCCCGACGCCATTGGTAACGGGCCGACGAGATCAATTCCCCATCGGTCAAAGGGTAGTCCTTCAGATATTGATTCTAAGGGAGACGCGGGCATGTGGATCGCGTTCCCAAACCTTTGACACGTATCACAAGTTTTCACTATGAGTCGGGCGTCAGCCGTTATGGTCGGCCAATAGAATCCGGCGAGAAAAATTCTTCTAATGAGAGCCTTGTATCCGCAGTGCGCCGCGCCCTCCCCATCATGCAGTTCAGACAAAATTATTTGGGATTCATTAAAACCTAAACATCGGAGTAGAGGCCGGCTAAAGGATTTTTTGTACAGCACATCCCCTAAAAGGACGTATCCTCGTGCCTTGTTGCGCAATTTTCGTGCCGAGGCGGCATCGTCGGGGAGCCGACCCTCGGCCAAGAAAACGATAATACCCCGCCGCCAGTCTGAATTTGCAACCGAGGAGACCTGGCACGCGATTTCAGGTCGGTTATCCAACTCACGCCTCTTAACAATGGACGGGCTTTCTTGCTCTATTACCCACGGATAACTGGTAGAGCAGGAAATCATAGCTAAAGAGTCCGCTGTCGTGTTTTCACTTCGGGGGACATGCTCGTACGTGATTTTGTCAAAAGAAGCGGCCAGGATCCTTAGCGCCGCTAAGTACTGTATCAGGTGCTCTTTCCGAGCCTCCGCACTCCCCGAGGCTTGGTTTATCAAAAGTTGGGAGTCGCTTATAAGGCGTACTTGTCTCGCCCCGCACACCTGCGCCAGTCGCAATCCTGCCAAAGCTGCTTCATACTCGGCTTCGTTGTTCGATGTGTGAAAACCAAAACGGATGGCCTGGAGCATGCTCAAACCCGAGGGGGTTATAATTTGAACTCCCGCCCCACAACCATTAATGTTTGCCCCCCCCCCCCCCCCATCAGTGCGGACGGTCCATTCGCCTCCCGCTGCCTCTTGCAAAGGCGATTCCTGTTCGGGACGTTCGGAGTGAAATTCGACTAAAAAATCGGCCAAGGCCTGGCCTTTGATCGCCGTTCGGGATTCAAATCCAATGTCGAAATCCCCCAACTCTACCGACCACTTAGATACTCTCCCGGACATGTCCGGTCGTTGAAAAATGTATTTCAATGGAAAAGATGTGCGGACGACAATGGGGTGTGCTTGGAAATATGGGCGCATCTTCTGCGCCGCCGTTACCAGAGTCAGCGCCATCTTTTCCAGTTTCAAGTACCGAGTTTCGGCGTCCAGCAAGCTCTTGCTTACATAGTATACTGCTGTCGGAGCCGGCCCTGATTCGCTTATTAAAGCCGCGCTAACCGCGTAATCCGTGACTGCAATGTAGAGGTAAAGGATTTCGCCCGGAGAAGGCTTGGTGAGACGGTTCGGGGACGATAGGTACTCCTTGATTCCTAAGAACGCCTTGTCGCACTCAGCGGTCCAAGCAAAATTTTTGACCTGCCGAAGGACCTGAAAAAACGGAGCGCATTTGTCAGATGATCGGGAAATGAACCGATTTAGTGCGGCCAGTCGCCCGGTCAGGATCTGAACTTCTTTCACACTCCTGGGAGGAGTCATGTCGGCCAGAGCTCGGAGCTGGATTGGGTCGGCTTCGATGCCTTTCTCGCTAACGAGGAACCCCAAAAACTTCCCTGACCGAACCCCAAAAGAACACTTCTCCGGGTTCAGCTTAAGATTTACTCTGCGTAAGTTACCAAAGGTCTCTCTGAGGTCGGCAAGGTGGGCCATATCGGTCCCGCTTTTGACCAACATGTCGTCAATATAAACCTCCATATTTCTCCCGATCTGTCCTTCGAATGTTTGGTTAACCAGTCTTTGGTAAGTCGCGCCCGCATTCTTAAACTCGAAGGGCATCACGTTGTAGCAGTATAGTCCTCGACCCGTGATAAACGTGGTATTCTCCTGATCCGCAGGGTGTAACTTAATCTGATTGTAACCGGCATAGGCGTCCATAAAAGATAGTAACTTGTTCCCTGATGTTGAGTCCACAAGCTGATCGATCCTTGGCATCGGGAAGGGATCCTTCGGGCATGCCCGATTGAGGTCGGTAAAGTCCACACACATCCTCCATTTCCTGCTTTTCTTTTTGACAAGAACGGGGTTAGAGATCCATAAGGGATACCGTGCTTCCTTAATATGTCCGACGCCGGTCATTCTTTCGACTTCCCGCAGAATCACCTCTGCCTTTTCGGGGGAAAAAGCTCGTCGTTTCTGTACAATTGGTCGGACGTTCCTGTTTATGGTCAACTTGTGAATCGCAAAGGATTCTGGTACTCCTGTAACGTCTCCAGAGCACCATGCAAACAAGTCTAGATTTTCTCGGAGAAAGTCTAGTAACCGTTCCCGCAGGGTTGGTAAAAGATTTACCCCGACCCGTAGATACTTTCCAGCGGCAAAGTGATGCAACTCACACTCTTCGTCTGTCGTTAAGAGGCTTGGGGTCTCCCGAGGGTCGTCCACTGGCTGCGAGCCTGGGGAGTTCCCCCTTAATTGCTATGCTTGAGCAGGAATCATCTCTTGGTCTTTCTTGGGTGCTAACGCTGCTCGGTAACATTCCCGCGCCGCTTTCTGGCTGCTCCGTACTACTCCAACGTTGTTTCCGACCACATACTTCACACACTGATGGATTGTAGAAGTCACTGCATGCATGCGCGATATCCAAGATCGTCCCAAAATGGCGTTATGTGAGGCCGGCGCGTCAACTACTACAAACAGAACCGTGACCTCCTTTTTAAACGGACCGCGGCCTAACTGTACCACGCCCTCGAACTCTCCCACCA
Source organism: Limnanthes douglasii subsp. nivea (assembly GCA_036936605.1). Classification (NCBI taxonomy): domain Eukaryota; kingdom Viridiplantae; phylum Streptophyta; class Magnoliopsida; order Brassicales; family Limnanthaceae; genus Limnanthes; species Limnanthes douglasii. The sequence continues at coordinate 181,931,233 of JAUPFV010000002.1, forward strand.
CGTCGGCTGCCGACCCCGTAAATCCGACTATGGTGCGGTCAGATCGTTCAATCACTGGTCGTGTTCGAAATTTGGCAAAGGTTGAAGCAAAAATGATATTGGCCGAACTCCCGGTATCTACCAAGATGCGGCGAACCTCCTCCCCCGCGATCGCTGCCCCGATCACGATGGCATCCTCATGAGGTCCGGCTAAGTCCCTCATGTCGTCATCATCGAAATGCAAAATTGGCGAGGGGGCGCTTCTGGTTTGGAAGCAAGTTCTGGCTTCCAGCTGGGTGGTCAAGTTGACAATGTGTCTTTTCCTGGAGGAGTGTGTTATTCCCGCCATTGAATCCCCCCCAAAGATGGTCAAGGATTCGAAAAGATCACGCAGGCCCTGAACTTTTCCGACGCGTTCTTCTACGTCTTCCTCAACAACTCCGACAATGTTGTGGTTGGCCCCTGGGACGTCATAGCGCGGGGTCGGGTCGGAGATACTTCTGGTTTTGAAGCAAGTTCGGGCTCCCGTCGCAGATCCTCCTCCGAGGCTTATCGATGACTCAAACAGTTCACAAAGGCCACGCACGCTAACTTCCGCCTCTTCCTCAATGATCCCGATGATGTTACGATTGACCTCGGGATCAAGGTATTCAATCGAAACGTCGAAATGATCAGTAACCTCCGAAATTGCCATGGTTGTCTCTGATTTTGGAACGACAACTACTTCTTTCGAGGTCGCGGCATGTTGGGCCTTCTTGACATACTCTAACAGGTTCCCATGCTCGATGAGCATCTGTATTTCCTTCTTTAAGGCTATGCAATCCTTCGTGTCATGGCCGACGTCCTCGTGGTAACGACAATAGCGGTTATTCCTTTGCTCCCGAGGCGTCGGGATAGGAAAAGGCTTTCGGTACATCCCGCTCCTCTTGGTCTTTTCGTAAATTGATGACACGCACTCCGTGAGGTCCGCGAAGTAGGCCGGTCGTATCCATTTGTTGGACATAGGTCGAGAAGTTGCCTGCCCATTTTGTTTTGGCCTAAGACCGGACGGGGTGGGAGATTTAGTTACCGATGGTATGCTCGGGGGTATCGTGCTAATCGGTTGGGCTGGCCTAGCATGGTCTGGTCGGGAACCCTGCTTTATCACGACCGATGCTTGGGCGCTCTGTTGGATCTGCGCCGCCACCTCGGAAGCTTCCGTTTCTTCGATCAGTATCTGCTTTTCTATTTGTGCCAATAACGCAGAAAAAGTGAACGCTTGCTTCTTCGTGACTGCTTGCTTCATTGGCCCCGGGAGCAGGCCTAATCGAAACGCCGTTAGGGCCACATTCTCTTCACAATGGTCCAGATCGGTCTTTGCGTCAATGAACCGCCTGGTATAGTTTTTTAGGCTCTCCCCTAGCTTCTGTCGACAGTTCATAATAGTGTCTCCGTTAGCGCGGAAACTCTTACTTCGCACGAAGTGCTGCCTAAATATCGCCCAGAAAGTCCCAAAGTTCCGGATGCAACCCTGCGGCAACCGGTTGTACCATTTAGAAGCCCTATCTTTGAATTTCATAGAAAAGGCCCTGCATAAGAGTTTGTCATCGTTGTCGAAACTCAGCATGAAGTTCTTGAAAGCTTCCAAATGGTTGTCCGGATCCGTTTTCCCGTCGTATTTTTCTAGTTTGGAAATGTCGAAACGCCTCGGGAGTGGTCCCGCTAATATCTCATCGGATAACGGGGAGGCCCTCCAGTTGACTCCGAGCTCGAAAGCTCCTCCTCCAAGACCTTCGGTCCTAATTCCATAGAGTCCTTCGGCTCTTGGGCTGATGAATTGGCTACTCGTTCGGTATCCATGGTTCTGGCTGTTCGTTGGTTGCCAAGGGATTGGTGGCAACATTTCCCGCTCTCCGCGGCTGGCGACATGCGTTCCTTCTTTTTCAAAGGATACAGGGGTCGGCTTGTTAGTGCCGTCCTTTTTGTACTGTGAGGGATCTGCCCTGGACCCTCGAATGCGTCGGGATCGACTCTTTTGCGTTCGTTGGACTCTCTCCCGGCGCAGGTATTCCTCGCCCGACGACTCGTCTGAGGGATAGTCCGACGTCATGGCCCGACGGCTTTCTGGGTTCCGACGAGTCTTGACGGCCTCTTCGTCGTCGGGGGGAGAATCTCGGTAGTACCTGACAGGTCGGACCTCCACTCGCGAATCTTGGCCGCGACCGGCTGCTCCCCGATCGTCCAGGGCGGGCTCTTTTCCCTTCCCTTCCCGAGCCCTTTTCTCGTCCAGTGCCCGCTCCCGTTCCTCTTCTAACCGGGCAATGTCCTCAAGGAGCTGCTTTCGGGTCATAATCAAGGTCGACCGCTTATCCCGACCGCCGTTCCACTCCCGACCGGGAACTCCTGTGCCTTCCGACCCAGTGGCGGCTCGGACGACTTCTCTACCGTCTCTCTCTATCGCTGCTTCGCTATTCATCCCGTAAAATGTGATTTTCAAAGAACAGAAGATTCCTTTTCGGTATCACTGTTCCCACAGACGGCGCCAATGATGAGTGAATAATTGTCAAAAGAATATATTTGGGATCTTGAACCTGATGTGACTAGAGAGAGAAAGTGTAGAGAGAGAGAGAGCTAGATTTTTCCAAAGTAATATTCAATACCCTTTTTAGGCAAGTGGGTCACCCCTTTTATACTAAAATAAGGAGGACCCATTGAAGCTCTTAGTGGGCCTTTCATCACATATCGATGAGGCCCCCTCTACTATTTTACCTTTACATATTGGTCCCTACAGAACTTCCACTATTCTAATGATTACATCAACTACTATTTATCGCGTTTCTACCCCTATCGCTTGGATCGGCGAATTCCTCCCTCATCAAACACTGTCTCGAGCTGCCGCATGTGCCTCCTCTATACAGGCCTTCTTCCTCCTCTCTTCAACTTCATGAAAATAATCCTCAACCATTATAAATCCTTCACTCTATCATTTAACTATGGTACTCTTTACTCTATTAGCAGGATTGGAGCTCTTTGTTTGCATATGCAAAAACAGGTTATGTTTATCAATCTTTATCTGTCTTCTTTTTCAGCTTTATTAAGAACTCAAATTCTTCATTTATCTGAATAAGCTCTTCATTTCAGCAGCCCAATAAGGGTTTTGCTGAATAAGCTCTTCCAAGAGTATATGCATCACATTTGTGTACACCATTAAGGAAAAACTCTTGGAGACCTAACACTTGTTTGCTTTCATAAAACCCTTAATGTTGGTACTGCTTTAAATGGTATAATAAAATGGTCGCTTCTCATCACACTTGCTTCCTACTTCCTTCTGATCCATATACCTTTTTAATAATCATCTTCTTTACCTCTACTTTAGAATTTATTGTTCTTGTTTGATTCATTCCTAAATCTAATTTGAGTACACAAAATAAGTGGAAATCTCATGGATGAAGCTAGGTTAACGTTGGTTCATTGACTTTATTATTGCTAGTGGAATTGGATTTATTGTTATCTTGAATGTCATTTGTTTTGAATTGGACATTGACCAACAATTCTCTACTCATTTATTAATTTTAGATAAATGATTTGTTTCTATAATATGTGTCGGACTTGATAAGACATGAATTATCAAAAACCTAAAGTAATAACATTAAGGATGCTCGAAGATAATTGTAAACTTAAGAGAGGAAATTAATATTGTTTATAAATATAAATTAGCATAATGCAATTTACCCATTTGATGTAACTAATTCTGTTTAAGTCTTCTTGTGTACCTATTAACAGGCTAAGAGGCACCTATTAACAGGCTAAGAGGCATTTAATAAAAGTTTGAATTTTTACTAATCAAAGCTAAGATATTATTTTACTTCTCTCTCTAGAATTTATATATTGTAATTTTTCCTTAAACACTAATTTCTTTTTTCTTTGAAAAATAGAAACGATTTAATCAAATAATTTAAATATTCTAACACATAACAAATTGGCGACCATAGTTGGAGAAGATTAAGGTACCTAGATAACATATCTCAAATCCGAAAATATAAATTCAAAGTTAATGTTGTTACTTGTAATAGAACCATAGGACACAAGAGCTAATCCGACGGCTCGTGAAGCAACCAAAGCTATTAGGTCAAATTTACATAGGGAAGTAATTGTCAAGGAAGAAGGTCGAGGAAATTCTCAAATTCCTGAGTGGTGTATTCAATTTGACATTGAGAGTCGAATGAATCACCTGTTAGAAAAAAAATTGTTTTAAATGACGAATATGCATGGAAAGAACAACAAATTAGATATGGTAGATTGAAATCAGAATTGCTACCAGTTAAGGAAAACGATTACGTGTAAAATCCATCAGGTGAATCCTAAGCTTATTAGATTCAAAGATATCATAAGAAAGCACATTTTTCAATAGGACAAAGAACACCATTCTTCGCGGAGAGTCAAAAAGGATAAAAACGATACATTTTGTCTAGTGATAGTGAATTCTCCAGTTTGAACTCTGAGGATCGTTTGTTTAGACCAGAAAGGTATTAAAATTTTCAAAAGGGGAAGGAAGTCGGCATCGGAAGTTGCGTTAGGTATATAAATCAAAGAAATAAAGTCAACCTCGAAATGTAAGGGATGATTTTCTTTATAAGGGATATATGACGAATCAATATGTTTATACGACATGTCATAATTTGTATGAAATAATGGAAACTAAGGGAGATGATCAATATATACAAGAAGTGGATTGGAGGAACTCTTCTTTTGTCTGCGGATATCAAGTGAATAGCGCTTCTCATGCGTTTTTATATTTCAAATATACAAACGTTCGATAGAACACAAGATCCTGATGACCACATTAAACAATTTAAGAATTATATGAGGAATTTTGAGGCTGATGATACGCTGGTGTGTAGAGTTTTTTTGTCAGAATTTTAAGGTTACTGCTTTAAAGTGGTATAACAAGATTCTGAGGGGATCAATTACCAATTTAAGATTTTTTTACATTGCTTTTTGAAGACAATTTGTAAGAAGTAAGGAAATACGATCTAATGGTGATAAAATATACAATGCAAACAAGTTGTGGGGGAAAAGTTAAAAGATTACACGAGGCAATTTGTGTTAACAAAAACAGAGCTATAGGATTGTGAAGAACTTGTCGATATGGCAGCTGTTGGACAAGGTTTACTTCTGAGGGATTTGGATAATGAGACAACTAAAAGAAGGGCTTTGACATTTAGAGCTCAGATGGCTCAAGTTGAGGATCAAATTAAATTTATAGAGTCTGCTATGGTTCAAGGTAGTTCAAGTTCTACTCCAAGGACTTCAGGATATGAATTTATTGGTCAAAGGAGCCAAGTTCACGCTTCAAATTCTCAAGAACCACCTCTTCTGAGGGTTAATACTAATCTAACTCCTCGAATAAGAGGGGCTCCAACTCATGGGTATAATCATCAACCATACCGGCCGACACCAAATCAGTGGATAATACCAGAATATTTCGTGGAGCTAACTGAGAATGTAGCAGCTATCTATGAGAAATCTAAAGGTCAAGTACACTTTAGAAAGCCAATTACAATAAATATACCTATGTAAGAATGCAACAATAGGCATTGTAAGTATCATAACGACATTGGACCTGATACGCGGATTGTATAATGTGAAAAAAGAAATACAAATTTTGATAGAAAATTGAAAGTTAACAGCTTTTGTCAGGGCCAAAGTAGTGGGTTGAAATATTCGAGCACGTTAACACAACAAATTGTTAATCCAAATTCAAAGCAGGAAATTTCATTGATGATTTTGGATTCTAAATATGACAAGTTTGATGCAGAAACAAAGTATTTAGATGTAGATCCATATCGTTTAATTTTTTTAGCTGTGGATGAACCACAGGTTCCAAGATAGGTTCGAAGTTTGTGTAAATTCTTTGAGTATTTAGCAATTTTTGGTGGAGATACTATGACTAGAAATACTAATAGCTCCAGAAAAAGACATGTGGTAAGTTTGTAATTCGATTCCATATTTTCTTGATTATGATCATCTCTTAAATGATGCTCGAGGGGGACGGATTTTGTTGTAAACTTAGATCTGTTAGTCTAGAAAACTTGGAATTCATCATTTAATTTATGTGGCTAAGTTTTTTGTTGCTTCTTCTAGGTTCGAGAATGGTTGAAGAATATTTGATACTTCTTCAGAATGATCCTCCATAGGTATAATAAGACGAGTATAAGGAGTGGTTTTCAGAAGGCCTAAGAGCAGATGAGGATGAACATGGTGGAAGATTTTAATTCATAATTTCAGCGTAGAATAGGTGTGTTAACTTGATGAGCAATTTGTTTAAATTTTTCTTGAATTCGTTAAACTTCAGCGTCCATATCACTGTAGAGATATTGGATTTCATCTTCACCAATATTCTCATTATTGATGAAGTTCTCATTTTCTTAGTGATCTATCACCATAATTTCTCATGTCTCCTCAACATTTACATTTAAATATGAGGGAGATACTTCGAATTGTTTCTTTGAAGTGTTTGGAGGAGATTTCAAAGAGATTTTCTTCTTTTTGGAAGCGACAATATTTTTTCTCTTTGGAGAAGGTTCAGCCTCGACTCCTTCTTCAATGGTGGGGAGGTTTGTTTCACTTGCTTTGCTTTTGGTTTGTCTCTATCTTCTATTTGGTTTCAGATTTGTTGAAGAGCTGGCATCTGCTTTTTTCTTTTTATAGTTTTTGTTTGTGGGTAAGTGGCTTTGATATCGATTACAAACTAGGAGTATGACTTTTGCATCAGGTGCTAATAAGTTTTTCACAAAGTCATTTGGGTTTGGGGGCTCCATTAGCTCTTCATTTGAAAGGACGACATCCAGGGAGATTTCTCATAAGTGATTGTTGACAAAATTAACGGGCATAAAGGTATTATGGAACTCATGATGACAAAGAAAAAGGTGAACTATAAATTTGGGCTTGCTTGTGTTGGGAACAATTCAAGAAGTTTTGAGTACTCCACTATCATTGGGTCTAATTATAATCAAAGGCTTTAGTTGATGATCTCAGGGCAGACTATAAGCTCATTTAATCCACAAAAAATCTATGTTTTGAGGTAATTAAAGCACGATATTATCTTGTATACCGTGTTGTTTTCTTAATCGTCTCATGAGATCTTGACTATAATATTCATATGGTACATTTTTCAACGAAATGATATATTCGGGGAGGACCTGATTCAGGTTGATACTTAAAGTTGTAGCAATGTCCTTAGGTAATTCTATAACCTCTTTCTGTTTTTTTTCCTTCTTAGCTGTTTGCTTTGAATAATTATCTTCGAGTTCGGACACAACACCACTTTCTGAAATATCATGATTATAGTCTATCTCTGTCATTGAATCTGATTTAGTTTAATCTTCGGATGCTTCGTCTCGCAGTTGAAGTGGAGCTTTTTCTTTGGTAGTACTTTGTTTATTATATGCTGTTTTTGTGTTGGGTTGAGTAATATTCGAAGGAGTTAGTTGTGACTCTTTTCCAATCACAACAATATCCTTCAGGGGAGGAGAATGTTTAGAACCTTGTGGAGAATTTTTATCTTTGAAGTTTCCCATAGCTACAAGTGAGCTTTTGCTAGGAGGATAACTTTCGTAAGAGTAAGGCTTGGATTGAATTTGAGGTGTCTCTTTGTGGGAACTTCGAGATGGTTCAATGTTAACTATTGAAGAAGTCTCTGACTCTTTCTGAGAATATTTTATTTGTGTTTCTTTATGATTTGTGTGAGGAATAATTGATATGTTTCCAGAGAGTGTTGGTGAGAGATTCCAAAGCATTGACAGTGACGATGACCATTGAGGAGATTTTGGTAAACAACTATCAAGAAATGGGTTGGATGAAATTTGAAGCCCAGAAGAAGCCTGGTCATAGATGAAATTACCGTATACGGTGTTTTCAGTTGAAAATTTAGGAAAATTATCTATTACTCCTGTTACATGATATTCAACAGCCCTTTCACTAATACACTAGTAGTCGTAGCTACCACAAATGGGTTTTTTAGTAGTTCATTATTTTTTTCATAAACTAAGATGAAGAAGAATCTTTAAATTAGTATATAGAGGGTTGAAGGTAGATCGGAAAAGTTGAATTTTCCGGTGAAGGTGGCAAAGAAGTAAAAAATTTAGATGATTCTCTTTCTCTCACTAGAAGTTTTACGCGTGGCAAAATAATTAATGAGGAAATATTTATAAAAGAGTAATGAAGTAGAAAATAGGCACGGAAGATAAAGATGTGATGACAGCTATTGGGTGAAAGAATAACTGTCAAACGGTTGCCTACTACTAAGTAGGGTGATACATGTACATTGTCAGACCTAATGACATTTTACACGCTACTAGAGTATTCCATACATTTCTAGCCATTTTAAATAGGTGATTGAAGGACTATGCGCGTGAACATTCGAAGCAAATTTAAAAGGGTTGCGTAAAGATTCGAGGAAACCTTAACAATAGTATTGCCTAGTTTAGATTCGAAGCAAACCAGTCAATATAGTTTCGTTCGAGGATGATAAGTGTATGACTAAGCAGTTTTGAAGCAATGTTCGGAGGTTTGCATTTGAAGCGGTCAGCAGTTTCAATTTGCCAGTGGCTTCAAATATTTCTAGTTCTTACTCATCATTCTTCATAAGAACTAGGGGCTACTCATAAGGACATAAATTATAAGAGACCTAAAGTAAAAAAGAGTAATGTTGTTCGAAGAGAATTGTAAACTTAAAAGACGAAATTAATATTATTTATAAATACAAAAAAAAATTATCCATATGATGTAACTGATTTTGTTCAAGTCCTTTTGCGTATTTAAAAATAGACCAAAAAACATTAAATAAAAGAACATTTAATAAAAGGTTGGATTTTTACTAATTAAAACTAAGATACAATTTTATTTCTCTAAAATTACTATATTATAATTATCCTTAAACACTCAATTTTGTTTCTTAAAAACATAAAACCGAATCAATCAAATATTCAAACACATAACGGAACCGGATTAACTTATCAACATATAGATTTAACCATGTATATTTTATAGTAATTTATTAAAATATATACATTTCTAAATAAAATATTATTTTTGTCAAATTAGATTTTATATGTGTCTAAAAAATAAAAATAAAAACATGATTTAAAAAAGAATTATAGTACACTGAAAATTTTACTCTATATTGATTTTCAATGTGCATCCAGCGACTCCATTTAAAACTGGCATATGAGTTTTAAGGGTTTCATATTAATAAAACCTGATTAATAACCTTCTATTTAACTACCACTATGTTTAACATCAAAACAATATAACTATTTATAAATTTAATAAATATATTATAATATTAGATAAAAATCATATTTTATAAGCGTTAAATATTGAATAAGCTTAGAATTTTATTTTATTTTTATAGAAAACGTCCATTTATTTATAAACATGTCCAACCGTCAAAGGGCCTCACAAATGTGACCAAAAAGAGAGCAGACTTAGGCCCAAAACTAGGCATACAAACAAAGGATCTGAAATCGATCCCAATTGAAACCCTAATTTCAACTTCCTCATCCATACCTTCTCTCTTTCACACACTCTAAACATAACTGCCACAAATCAAACCCTAACAAGGGTCTATGTACCCTACTCCCAAACTATCAAGCACCACAATTGCTAGTAGTGAGTTAGGAACTTCAAAGCTATCAAACAACCAGTTCTTCTTCACCACCCTAGACCACTTTGATATCCAATCCGCCGCCATGTTTTCCGATCTGGAAACATGGCTAATCTTCATAGATGGAAGGAGTAGAGTTTTGCACAACTCGATACCCTGGCAGTGCACCGAATGATCCAACATGTTGTTAACCAGGGTCAAGCAGTCGATATCAATATCTACATTCCTCCAACCTCTCTTGTGGCATAGCAAAAGGGCTTCCAGGAACGCTCGTCTTTCTGCTTGAAGAGGACTGAGCTTTCCAAACAGAAATCCAGCCCCTTCAATGCAGTTTCCCAGATGATCCCTAACAATGAGGCCTCCAGATGCTTCTCCAGTGAAATCGCACGCCCCATCGGAGTTAATTTTGATTCTTCCCTGATCAAGCGCTCTCCAACTCCGGTAAGTAGCTTTTCTCTTACAAATAGATTGCACCCCGATTTTAAGTCTTGCATCTTCCACATTTAACCAGTGCTTAGTTTTTAGTTTCGAGTCTATTCCCAAAATGAACCTGTTAACTCTATTAAATGCATTATGAAAACTATCAATGGCCTTATCATGCTTACAATGGTTTCTGTTATACCAAATTGTCCATATTATCAATTGTGGTACAATTTGGGTAACATGAAACTTATTGCAATTAGACTTAAACCAGACCCAGAACATATGTCTCAGACTCATATACCTCCTAACAGGGATATTAAACAAGATACCATAGTAGTTCCACAATTGCCAAGCGTAGCTGCAATTGACGAAGAGGTGAATTAAATCTTCACAATTGCAGCAAAATTGGCACTTAGAAACTATTATGAAGTGCTTCTTAGAGAGAATGTTATCAGTAGGGATAAAGCTCTTTAGTATCTTCCAACTGAGAAATGAAAACTTTGTAGGTATAAAACTATGCCAAATTTTTTTGAAAAAGAAAGAACTGTTATATTTTGTTCTTATGGTTTCCCAAGTTTTCTTTGTGCAAAATTTTTTATCATTTGATAAGCTCCACTCTATATTGTCTTCCCTATCATAGTTGATTTTAACACTATTTATGTGTTGCTGCCTTTCATGAGATAGAGAAGACAGTATACTGGAGTCCCACCTTTCATTAATCCAAAATGTGTTAACTTTTGCTGGGAGATACCAAGAGTTTTTATCAGTAATTATAGGAGCCATGTTATGCCATGAGTCCCTCAAAAAATCTACATTACCACAGCCTACATTCCAATGAATGAATTGTTCAGCCTTTTCCCTAATAGAACAGAGGCCCTTCCATACAATGGAGTCCCCAATCCCACACTTAGCATTTATAGGATGCCTTTCCAAACAATAAGTTTTAGACATCAGCTCAGACCAAAGGGATTTCCCTTTTCTAAAGTAATACCAAAGCTTAAAAGCAAATGAGAGCTGAATATCAGATAGTAGTTTAACATTCAAACCACCCTCCTCAAAGGGCTTACAAAGATTTCTCCAACCAGCCCAATGAATTGCACTCTCATTTACTTTAGGCCTCCACAAAAATTTGTTAAAAGAAAGTTCAATTTTGTTCAAAATGTTATTTGGTATTAAGCTGTTTTGCATCCAGAAAAAGATAATGGGATGAAGAACATGCCTTATAAGTGACAATCTGCCACTATAAGACAGGTTCTTCAAATCCCATTCATTGATCTTGTTTAAAACTTTAGCTAAAAGAGATGAGTAATACTTTCCTTTGTTACTTGCAGCAATGGTAATCCCCAGATAGTTGAAAGGTGCATTTACTGTCTCAAAACCCATAGTAGCATTGATCCTGGCAGTGTTTGTCCTAGAGCATCTTGTAGATGTAATAACTTTTGTCTTGTTTATGTTAATCATTTGCCCAGACTCATGTTGGTATTTGTTTAGCAGGTTACTCAGGTTGCTAATTGACAAGGGAGAGCTGTTGGAGAATATGACTACATCATCTGCAAAGGCTAGACACGGTAAGACATAACCTGATTTGATATAAAACTGCATTTTATTATTAGATGCATAGAGATTCTCCAAACCCCTCAAAAAGGCTTCTTCGGCCAGGATAAAAAGACAGGGAGATAAAGGATCTCCTTGTCTTAATCCAGTTTTTTGAGGGAAGTATCCAGAACTGGAACCATTAATTAGTACAGATAACATAACACTTGAAATTAACTTGTAAATCAGAGATACAGTATCATCTGAAAAACCAAAACATTTTAAGGTTTTAATCACAAAAGTGTGAGACATTCTGTCGAACGCTTTAGTCATGTCTAATTGTAATATGATGTTGCCTTTAGAATGCTTTCTTTTAATGTTGTGTAGCATTTCTTTGATGATTAAAATGTTCTCATGAATAAGTCTGTCTTTCACAAAGGCACTCTGCCCTCTAGATATAATTCTAGGGAGAATGCAAGAGATTCTCCTATTGATGAGGGCATAGATCAGTCTATTCATAATTGTGCACATGCTTAATGGTCTATAATTGTTCCAGGTGATCGGGTTAGCCACTTTGGGGACCAGCACAATCCCAGTGGCAAACACACCCTTTGGGATATCTCTACCAGCCAGGTAAGCATTAATAGCTTTACACAGATCACACTTAATTATTTCCCAGCATTGCTTAAGAAAAAAATTGTTAAACCCATCTGTTCCCGGTGTACTATCTTTATTCATGTCTTTTATAGTAGCCCAGACCTCCTCACTAGATGTAGGCTTAGTGATCTCAGTGTTATCCCTGTCCAAAACAAGCTTAGGAATATTGTTTAGTATAGAATCCTGATCACTAACAGTATTACTATCATCAGGTACAGTTGATAGGATTATTTTGAAATGTTCTACAGCAGAAGAGGCTATCTCACATTGATCTGTAAGCAAAATATCATTGTCTTTAATTCCAGCAATAAAGTTTTTCTTTCTTTTTTTAGTTACATAACTTTGATAAAGTTTGGTATTGCCATCACTGTCACTTAACCAAGTATTGAAGCATTTCTGCTTCCAATAGTATTCCTCATCCTTTAATGCAAGAATGAGGATGCTATTAGCTTTTGATAGCTTAGATTTTGAGACATTATCTTTAATAGACTGATGAAGCAGCTCACAGTTTTCAACTTCAGTGGTGGCCTCTTTAACCTTATTAAAAATGTTTCCAAAAGTTGTAAAATTCAAATTTTTTAAATGCTTTTTCAATCTTTTGAGCTTGTACCAAAAAATGGTACTGTCCTCTCCATGACAATGCTTGGACCAGTTCTGACTTACCATAGTCATGAACTCTGGATGATTTTTCCAAGCATTGATGAATTTAAAAGATCCATTCTTTTGATTAGAAAAATTGTTTGAGTTCTTACTAATAGAAATTAACAGGGGAGCATGGTCAGAACAAGTTCTGACCATGTGACAAACCTGGATACTTAAATCATTAAGCATTTTTTGGTTGATCAACACCCAGTCTAATCTCTTCCAGTTGTTATTGTTGCTCCAGGTATAATGGGAGCCACTGTGAGCAGGCACCTCCAACTTACAATGTCTTATGAACTCGTTGAAATCCTCAGCGCTTGCCCCGTCATAATTTAAGCAATGTAGCTGATCATCAGGGCATCTAGTGGTGTTGAAGTCCCCAGCACATATCCAAGGCATATCACAGGTAATGTTGCTAAGTTGACTCCAGCGCATCCTTCTCTGTATTCTTAAGTTTTTTGCATAAACAGAGGTGAAACAACAATTAAATGCAGCCTGATTTATCTTAACATGTAAATACTGATCCTGATCTTCAATGACTGAAACACTGAATTCATTAGACCAAAACATCCAAACTTTGTTGGAAGTATTAGCCATAAAGTTCTCAAACCCAATTCTTCTTGCAACCAACTCTATCTTATCTATCCTTGCCATTGGCTCCTGAATAGTAACCAGCATAACATTTTCCTTTTTAACAATAAACTTTAGCCTAGCAATCGTAGGATTATTGTGAACCCCTCGTGCATTCCAGCTAATGAATTTAATCATTATCAGATGCAGAATTTTTAAAAACCTTTTCTCTCTTCCCAAGAGAGTTTATAACCAGTCTTTTTGAGTTGTTGTTCTTGTTTGCAAATCTAATCTTCCTGGAAATGACAGACTCAAAGTCTTGCTCAAGCCCATTAGAGCTAGCCCTTGGAGATGGATTGTAACTCCCAACCTTTCTACCACTAGGAGAAGCCTGCAAGTTAATCCTGTCCTGATAGTTCTCTTCCTCTTCAAGATTTTGAAGGGCGCTGATGATATCAGGATCGTTGTTGGAGGCAGTTCTATCTATCACCGGGCTTACCACATTTGTAGAAGGACAAGAAACATATGGCCTATCTTTCTTTGTAACTATCGACTTTAGTTTCCTCCTGTATACCTGTGTGAATGTTTGGATCTTTGTAGACTTAGCAACATTGTCAATCTTATCTACTTCCTGTAAAGACTCCTGTTGTACATTCTTTCTTTCAATAATATCAACATTTTCCTTCACTTTCTCATTCTTGGAATCCATAGTTAGACTCTTCGTGCATTTATCAGGCTCATAACCTATATGGTGACAGAATTTACAGTAGCTTGGCGCATTTTTATAACTTACGTTGATAAAGAACTCCTTACCATCATCAAAATCCACACTCAACCTTCTCTTTAAAGAACAGGAAACATCGATCTCAATTAATGCAAAGCATGCATTCCAACTGGCCCTATTAACATCAGGAATCACTACATGATGCACCGTCCCAAGAGAGGAATCCAAAACATGTATCACAGAGCTATTGTACATGAACTCTGGCAGTTTCTCAAACCGAACCCAGAGCAGAGCAACTGGGCACTCGAAATTTCTTGAACTTTGAGGACACCACTTTATTACTCTCATCATCTTACCATCGACCTTCCAAAATCGACTCACCCAAAGCCTGCCAACATCCTCTAGTACAGCGAACTCCACAAGAATCTGTCTAGAGTCGATTGTTGCATAAGTATACACTCCCTTGAACTTGAAAGATTCAAGAAAGCTTTGAAAAGCCTGCCTCTTAGGGATGCCTTCGTTGAACTTTGCAATGAGAGTAGTTCTTGACTGTGAACAAAGATCATCTTTCACCTGTCTTGAGAATCTAACTTCATTATGGTCAGCATGAGAAACAACTATTTCCGACTTAAACTCAGGATTCACAACCTTTTTCCTAACAACATCAGCATACAACCTATTTGTAGAAGCAACATGTGATGCCACAATCTCACTTTTTAATGGAGGGAAGTCCACATTGTCAAGTACATCCATCTTTATGTCGCAGAACTATCAACAGACCTAGCCTGCGAAGTCAGAATCACAACAAACCCACAAGCAATTGAAAAAGCAAATAATCTGCTACTTTGAACAATCATAGAGGGAATGAGAAGTTTCTTAGAGGTTAAGAAATAACTTCTCTTCTTGATGCTTTCTTGAGAGAGAAGGTATTCAGTTTTTTTCCTCTAAGCAAATTTACTTTTTTCGAATAAGCTTAGAATTTTATAATAAAATTTTAATTTTATTTGCGGATACGCGGTAAGGCAACATATATAACTTTTCTTTTATTATCGCAATATCAATCTAGGGTTAATAAGATGTAAAAATCTATATATTATAACATATATAATATTAGTCTTTCTATATCAATATTAAAACACAAACCAATAACACTGGGTTGATGTTTATATGAATAGCCTTAAATCATTAAGTCTATGTTGTTTATAAAATTTGTACAATTATTTTTTATTTAAAACGTTTAGTACTAGTAAAAGATGTACGTAATGTTTTTACATTACACTATTACCATATATTATCCTATATGGTAATAATATATTTTGTCTTTTTATATCTGTCTGCATCTTTTTTTTTTAATTTGAATCAAATAATTTTCTTATTCATGTACAGATTCTTTTTATTTTGAATCAGTAAATTTGTAATAGTTATTATCTAAATATAACATTTTGAATTAAAGTAAATAAACTATATTGTAAACTTATGAATAATTTATTTTATTTAAATTGATCTATTTTAAAAAATTATTAAGTTACAAGAAGCATAAGTCTTTACTCATTTAAGGTTTTATATCAATAACAATTTAAAATTTCGATAAAATATAAAGAATCACATGACATTTTAGAATATCCACGATCATATTTTTTGTTCTTATTTTTTTTAAATGTCATATCTTTCGAACTATAGTTCCAAAATAATGCGAAAATATCATTGGTTTTGTTTTTTAATACCGACAAATCTAAATCCATGAAATATGTTTTTTTTTCTTTTTTTGTTATGAAATTACATGTAAATTGGTTGTGAAAAAACTGTTGTTGTTTAGTTGCGACGTGTAATTTGGTTACGAAAAATAAATTGTTCTTTAGTTGCAGAAATACGTGCAAATATGTTGCGGAAATACGAATAAAATAGTCGCAAAAATATGACTTTGGTTGCTAAATAGCCTAACTGTGTGAAAAAACAAAATAAAAAATTGATTTTTTGAAAATAATTGTTAACTCGGTGAAAAAACTTTAAAAGAAAAGTTACAGTTGCGATATTACTTGCAAATGTGTTGCAAAAATAAGAACTTCGTTGCGAAAATGAGATGACTTTGTTGGCTAAATAAGTCTAATTGTGTGAAATAATAAAATATAAACTTGTTTTGCAAACAATAAGTGTTAAGAGTGTGAAACAACTAACTTTATTGTAGTTACAAAAATATGTGTATTTTGATGGTGAATAAAATGTTTAAAAAATATTAGTTGTGGGATTATATGCGATTTGGTTTCAGAATAAGTCTGAAAATGCAATTTTTTCTTAGTTACAAAATTATGTGTAATTTAGTTGCGGAAAAACAATTGTTGTTTAGTTGTAAGATTAAGAACAATTTGGTTATAAATTTGACTTTGAAAAATAAATTCTTCAAACATATCAGGTTTTGAAGATTAAAATTAAATAATTTTGGCAGGCTACATGTGTTTGTGCTCTCAAGAATATTATTGGAAGAATTGATGCTCCAAATCATTTTTATAAGATTCAAAAATCAAATGATTATATGTAATTTGAAATTTATCATGTGATTATATCTAATTTTGGAATGGAATATACATACATTTACTTTCTTCTAACTATCTCCAAATATCTCATCATTAGTAAAGATACGTTTATATCCTATTAATTGTCACCTTAGTAATCAAATTTGCAATGCTAGTTTCAGTAGGAAGGTGCTTTTATCCACAATTCAATTGTTATGAGTGAATGTGACATGATCGATGCTCTAGCTCTTGCAACAGAACAACCAGTGAACTTATCACAAATGCCATAGGAAGAAATTTTGTAACACATGCTATCTACCACATAAGTGTCCTATTGTCCTTACCATTTAGTGGTGAGTCAATATTTGGTGTGACGAAGAAGGTGAATAATAATTTGATCATCAAAAGCTTTTTCATATACCAAGTATCTAATGAATTCAACGCAATAAAGCTCAAGAAGAAAAGCATGTTCAGATGATACATATAAATGAATTGTATATGGGGATCATTATCGTAATGGTTTCTCTACAAGTTGTTATAGTGAAGTTTCTTAAGAAATTTGAAGATACACGGAAGCTAAATTAGAGAGAATGGTTGGGTTGTATTTGTGTTGCAGTTATTTCATGGCTCATCAGCCGGGTTGTTAAGTGCACACCTGTTCCAGAGAGATCGTTCTTTAGCTATATAAAGTTGAAGACGCTTCAAACAACATGTATAGCCATATTTTGTGAAACATTTTTACTATTATTATGATGCTATGAACTTAAGGGAGAATCCTCCTCAAACCAGTGGAAGATGATATTGTGTCCCAAACCAACAACTATTTAGTGGTACTGTAAAAACAGAAGCGAACCTTATTTCTTAACCAAATATCAAATTAGGGCCTCGTACTGCTGTTAGCCATTTATAAAGGATTTTCTAATAGTTTAAAATTTTATTTTAAACATCTAGTCAACTCTATTTATGTTCACAAGAGGAGGTTAAACTTCAACTCACACCTCTTATGTGGTGACCTGATCCAACACTCGACCCGACATATAAGACCTTTAAAGCCTTGTCTTCTGTCTCAAACCTTTCAGCCCATTCAAACCCTAAATCGACACCAACCTCCATTGTTGCTTCCTCTTCTTTGTCTCAATTGCTACCACCAATCAGAACCTTCTATAGCTCTCCTTTAGGTATTCTAACTTCCCCCTTCAAAAGTAGCGGAGGTAAACTGAGACTTAGTTTGTCTCGTAGAAACAAGAACTGATTTTGAGACAAGGGTTTTGTGAGCAAGTCAGCAACTTGGTTATGGAAAGGTACGTATCTAATATCCAGAAGTTCTTGAAAAACCATGTCACGAACAAAATGCAAGTCTAACTCAACATGTTTTGTTCTTGCATGAAATACAGGGTTGGACGCAAGCGAGCTTGCTCCAAGGTTATCGCACCAGATAACTAGGGATCTGTGAAGAGGAAGATGAATTTCCTGAAGAACAGGCCTCAACCAGAGGGGTTCAGAGGCTAAATTCACAAGCGACCTATATTCTGACTCGGTGTTTGACCTAGAAACAACCTCTTGTTTCTTTGAAGACCACAAAATCAAAGAATCACCTAGGAATATGAAATAACCACCAACAGAGCGACGATCATCCAACGAGGCTGCCCAATCAACATCTGTGAAGCCTGTAAGTTGATGGGTGTCGCTCGGTTTTATATGAAGACCCAATATTTGAGTACCATATAAGTAACGCAAAATTATCCTTACATATTGTAGATGCACATTCGTAGGACATTGTTGAAATTGGTTGAGTTTATTAACAACAAACGCAATGTCTAGTCGAGTGTGCAATAGGTATTATAAAGACTCTAACAGGATTTTGTACCTTGTAGGTCTTTGAAGTGGCTCGCCATCAGACTTGGAGAGAGGTGGACTCACTTTCATTGGAGTTGTGCACGAGTTAGCATTAGACAACCCTTCTTTTAACAGTAAGTCTTTTATATATTGTGCTTGAGCCAAATACAGGCCAGAGTCATCTCTGTGAGCCTCAAACTCATATTTTTTTTCTTCTGAACAAACTTAGAAACATAGGAAGAATTGTTACCTGTAACAATTATGTCATCTACATAGACTATTAAATGACAAAAATCCCTTTAAATCGTAGAAAGAACATAGAACAGTCAACCCTTGAATTTTGAAAACCCCTCAAGAACAAAATGTTCTTGAGCTCGGAATACCAAGCTCTTGGTGCCTGTTTGAGCCCATACAATTCTTTGTGCACTTTGCACACATGATCAGGACGTTTAGGATCAACAAAACCTTCAGGTTGTACCATGTAAACCTGGTCTGTTAAATGACCATTTAAAATGTATTATTTATGCCAAGCTGTCTTATGACCGAGTCTCTAGACACAACAATAGTAAGAACCAACCTTATAGTATAAGCTTTGATCACTGGAGAAAAAGTTTCAGTGAAATCAACCCCGGGTTGTTGATGAAAACCCTTGGCTACAAGTCTAGCTTTGTAGCACTGAATAGACCCTTCATGGTTATATTTAACTTTATAAACCCATTTACATCCCACCAGACTCATGTTACTGGTGTAAGGAACAAGAGACCATGTTTGATTATTCATCAAAGTATCATATTCTCATTTCATGGCTAGAACCCATTTCGGCAACTGAACAGCCTCTGAAAACTTAGCAGGTTCTTTGTCAGTAATTGTAGGTGACACGATAATTCCTGAATAAATATGCTTAGGTTTTGAAATGCCATCTTTAGCTCCAGTGGTCATTGGGTGTCTGTTCGGTAGTGTTTGAGAAGTAATCTGGCTATTAATCTTATCAAAAGGAAGTTCCACAAACAAATGACCTTGTTCTAATGGTTGTGTTTCAGGTAATCTGCTAGAAAAGGTGTTTTGAGTAGCTGGGAGAGTTTGGGAATTGATTTGGACTTGCTGTGAGCTGCTAAATCTACCAGGTAAGTTCTCACAAGGCGCAGAAAGGTTAGTTTTGTGTTCTGATTTGATTCGAGGAAATGGTTAGTGTTTGTGTGTTCTAGATGGTTTGTAGGTTGTGAGTTTGAGTAGATTACTTGTAAGTTAGAATTCTCATCTGTAAAATATTGATTAGGAAACTTAGGCAGCCAAGAACCACTAGACACAGAAGTAGATGACTTAGATTTTAGAAAACCAGAGAGACATGGGAATTCATCTTCATTGAAGATGACATTCCTTGACACATAAACTTTCCCGCTAGGACTGAGACACCTATAACCCTTATGAACTCCATTATAACCCAAAAAGACACGTTGGACTTAATGGGATTGAAATTTATTTGTTTGGTAAGGCCTAAGACATGGAAAGCAAGTGCACCTAAATACTTTTAGAAACTTATAATAAGGTTTAGACCCAAACAACTTCTCAAAAGGAGACTTGTCTTTTAGAACAACAGTAGGTAACCTGTTAATCAAGAAAATATGAGTGTGAAAAGCATCTGACCAGTATTTGTGAGGAGGACCTGATTGAGCCAGAAGTGCCAGACCAGTCTCAGTGACATGTATGTGCTTCCTCTCCGCTCTACCATTCTGACCATAGGTGTAAGGATATGATGTAATGAGCTTAAAACCCGATTCATTGGCCAAATATAGGAAATACCTGAGCTCAACTCCCCCCCAATCTGACTGAAAACTCTTAATTTTCTTATCAAGCTGATTTTCAACAAGAGTCTTAAACTCTTTGAACACTTTTACAACTTCACTTTTATGTTTGAGAGGGTATAGCCATGTGAACCTGTTGTAATCATCTACAAAAATTATGTAGAATCTGTAACCTGAGTTAGACTCAACAGGGGCAGGTCCCCATAAATCTGAATGAATTAAATCGAATACATTAGAAGAATGTGAAACTGAAGTAGAAAATGGTAGAGAATGTGATTTTCCTAATTGGCATTCATCACACAAAAGTTTTTCATTACTAGCAACAATAGGAAGATTACAATTTTTCATCACAATTGACAAGACACGCTTAGAAGGATGGCCATTTTTTATGCCACCCAACCTTTAGGGAATTAGGAGTAGTAGAAAGAACTGATACATGTGAAACAGATGAACGAGACTTTGGAAATGCTGCCTTAGTAGACCTAAGAATAGATGAGTCTTCCAACCTATACAACCCATTTTCAACTCTCCATGTAAGTAGAATCATCCCGATTGTCTTGTCCTTCACAAAACATTTAGAACTGTAAAACTCAATTAATATATATCGTTGTGAAATGTTAATTGTGAAACATATACTAGGTTTTTGTTGATGTGATGCACATGTAATACACTGTTTAGGTAGATTTGTTTGTTGATTTTAGTAGATAGGCAAGTCTTACGTAAGTTTTGAATGTTCAGTTTACAACCATTACCCACAATTACTGACTTATTACCTGTGTATTGAGTTTTCTGATTCAACATCTTAGTTGAGTTAGTGACATGGTGGCTAGCACTACTGTCAACATACCAGCTTTCATCTTCATTTCCAAACTCTTGTGAGACTGTCATTACATTCTGATCTTGATCAGTCCTCAGTTGATCAAATTGTACCTGTCCCATCACATTAGGATCGTCTCTAAAATAGCAATAGGCTGCACCATGACCAAACTTACCACATATTTGGCATGTAGGTTTGTTGCTAGAGTAATTGAACCTGCCTCATCTGCCTTTGTAAGAACTTCTACCCCTGTAACTGTTAGAGTAGTTTGAAGAGAACCGTCCTCTAATATATAACCATCAAAGGTTCAGAAGTCATCCTAAAAAATAAAAACTTACAAATAATCCTGATATAAAACTTTTTTTTAAAACATCACCCTTCATTCTATTCAGCTTTATCAGTAATACTATTGCTTATTTATTCATTCGAAGTATTATGAGATCTATCCACCTTGTGTAAAAATACCAAAAGTCTTATCACTTTGGTAAAAAGAATTCAAATTATAAAGAATATCACTCATTAATGTGCGTGTATGGAAAATATATATTTTTTTTATTAAAGAAAGGTTTTGGCCGATAGAGGTTTTAACGAGGTAAGAGTAAAGATAATATTAGAATGGGAGCAATACGAATTATAGGAGCGGTGCCAGGATAAGTTCAGACGATACCATGATTTATGCCTCCACCAGTTTTTCCACCTTACCCATGTTATATACCAAACAATTATTTGAGATGACTTTATCAATAGGTATGCCCCAGGTTAAAAATAAGTCTCAACGAGATATTCATAATATCATGTCCAAAGGAAACAACTTAATGATATAATTGGGTGGAATCATGTAGTTCCACAATAACAACCAGGATATATAACCCAAAATTCATCTAAACAGGTGAGCATACCGAAGGATAAAACTAAATCAAAGGTATTAAACACGAAAGACAAAGAACCACATAAAAACGATGCTCTGGACTTGGCTAAATAAATGTCTAACCAATATAAAAATTAAGGTAAAAAGGTAACTACAGCACAAGAAGTGAAATAAGAACAAATTAACGGCTGAGAGGATCATTCGTAGAACTAAAATAATAACCAGTGTCGATCTATG
This sequence comes from Limnanthes douglasii subsp. nivea, assembly GCA_036936605.1. Taxonomy (NCBI): domain Eukaryota; kingdom Viridiplantae; phylum Streptophyta; class Magnoliopsida; order Brassicales; family Limnanthaceae; genus Limnanthes; species Limnanthes douglasii. The sequence continues at coordinate 181,953,477 of JAUPFV010000002.1, forward strand.
GGAAAATAAAAGATTATATCAAGTAAAATCGACCTAGAAATTGTTCTGACCAAAGGAGAACATAGAAAAAATGAATATTTTAAGTTCAACGGTGACACTGGTCTCTTAAATAAATATTGTAGGGTTTTACAATATCAATTCCAAGTCTTGATAGATGAATTCAAATTAAAGAAGTTCGTTAAAAATAAAACAAAGGGTAGATATATCATCTTCATATAATATAATATTGGGCCGGTCATGGCTAGAATATGTGCATTTTATTGTTTTTATAGTACACCAATTTATAAGATATCATATAAATGGTATAGTGACCGTAGTAAGAGAAAACTAAAATCAAAGAGGAAAATACTATGCAACATCTTTAACTCTCAACACCTAGAAACCAAAGAAAGAAAAGTTTATTGTGGATGAAGTAGATGAGTCTAGAGAAGGTCCTCTTCCAGTATAGGGCGAGGAAGAGACGGATGGAGTTATCATGGAACAAGAGTAAACCTTGAAGACCGGCCGAAATATACCCAGTGATCTTAGGTACAAAATTAAAAAAAAATTGCAAAATAAATTAGATCTGTTTTTGTGGAGTACACATGATATAACGAGAGACCATGTCTATGTAATATATCACTAGTTAAATATCAATAATAATTTTAACCAATACTACGAAAAACTTATACTTAACAAAAAAACTAAGGCCATTATTGCAAAGATAGACATATCGAAGACCGTATGACACATAAAAGAGTCTTGTTACCCATTATGGACATAAAATAATGTATTGGAAAAGAATAGAAATAGATGTGTAGAATGTGGCTAGACTTCACATACCTAAATACGCATATACAACGGACATTTTCAACTTCCAAGAATTTGTCAACTCGTAGACGTAAAATCAGGAAACATAATGTTATCCCTTATAGATATTTTTTCAGAGGATATAACCAAATTTAAATGAAAGAATAAGATCAATTACACACGACATTAATTACCGACAAAGGGTTACATTGATATAGAGTAATCCTTTTTAGATTAAAAACTACCATAACAACTTATCAAATGTTGGTAAATAAAATATTCCTAACTTATGTATATAGAAACATACAAGCCTATATTGATGACATATTGGTAACAATCCTACATGAAGAAGACCATCTCACATACCTTGTGGAGATGTTCAACAACCTTAGACACATGTATCTTAAATTAAATAAAGAAAAATACACCTTCACTGTTCGGTTTGGAAAGTGTATATGATACATGATGAGTGAAACAAAAGTAGAAAGAAATCAAACATAACTCTCCATCCTAGCATCAATAAGGATTCAAAAAAACATAAAATAAGTCTAATTTATAATGGGAAGGTTGGCAACACTCAACAGTTTTTTGTCACAAAATTCAGACAGATTTCAACCATTCTTCCAAGTATTAAAAAAGCAAAACAAATATAGGTGGACTTCGAAATATGAAAAGAAATTCCATAACATCAAAAAGTTCATGGCTTCACAATGAGTATTAACGAAACCTAAGAAAATAGAAATATATTATGGTTGTATTTTTCAGTATCAGACTATGCAGTCGTCATAGTTTTAATTGGCGACGATTGAAGGTAGTCCAAAGTTGTATACTATGTAAGTTAATCTTTCCTAGCAACACAAACAAGATATTTAAAATCATAAAAAGTAGTTATAACATTGGTAGTAGTGGCTAGGAAAATGAGACCATACGTCAAAGCACACACTATAATTGTGAACATCTTTTACTTCTACGAAGTGTATTGCGAAATCTTGATGTCTCAAGAAGATTGGAAAAGTGTTCAGTAGAATTAAGGGACTGTGATATCGATTTTAAACCTTAAACGACAATAAAAGCTCAAACATTAGCCAATTTTTATTAACAAAATTCTAGTATTAAATGCCAATTATCACAAACAATGATTCAAAATACCTAACTCAGTAACATCCTCAGTAATTCAATTAATTAGAATAATTGAAGAAGACGAATTAAAAGCTTAAGACCCTAAAAAGTGGGAAAATCAACCATTTCATCGGTATAAATTATATTACAGTTAGTTATCGATAGAAAGGCAGCCTCGGACAGAGAGAAAGACATGTCAAGAGAAATAATATGAGCACCTTCTGGAGAATCAATGACATCGTGAGGAAATATATAAATATCTTCCTCCACACCAATCTTCGAATCAATATTTTAACTGAACAAAGTATTCTTCATCATTGTTGGCTCACTTCTATCGCTTTGGGAAACCCTAACAATAATTACATTACCAGCTTTCACGGAAGCTAATATAGAAGCTTCACTATCAACATGAAGAGTTGATTCTAAAGTTGACTACTTTGAACTCTTAGATCCATGCCCAACCCAAGTAACACCAAACCAATGGTTCACACTTCTGTCTGTAATCATGGCTTCTCGCTTGTCAAAGATTCCGATCAGCATCAAAGATTTCATATCTTTGACCAAATTATCCAAGGGACCAAAGCTTTCATTTTACTACCTTACATTGGACGATAACCTAAAAATCATCGACGACCTTTTAGAAGCGGACAAGTTGTGGAAGCAGAAGTTCATTTTCATCTCAGGAGCATAAGAAAACGGTAGAGAAATATCGAAACCAATTCATCAAGATTGAACCTCTTCTGGAGGAGTAGCCGTAAGTATTGTAATATTATCGTTCTAAATAAAATTTCTTAACTTTTGTTTCCCTTATTCATTGTCAAGTTATATGTTCTTATAAGAAATTTCGAGGTGTTATGGCATTCGTCAAGCAAGATGCAAAGATTATTCATTAAACTTTTCGTTTGGGCTGAGGCAGAATGGAACAATGCTTTCCACACAGGCTTCGAACCCATCAATTTTCTCAACAGCCACTTATTTCTGATCACACCTAGATCCTTTCCTCTCAAAAACTTGATGGAGCAAACCCAATCCTCGATAATCTGTTAAAAGGTTGGTCCATCCCGACTACAAAGTGTTTTTACCCATCTGCAACAGATCATATAGCCACCTTGCTCAAAATAAAAAGGCCAAAAAGAAAAAAAAGGAAGCTAACATATCTGGATGCTAGCCTTTTCAACAAATCTGAAGCCTAAATATTCAAAAATAAAAACAAAGGAGAGTACACTTTCGACCATCGAAGAAGGAACAGATGGAGAACCTTCTCCAAAAAAGAATAAAACAGTTACTCCTTTGAAAAATAAAAATTCCATCAGTCCCTACAAGAAAAGGAAGAAAAAGACAGTTTCAACCATTGAAGACATATTATCTAATGACGATGAGGTCATAGTTGTTAGGAATCAACAAATTCCTCAAAAGGAAAAAGAAACAACTGGTGAAGATGCTGCAATTGCTGTAGGAGATAATCAAAATGACGATCACTTTGATCCTGATAGTTTCATCAACTTTAATGAATCACAAAAACTTATTGGAGAAGAGGATCCTATCATTCAAGAAGTTCAAACTCGCCTACGAAACTTTGGTAGAAAATATGCCCCCTCTACCTTCGAAGAAACATCTCTTAAAATTATTCTGCCTACTGCTCCTACTACGTCTTTAGATCTCATCCCTCGACCTAACCCATTGAGTTTTCCTCATATTCCACCAAATCCAGACGTCCTTGCTGCACTTCAACCATTTTCCAATCTCAAAACTGCAGGGGGAACACTTACTCAAGAAATTGAGGCTTCTCAAACTCGTCTAAAACAACTGGCTAAGGATATGGTTCGTTACAAAGGAATTGCTGAAGCTGAAAAATAGTTGAGCGAATTTTTTTGCAATCATATAGCCGATCAATTTCATGGATTCGAAGTGGCAAGATCTGAGCTTATCAGACGGCACTTATTTGTCAAAAGGCATTTACGAGGGCAACACCAAATCGAGAAAGAGAATCTGAACACTTCACATCAAGAAGAGATAGATCGACTCAAAGCTAAACACCTTAAAGACTTAGCTGATGAGTAAGAGAAGTTCAGTAATCTTCAAACTACTCTTTCCAAAAGCGAAGTAGAAAATAAAAATTTGACCAATGAGATAGCCATACTGAAGACTGGTTTTGAGAAGGAAAAATAACTTGCCATAACTGCTGCAGAAGATTAATGTTCCAAGGACATGTTGGCAGGTATCAACAGTGCTAAAGAAGAGAAGGCCATCACCCTTCTTCGAGAAATTCACGCAAGATATCCTAAGCTAAACCTTTCTAGCTTCTGGAATGACATTCTTGTCAAACAGTGCCCCAACAAAGCCTTTGATCCTGCCCCAAGTTCATCATCTGAAGAAGAATCATCCGAAGAGGAATCATCCGAATGATTCTACTATCCTTTGAATTTATGTTATCTTTTTGTATTTGTCATATTAGTACCATAACCCTTGTGCCCACCAAATTATTCTAAATGACAAAGGTTTTTACTTTACCTTCATATTTTTCTCCGAGGTATGTTTACGTTTAACCTTTATTTATATTAACCATTCGAAGTTAAAACATAATAAAATATTTTAAATAATTATTACAAGGTGTAACTCCTAAAATGTTATAGTGCCTTGAATGAACGTGGAACATCTAAATTCATAGTGCGTTTATTATACGTAGCACTTCGAATATCACAGTGCCTTTATTGAACATAGCACTTTGAATATCACAATGTATTTTTTGAACGTAACACTTCGAATATCACAGTGCATTTTTTGAACGTAGCACTTCGAATATGGTTGTTTTTTCAAAAAGTGTATTCAACACTTTGGAACATTCTACTCTTGATCAACCTCAAAGATGATCAATCTTTGATCAGATATCAAAATAGTTTTAATAAACACTTGTAAACAACCATTGGCCAAAAATTCATATTATTGATAATTTTGAATATGTACATAGCACCTCGTTAAAACCTCCATGGGCCAACAGGGTAGGAAAGAGTGATTTAATCAATCAAAAGAAACAAATTGGAAATACAACATAGTTATTCCCAATATAACTTCATATGCTGTATATTCCACGGGTGCTGAAGCATCCTCCCCTCATTATCACAAAGGTGATAAAACCATGGCTTTATCCTTTTAACAACCACATAAGGTCCTTCCTAATTTGGGGCCATTTTTCTGAAGCTCTTCTCCTTAGTATGCAAAAATACTTTCTCAAAACTTTATAACCTATTTTCAACTCCCTTATTTTTACATTCGAATTGTACCGATTCCTCATAAGAGTTTGGTAATGGATTACATCTAAATGAGCTCGAACTCTTTTCTCATCAATCAAATCTAAATTTGCTCTTTTAGCTTCATCATTGGATCTTTCAGAAAATTAGGTTATTCAAAAAGATAACATCGCAGATTCCACAGGGCTGACAACATCCATTCCATATACTAAAACAAAAGAAGTTTCTCTAGTAGCTTCCCTATGAGTTGTTCGATAAACCCAAAACACTTCTTGCAAATAATTTGACCATTTTCTTGCTGCCTCTGTTAAATCCCTCTTCAGGCCTTCTAAAATAGATATGTTTGTCACCTCCACTTGTCTATTTTCTTACGGATGAAAATGTATTGAAAAACATTGTTGAATCCCCTTTGAAGCGCAGAATGAAGTTATTTCTTTATTATTAAACTGAGGGCCATTATGCGTGGTAATTTTTTGAGGTACTCCAAACGACAGCAAATACTGTTTACAATGAATTTAATCACATCATTTTCTTTCGTTCCAGATAATGGTTCTCCCTCTGCCCATTTTGTAAAATAGTCTACTATAACAATTATCATTTACCGTCCTCCAGATTTCATTGGCAAAGGCCCCACTAAGTCAATTCCTCATCTATCGAATGGTATTGATTCGGTAATAGACATAAGTGGAACTTCCGACTTATGAATAGAATTAGAAAACCTTTGATTAGTATCACAACTTCAAACCAAATTTTTGGCATCGTTCATGATCATAGGCCAATAGAAACCTGCAAGCAAAACTCGACAAGATAAAGCTTTAAACCCACAATGAGTCGATCCTTCTCCATCATGCAACTCTGATAAAACTTCCTGTGATTCTTGCCTATTCAAACATCGTAATAATGGCCTACTTAATGCTTCCTTATACAAAACTACATCCAAAACTATGTATCTAAAAGCTTTGCCTCGCAATGTTTTGGCCAATTTCACATTGTCAGGCAGTGTTCCTCGAATAAAATAAAATAAAATATCAGTTTGCCAATCTTCTTAGACTACATCTGTAATGACATATAATTCCTCCATATAATCACACTGGTCTTACTAGGTCAAAATCGAAGGACTCTCTTGTAGTAAGATCCAAAGATACGCTTCTTTATAAGCGATATTTGCTAACGAATCAGCCACTACGTTACTTCCTCGACTTATATGTTCCACAACAACATGATCAAATAATAACATCAAGTTTTGAAGCTCTCAAAGATACAAAATTAAGCGATCTTTTTTTGCTTCTGAATTTCCAGATACTTGATTTGCTACTAATTGACAATCTATCTCCAATCGCACTGATGTTGCTCCACATATCTTTGCAAGTCTCAAACCAGTCAAAGCAGCTTCATATTCAGCTTCGTTATTCGAGGCGTGAAAACCAAATTTGATAGACTGAAGCATTGTTTCTCCAGATGGAGCAACTAACTAAACTTCAGCGCTGCATCCTATAACACTAGATCCACCATTTGTTCAAACAACCTACATCAAATTTACTGGTAAAACATCTTTATTGTCTTCTGTTTCTGATTTTCTCGAATCAAATTCAATGAGAAAATCTACTAAAGCTTGAGCTTTAATTTTCGTTCGAGCTGTGAACAAAATGTCATAATCTCCCAACTCAACTGACCACTTGGTCATTCTCCCTGAAATATCAGGACGTTGAAAAAAAAAAATTAAAGGGAAATGAAGTTCAAACTTCAATGGTATGGGCTTGAAAATAAGGGCGCATCTTTCGAGCAGCCACCACCAATGCTAATGCTAACTTCTCGAGCTTCAAATATCTATTTTCTGTCGCCACCAAACTTTTACTGATATTGTACACCGGCTTCAGATTCCTGAATATTGGCTTATTAATACTGCACTTACTACAAAATCCGATACTGCAATGTATAAAAAGAGTTTTTCTTCACTTCGAGGCTTTGATAAAATCTATGGTGATGATAACAAATTCTAGATGCTTGTAAACGCTGCTTCACACTCCAAAGTCCACTCAAATTTATTTGACCCTCGCAACACTTGAAAGAAAGGAAAACATTTATCAGAAAATCTAGAAATAAATCTATTAAGTGCTGTTAACTTTCATGTCAAAGCTTGCACTATTTTGATGGTTCGAGGTGAATTTATTACAACTACAACTTTCAATTATTCTGGGTCAGCTTCTATCCCTTTTTCACTGATGACATAACCCAAGAACTTCCATGATCGAACTCCAAAGTACACTTCTCAAGATTAAGCTTTGACTTTATTGCCCCCAGATTAAAAAATGTCTCATCTAAATCTTCCAAATGTGCATTATCCACTAAGCTCTTTACCACCATGCCATCGATATATACCTCCATGTTTCTTCCAATCTGCGTGTCAAATTCTTTATTCATTAATCTTTTATAAGTAGCTCCAACATTTTTCAATCCAAAAGGCATAACCTTGCAGCAATGTAAACCTCTGTCAGTTATGAAGGTCGTACACTATTGGTCCTTCAGATCTATTTGGATCTGATTATATCCCGCAAAAGCATCAATGAAAGTTAATATTTTATTTCCCGAAGTGGAATCAATCAATTGGTCTATTAGAGGAAAATGAAATGGGTGTTTAGGAGAAGCTCGATATAAGTCTGTAAAATCCACACATATTCTCCATTTTCCGTTCTTCTTCTTGACCATTATTGGATTCGTCGTCCATAAGGGGTACTGCGACTCCTTATATGTCCGACCCTGGATAAAAGATCCACTTTAGAAACAATTGCTTTTGATATTTCTGATGAAAATGCCCTTCTTTTCTGAATTATCAGCTTCACCTTTGAATTAACAGCTAAACTATGGCAGATTACTTCGATCGACACACCCATCACATTCTCCATTTTCCAAGCAAAAACCTCCAAATTATAAGACAAAAATTGTAACAGTCGTTGACATAGAACTGAGGTCAGTAAGGTTCCTATTCGAAGTGCGTTTCCCTCAGAAAAATAATACTCCTTAATTTTCTCACTTACTTTCAAAGACCCTGGGGTTTCCCTCGGATCGTCAACCCTTTCATCCAAATCTGAGGTTAACCTTTCTAAATGTTATTCATTCATCATATCTCCACTGCTGGATCTCCGAATCCAAAGTGCAGCGGCATAGCATTCTCTTGCAACTTTCTGATTGCTTCGAACGACTCTCACACGGTCTCCGACCACGTATTTAAAACATTGGTGTACTGTCGATACAACCCCATACATTTTTGACAACCAAGACCTTCCAAAAATAGCGTTGTAACTTGTGGGACAGTCCAACACCATAAAGAGCACTTGAATTTTCTTCATGAAGGTTCCCTTTCCTAAACTCACCTCCCCCTCGAATTCTCCTATTACCCATATTGTCACACCAGTAAAACCAATGATAGTGTGCTCTGACTAAGAAATTCTAGGATGATTGCGCATCTTGTCATATGTTGCTTTGAAAAGTACATTTGCAGAAATCCCGGTATCTATGAGCACATGTCTAATTTCAACACCAGCAACTTTTGCCCCATTAACTACCGCGTCCTCATGCGGCCCCGCAGTACCTCGCAAATCATCCTCATCGAACAAAATAAAATAAATATTTTTCCTGTCATACAAACAAGTGAACATTTTTCCTTCAATATGATTTGTCGAATTGACAACATGTCTCTTGGAGTCATGTCCAATATCATTGTGATATCTGTAAAATTTATTGTTACGTTCCTCCTTTGACATGTTGATTGGTGCGGGTTTCCTAAAATTCACATAACTCTTAGTTTTAATAAAACTTGCTGCCACACTTTCTAGTTTAATTCGCATAATACTACGACATTATCCACTCATTCGGCCTTGGCCTGTTGTAGGTGTAAGATGGGGCTTGATTCAGATATCCTCCAGTCCGATGTGGTAAATTGTTATTCTGTAGATGCGCCTACTGATTAGAATTTGAAGATTGCCCTTGGTTATGGGAAACATGTCCTGAATTATTTAGAACGGTAACTGGTCATCCTCGGACACTTGTTGATTCTTCAACTTTAGTTTGATCTTCAACCTAAGCCATTAATGCTCCAAAATGCGCAACTGTGATTCCTTTATACAAAACTTTTAAAATACACAAAGCTTTATTTTTTTTCCAAAACATCTTAACAATGACAATATTAAATTTTTCCGATATAGAATTCCACCAAAGACATCCAACATCGTTTCATACTCAACTTCATTATTGGTAGCAGCAAACTTGAATTTATAAGCTTCCTTAATTTTGTCTTTGTATGAAACCATCAAAACAATACCGGCACCACTACTACTTATACCCGAAGCATTATTAGCTCAAATAACCAACTATTGGTCTGGTAATTCAACTTATGTTGACTTATCTTCTTCTATATCAACTTTTTCTTCCTAGAACTCATTAATAAAATCGATCAAGGCTTGAGTTTTCATTGTTGTTCTCGACTCAAATTGTATCTCATACTCACCTAACTCAATCGACCACCTTGTTAATTTTCTATTGATATCTATTGATATCAATTTTTTTAAGGACGTTCTTTGAAGGAAAATAAATTCACACAATTATAACGTGAGGTTGAAATTAAGATCGAATTTTCCTCATAGTTACAACTAAACCAAGATCTAATTTCTCAAAGCTTAAGTTTTTGGTTTTAACATCAACCAGTAACTTGCTCACATAATATATCAGTATATGAATTCTACCGTTTTCTTTAATAAGAACAACACTAACAGCAAAATTTGAAACCGCCAAATACAGATATAAGGACTCTCCATCCTTTGGTGTCGAAAACATTTCTGGTAAAGTTAAATACTTTTTCAAAATATTAAGCTCTAAATTTCACTTACCATCCCAAATGTATTGCTTAGCTTATTTCAATATATAAAAGAATAAATGGCTTACATCCGACGCTCTAGAAATAAACCTTGACAATGTCGTAAACAAACATGTTAACTTTTAAATATCCTTCATAGACTTCGGTAGAGACTTTGCTAATAATGCTTTCAACTAATTCAGATCGACCTTAATTTCCATTTTACTTATCACAAACCAAAGAAACTTTCCAGATTTAACCCTCAATGAACATTTCAATAGATTCAACTTTAGATTATATTTTCTCAAATTATTAAAGGTTTCAAATAACGCTAATACATGATTTTTTTTATTGATTTCAATTATCATATCATTTGTCTAAGCCTCCATATTCCAACTTCTTGAAAAAATAAGATTCACAAGCGTATGATAAGTAGCTCTAGTATTTTTCAAACCAAATGACATCACTTTATAACCATATATTCTACTATTAGTCATAAATAATTTAATATCTTCATCATTCAGATGCATCTTAATCTAATTATACCTTGAATACGCATCCATGAATGAAAAATACTTATGACCAGCCATTGAATCCAAAAGCTGTTCAATTCCAGGCAAAAGGAAAATATCATTCGAGCAAGCACAATTAAAATTAAAAAATCAACTAAAATTCGCAACAACTTATTGTTTTCTTAATCACCACCAGATTTAATTCTTTCAATATGCCCATTGTTAATATCCTATCAACTTGTTTAACTATAGCCTCATATTTTTCCACCGGAAATAAATGTTTTATGGCAGATTGGCCTTAGCCTTCTATCAAGGGCTAACTTGTACAAGATAACCGACTTACTCACTCTTGTTACAACAAATTGATTCATGCAAAAATATCAACATTCATTTTCAAAAAATCTACAGACTCTTTCTTGAAACCTTCATATAACAACCCACCAATTTAACTACGATTCCATCATCTAGAACCAAATACATTAATTCCTCCACTGCTCGTGTTTCGTTCATATAATCGCATGGATCATCCACTTCACATTCCTTAAAATTCATCAAAGGTTCATTGCTTTCAGCAATCGGTACATCACTTTATTAATTATGTGATTGTTATGGGATAATAAGGAGCCAATGATAAATCATAATAGTCTCCAGCTGTCATTTAGCTTCCTCTAATAACCTCAATTTTCCCACTTACAAAATACTTAAGATATTGATGGTAAGACGATGCAACAACTTCCATCCTTTGCAACCAAGGTCACCCTAAAATGTATTGTAAGAAATTTTAGCATCAAGAATCATAAACAATATACTAAGAACTTTAATCCTGAAAAACCTCATAACTTCTGGTTTTTGGAAAAATGATGCTCCATAGATAGCCACAAATTCCTAAAATATACCAGTTAAAATAGTGGATGAGGGGTGAACTTCACAAACCAAGGCTATAATTCTTAAAACTAAAATATTTTGTGTTGCGCTGCTGTTGAAATATTCTTAGTCTTAGGGTGGATATTCAAACACGAGGAATACTACTACTGGAATAATTTCTTGATGGCCATTGGGGTCAAATCTTCTGGCAAAAAACCTGTGTTTTTAGACATACCTCTTTGAAGATCGTTGAAGTCACATGTATAGTGTTGGAAGCAAAGGTTGTTAATGATCCTTTTACTAAAATTATGGACATCAAGACAGCTAAAAAAGTGAAATTTAATCCATCATAAAGCCAATATAGTCATTCCTCAATCTAAGATGACTCTTCAAAAACTTTATCTTCCAGCGTCCCGTTTGGTAATGTTTCTCACCCAAAGATCAAGGTGGGTCATGTTGAGGTTTATACCTCTAACTTTTAGTTGTTGGGGATAAGCATAACAACTAGGGTCACTTGGCCATAGATCCCTATTTAATTTCCCGAATGAGTATTATTATCACTGAACTTCGTCCTTAATTTGTTGAGAAGATGCATCCTCATGTTGGGGAGAGGAATGGTAAATTTATTGGGACTTCTATTGCATTGGGAAACCATAAGAATAAAAAGACTAAAACTTTGCCTACTTAGACTGGCTAGCCAAAGATGTAAATAAGAAAGCATATGGTCGGAGAAAAGAGGTAAAAAGGTTTAAACGATGACAACTTTATTTTGTTAAATGATCCATGATAAAGAAAATAAATATTTTTTGGCCAATTAGTTATGAGTGTGCACTATATATTATGGTTAACACCATAGTAGAAGAAGTTTCCTTACCCCAAACCATTATTTTTAAGGATGGTAATGTTGATACAAGTCCTCTTAAACATGTGACTGATGTCTCAGACATGCCCAAAGCTATAAATTTAGGAGCTCCAACAGAGGTAACCCTTGTAAAGAAGTTTATCCATTGTTAATTAGATTATGCTCCTACTGTGGTGACTAATTCTTTTCTGAGGCAACAATGGGCAAAAGTTTTTGGTCACTTAGTTGATTTGGTATGTTTGAGAGGTTTGTCAACTCATCTTTGCTCATCGTAGTTGGACATTGATGTGAATATTTATGCCTTGAATATATATATTTTTATGATTTTTATTAAGTTTATTATTATTTTAAGATTTTTTTCAATGTTTTTGTGTTGGTACACAAATTATGCCAAAGCTTTGTTCCAACAATTTTGGATCTTCAACCTTTGGTTGAAGCTATACAAATTCTTTTTGGAGTAGTCAAGAAGTTAAATTTGTATCTATTGAAAATGAGAAATGTATGAATGCTAAGATTCATGCTAAAAGCAAAGCTTAAACATGTTTGTAAGCTAAGCTTGAATCTATAATGTAGACTTTTACTGAAACAATGAATAGTTTAAAAGTGTCCTGAAAGTTGGGAAATAACTTAAAGGGCTTTTTAAATTTGTATACCATGGTTGTGATGAGAGTGTCAGAACAACTAGAAAGGGTTGTTGTCCATCTTAAAGAGGAAAAATAATTGATAGAAACGAAGAGCTTAAGTAATGAATATAACTAAAAATGGATGGAAGTTTCTCAGATGATGATGAAGCTTTATGAATCCAACTTAGTGCTTGAAATTTCATGGAGAGTTTCCAAATGTCGATCTTGATTATTTATGGAACAATGTCTTAATTAATTAATTGATTAATATAATATATTATTTGAATTTATTTAAGTAAAGGTCATTTCACTATAATATTTGAGATAAACAATGATCATGTCGCTGCAGTCAAAGCTGGAAATGATTATCATTTTACAGTTGAGACCAAAACTGTTGTTGGGCTTTCTCTTGTGATCTATGTTGGTCCACTGGAAGTTATTGTTGTTTCTGGAAAACCGATTCCTTAAATTAGTTTTTGTTTTTTTCTTATATTTTTGTACTTACTTTTCCATAAGGAAAACATTTTTTAACCCAAGTCCTTAGAAGGCCATAGCATTTGATGTATGAGTATTTTATTATTATTATTATTATTATTTCTTTATTGGTTTCTATTTTTTTCAATGAGTTCCTACTTTTGACTGTACATTAAAACAAAACTGGCATTTGGATACAAGTTGAATGTGTCTAGTTTTGATTATAGAATCAATTGGAATTTTTTTCAAGAGTCTCAAATCAAGGAAAAAGAATTTATTTTGAGTTATGTTATCCCATAATTTTTCAAATAAAGAAGAACTAAAATGACTGGTTTAAGGCCCTGCAAGATATCTTCTAAACTGAAGTTTCCATTGTTAGATAAGCTCCAAAGAATTTTGTCTTTAACATTTCCTATGATTTTAGTTTTAAGTACTAGATTAATGTTGAAGCTTGTAAGAGATTTTAGTAGTTTATTGACATTCCATCCATTGTTTTCCCAGAAGGAACAGACCCGAATGCCCTTAAACCAACTATCATTTGAGTTATGATCCAGCTTGATTAGAGGGTTAAAGCCATACCAGTTGTCTAACCACAGATGAACTTTACCTTCCTCCAACTTCCACTTGATTTTCTCTTCTACAAACTCTTTAATATCAGCCAATTTCTTCTATGTTAAAAATTCTTTTTTGAGTAGTTTATTTGCAGTGGATACTTTCATTTGCAGTAAATGTTGTGTATTAGTCTAGCCTACAATGTGTTGTTTTCTCTAAAATTTATCCATAATTTGCAAGCAAAAGCTTTCTGAATATCTTGCAGCCTTCTAATGTTTAATCCTCCTTCTTTATATGATTTACAGATGTTTTGTCAAGATGACCAGTGGATTTTAGTTGCTTCATTTGATGAACCCCACAGGAACATGTTCAACAACCTTTCTATGTTGGTGATGACAGAACTTGGTAACCAACAACTTTGGAGCCAATACTGTGGGATTGGCATTAAACGGTGTTTATCAAAGTAATTCTGCCTCCAAAGGAAAGAGCTTTATCATTCCAACTTTTTATTTTAGCTTTGATCGTTTCTAGCAAAAGATAGTAGTTTGATGCTTTGTTGTGAGAACCGAGAGTAACTCCAAGGTAAGTAGTTAGTAAATTGCTAATATTAAATCTAGTTCGGATAGCTAAAGAGTTCATTTGGTCTTGAGTCAAGTTTGATGCAGTAATGATATTGGTTTTCTCTTTATTTAGGGACTATCCTGAGACTTCTTGATAAATCTGCATAAAATTACCAATATGCTGCAAAGAAGATGATAAACCATTAGAAAATATCAGTAGTCATCAGCAAATGAGAGAATAGGAATTATTAAGTTACTTCTAGTTGAATATCTAAGAGATTTTTCTTTTATAAGAAGTTTATGTAAGCCCATTAACAGGATAGCCTCAACAAGAATGAACAGACTAGGGAACAGAGGGTCCCCTTGTCTGATTCCTCTTTTCATTTTGAAAAAGCCAACATATTCACCATTTATAAGAATTGAAACTTGAACAGACTTGATAATATTAGTTACTAAAATAATTACTATGTTGCTGAAACCATAACATTGTAGAACACTTAAGATAAAACAGTGGGAGAGTTTATTAAATGCCTTGGAAATGTCCACTTTTATGATTATGTTGCCAGCCTTTGTTATTCTGTTGATGTCATGTATCAGTTCCTTTGCAATGAGGATTTTCTCATGAATCAGCCTTCCTTTAACATATGCTCCCTCAAACTCTGAAATTAATTTAGGTAGAAGAGAAGATAATTTGTTGTTTAGCGGTTTACACATTATTCTATAATGCATTTATACAGAGACTTATTGGTCTGAACTGGTTCCAAAATTGAGAAGCTTCAACTTTAGGAATTAGACAAATTCCAGTAGCTAGGATACCCTCTGGGATAGCTTGAACTTGGATGAATGATTCTATATCATTGCATAGGTCTAGCTTAATAACATGTCAGCAAGTAGTAAAAAAGTGTCTGATAAATCCATCAACGCCTGGAGCTCCTTCTGAGTTTAGGATCTGTATTAAACTCCAAATTTCATGTTCTGTAGGTACAACTAAGATAAAAGCATTGTCATTGTTTTCAATAAGTTTATGGATATCATTAAATATTCCATTTTCTATATACTCATCTTGTTGATTGAGATTAGAATAAAAAGTAGATGCTAAATTTTTTAAAGTAATCTTCTGCAGAAGCTTTGATAGTTTCTTTATCAGAGATCCATTCATTTTGAAACTTTATACCAGACACTTTAGATTTTCTCCTTTGCATTTTAACAAAGTTATGGTATAAATTTGTGTTTTGATCGCCATCCTGGAGTCAGTTAGAATAGTATTTATGTTTCCAAAACTCTTCCTCCATAGTGAGGGAAATGAGATGTTCTGCTCTAGCTTTCTCCATAGCTATTTTGTCTTCTTGACTGTTATAATTGAATTTTTTTTGTTCAAATAGTTTTACATTGCCTTCTGTTTGATTCACCTTGTCAAAGATGTTTTTGAAGTGAGTTTTGTTCCAACATTTCATAGCTTCTTTCAATATTTTTAACTTTTTCCAGAAGATGAATAGAGGGTATCAATTCATTGGGGCTTTCCAACTGGTCTCAAAAATGATCAGGAACTCATCATCTAATGTCCAAGCATTAAGGAACTTGAAACTCCTAATGAGATTGTCTCTTTCTTTAGTTAAAGATACACACAAAGGGGTTTGATAAGAGCACGTTCTTGCCATGCGCACCACCTTAATTTCTGCAAAGTAATCAGTCCAAGCCTGATTAATGAGAATTATGTCTAATCGTTTCCACCTTGTCTTGTTAGTCCATGTGTATTGAGTTCTAGAAAAACATGCATCCTCAAGAAAACAGTCTTTGATTGTATCATTAAAGTTATAAGAACTTTGGTTACAATAATTAACACAGCCAACTTGTTCAGAGGGGGATGTTACAGTGTTGAAATCTGGCATTAAAATCCATTCACTCACTGATTCAGCTATATTTCTTAATGTATCCCAAAGGTACATTCTATTTGATCTTTGGAATTTAGCACATATGCATGTAATAAAGAAGTATTTTGCTAATAGACTGTGCTTAATATGAGTATGAACACATTGATCGTTATCTAGGATTATATTTATTTGATAATCAGAGGACCAAAATAACCATATTTTATTAGACATATTAGCAAATAAGTTATGGAGACTTAGCTTTATAAAGAGAGAGACTTAATTTGGCTGCTTTCTACCATGGGTTCATGAATGCATAATAGAGAGATATTTTCCTTATTTATAATTGACTTCAGTCTTCTTATAGTACTATTATTTCCCATACCTCTAACGTTCCAGCACAAAGCTTTAATCATTTAGGATTTATTCTTGTTGGCATTTTTGTCTCTTTAGAACGAAGAGATTGTATTGTAAGTTGTTTGTGATTTTTTTTTACCTTGCCAACTTCAACTTTCTGTTAAGAACCTTTTGAAAACTTGAGTCGGTATCTCTCTTTTTGAAAGTAGGAGTATTGGGGAGGCTGCCTGTGTTATTTTTCTTTGGTGTGATGTATCAAGTGGAATGATCATATGTCATCTCTTCATATAGTTCTTCTGCTTCAAAAGATTTGATAGCTTTCACAATGTCTTCATCCTATTTTTCTTCATCAGCAACATCAGTTATGCTAGTAACATTGTGTTCAACTGGTTTGGGAATTAGATCAAGTATGCTAGTAACATTATGTTCAATAATGCTAGTATCATTATGTTTAGCTGGTTTGAGGCTAAGATCGGTGGCCAATTCATCTGATCTTTTGGTAACTTCCTCAGTTACTTGATTTATATTTTGTGCATCCATTGTTGTTGTAATATTAGCGATTGGATTCTGTACTTGGTCTTCATCTGAATTGTTCTTTAATTTATCATTTGAGTGATGATCAGATGTCTTGGATGATTGAGTTTTTTTTTAAGAAGATTTTCCATGTCCAACATGATAGCTTTGATCATAATATGCAGGAACCAAGCACCATAGTTTTCTCTAATGCCAAGCCACATATTGTGTTGCAATTGCCTTGATATATCCATCTCGACTGAGGCGTAACAAGCATTGTACAATGCTTTATTTTTTGGAGGTATCTAAGATTTAATTGGATTTCCTAACGCTGATGTTGTCGAGTAGATAATATCTTCATTGTACATATTTTCTAGTAGCTTTTCAATCTTAACCCATATCAGAACTATAAGATATTCTTTCTTAGGGCTAAACGAGGGGAGCCACTTTAGAATTCTCTTTGAATGGTGGCGAACAATCTAAGCACTGCGACTCCAAATCTTGTTGATATCATCTTTAAGTGAAAATTATAAGAAGAGATGATGTGGGTCCCATTTTGTATATGATAAATCTCCTTCAAAATTTCTTTCTTTAAAAACTTGTCCAAAATCTGCTTTTTAGGGAGACCTTTTGAGAATTTTCCGATTAATGTGAATGTAGTGCAAGACTGTAGATTTTCAAGGATTTTTCGTTGAATTATAGATCAATATGATCAGTCTTATACTTTGTAGATTATGGCTTGATCTGGTTGTTTAATATCGATTTTGTTGCAGCCTCACGATATGATTTGTTTTCCAAAATTATTATTGCTCTGAAAATACTCTGTTTTAACTAGACTTGGTTATGACTTTCTTTGATTTTCTGCAAGAGATCTACAAAGAAGCTAAAACAGGATCGAGAAGAAATCCTTAGAGGATACTGGAGCTTGAATAGCTGAGAAGCTACAACGATTGAATCGAAAGATTGAATTTCAAGAACTTCGTTTCTTGGAGTAAAAACAGAGGTATTAATAACTTACATGTGCTAATATTATGCACTCTTTTTCTTTTTATTTTTGGTATATGTTTGGTCACATCAACTAAAACAACTCCGTCAACGTTTCTCATATAAATTCATATGAAAAATTGGGTGAGTTACTGGTAAATATTCATTTAAATTTTTTATTACTAGTTAGTATTTAAAATTTACATGTTATTAATAAATATTGGAGCAATAAAACCAAATATAAGTATTTATCAATTGTAAATAAAAAAAATTAAATAAACAAAAGTTTTTTAAAACCTTTTCATCTTTTTTTTAAATATAAAAATAAAAAACTTAAAGCTTATATTTCTTTCAAAATTAAAACTTCCAAATATTCTTTAACACCGATTGTCCCACTAAAAAAATTGTACAAAAAAAACCAATTAAAAATAATCTCTCATCTTTTTTTAAGTTAAAAAATCAACCGAAAAAAAATGAGATAAGTTTCTTTTTTTTGTTTTGTAACTTGCATGGTTTATGGTTAGTTTCAAGTGGATTAAAATAATATATATATATATATATATATGTATGTATATGTATGTTCTTTGTTAGGTTTCGAAAAAATATGTGCGTATTGTGATTTTATATTAAACTAAGGTTTGAGAGTATGAAAAGCTCTTTTTATTATTATTTGATGTGTTCGATTTTAGTGATTTGGTTCGAATGTATGATCATGAGTCATATTGTTTGCTATTTTAAGTTCCTATTTGGTTTATTGGGTAGTTCATTCGGTTAGAAGTACAATAATCACCACGTGCCACATCCTTCATGTATATCAATACCACATTTCTCGCTCGATGTAATTATGCATGGCATGTATTTTTTTGCATGTCTCGTGTGCTCATTATATTGGGTCTCACATTTTTTGATGCTTATTATATATGGTCTTGCATAAAAAATATAATGAACATCTTGTCTCGATTCTCAGATGTTCATTTTATATATGTTCATTTTGCATGTCTCGTGTGCTCATTATATTTGGTCTCCCATATGCTTTGCCTTTAAGTTTCTTATCCTCCTATGCATGTGCGAAATCAACTCATTAATATTCCACTTTTCTCGCATGCAGTTATAGGTGGTGAATGAAATGTGAGTCCCTCTATGCATTATTTAGGAATGTCTAAATCGATTGCTTTTAACTTTTGACCAATGATCGACACTTCCAGAATATTATCCTGGATTTTACCTTTGCTAGTATGCTTTTTGGTAGCTAGCTCGATGAGCACACGTTGCATCTCTACCTTCACATTTTTTGTAAAGGTTTTCTCGATCCCCGCGAGAAAAAAACGAGGCAGTGGTAACACTTTTAGGGATAGCCCCACGCAATGCTACTGGAATCCTATGTAACAAGAGCGACATGCACAACTTATTTGATTTCTCACACCTTTCAACTGTCTTTATTTCATTCGGTGTACTTTCTGGACTAATGGGGGATGGTTTGATAGTTGTCAGTGCATGGTCATAATCATATATAGACAAAAACAACAACATATCTTCCTTCCACGATTAAAAGTCTGAACAATCCAAGATGGGTAGACGATTCCCCAATATATTATAACAATTATAAACTATTATAAGAACAAACAACACACAAAACACATTTAACATCTTGACATATAACTGAAAACATATGCATAAACATGGCAAATACATGTAAAACATAAAATTCCCTGATAATAGATAATGGATGGAAAATTGTACTAACATGCAATTTTATGAGTTTGAAGAAAATACGACGATCATCATTTTAATTTCTTAAGTACCAATGAGACCTTCCGGAGGGCCGATGTCACTTACTTAAATTAAAATAACCGTAATTTAATTTTCCAAAGTACGGTGAAACCTTCTGGATAACCGATTTCACCTACTTAAAATAAAAAAAATTGTAAGGTTAAATTTAATTCTAAGTACGGATGAAACCTTATAAAGGGTCAATTTCATCTACTTAAAATTAAAAACAACATAATGACCATTTTTAGTAATTTTCTCATGTTCATGATTAATTTAAACCCAAATGTGAACCTTTTGGAGGGCTGGTAATATTTGAATTTATATTAATCATCGAACCTTTCGAAGCCTGGGATCCATAAGAAAATTAATTTTAATCTTCCGGAGGGCCGATTAAATTAATTTTTTAGTTTCATCTACCGGTCTACGAAACTTTAGTCATGCATCACCATTTAATCATTAAAGCATATACAAATTAATTTACAGATATACATACAATAATTAGCATGCCAAACACATCATATTTGTGAAATAAATCATGTCATACATTTTAAATTAATAAAAAAATCGGTGAACAGTATTTTTAATAAATAGTATTTTAGAAAAAATATTGTTCATCTTTTGAAAAATATTGTTCACTTTCCAAAAAAACAAAAAACAAACTGCATCACATTTTCTGTTGAATAGTGTTTTTGATGAATAGTTTTTTAAAGATCATCATTCAACCTCCGAAAATATTATTCACATACTATTCATATTCTGAAAAAATATTGTTCACAACACTCTTACTGTTGTCATCGTAACAACACTGGATTGCAAATTACCTCACAAGTTGCGATATTTATCCACAATGCTGGCAATTTGTTGGCCATTGTGAACATCACCGGACAACCTTCGATCAACGTTAACATCAGGGGTTAAGCTGTCGATGAGTCGCTGCCCCAATAGTTTGAGTTTATTAAAAGAACAAACATATAATTACATATTATGTTTTTCAATCGAATAAATCAAAACTCATGCTTTTCACAGAGTTTCCAAATCGATGCCCTAATCAGCTCAATCAACACATATTCCAAATGGCATAGATTTTTTTATGGTGAAGAAAACATGTATCAATATATATATATATATCAACACACAATTTGATTATTCTATCGAATCTAAAAAAGGTTTTGCAAGATCTAATACCAATTGTTATACTTTATTTTTTATATCGCATTAAATTAAATATAACAAAACACGGAAAATAAATAATAACCCTTTTCCATATTCACCTAATGAATAAACAAAAACAAGAATACTTACGGGCTTACCTGCAACTTTCCATTTAGTATTCTTTTGTTCATTTTTGTTCTTAAGCGATTATGTATATTAACTTGAGAAAATTGTAGAACGAGTTTGTAAAGAAAGGAAAGGCTTCCAAACACTGAATGAAGCGATCATCTATGTGATTAGGGTTTATGAAACGATTTTGATACCAATTGTTATACTTTATTTTTGATATTGCATCAAATTAAATATAGTAAAACATAAAAAATAAATGGAAACCCTTTTTCATATTCACCTAATAAATAAACAAAAGAAATAATACTTACGGGTTTACCTAGAGCTTCCTATCTAGTATTCTTGTGTTCTTTTTCGTTCTTAAGCGATTATGTATATTAACTTGAGAAACTTGTAGAACGAGTTAATAAAGAAATAAAATGTTTCCAGACACTGAAGGAAGCGACCGTCTTTGTGATTAAGCTTTAGATGATGAAATTTCTAAACTTACCATCTTATTTATAGTCTTTACAATAGGAAGCCCGACATTATCCCATCATTTAATACTTCGGTGTTTCCGGGAACCATAAATCGATAAATTAATAATTCAATTTATATCTCCGATTTATTAATTCAGGCTTAAGAATTGAGATTTGGGCCATCTTTATCACAGTTCCAAATTCAACCTGGTTACCACACTTGATCCCATAACACATTTTTACTCATAAGTCCAATTTAGTTAATTAAATAACTAACTCGATTATTTTTAATTTGGACTTTTTATGACAATGACCGAATATATCTATTTAGTATGTTGGTAAAAATTATTGTCGGTCCATAAATATATTAAATAAATATATTTCAACACATCTAATTGGCCTTTAATTCTTTAATGGATTCGTTTCTTTTACCACGAATTACACTATAATCAATTTCAAATATAAAATATAAAATAGTATAAATATTTAAAGTATAAAAATATATATTATTTTAATGATTATAAATCATAGTTTTTTTTGTATAAAAAGATGGAAATTAATAATAATAAAAATATACAATGGTTTCTAATGGCAATATGGCCATGTTACATTGAAATTCAATCTAGACTAGGAAATTTATTACATAAGAAGAGGGAATTACAAGGGGAGAGAAATTTTAGTGTTGTAAAAGCGATATCTAAGGTCCGAGAGGATCCGGTGGGCGATACTTGAGCATAGAGAAGAGTGGTTGTTGAATATTCACGCATTACGCTATTGCCAGATATGGTAGATGGTAAAGCAAAAAGTAGTGCGCCAGAGAGAGGAATTTATTGTTGGATGTCGGTCGTTTACATGTTTCTTCTATCCAAGTATCCCAGGATGTGGGATGGGATGGTATCAAAAGCTTTCTGTAAATATATTCCCAGATGGAGGTTGCGAAAGGGAAAGTGACCGTAATGTGGTCGAGGGTTTCCGGCGATGCTGAACAGATGACACAATCAGTAGGAGAGTCTAATCCCCAACTAATGAGCTTATCCCGAGTGGACATCTTGTTCTGAATGGCCAGCCAAGAGATGAAAGAATGCCTAGGAATTGAGAACTTGTTCCAGATAAGAGAACTCCAAGAGAATTTGGCCCTAGTGGGGCACTTCCAATGGAAACCAAACTGGGGATCCTGACTCTTTTGCTGGAGGATGCGAGAGAGAACCTGCATGAGATTACAAAAATATATGGGGATATGGGGTGTTATTGGCTGAGACCTCTCTAACCAAGAAAGGAACTCGTAGGATTTTCGTTTATGCCTATAGCAAAAGAGGGGGTAGTAATGCAATGAATAATCCAACCTATCATTTCAATGGAAAAGTCCATCGCATAGAAAGCATCAAGAATCAGCTCCCAACGGACATTATCGAAAGCTTTCATAAAGTCAATTTTTAGCGTACATCTAGGGCCTTTGCGATTGGTTTGGTAGCCATGCAAGAGGTCTTTGGTGAGGGGGATGTTATCAGCAATGGAACGGTCAGGGATGAAAGCTGATTGGGACGGGTCAATAAGATAGGTGAGGGTGGGCTTAAGTTTGTTGGCTAGGATTTTTGATATGATCTTGTAGATGGCATTGCAACAGGAGATGAGACGGTAATCAGAGGGCGATAAGGGGGTGTCAGTTTTCGGGATTAGAGAAATAAGGGTTTTATTCCAATCAGCGTCTATTTTTTGTGATGGAAGAAGTGCTGGATGGTGGTGCATATGTCATGGCCCACAATAGACCATCAAGTTTTGAAGAAACTCGCACTATAGACATCCGGGTCGGGGGCTTTGTCGTTATCAATGTAAAAGAAGACGGCATTAGTTTCGATGTTAGTGATTGGTTTGGCCATATTGGTCTTATCCGAGGGGGGTACAACTTTATTTAGAAGTGATCTGACTCTCATGAATCCAGGATAGCCGGTCGGGCTAGGGAAGCCAAGAAGGTTTTGGAAATGGGAGAGAAAGGTAGACAAGATTAATCTAGGGTTTGAGCTGTATCTTCTCTCACAAGTGGTTACCGAGAGAATTTTATTCCGGGTGCAGCGGGCTTTTATGCTATTGTGAAATAATTTCGTGCTTTTGTCACCCAGTTTGAGCCAGGTTTCTCTGGACTATTGTTTAAGAAAGGATTACTCCGCTCGGCTATATAAGATATAGCTTTTCGCGGTTTCTCTCTCAAAGAGGAGGGAGAGATCAGGCGGGTTGGATGCGATGGCAAGTTGGGCTTGGGCTAGGTTGGATTGGGCATAGTCTATTCTTAGGTTGATGTCACTGAACTCTCTCCTATTGAGGGATTCCAATATGGGCGCAAGGCGGGCTAGCTTAATAACAATAAATTTCATAAGATGGTTGTGGCTAGGGAGGGACCAGCTATTGGAGACTATCTCAAGGAAACTAGGATGGAGGTGCCACATGTTGAAGTATTTAAAAGGTTTGGGTTTGGGGATGAAGGGAGCGGAAAGGAAGAGAATAATGAAGGTGTGGTCCGAAGTGCGGGGGGAGGGGTCAAGGTGGGTGAAAGAGTTTGGGAAGCAATATCAATTTTCCCAGAGGTCGTTAACTAGGGCTCTATCAATTCGGGAAGAGATGGCGTTGTCCAATTGGTGGTTAAACCATGAAAATTGGAAACCTGCAGTTCAGAGATCATCAAATTTGCAGTTTCGCCAGCAGTCGTTAAAGGAATTAATAGAGTTGTTCCAACGAGAGCCTCCGTTGGATCTTTTGTGGGGGCTGCAGATAGTGTTAAAGTCCCCAAGAACTACCTAAGGGTAGGAGGTCGGGGTCTGGGCTATAGATTGGAGGTCGCTCCAAAGGGGGAGACGGTCGGGGGGGAGAGGGGGGGGGGTCATTAAAGCCATAGATGGTAGTGGCAAAAAAATGACTTTTTTAGAAATCCAAGTATCCATACAATGCAAATGCGACATATTGGTGGTCTTGGTTTGTTAGTGGTGAAGTTCCACCAATGGAGCATGACTTTCATAATAGGGTTTATGTTATTAACATTAACCTTCGTTTCAAGTAAGCAAATGATATTGATGCTATTTGAAGAAAAAAAATCCTGAATGTTCTTTTGGCGGATGGGATCATTGAGACCACGAATATTCCAACATGCAATTTTCATAATTAACACATATTTAAAGATTAATGAAAAGATTAGAACTAAACATTTGGGGGGGTTGCCCCATACATACTCGACTTTAAATTCGATGATCATTGGTTGATTCGTGGAAAGGTGATTTCTACGGGTGATGCTTCTCTATCGGGTGGTCTTAACTGGCCGGCGGCTGAGCTGTTGTTGGCTATAACCTGGCTTTTCGTTCAAGCTCTTCTGATAGTTATGATGTGAAGGTTGCTATAGCTAGCCAAAGGGTTTGATTCGCTGCCATTGGAGTCCGAGAGGGTGGTAGCTTAGTTGTCTATCATCGGTTCCTTTCATGATCTTCTGGATGGCAGAGACTGGTGGTCTGAAAGGCTAGGCCAACCTGCTGCAGCATGACCAAAGGAGATACATCGAGTGCAGATCTTCGGTAGGCCTTGGATCTCAATCTGGATTACATGTTTCTTACCCAGACAACCAATAGTGATTGACGAAGGATAGGAAGCGGAAGCTTGTATTATGATGCAGATTCTGGCGTAGTTGAGACGGATACAGTTTACAGTTTGGTTGTCAACGTAAATCGGGGTTCCCAGAGCACTACCCATGATGCTCAACCTTTTCTCAAACCAAAACTCATGTGACATTCTGTGGAATATGACCCACAGAGGGATATACTTTAGGGCTTATCTTTCTAGGGTTTCCATGAGTGCCCAGCGCTTGACAAAGACAAGATGGCTATTGAAAAACCTAGGAGCGCGCTCAATGACCTCGGTGGCGTTGTCTATAGTGGACAAACGAACGAAATAGTGGCTTGACGGGGTAGGTTTATATTCCTGGAGTCCTAGAGAACCCCAAATCTGGTTTGCCAGGAACAGCACGTGCGAAGTGACTATTCTTTTGGAGATGAAGTAGCCTGAGAAGCACTTTCCATTCACCATTTTCTCCAATGAGGGTATCCTCAGGGAATATGAGTGTGCCTTTGTCAAAAATTATTTCTTCAGTCTTCTTTAGTGCCATATGGGATTTGGAGTCTAATTCTGGGGTAACTACATTTGCCCGGGATTTGAAGGATGATGCAGGGCAGAATGGTGCAGGTTTACAAGAGGGGTAGACTCGTTGGTTATGTGGGGCGTGATAGTTGTGTTTCGAGGTTGGTGTGAGGTCTGATGGTTCTGGATAGATGAGGATGGCCTGATGCCAAGGGAATGAAAGTCTTTGGATGGTCTGGATATGACATGAACTTTACTATTACGGCCATGAAAAGATTCAGGGAATCCATGAAGTAATGTGATAGGATTGAGGCGGGGTTGGACAGTGGCTGCATGGCTCGACGTGTGTATCACGGTAGAACCAGATTGGCTAAGTAGAGGGGGGCAAGGGCAGTTTGGTGAAAATAGTAGTTTTGGAGGGTCTGGATAGTGGTGGTGAGAATGTTGGTTGGAGTCAAAGATTCATTGAGATCTTAGGTAGAGTTTTTTGGGTTGAAGATATACTTGCTAGTAACCGGGGCTGGCAGGGTGTGGTTAGTATTTTGAAGGTTAGGTTTGCATGCATGAGGTGTAGGGTATTTTGGGAAATAGAATGTGGACAATTGTGGTTTTGAAGGTTTCAGTTTGCATGAGAGAGGGGAGGTTTGGAGCAGTTGAGATGGCGGTTGCAAGAGGGTTGTTGGCAGTTTGAGTTTTGGGAAAGGTGGTGGTTGTCGATGGAGAGTGCAA
Source organism: Limnanthes douglasii subsp. nivea (assembly GCA_036936605.1). Lineage (NCBI taxonomy): Eukaryota > Viridiplantae > Streptophyta > Magnoliopsida > Brassicales > Limnanthaceae > Limnanthes > Limnanthes douglasii. Next base: position 181,980,002 of record JAUPFV010000002.1, read on the forward strand.
AGCAGAAGGGTTGGAAGAGAAGAGAGATAAAGGTTCTGATGAACCTTGCATGTTATCCAGACCATGAATATGAGTCGACCCGTTCCCGTGGTGCATGACAGATTTGGCGGTGGATCCTGGAAATGCGATAGTGGGGAGACCAGGAGGTTGAATCGACGTCATGGCCTGAATTAGACGTTCGTTGCGGTTGAGAATATCTTGGAGTTGCTCCTCCTGGGAATGAGAGGAGGTGAACTCAGAAGGATCCTCGTCATCGGAGAGGACATGCATGGCTGGCTTGGACGATGGAGGGGATATCGAGAGAGGTGAGATGTCCATCTCACGACAGATCTCCTCCAGAGCATGTTTGTGAGAGTCGCTGAGATGGATGGGGGTATGGGAAGGAGGGACAGTGTGCACAGATAGAGGGAGGCTCAACATACCAGAGCTGCGAGAGAGGGAGATGGAATGAGGTGATGAAGGTTTTGTGTCAAAGGATAATGATGCGTTTGGGCTTCTAGGTCTTGAGTTATCAGACGAGGAGGGAGATGTGATGACTGTTTTTTATCTTTGAAGCGAAGGGTTATTTTCCAGTTTGGGGGGGGGGAGTGGTGAAGTTTCTTTTGTGGGATCATTGAGTTCTGGTTTCGACCATGGCTAGAGGAGAGGGGTTTGAAAGATTTTCTGATTTTAACAAGGACAAGCAGAGAGTTAATGAGATGGTTAAAGGTAGAAGGAATGTGAGGGGTCTGTTTATAATCGGTGAGGGTGAGAGAGAAAACGTAGGTATTAAGGTATGGGGAGTTGCGAGTAGATGAGGAGTTGCCGTGTTATGCGAGGTGATGTAATAAATGCTGCATTAATAGAGAGTTTAGATGATTGGGTATAGAAGAGAGAGAGAGAGAGAGAGCTTACTGCAATAGGAATTTTCGAAACCACCAGTGGAGGGAGAGAACAATCTGCTCCTTGGAACCTGAGCGCCTTTAATGTCACTCTGGCTAAGGACTGTAGGAAAGAGCTTTTGCTCCAAGGGTAACCGCCACTGGTAAGTCCATTTAACAACAAAAATGCTGAGTTTTTCCGGTTATTAGACAGGTAACAAAGCCGCAGGGGTTGCATTAACGACATGACTGAGCATTTTGTGCAGTTGCTAAAAGGACATTGCTTGATTTTACTAGTTGGTTCGAAGGACAAAGAGACGAGTGTGATAGTGGGGGAGTTAGTTTTGAGAGGAATGGTGAGTGGTAGGGGAGTTAATGAGAGACGCCAAGAAACAAGATCTTTAACGGTGTTAGCCATTAAAGTTTCAGAAATCCGATGTAGGGAGAGAGAGAAGAAATCTGCTCTTCGATTCTCCATATCTGTATTAAAAGCAGTCTCAGTATTGTAGCGGTCGAATCCACACGTGTAGAATGAGAAGGCGAGAAGTAAATGAAGTTGTAGTGGGACTCCATTAAAGAGGGAGAAAACAAGCCTCCATTAATGAGAGAGAAACATAAACCTCCATTAATGAAGTTCCAGAGCTTGAGAGATGGATGAAGGTTTTAGACGAGGTTTAAAGAGAGGGAATTCTCCTCGTTACAAAGAAGGAATACTTGTAATAGGGAGATTGTTTGTGATGAATGGTAAATCGGTTTCGAAAAGCCTGTAAATTTGGATGATCCAACAAAAAATTTGAAATTCTAAAGAGCTTTTCTCTCTCTAAATCATATGAGTTATTTGAAAACAATTAAAAACATATTTTTGAACAATATTACCAAACTCAACCGCTATAGAATATCATCAAATATTATTAATTTGAATGACGTAAATATTAAAAGACCCCCCACAAATCCAACATTACTCATCCAAAAGTTATGGAAATGTTGAAAGACTTCTAACAACATTAGTGCATTGCAATCATGTTGCAACTCGCCAACCAAAAGCATCTTAAAGCTTCAAAGCTAAGAACATCCCCAACATATACTCTATTTTTAGGTAAATATAGATAGTATTTAGGTAATGTAAATTTAAATATTATCGTTTTCTTCCAACAGATAAGGTATATTTAAGTTAGTTACCAATCCATAAAATAATAGGAGAAAAACAAAGGAAGTAACAAATAAATTTTACCTATTGTGTAACTGCTACTACAAATATACCTACCGTAATTTAAGCTAATAAATATAGATAGTCTTTTAGCGTATCTATTGGAAAGAAAAAATATACAACTAGGGTCACTTGGCCATAGATCCCTATTTAATTTCCCGAATGAGTATTATTATCACTGAACTTCGTCCTTAATTTGTTGAGAAGATGCATCCTCATGTTGGGGAGAGGAATGGTAAATTTATTGGGACTTCTATTGCATTGGGAAACCATAAGAATAAAAAGACTAAAACTTTACCTACTTAGACTGGCTAGCCAAAGATGTAAATAAGAAAGCATATGGTCGGAGAAAAGAGGTAAAAAGGTTTAAACGATGACAACTTTATTTTGTTAAATGATCCATGATAAAGAAAATAAATATTTTTTGGCCAATTAGTTATGAGTGTGCACTATATATTATGGTTAACACCATAGTAGAAGAAGTTTCCTTACCCCAAACCATTATTTTTAAGGATGGTAATGTTGATACAAGTCCTCTTAAACATGTGACTGATGTCTCAGACATGCCCAAAGCTATAAATTTAGGAGCTCCAACAGAGGTAACCCTTGTAAAGAAGTTTATCCATTGTTAATTAGATTATGCTCCTACTGTGGTGACTAATTCTTTTCTGAGGCAACAATGGGCAAAAGTTTTTGGTCACTTAGTTGATTTGGTATGTTTGAGAGGTTTGTCAACTCATCTTTGCTCATCGTAGTTGGACATTGATGTGAATATTTATGCCTTGAATATATATATTTTTATGATTTTTATTAAGTTTATTATTATTTTAAGATTTTTTTCAATGTTTTTGTGTTGGTACACAAATTATGCCAAAGCTTTGTTCCAACAATTTTGGATCTTCAACCTTTGGTTGAAGCTATACAAATTCTTTTTGGAGTAGTCAAGAAGTTAAATTTGTATCTATTGAAAATGAGAAATGTATGAATGCTAAGATTCATGCTAAAAGCAAAGCTTAAACATGTTTGTAAGCTAAGCTTGAATCTATAATGTAGACTTTTACTGAAACAATGAATAGTTTAAAAGTGTCCTGAAAGTTGGGAAATAACTTAAAGGGCTTTTTAAATTTGTATACCATGGTTGTGATGAGAGTGTCAGAACAACTAGAAAGGGTTGTTGTCCATCTTAAAGAGGAAAAATAATTGATAGAAACGAAGAGCTTAAGTAATGAATATAACTAAAAATGGATGGAAGTTTCTCAGATGATGATGAAGCTTTATGAATCCAACTTAGTGCTTGAAATTTCATGGAGAGTTTCCAAATGTCGATCTTGATTATTTATGGAACAATGTCTTAATTAATTAATTGATTAATATAATATATTATTTGAATTTATTTAAGTAAAGGTCATTTCACTATAATATTTGAGATAAACAATGATCATGTCGCTGCAGTCAAAGCTGGAAATGATTATCATTTTACAGTTGAGACCAAAACTGTTGTTGGGCTTTCTCTTGTGATCTATGTTGGTCCACTGGAAGTTATTGTTGTTTCTGGAAAACCGATTCCTTAAATTAGTTTTTGTTTTTTTCTTATATTTTTGTACTTACTTTTCCATAAGGAAAACATTTTTTAACCCAAGTCCTTAGAAGGCCATAGCATTTGATGTATGAGTATTTTATTATTATTATTATTATTTCTTTATTGGTTTCTATTTTTTTCAATGAGTTCCTACTTTTGACTGTTCATTAAAACAAAACTGGCATTTGGATACAAGTTGAATGTGTCTAGTTTTGATTATAGAATCAATTGGAATTTTTTTCAAGAGTCTCAAATCAAGGAAAAAGAATTTATTTTGAGTTATGTTATCCCATAATTTTTCAAATAAAGAAGAACTAAAATGACTGGTTTAAGGCCCTGCAAGATATCTTCTAAACTGAAGTTTCCATTGTTAGATAAGCTCCAAAGAATTTTGTCTTTAACATTTCCTATGATTTTAGTTTTAAGTACTAGATTAATGTTGAAGCTTGTAAGAGATTTTAGTAGTTTATTGACATTCCATCCATTGTTTTCCCAGAAGGAACAGACCCGAATGCCCTTAAACCAACTATCATTTGAGTTATGATCCAGCTTGATTAGAGGGTTAAAGCCATACCAGTTGTCTAACCACAGATGAACTTTACCTTCCTCCAACTTCCACTTGATTTTCTCTTCTACAAACTCTTTAATATCAGCCAATTTCTTCTATGTTAAAAATTCTTTTTTGAGTAGTTTATTTGCAGTGGATACTTTCATTTGCAGTAAATGTTGTGTATTAGTCTAGCCTACAATGTGTTGTTTTCTCTAAAATTTATCCATAATTTGCAAGCAAAAGCTTTCTGAATATCTTGCAGCCTTCTAATGTTTAATCCTCCTTCTTTATATGATTTACAGATGTTTTGTCAAGATGACCAGTGGATTTTAGTTGCTTCATTTGATGAACCCCACAGGAACATGTTCAACAACCTTTCTATGTTGGTGATGACAGAACTTGGTAACCAACAACTTTGGAGCCAATACTGTGGGATTGGCATTAAACGGTGTTTATCAAAGTAATTCTGCCTCCAAAGGAAAGAGCTTTATCATTCCAACTTTTTATTTTAGCTTTGATCGTTTCTAGCAAAAGATAGTAGTTTGATGCTTTGTTGTGAGAACCGAGAGTAACTCCAAGGTAAGTAGTTAGTAAATTGCTAATATTAAATCTAGTTCGGATAGCTAAAGAGTTCATTTGGTCTTGAGTCAAGTTTGATGCAGTAATGATATTGGTTTTCTCTTTATTTAGGGACTATCCTGAGACTTCTTGATAAATCTGCATAAAATTACCAATATGCTGCAAAGAAGATGATAAACCATTAGAAAATATCAGTAGTCATCAGCAAATGAGAGAATAGGAATTATTAAGTTACTTCTAGTTGAATATCTAAGAGATTTTTCTTTTATAAGCAGTTTATGTAAGCCCATTAACAGGATAGCCTCAACAAGAATGAACAGACTAGGGAACAGAGGGTCCCCTTGTCTGATTCCTCTTTTCATTTTGAAAAAGCCAACATATTCACCATTTATAAGAATTGAAACTTGAACAGACTTGATAATATTAGTTACTAAAATAATTACTATGTTGCTGAAACCATAACATTGTAGAACACTTAAGATAAAACAGTGGGAGAGTTTATTAAATGCCTTGGAAATGTCCACTTTTATGATTATGTTGCCAGCCTTTGTTATTCTGTTGATGTCATGTATCAGTTCCTTTGCAATGAGGATTTTCTCATGAATCAGCCTTCCTTTAACATATGCTCCCTCAAACTCTGAAATTAATTTAGGTAGAAGAGAAGATAATTTGTTGTTTAGCGGTTTACACGTTATTCTATAATGCATTTATACAGAGACTTATTGGTCTGAACTGGTTCCAAAATTGAGAAGCTTCAACTTTAGGAATTAGACAAATTCCAGTAGCTAGGATACCCTCTGGGATAGCTTGAACTTGGATGAATGATTCTATATCATTGCATAGGTCTAGCTTAATAACATGTCAGCAAGTAGTAAAAAAGTGTCTGATAAATCCATCAACGCCTGGAGCTCCTTCTGAGTTTAGGATCTGTATTAAACTCCAAATTTCATGTTCTGTAGGTACAACTAAGATAAAAGCATTGTCATTGTTTTCAATAAGTTTATGGATATCATTAAATATTTCATTTTCTATATACTCATCTTGTTGATTGAGATTAGAATAAAAAGTAGATGCTAAATTTTTTAAAGTAATCTTCTGCAGAAGCTTTGATAGTTTCTTTATCAGAGATCCATTCATTTTGAAACTTTATACCAGACACTTTAGATTTTCTCCTTTGCATTTTAACAAAGTTATGGTATAAATTTGTGTTTTGATCGCCATCCTGGAGTCAGTTAGAATAGTATTTATGTTTCCAAAACTCTTCCTCCATAGTGAGGGAAATGAGATGTTCTGCTCTAGCTTTCTCCATAGCTATTTTGTCTTCTTGACTGTTATAATTGAATTTTTTTTGTTCAAATAGTTTTACATTGCCTTCTGTTTGATTCACCTTGTCAAAGATGTTTTTGAAGTGAGTTTTGTTCCAACATTTCATAGCTTCTTTCAATATTTTTAACTTTTTCCAGAAGATGAATAGAGGGTATCAATTCATTGGGGCTTTCCAACTGGTCTCAAAAATGCTCAGGAACTCATCATCTAATGTCCAAGCATTAAGGAACTTGAAACTCCTAATGAGATTGTCTCTTTCTTTAGTTAAAGATACACACAAAGGGGTTTGATAAGAGCACGTTCTTGCCATGCGCACCACCTTAATTTCTGCAAAGTAATCAGTCCAAGCCTGATTAATGAGAATTCTGTCTAATCGTTTCCACCTTGTCTTGTTAGTCCATGTGTATTGAGTTCTAGAAAAACATGCATCCTCAAGAAAACAGTCTTTGATTGTATCATTAAATTTATAAGAACTTTGGTTACAATAATTAACACAGCCAACTTGTTCAGAGGGGGATGTTACAGTGTTGAAATCTGCCATTAAAATCCATTCACTCACTGATTCAGCTATATTTCTTAATGTATCCCAAAGGTACATTCTATTTGATCTTTGGAATTTAGCACATATGCATGTAATAAAGAAGTATTTTGCTAATAGACTGTGCTTAATATGAGTATGAACACATTGATCGTTATCTAGGATTATATTTATTTGATAATCAGAGGACCAAAATAACCATATTTTATTAGACATATTAGCAAATAAGTTATGGAGACTTAGCTTTATAAAGAGAGAGACTTAATTTGGCTGCTTTCTACCATGGGTTCATGAATGCATAATAGAGAGATATTTTCCTTATTTATAATTGACTTCAGTCTTCTTATAGTACTATTATTTCCCATACCTCTAACGTTCCAGCACAAAGCTTTAATCATTTAGGATTTATTCTTGTTGACATTTTTGTCTCTTTAGAACGAAGAGATTGTATTGTAAGCTGTTTGTGATTTTTTTTTACCTTGCCAACTTCAACTTTCTGTTAAGAACCTTTTGAAAACTTGAGTCGGTATCTCTCTTTTTGAAAGTAGGAGTATTGGGGAGGCTGCCTGTGTTATTTTTCTTTGGTGTGATGTATCAAGTGGAATGATCATCTGTCATATCTTCATATAGTTCTTCTGCTTCAAAAGATTTGATAGCTTTCACAATGTCTTCATCCTATTTTTCTTCATCAGCAACATCAGTTATGCTAGTAACATTGTGTTCAACTGGTTTGGGAATTAGATCAAGTATGCTAGTAACATTATGTTCAATAATGCTAGTATCATTATGTTTAGCTGGTTTGAGGCTAAGATCGGTGGCCAATTCATCTGATCTTTTGGTAACTTCCTCAGTTACTTGATTTATATTTTGTGCATCCATTGTTGTTGTAATATTAGCGATTGGATTCTGTACTTGGTCTTCATCTGAATTGTTCTTTAATTTATCATTTGAGTGATGATCTGATGTCTTGGATGATTGAGTTTTTTTGTAAGAAGATTTTCCATGTCCAACATGATAGCTTTGATCATAATATGCAGGAACCAAGCACCATAGTTTTCTCTAATGCCAAGCCACATATTGTGTTGCAATTGCCTTGATATATCCATCTCGACTGAGGCGTAACAAGCATTGTACAATGCTTTATTTTTTGGAGGTATCTAAGATTTAATTGGATTTCCTAACGCTGATGTTGTCGAGTAGATAATATCTTCATTGTACATATTTTCTAGTAGCTTTTCAATCTTAACCCATATCAGAACTATAAGATATTCTTTCTTAGGGCTAAACGAGGGGAGCCACTTTAGAATTCTCTTTGAATGGTGGCGAACAATCTAAGAACTGCGACTCCAAATCTTGTTGATATCATCTTTAAGTGAAAATTATAAGAAGAGATGATGTGGGTCCCATTTTGTATATGATAAATCTCCTTCAAAATTTCTTTCTTTAAAAAACTTGTCCAAAATCTGCTTTTTAGGGAGACCTTTTGAGAATTTTCCGATTAATGTGAATGTAGTGCAAGACTGTAGATTTTCAAGGATTTTTCGTTGAATTATAGATCAATATGATCAGTCTTATACTTTGTAGATTATGGCTTGATCTGGTTGTTTAATATCGATTTTGTTGCAGCCTCACGATATGATTTGTTTTCCAAAATTATTATTGCTCTGAAAATACTCTGTTTTAACTAGACTTGGTTATGACTTTCTTTGATTTTCTGCAAGAGATCTACAAAGAAGCTAAAACAGGATCGAGAAGAAATCCTTAGAGGATACTGGAGCTTGAATAGCTGAGAAGCTACAACGATTGAATCGAAAGATTGAATTTCAAGAACTTCGTTTCTTGGAGTAAAAACAGAGGTATTAATAACTTACATGTGCTAATATTATGCACTCTTTTTCTTTTTATTTTTGGTATATGTTTGGTCACATCAACTAAAACAACTCCGTCAACGTTTCTCATATAAATTCATATGAAAAATTGGGTGAGTTACTGGTAAATATTCATTTAAATTTTTTATTACTAGTTAGTATTTAAAATTTACATGTTATTAATAAATATTGGAGCAATAAAACCAAATATAAGTATTTATCAATTGTAAATAAAAAAAATTAAATAAACAAAAGTTTTTTAAAACCTTTTCATCTTTTTTTTAAATATAAAAATAAAAAACTTAAAGCTTATATTTCTTTCAAAATTAAAACTTCCAAATATTCTTTAACACCGATTGTCCCACTAAAAAAATTGTACAAAAAAAACCAATTAAAAATAATCTCTCATCTTTTTTTAAGTTAAAAAATCAACCGAAAAAAAATGAGATAAGTTTCTTTTTTTTGTTTTGTAACTTGCATGGTTTATGGTTAGTTTCAAGTGGATTAAAATAATATATATATATATATATATATATGTATATGTATGTTCTTTGTTAGGTTTCGAAAAAATATGTGCGTATTGTGATTTTATATTAAACTAAGGTTTGAGAGTATGAAAAGCTCTTTTTATTATTATTTGATGTGTTCGATTTTAGTGATTTGGTTCGAATGTATGATCATGAGTCATATTGTTTGCTATTTTAAGTTCCTATTTGGTTTATTGGGTAGTTCATTCGGTTAGAAGTACAATAATCACCACGTGCCACATCCTTCATGTATATCAATACCACATTTCTCGCTCGATGTAATTATGCATGGCATGTATTTTTTTGCATGTCTCGTGTGCTCATTATATTCGGTCTCACATTTTTTGATGCTTATTATATATGGTCTTGCATAAAAAATATAATGAACATCTTGTCTCGATTCTCAGATGTTCATTTTATATATGTTCATTTTGCATGTCTCGTGTGCTCATTATATTTGGTCTCCCATATGCTTTGCCTTTAAGTTTCTTATCCTCCTATGCATGTGCGAAATCAACTCATTAATATTCCACTTTTCTCGCATGCAGTTATAGGTGGTGAATGAAATGTGAGTCCCTCTATGCATTATTTAGGAATGTCTAAATCGATTGCTTTTAACTTTTGACCAATGATCGACACTTCCAGAATATTATCCTGGATTTTACCTTTGCTAGTATGCTTTTTGGTAGCTAGCTCGATGAGCACACGTTGCATCTCTACCTTCACATTTTTTGTAAAGGTTTTCTCGATCCCCGCGAGAAAAAAACGAGGCAGTGGTAATACTTTTAGGGATAGCCCCACGCAATGCTACTGGAATCCTATGTAACAAGAGCGACATGCACAACTTATTTGATTTCTCACACCTTTCAACTGTCTTTATTTCATTCGGTGTACTTTCTGGACTAATGGGGGATGGTTTGAGAGTTGTCAGTGCATGGTCATAATCATATATAGACAAAAACAACAACATATCTTCCTTCCACGATTAAAAGTCTGAACAATCCAAGATGGGTAGACGATTCCCCAATATATTATAACAATTATAAACTATTATAAGAACAAACAACACACAAAACACATTTAACATCTTGACATATAACTGAAAACATATGCATAAACATGGCAAATACATGTAAAACATAAAATTCCCTGATAATAGATAATGGATGGAAAATTGTACTAACATGCAATTTTATGAGTTTGAAGAAAATACGACGATCATCATTTTAATTTCTTAAGTACCAATGAGACCTTCCGGAGGGCCGATGTCACTTACTTAAATTAAAATAACCGTAATTTAATTTTCCAAAGTACGGTGAAACCTTCTGGATAACCGATTTCACCTACTTAAAATAAAAAAATTGTAAGGTTAAATTTAATTCTAAGTACGGATGAAACCTTATAAAGGGTCAATTTCATCTACTTAAAATTAAAAACAACATAATGACCATTTTTAGTAATTTTCTCATGTTCATGATTAATTTAAACCCAAATGTGAACCTTTTGGAGGGCTGGTAATATTTGAATTTATATTAATCATCGAACCTTTCGAAGCCTGGGATCCATAAGAAAATTAATTTTAATCTTCCGGAGGGCCGATTAAATTAATTTTTTAGTTTCATCTACCGGTCTACGAAACTTTAGTCATGCATCACCATTTAATCATTAAAGCATATACAAATTAATTTACAGATATACATACAATAATTAGCATGCCAAACACATCATATTTGTGAAATAAATCATGTCATACATTTTAAATTAATAAAAAAATCGGTGAACAGTATTTTTAATAAATAGTATTTTAGAAAAAATATTGTTCATCTTTTGAAAAATATTGTTCACTTTCCAAAAAAACAAAAAACAAACTGCATCACATTTTCTGTTGAATAGTGTTTTTGATGAATAGTTTTTTAAAGATCATCATTCAACCTCCGAAAATATTATTCACATACTATTCATATTCTGAAAAAATATTGTTCACAACACTCTTACTGTTGTCATCGTAACAACACTGGATTGCAAATTACCTCACAAGTTGCGATATTTATCCACAATGCTGGCAATTTGTTGGCCATTGTGAACATCACCGGACAACCTTCGATCAACGTTAACATCAGGGGTTAAGCTGTCGATGAGTCGCTGCCCCAATAGTTTGAGTTTATTAAAAGAACAAACATATAATTACATATTATGTTTTTCAATCGAATAAATCAAAACTCATGCTTTTCACAGAGTTTCCAAATCGATGCCCTAATCAGCTCAATCAACACATATTCCAAATGGCATAGATTTTTTTATGGTGAAGAAAACATGTATCAATATATATATATATATCAACACACAATTTGATTATTCTATCGAATCTAAAAAAGGTTTTGCAAGATCTAATACCAATTGTTATACTTTATTTTTTATATCGCATTAAATTAAATATAACAAAACACGGAAAATAAATAATAACCCTTTTCCATATTCACCTAATGAATAAACAAAAACAAGAATACTTACGGGCTTACCTGCAACTTTCCATTTAGTATTCTTTTGTTCATTTTTGTTCTTAAGCGATTATGTATATTAACTTGAGAAAATTGTAGAACGAGTTTGTAAAGAAAGGAAAGGCTTCCAAACACTGAATGAAGCGATCATCTATGTGATTAGGGTTTATGAAACGATTTTGATACCAATTGTTATACTTTATTTTTGATATTGCATCAAATTAAATATAGTAAAACATAAAAAATAAATGGAAACCCTTTTTCATATTCACCTAATAAATAAACAAAAGAAATAATACTTACGGGTTTACCTAGAGCTTCCTATCTAGTATTCTTGTGTTCTTTTTCGTTCTTAAGCGATTATGTATATTAACTTGAGAAACTTGTAGAACGAGTTAATAAAGAAATAAAATGTTTCCAGACACTGAAGGAAGCGACCGTCTTTGTGATTAAGCTTTAGATGATGAAATTTCTAAACTTACCATCTTATTTATAGTCTTTACAATAGGAAGCCCGACATTATCCCATCATTTAATACTTCGGTGTTTCCGGGAACCATAAATCGATAAATTAATAATTCAATTTATATCTCCGATTTATTAATTCAGGCTTAAGAATTGAGATTTGGGCCATCTTTATCACAGTTCCAAATTCAACCTGGTTACCACACTTGATCCCATAACACATTTTTACTCATAAGTCCAATTTAGTTAATTAAATAACTAACTCGATTATTTTTAATTTGGACTTTTTATGACAATGACCGAATATATCTATTTAGTATGTTGGTAAAAATTATTGTCGGTCCATAAATATATTAAATAAATATATTTCAACACATCTAATTGGCCTTTAATTCTTTAATGGATTCGTTTCTTTTACCACGAATTACACTATAATCAATTTCAAATATAAAATATAAAATAGTATAAATATTTAAAGTATAAAAATATATATTATTTTAATGATTATAAATCATAGTTTTTTTTGTATAAAAAGATGGAAATTAATAATAATAAAAATATACAATGGTTTCTAATGGCAATATGGCCATGTTACATTGAAATTCAATCTAGACTAGGAAATTTATTACATAAGAAGAGGGAATTACAAGGGGAGAGAAATTTTAGTGTTGTAAAAGCGATATCTAAGGTCCGAGAGGATACGGTGGGCGATACTTGAGCATAGAGAAGAGTGGTTGTTGAATATTCACGCATTACGCTATTGCCAGATATGGTAGATGGTAAAGCAAAAAGTAGTGCGCCAGAGAGAGGAATTTATTGTTGGATGTCGGTCGTTTACATGTTTCTTCTATCCAAGTATCCCAGGATGTGGGATGGGATGGTATCAAAAGCTTTCTGTAAATATATTCCCAGATGGAGGTTGCGAAAGGGAAAGTGACCGTAATGTGGTCGAGGGTTTCCGGCGATGCTGAACAGATGACACAATCAGTAGGAGAGTCTAATCCCCAACTAATGAGCTTATCCCGAGTGGACATCTTGTTCTGAATGGCCAGCCAAGAGATGAAAGAATGCCTAGGAATTGAGAACTTGTTCCAGATAAGAGAACTCCAAGAGAATTTGGCCCTAGTGGGGCACTTCCAATGGAAACCAAACTGGGGATCCTGACTCTTTTGCTGGAGGATGCGAGAGAGAACCTGCATGAGATTACAAAAATATATGGGGATATGGGGTGTTATTGGCTGAGACCTCTCTAACCAAGAAAGGAACTCGTAGGATTTTCGTTTATGCCTATAGCAAAAGAGGGGGTAGTAATGCAATGAATAATCCAACCTATCATTTCAATGGAAAAGTCCATCGCATAGAAAGCATCAAGAATCAGCTCCCAACGGACATTATCGAAAGCTTTCATAAAGTCAATTTTTAGCGTACATCTAGGGCCTTTGCGATTGGTTTGGTAGCCATGCAAGAGGTCTTTGGTGAGGGGGATGTTATCAGCAATGGAACGGTCAGGGATGAAAGCTGATTGGGACGGGTCAATAAGATAGGTGAGGGTGGGCTTAAGTTTGTTGGCTAGGATTTTTGATATGATCTTGTAGATGGCATTGCAACAGGAGATGAGACGGTAATCAGAGGGCGATAAGGGGGTGTCAGTTTTCGGGATTAGAGAAATAAGGGTTTTATTCCAATCAGCGTCTATTTTTTGTGATGGAAGAAGTGCTGGATGGTGGTGCATATGTCATGGCCCACAATAGACCATCAAGTTTTGAAGAAACTCGCACTATAGACATCCGGGTCGGGGGCTTTGTCGTTATCAATGTAAAAGAAGACAGCATTAGTTTCGATGTTAGTGATTGGTTTGGCCATATTGGTCTTATCCGAGGGGGGTACAACTTTATTTAGAAGTGATCTGACTCTCATGAATCCAGGATAGCCGGTCGGGCTAGGGAAGCCAAGAAGGTTTTGGAAATGGGAGAGAAAGGTAGACAAGATTAATCTAGGGTTTGAGCTGTATCTTCTCTCACAAGTGGTTACCGAGAGAATTTTATTCCGGGTGCAGCGGGCTTTTATGCTATTGTGAAATAATTTCGTGCTTTTGTCACCCAGTTTGAGCCAGGTTTCTCTGGACTATTGTTTAAGAAAGGATTACTCCGCTCGGCTATATAAGATATAGCTTTTCGCGGTTTCTCTCTCAAAGAGGAGGGAGAGATCAGGCGGGTTGGATGCGATGGCAAGTTGGGCTTGGGCTAGGTTGGATTGGGCATAGTCTATTCTTAGGTTGATGTCACTGAACTCTCTCCTATTGAGGGATTCCAATATGGGCGCAAGGCGGGCTAGCTTAATAACAATAAATTTCATAAGATGGTTGTGGCTAGGGAGGGACCAGCTATTGGAGACTATCTCAAGGAAACTAGGATGGAGGTGCCACATGTTGAAGTATTTAAAAGGTTTGGGTTTGGGGATGAAGGGAGCGGAAAGGAAGAGAATAATGAAGGTGTGGTCCGAAGTGCGGGGGGAGGGGTCAAGGTGGGTGAAAGAGTTTGGGAAGCAATATCAATTTTCCCAGAGGTCGTTAACTAGGGCTCTATCAATTCGGGAAGAGATGGCGTTGTCCAATTGGTGGTTAAACCATGAAAATTGGAAACCTGCAGTTCAGAGATCATCAAATTTGCAGTTTCGCCAGCAGTCGTTAAAGGAATTAATAGAGTTGTTCCAACGAGAGCCTCCGTTGGATCTTTTGTGGGGGCTGCAGATAGTGTTAAAGTCCCCAAGAACTACCTAAGGGTAGGAGGTCGAGGTCTGGGCTATAGATTGGAGGTCGCTCCAAAGGGGGAGACGGTCGGGGGGGAGAGGGGGGGGGGGGGGGTCATTAAAGCCATAGATGGTAGTGGCAAAAAAGTGACTTTTTTAGAAATCCAAGTATCCATACAATGCAAATGCGACATATTGGTGGTCTTGGTTTGTTAGTGGTGAAGTTCCACCAATGGAGCATGACTTTCATAATAGGGTTTATGTTATTAACATTAACCTTCGTTTCAAGTAAGCAAATGATATTGATGCTATTTGAAGAAAAAAAATCATGAATGTTCTTTTGGCGGATGGGATCATTGAGACCACGAATATTCCAACATGCAATTTTCATAATTAACACATATTTAAAGATTAATGAAAAGATTAGAACTAAACATTTGGGGGGGTTGCCCCATACATACTCGACTTTAAATTCGATGATCATTGGTTGATTCATGGAAATGTGATTTCTACGGGTGATGCTTCTCTATCGGGTGGTCTTAACTGGCCGGCGGCTGAGCTGTTGTTGGCTATAACCTGGCTTTTCGTTCAAGCTCTTCTGATAGTTATGATGTGAAGGTTGCTATAGCTAGCCAAAGGGTTTGATTCGCTGCCATTGGAGTCCGAGAGGGTGGTAGCTTAGTTGTCTATCATCGGTTCCTTTCATGATCTTCTGGATGGCAGAGACTGGTGGTCTGAAAGGCTAGGCCAACCTGCTGCAGCATGACCAAAGGAGATACATCGAGTGCAGATCTTCGGTAGGCCTTGGATCTCAATCTGGATTACATGTTTCTTACCCAGACAACCAATAGTGATTGACGAAGGATAGGAAGCGGAAGCTTGTATTATGATGCAGATTCTGGCGTAGTTGAGACGGATACAGTTTACAGTTTGGTTGTCAACGTAAATCGGGGTTCCCAGAGCACTACCCATGATGCTCAACCTTTTCTCAAACCAAAACTCATGTGACATTCTATGGAATTTGACCCACAGAGGGATATACTTTAGGGCTTATCTTTCTAGGGTTTCCATGAGTGCCCAGCGCTTGACAAAGACAAGATGGCTATTGAAAAACCTAGGAGCGCGCTCAATGACCTCGGTGGCGTTGTCTATAGTGGACAAACGAACGAAATAGTGGCTTGACGGGGTAGGTTTATATTCCTGGAGTCCTAGAGAACCCCAAATCTGGTTTGCCAGGAACAGCACGTGCGAAGTGACTATTCTTTTGGAGATGAAGTAGCCTGAGAAGCACTTTCCATTCACCATTTTCTCCAATGAGGGTATCCTCAGGGAATATGAGTGTGCCTTTGTCAAAGATTATTTCTTCAGTCTTCTTTAGTGCCATATGGGATTTGGAGTCTAATTCTGGGGTAACTACATTTGCCCGGGATTTGAAGGATGATGCAGGGCAGAATGGTGCAGGTTTACAAGAGGGGTAGACTCGTTGGTTATGTGGGGTGTGATAGTTGTGTTTCGAGGTTGGTGTGAGGTCTGATGGTTCTGGATAGATGAGGATGGCCTGATGCCAAGGGAATGAAAGGCTTTGGATGGTCTGGATATGACATGAACTTTACTATTACGGCCATGAAAAGATTCAGGGAATCCATGAAGTAATGTGATAGGATTGAGGCGGGGTTGGACAGTGGCTGCATGGCTCGACGTGTGTATCACGGTAGAACCAGATTGGCTAAGTAGAGGGGGGCAAGGGCAGTTTGGTGAAAATAGTAGTTTTGGAGGGTCTGGATAGTGGTGGTGAGAATGTTGGTTGGAGTCAAAGATTCATTGAGATCTTAGGTAGAGTTTTTTGGGTTGAAGATATACTTGCTAGTAACCGGGGCTGGCAGGGTGTGGTTAGTATTTTGAAGTTTAGGTTTGCATGCATGAGGTGTAGGGTATTTTGGGAAATAGAATGTGGACAATTGTGGTTTTGAAGGTTTCAGTTTGCATGAGAGAGGGGAGGTTTGGAGCAGTTGAGATGGCGGTTGCAAGAGGGTTGTTGGCAGTTTGAGTTTTGGGAAATGTGGTGGTTGTCGATGGAGAGTGCAAAGCAGAAGGGTTGGAAGAGAAGAGAGATAAAGGTTCTGATGAACCTTGCATGTTATCCAGACCATGAATATGAGTCGACCCGTTCCCGTGGTGCATGACAGATTTGGCGGTGGATCCTGGAAATGCGATAGTGGGGAGACCAGGAGGTTGAATCGACGTCATGGCCTGAATTAGACGTTCGTTGCGGTTGAGAATATCTTGGAGTTGCTCCTCCTGGGAATGAGAGGAGGTGAACTCAGAAGGATCCTCGTCATCGGAGAGGACATGCATGGCTGGCTTGGACGATGGAGGGGATATCGAGAGAGGTGAGATGTCCATCTCACGACAGATCTCCTCCAGAGCATGTTTGTGAGAGTCGCTGAGATGGATGGGGGTATGGGAAGGAGGGACAGTGTGCACAGATAGAGGGAGGCTCAACATACCAGAGCTGCGATAGAGGGAGATGGAATGAGGTGATGAAGGTTTTGTGTCAAAGGATAATGATGCGTTTGGGCTTCTAGGTCTTGAGTTATCAGACGAGGAGGGAGATGTGATGACTATTTTTTATCTTTGAAGCGAAGGGTTATTTTCCAGTTTGGGGGGGGGGAGTGGTGAAGTTTCTTTTGTGGGATCATTGAGTTCTGGTTTCGACCATGGCTAGAGGAGAGGGGTTTGAAAGATTTTCTGATTTTAACAAGGACAAGCAGAGAGTTAATGAGATGGTTAAAGGTAGAAGGAATGTGAGGGGTCTGTTTATAATCGGTGAGGGTGAGAGAGAAAACGTAGGTATTAAGGTATGGGGAGTTGCGGGTAGATGAGGAGTTGCCGTGTTATGCGAGGTGATGTAATAAATGCTGCATTAATAGAGAGTTTAGATGATTGGGTATAGAAGAGAGAGAGAGAGAGAGAGAGAGAGAGAGCGTACTGCAATAGAAATTTTCGAAACCACCAGTGGAGGGAGAGAACAATCTGCTCCTTGGAACCTGAGCGCCTTTAATGTCACTCTGGCTAAGGACTGTAGGAAAGAGCTTTTGCTCCAAGGGTAACCGCCACTGGTAAGTCCATTTAACAACAAAAATGCTGAGTTTTTCCGGTTATTAGACAAGTAACAAAGCCGCAGGGGTTGCATTAACGACATGACTGAGCATTTTGTGCAGTTGCTAAAAGGACATTGCTTGATTTTACTAGTTGGTTCGAAGGACAAAGAGAAGAGTGTGATAGTGGGGGAGTTAGTTTTGAGAGGAATGGTGAGTGGTAGGGGAGTTAATGAGAGACGCCAAGAAACAAGATCTTTAACGGTGTTAGCCATTAAAGTTTCAGAAATCCGATGTAGGGAGAGAGAGAAGAAATCTGCTCTTCGATTCTCCATATCTGTATTAAAAGCAGTCTCAGTATTGTAGCGGTCGAATCCACACGTGTAGAATGAGAAGGCGAGAAGTAAATGAAGTTGTAGTGGGACTCCATTAAAGAGGGAGAAAACTAGCCTCCATTAATGAGAGAGAAACATAAACCTCCATTAATGAAGTTCCAGAGCTTGAGAGATGGATGAAGGTTTTAGACGAGGTTTAAAGAGAGGGAATTCTCCTCGTTACAAAGAAGGAATACTTGTAATAGGGAGATTGTTTATGATGAATGGTAAATCGGTTTCGAAAAGCCTGTAAATTTGGATGATCCAACAAAAAATTTGAAATTCTAAAGAGCTTTTCTCTCTCTAAATCATATGAGTTATTTGAAAACAATTAAAAACATATTTTTGAACAATATTACCAAACTCAACCGCTATAGAATATCATCAAATATTATTAATTTGAATGACGTAAATATTAAAAGACCCCCCACAAATCCAACATTACTCATCCAAAAGTTATGGAAATGTTGAAAGACTTCTAACAACATTAGTGCATTGCAATCATGTTGCAACTCGCCAACCAAAAGCATCTTAAAGCTTCAAAGCTAAGAACATCCCCAACATATACTCTATTTTTAGGTAAATATAGATAGTATTTAGGTAATGTAAATTTAAATATTATCGTTTTCTTCCAACAGATAAGGTATATTTAAGTTAGTTACCAATCCATAAAATAATAGGAGAAAAACAAAGGAAGTAACAAATAAATTTTACCTATTGTGTAACTGCTACTACAAATATACCTACCGTAATTTAAGCTAATAAATATAGATAGTCTTTTAGCGTATCTATTGGAAAGAAAAAAATCATATATAAATATAATAGTTAAATTTTCTTTAAACTGTCAATTAGCGTATCTATTGGGGATATGAGGACGGAGGATTGTAGCTGTATTCTTAAGAGAGAACGAATTTCATACTCAAATTCTAGGGTAGTATACATCAATATACGGGCCTTGATGATTATTAGCCCATCAGATGAACTGGAATATCCCTAACTACACCCTATAAATATCCCCATCCAACAACTTCTCTCTTCTCTTCTCACTATTGGGAATTAGAGAAAAGTAACGAAATTCAAAACAAAGGGCTCTCGATTCTCTACCAAGAACTTCAAATCCACTGAATTCTTGTACGCGAACACGATTTATAGGTATTGAATCTTCTAATTCATTTTTGTTTTTCCTTGGAAGTTAGGTTTCGTTAATCTTGAGTTCCGACAGTTCGCTTAAACCTCTGAAATTAGGGTTAGTCGAATATTTGTCATATAAGTAGTGTCGATCTGTGTTAGTTCTGTACTTGTTTGTGTTCTTTGGAACTGACTAGGAAACAGTACAATCATCCTAGTTATTTATATGATGAACTAGTTAGGCAATTTATTTGATGTTTGCTATATGTGGCAACAACGTCGAATGATTTCGTCTTGTACTCAGTATAATGAAGACAGTAAAAGGCATACCCAAATATTTCAACATTTCCAACAAAATATACTTTTGATTGTTAAATCAAAAGATTGGTAATACTTTTGATTGTATAAGGACTAAAAATACAAGACAAGCTCCTGAAACATATGATGCAAATCATCTCCTGCTTTTTTGTTAACCATAACATATACGCTACTTAAACTATTCCTGATTGTTTTTGTTTTTGTAACGAAGAGCAGGGTATACATCTTAGTGTTATTACAACCATGTGCAAGTGCATACCTGTCATGCTGCAATGTTCTTATAGAAAAACAACATTGCATGATGGCATATTTTAGAGCATAATAAATCAAGTGTGGCTATCCTAGCTGTTTAAAATAAAGTAGGATCTTTAGATCTTATGATATTTTGTTTATTCCTTAATGCTGACAAGCATGTATGTTTACTGTAGCATTTTGTACTGTAAAGTTGAAAGTCTGTTTTCCAAGTATGGGGGATGGTGAGACAGTAGTCGCAGAGGCTTCCACTGTGATGGACTATACATCTAATGCTTACCCTGCTCTAAACGCAACTGTAGCTCACAGTGATGGCTCTTTCACCTCTGAGGCTAATGGAGAATTCACTACTTCGGCTGATGCAGCCTTCGTGGGTTCCAATTCTACTCAAGAACACCATACAGATACAGCAAATGAGATAAAGGCAGCTGGCGAGAATGTTGCTACTTTTGAAAGTGCTCCTACCGATACATCCAATGCTGTTGGTTATAATTATAACTTAAATGGGAATACCGATGCGGGAGCAGGGGATGCCATGTCTGTTGAAAATGGAAATGTTGCTGACAATGTGACCGGAGCAAATACGACACCTGAATTTTTGGGTGGTACTGGTATGTTTGTCTTTCGTTACAAATATTTTATATCTGATGGGGTTTCTTTGTTCTAGCTGCTCAAGTCTTTTTAGAGAAAAGATCTGTACAGAGCTTCTATTAGGCATGTATAAACTAAAATATAATGGCTATCAGACTTAAGAGTGATATGCTTCCAGATGGAAGTTTTTTAGTTTGAGGTGTTGAGAATTACATGCGCTAATTATTATTGGCCATCAGTCTTGGGTAATATCAAGTTTATCTATTTATGTTTTCCTATGGTCTGTTTTTCGAAGCTTGTTAAAGTCTTATTTTGGATTGGATTGGATTAATGTTTGCTTTTTTTCTTAGTTTCAGCCACTTCAGGTGAGGAGGATAGGTTATGGAACATTGTTAGAGCCAACTCTTCAGATTTTAATGCTTGGACTGGTCTGATCGAAGAGACTGAGAAGGTTGCGGAGGTATTGATGTTTTGCACTCTCTGGAGACTGTTCTTGCTCCCTTTTGTTCTTCCCATTAACACGCATATATGATTTATGTTCTGATATTTCATAATCTATTCTACCTCTTATTCAGGATAATATAACAAAAATCCGAAAGGTGTATGACGCTTTTCTAGCAGAATTCCCTTTGTGTTATGGATACTGGAAGAAGTATGCTGATCACGAAGCACGTGTTGGGGCAATGGACAAAGTTGTGGAGGTTTATGAAAGAGCAGTCCAGGGAGTCACATATTCAGTCGATATTTGGTTGCATTATTGCATATTTGCCATTAACACCTATGGAGATCCAGAAACAATTCGAAGGTAATAGCTACTTGTCCATTCTTATTGTTTTCCACTTTGGAGAACAATCCAAGATGTTTTATTCTTTATGCATTCTAACGTTATTGCAGTATGGCGTGCAACAAACCTTCTCATTTGTGGCGAAATTATCTGATGGCAATTCAAAAACTTATTTTCTAATGTTCAAACCCTTGATGTTGAAGTTAATACTGGGTAGCTGCTATTTGATATTAGTTTTTTTTCCTTTCTATTTCCAAACCCCCTAAAAGTCTTACTTCCCCCAATTCTTTGTGAGCCCATTATGTTTATATCTACTTTCAAACTCCGAGGTGCATCAATTTGCAAAATGCTGCTGAGAAGATGTCCTCCGGTTAAGGGCTAAGATGGCCTCTATCATGGTCACTGCTTCATTTCAGAAATAGTATGGTTTTTATCAGGAAGGTAAATGCAGATTGGAAGTGTCATCATATGCTGTTGAATAGTTCCTTCCCCATCAACATTTGTGCTGTTCACCTATATGGATATCTCTCTGCTGCCATAGTCTATGTTATTGATCTTTCTATTTTCATTAAATTGGTGTTGCAGGCTCTTTGAACGAGGATTAGCATACGTAGGAGCAGACTATCTCTCTTTCTCCCTCTGGGACAAATATATTGAATATGAATACATGCATCAGGAATGGGGCCGACTTGCTGTGATTTACACTAGAATATTAGAAAATCCAATTCAGAATTTTGATCGATATTTAAGCAGGTAATTTGATTTGTTGCTATGTATTTTTATATAGTAAACGTATGATTAAAACACTTCTTTAATAAGGTGGAATTTATTCTTGTCTGCAGAATTACAATCGTCTGTTATCGGTTTTGTTTGATTTTTTACTTGATGTAACCACCAATTTTTTACTTTTTCTTTTGATGTATCACATTCTTAAACTGGATGATTTTGACCATTCCTTAATCTTTTCTTTTCTATTTTGAAGTATGAAAGTATTTTTTGTACATCTGGCTGCATTGTGTTTGTTGATGTTTGATTTATATGCATTGGTAGCTCTCACCTGCAACTTGTATAGCTTTATATGAAGCTTCATTTTGTTCAGTTACACAGGTAGAGATGTCAACTCATTTATTTAATAGTTGAAATGATTCACTCCGGATCCACATTTTGTGCATTTTGCACTAGAAATTCAGGAGACCCTCATTTATAATGGTCTCATAGAAGGCAAAGTCCTGTAGTTAGAATTTACTTTGGACAATATGAAGTGTTAGAAATTTGGCATTCCTCAGATGTGCAACAATTATGATATGTTGGCTTTGGGTGACTGCAATCTGTAGCGTCAATATTATCAGTCAATTATTCGCAGAATTTAGGTTGTGAATCTGGTGCAGTTTATCATATGCTAGTTGCTTGACCATTTTCTGATGCATTTTGGAGACATTTGAAATGCATTAAGCTGATCAGCATGTTTGACAGTCTCTACATATTGATAACTCTACATTTCTTTTGAACTCTTTGTGTTGTATTGAGTTATATTTTATCATCGTTTTTTTTCAGCTCAGCTTTTATTTGGTATGCGATTTTGAGCTAATATATTTTCGTGCTCACCATGTTGCAGTTTTAAGGATTTAGCTGAAACACGTCCCTTGTCAGAACTGAAAACTCCTGAAGAAGTCACAGATTTAGGTGCCCTGTCTGTGTCAAGTGCCAAAGAAAATGAAGGCGAGGGTCATTCTGACACTGCAGAACAATCTCCTAAGCCTCTAAATACTGGATCAACAGGAACAGAGGAATCGCAGATATATATCAGCACAAGAGAAGAAATATATAAGAAATCCAAAGAGTTTGAGTCTAAGATTATTGGTTTTGAATCAGCCATCAGGAGGCCCTACTTTCACGTACGGCCTCTCAATGTCACAGAACTTGAAAATTGGCATAACTATCTGGATTTTATAGAGAGAGAAGGTGACTTTAACAAGGTACTTGGATATTTGCTTTCCATCCATTAATATATGGTTGTCCTATTTATCATAGCATTGACTTACAGTTAAGTATAATCTGCTGCCTCTATGCTTTATTGGCTAAACCGTTGGATGAAGCAACTTATTAAAAGGGAAATTGAACTGAGACTATAGCAGGGACCCTCGATTTGGTTACTTTAAGGCTAAGTACCTCAAACTCTCATTTGCCAGTGGACATTTTGGGTTCCTGATGTATTTTAAAGTTTTTGTTTAAAATTCCAATGTTATGCCTGCAGGTATCATGTCTTCCTAACCATCTGTCTATAAGGCCAGGAGGGTCCTTCCTAACATTTATGAGGATCCCCTTTATTTCGTATATGGAGTATTCTTATGCATTTCTCTTTTTGCTTTATGTTAAAGCCATTTCTTTTTCTCTTGGTCGAATAGCTTGTATACTGATTGCTGTTTCTTTTTGGAATCCAGGTGGTTAGGCTGTACGAAAGATGTGTGATTGCTTGTGCCAATTATACAGAGTATTGGGTTCGCTATGTTTTATGTATGGAAGCTAGTGGAAGTATGGATCTTGCAGAGAATAACCTTGCTCGTGCAACACAAGTCTTTGTCAAGGTATTAGAATTGCATCTATTTTTTTTGTTAACCAATTAGTTAATCTATTTGCATTTAATATTTTTTTCAAACTAAATTATTAGTGATTAGTACATACTATTTAACATTTCCGAGATAGTTTTTGTGCTGTTCTTCATAAAAATAAGTTTTGGGACATCAGAGCAATGCTTGGATTTTGAAAAATAACAACCTGTTTTCTCTGTTCTCTTTCGCGAGCCTTCTTTATTCACTCAAATAGTCTACCATCCACACCCCAACTGCTCATTTTGTGTAATTCTCTATTTTTTGGTTTAACCTGACATAGATTTGCTAGTCCTTTAGTTGGGTGTTTATATTCTCCTCGTTATGTGCATTTATGCTGTCTGTTTAAACTACTCTCGTGGTTATATAAAAGTTATTTAATTACTGATGTAGGTGACATGTATAAAATTATACTTGTGGCTTTACAATCTTTCGATCCTAGTTATTATATGTATGCATGTACTAATTGAAATTAGTTGGTTCGTGCTTCATTAGTGCCTTTTGCATATGGTTATATTTGTCTCTATTTATTGTAGAGACAACCCGAGATTCACCTTTTCGCGGCTCGATTCAAAGA
Organism: Limnanthes douglasii subsp. nivea; assembly: GCA_036936605.1. Classification (NCBI taxonomy): domain Eukaryota; kingdom Viridiplantae; phylum Streptophyta; class Magnoliopsida; order Brassicales; family Limnanthaceae; genus Limnanthes; species Limnanthes douglasii. Next base: position 182,004,474 of record JAUPFV010000002.1, read on the forward strand.
GCAGAATGGGGACATTCCTGGCGCTCGGGCTGCATATCAACTCGTACACAGTGAAATTTCACCTGGTCTTCTTGAAGCTATTATCAAGCATGCAAATATGGAACGCCGCCTTGTGAGTCATTGTAAAAACTTAAAAACTATCTTGGTCTCTTGTACTGTTTTAACTGAATATTTGATTTGTTTCTGCAGGGAAATCTTGAAGAAGCCTTCTCCCTATATGAACAATCAATTGCAATTGAAAAGGGGAAAGAACACTCTCAAGCCTTGCCAATGCTGTATGCTCAGTATTCAAGGTTCTTGTACGTGGTAGGTCTATTCACGTGTTAATAGCACAATGTTTGTGGTATCAACTGATTGTATCAATTTGTTGCATGTTTAGATGGGTTTAAGTTTCCTATTAGGTAAGCTTTTTGCTATCTATATCACTTGAGTTTGCTTCATTTTGGTTTTTGTAACGATGGTAGGTTTCTGGCGATGCAAAGAAAGCTAGAAAAATTCTAGTTGAAGCACTTGATCATGTCCAACCTTTAAAACCACTCCTCGAGGTTTGTTCCTCTGTATCAAACCCCTTCAATTTTTAGGGACATCCATTTATTATTCGTACTTATTAGACCTCGGTCATTTGCTTTATATGTTTGTGCAGGCACTAATACATTTTGAGACTATTCAGCCACCACCAAGGCAGATTGAGTATTTAGATGAATTGGTTGATAAATTTCTGAACCCCAACTCAGATAGCCAGGGGATTGCAAGTATCGCTGAGAAAGAAGAGCTCTCTAGCATTTATTTGGAGGTAAATATTATTTTTTCTTGTTAGTGTCAACACATGTGGGTCAAAGTATATGACAATTTTTGTTTGGCTGTTTTTCTCATGCATATGATATATGTTCCAGTTCTTGGGACTCTTCCGGGATGCACAATCTATTAAGAAGGCTGAAGATCGACATGCTAAACTCTTTCAACCCCATAGAAGCACATCAGAATTTAAAAAGCGTCTTGCTGAAGATTATCTTGCTTCTGATAAGGCGAAGATGGCTAGATCTCTTAATAGTGCAGCTCCTTCACCTGCGCAATCTACGATGGGTGCTTATCCAAATGCACAGAACCAGTGGGCAGGTGCTTATGGTGTCCAACCACAAACTTGGCCTCCAGTGACTCAAGCACCGGTACAGCAGTGGACCCCTGGCTATGGTCAACAGGTAGAAACCCTAGTTAAATAATTGCTTGGGTTCCAAGTTACATATCATAATGTCCATAACTGATCATCTTGACACATATTTTTACTATAGTCTGCATATGGTGGTGCTACATACAGTGGCTACCCTGGTGCCTATACCGCTCCACAGCCACCGGCTGCCTTGCCCCAGACTGCTGCCTATGGTGCTTACCCTTCTACTTATCCAGTTCAGGTATATATCCCTATGCCAGTTTTTTAAACTACCTCAGCTGCGTAATGCTAAAAGTTAATAAGTAACTTTTGTTTTCGCAGCAAACTTATCCGCAGCAAACTTATGCTCAACCGGCTGCAGTGCCACCACCGTTGACACCGTCCCAGCAACCTGCTGCAGTTCCACAGGCATACTACGGATCTTATTACTAAGCTATTAAGTGTTTTCCATCTTGCTTATAATAGTTTCTATTAACATTTTGTTTCAGCATTAGCTATATCTTTAACACCTGTAACCTAGTTTACATTTTCTTCAAAGTAAAAGACCTTCATGTAACTACAACTGCATTTGAAGCTGAGTAGATACATTTATCTTGTAGCAGCTTGGTAATTGTATCCTAGATAATACCGTTTTCTTTTTAAATGGAGTCTCCTATTAACGCCTGGTTGCCACTGTTAAGAAGATTATATGTGCTCTCATGTGCTTGTACCAATTCCTATAAACGTGCTCAAAGAATTTGTATGGCAGAAACGTAACTTCTGGTTTTAACGCATTGCAAAATAGAAGATTCATATTTAGGGTTATCGGTTTTCCTTATCCCTCAAGAAGGGATCTTGTTAGGGCTGTTTTGGATTTCAGGAGTTTTATGGAAAAGCTTTTGGTCTGTGCTTTCTTAAATGTTTGTGTGCGCTATAAAAAAATCATAAACGGTAAGAAAGAGGACTATAAATTTGTCCTTTTAGTATTGAAAAAAAAGAGAAATTACCTAACTATTTTATCGTCATCTAGTATCCGTTTGATCAATTATCTCTTAGTGTCCATCTTAACTACTTAATTACCACATAGTACCTAACATTATTTTAATACCCTAACTACTCTCACCCTTCCTCAACAATTATCTAACCAAAATTTCTCTTTCCTACTTTTTTCTTTTTATTTTATTTTTAAAAGATTCGTATTTTTCAAACCGGAGTTCGAAAAAAATAAATGAAAGTACCATTGCTTTTGTTTTTTTAAAATGAACAAAACTAGATTCATTGATGATATTTTTTTATTTTAAAAAAAAAAATTCACCAGTAACAACTCTCAGGATATCCTGAGAATTGCTTAGGAAATTTTGAGTTGCAAACAATTCTCATGATATCCTGAGAATTGTTCAGGAAATCCTGAGAGTTGCAAACAATTCTCATGATATCCTGAGAATCGTTCAAGAAATCTGGAGTTGCAAACAATTCTCATGATATCATGAGAATCGTTCAGGAAATCCTGAGTTGCAAACAATTCTCATAATATCTTGAGAATTACAAACACATCGAGGTACAAGCGGATATATATGGTCGAGGGTATTTTTGTCCAAATTTCAATTTGAGGTACCAAGTTACACTATTCAAAAAGCGGGTACCACTGGGTAATTAAATAGTTTAGAATGTATTTACCGGTACTTTTCTAAAAAAAAGGAAAAGTACCCATAAATACCTTTTCAAGTATCTAATCCCAAATAAGTACCCAAATATGAGACCGAGAGTAATAGTAAGAGGACAATATTTTTACCAAATTAGCCCTAATACTAGAAGAAAAAGAAAGTAGGTTACTATTTTTCTTATTTTTACTTTCCCCCTAAGTCCCAAAAACTTTAAGATACCGAAAAGACTGTAGGATAAAGTTAGAGAAGAACTAGAACCCAAAAGAAGCATGCGAATCGTCTCGTTTTTTGCGAACAACCTTCGGCGAGCGCGAGAGTAGAAACTCCGGCGAAGGTAGAAGAAGGGTGGTTCGAAACTATCGACGTGCATCGTCAACGCTGTGTAGACCGGTTATTGTTTTTTCCTCGTCTAAAGCAAAAACCACCGGTGCAGGGGAAGTTCGAACGGTAGAAACTACAATGAAGGTGAGGCCAAACATTTTTCCTTAATCGTGTTTAGTAGATTTCCTGTTTGATGATATCGATAAGAACCGTTTTTTTGGGTTAACTGGCTTATTAATTCAGTAGTTGGGTTAGATTTCCCGGCCGGTGAGTGCAACGTAAGTTGTTTGGGAAGATGGAAGATGTAATCGGAGGTGGTTAACTGTAAGCTGGTTACTGTCTCGCGCGAGGCAGTGACCTGGGTGCAGTTGAAGTAGTTTTGCCCATAAATGGAGCTTCGTCTCGCGTTAGTGTGTAATTGGTTTGGTTTAATTTTGGTAGGTTTGAGTTGGGGCAGAGTAGTTCGTGGTTGTGTTTCACGTTTGTTCTGTGAATCCATTGTTAGGGCAGTAGATGGTTTTCACATGTAGTATGATGGAAATGGTTGATTGAGATACGCGTATTATGTGTTAGTACGTTGTGCCCCGTGACAAGGCGCGTATGATGCTGTCATCGTAAAATCGATCTCGCGTCAGCCTGTTTAGTATTTAGCTTGTGTTTATTAGTGGGTTTCTGCCAATTGGGTCTCGCATACCTGTCATGCGACGTTTGGGAAATCGTTTCGAAATTCCCATCTCGCTTGAGTCTACGTCCTGTATCGCGAAAGGGAGTAGTTTAATGAGAAGTAGGCATTTCAGCCTGCTAATAATACGCGCGTTGTGTATTGAGTGTGTCGCTAGAATTTATATAAGTAGGCAGTACACTTGTCTTTGTTTTTGAATCGCGCGACGTTGAAGGGGTGACACGCGTTGTGACCAATGGCTGATTGAAGTTTGGTTTAAAAAGAGTTGTAGTAGGACATAGTTCTGCTAGGAGTTTAGCACTGCTAAAATCTTACGTGTGTGTTGTTTTGTTCAAACAGGTTCTGCTATGGGCAAATGTACTTTTTACAGGTCTAGTCTGGTAAGCATATTAAATTTGCTTCAGAAAGACATAGTGACCGAGGAGCATATTGAGACTACAAAGAACACGCCATTCTATACTTTGCTTAAAACTTCCTTCACGACAAGGAACGAAGACCTGCCGAAGAAGAGATTTAACAAGTTATAGAGAAGATTATAAAGAGATACTCTGTAAAGAATGGTTGTTTTAGAATAGGTTCGAAGCGGGTCAAGCTGATAACAAAGGATGTTAAAGCAATCTTCGGTCTTAAACACGGAACGGAGGAAATACCTATGAACAGAAGAGGGGCTTTCAATAGAAGATTTGCAGATGGTGCGGAGAACGAGTCTCCACTGATGCAGAAATATTTCTTGCGTCCAAGGGCTAGGAAAAGTGGCCGTCAAACCAAAATGCTATTTCAAATGCATGATAAAGGTACGAATAACATATTATTAGATTTAGTGATGTTTTGGCATATACAATTAAATAACTACTATCTGTTCTGACACAGGAAGCAATAGAAATAGCTGCAAAGGATGGTAGTGAGGAATCCGTAACCGATGTTGCGAAGCTTTTGATACTATTCATTTGTTCAACCCTGTTCTACTCTGTGTCTAGAGATATCATGGGCTGGACGATGGTTTTCTACGTAGAAGACATGCTCAAAATTAATGACTATGATTGGTCGCGAGCAATTGTTGAGAAGCAAACGAAGTCTATGGTAAACTGTTTGGAGAAAGGACACCTAATCACGTCATCGGCTGCGTAGCCGTGTTGTTGGTTTGTATCGAGCAATTAGTTTATTATTTTGTTCTCACATGAAAGTGATACGAGTGTGGCTTTACTTTGCAGCCCTTCATAATGGAGCACACCACGCTAGGGGCAGATTTGGTAAGGCCAAACATGATACCTAGGTGCTACAAGTGGTGGGGGCTGGAATGCAAGGAGGCCACTATTGCGGTTGTAAAAAGGGTGAGGAAGCTGGCAGATGACGAGGTAAGTTATGGATGTTTATATATGTTTTTATAGTGATTCGCGCGAAGTAGCACTAATCTATCGCGAGGTTTGTTTATTAATTCGTTATAATGCGCGCGAGATGCATATAGGGTCATATGCGAATAGGCAAATGTATCGCGTACTACACGTGCGCATTGTGTTAGGGATGGTTAAAAAACAGCACCAAAGTATGCACTGCCTGTGTCGTGTTAGAGGTTCTTGCAGAGGGTTCAAGTCGCATTGCAGGAACAAGGTGACTCGCGTGACGAGGGGGACGATGTTATGACTCGCGCGACATGAGTACTAAATCAACATACGAGTTGCGTCTTACTGAAACTTCCGTCGAGTAATACGCATCTTATACGTGCGTGTGCGCTATTGGTTGAAATGTTAATGTTGCTTTGCAGGTGTTGGATGGAGAGCTCGAGCTGACCGAAGCTGAAGAACTGGCATTCGGGTCGGGGGAGGCTGAGGCAGGGTCTGTAAGCAAGTTAACAAGAAAAAGGAAAAAAACGGTGATCCGTAGAAGAGGGGAGCGGGCCAAGTATTGTAGTGGAAGGGAAATAAATAAGATGGAGATTGGATAGGGATCTGGTACAGTTGATTACCAGGGAGGGGATGAGGATTACGGGCAGCAGCTGCAGGGGTGGATGGATCAGGAAAAAAAATACACCCCAGAAAGAGGGCAGCTCAAGTACTCGGACGAAGAGGATGAAAGTTTACAAGGCAAGCGCTTGTAATATTTTATTTAAGAAAATGGAGTTTGTTAAGAAGAGAACCAGTGTTAAATACGGATACTCCGTAGAAAACAAAAGGCTGAAGATTTCTCTTGCCCGAAAGAATATACAAGTAAGTCGTTCAATATGTTTTAAATTGTAATATTGCATTTACATTAATTTGCCTAATACTTGTTGAATTTCACTACATATTGAAAAACTCCAAAGAGAGGTTGCTTTTTTGACTTTGAAGCTTCAAGAACAAGCTGTTAAAGGTGACGAAGAAGATGAAGAAACTGGGGTTAATGAAGCACTAGAGAAGGTTTGTGTGCTACCTTTCTGTTAGGTAGAAGAGGAGTCACTAGTGAAAGGGGTCGATGTATCCGTAAAAGTGGATGAGGTTCCTAAAACAATTGCTTATGTCTCAAGAAAACATGGGTTCAAAAAGTTAGAAGAAGGAGAGAAAAGACTTGATATAGAAAAATTAGTTGTAGAGGGTTCTACACTTGATGACAATGAAGAAGACACACACGACCGAATGATGCTACTGAGACATCGGGGGAGAGGCAGGTAAATGGAAAAAGTTTGTATGTTTTGGGAGTTGACAAATGCAGGCTTGTCCCGTCGACGGTTGAGGTTGAGATTGATGTGGTTGTAGTCCCATCCACGGTTGAGGCAGAGATCTGTGTGTGTGCAGTAGGAGCGGATGCTGAGGGGGAAATTGGTATTGTACCCAATGAAGAAGAACCGAATGTTGTTGTGGATGAAACTGCATAAGAGTTTGAAGACCAAGCTGAGCAACATAAGCCAAAACCCATCGAAGCAGAAGCAATTGATGTATCCTCAGAAACTGCTAAAGAGTTTCAAGAGCAAGCAGTGCAACATGCTATTGTGGCAGCAGTAACTGAACCAATACCAATAGATGCAGAACCTCTTGAGGTTGTAGCTGAAACGGCACAAGAGTTACAGGCAGATGTTGATGGAAAAGGGACTACGAATGAGACTGCGGGAGAACATAATAGCGCTGAGGCTGCAGTTGATACAGTTTGTGGTGATGTTGATTCAAAAGGTACAGAGGGAGATTTGGCAATTCCAAATGTTGGTGAGCAAACAAGTGGGACGGAAATGAATAGAACTGGGCCACATGAAACTCCCCTAGCGTACCGAAGGTCGTGGAGCAAGGACATGAAGATGTAAGTGGATCTTAAGTTACTAAGATTCAACTTCTTATAGCTACGTTAAAGTACATTTGTTTTTAATTTGGCCACGCTGTTGTTTTTCAAACTTCGGATTTAAATAGTGGGTTTTAACTGTTGTTCAATATAATAGGGAATGTTTTTAAATTTTCAAGTTCCGTAAATATTATGTTATAGTTATTATGTTATTAGTAATGGAGGAGAATGTTGTAAGATAAAAAACCGGGCTTAAACGAAGCTATCAAAGTAATATTTACTTTATACAGGAACCCTATGGCATACGTACATCGCGCTAGTGACAAATGTCTGATATGACACGCGCGAGTGTAGCCAAACCGTATGAGTTCGAAGGATGTCTCTAGCGTCTTATGTGTCGCGCGTGGTGCGACTCGCGAATTACGTATTCCTGTGATCATGAATCGCGTGACGTTACGCTACGGACATGCTCCCATAGATGAGTAACTCGCGAATCATGGAAGCCCACACAGGCATGTGGCCGTTTTGTACCGCGCGATATGCAGCATCATGTGAATCGTAACGCGCGGGTTATACCTTATGAATCACGACTCGCGTCCCCTTTATAATGTAACACGCACCGTTGGTTACATTTTTTCCAGGTATGTCATGTGAGAAAGAGAAGGTTACATAAAGGAAATGTCCCTAGCACACCAAGTGTTACTCGAAAACCCAAAACTGAAACCGGGGTGGAATTGGGAACTGCTGTAAAATCAACAAATGACTTGCAAACCAAGTTGGAAGTGCAACACAAAGCGAAGTTGGAAGTACTAACACAACCCGAGATAAGAGAACCACTTCAACCAGCAGTGGAAGTGGAAGCAGATTGTTTTAATCTTCCAAACCTCGATGATGCATTCGTCTTATGTACACAATCATTTTTTGACGAAATTGATAAGACGACGGCTATACACTCGAGTGGAGGAAAGTCGGGTGACATTAGTGCGTTGAAAAGTCTGTTACGAGATGCACCTACAATGGTATGTTCTGAACTATGATAACAGTCATATACTGAGTTGTAACTTGAGAATGGTTATTTAATCAGGTTATGATGTTTTACAGTTAGTAGATAATATAAATCCAAATTGGGATTTACTTACACAGACGCAACATGCGGAAAATAGTGAACAAACTTGGGAAAAAGAAACAACAACTACGAAGTTAATAGATGTTAGTCAATACCGCAAGGTCGTTCGAATACAACAAAACGAAGATCAACTAGACTCTGAAGTATGGTATTTACCAGAACATGAATTTACATATCGGCTTAGTGTTAGCGTGATAGAGCTAATGGCCGTAACATACGAAAGGGAGCTAGATTTCAAGGTAAAGCTTAGAAACTTGATAGAACACAAATAATTGACAAATACTCTAGATATAGCTATATTTTTTACGTGCTGTAGATCATCGATGCCTGGATATATAAGCTGCTTCAAGATTCAAACTGGACCGTACCTTTTAAAAGGCTCGATGACGAGTACAACTGTAAAAAAAATTCTATTCAGATTTCAGGAGTGGCAACGGTTAGTATCTAATTAATAAATACACATTTGAAGTGATGAGAAGTTTGGTATTGTTATAGTGTACACTGGTCTCATTACAGACATTACCAGCCAAAAAATCAGATGTTACAAACGTTATTGACGCAGTTTTTGAGAACGCGAAAGACACGTTTATCGCATTCATTCCGATATGCACCATAAATAAAAAAGGTACTAACCACTGGACGTTGTTGGTAATAGACTTGGAGAATGGTTCAGCCAAAAACTACAATTACCTGGCCCCTCTTAGCAAATTCACTCCATACGATACTAGGAAAATGGGTGATGCTTTGGTAAGTAGTATGAAACATTATTGTGTGACGAAGTATGTCCATTGTTTGCAGGCTCCTTATACATCTCGCGTCAGTGTGTGTGTGAATCACGTGTAAAAGGATGGAACTCGCGTCCTAATGTAAAGTGATTCGCAGCATTAGGAGTACACATTTAACTTCAAAAATTGAAACTAACATTTTTCTTATTTGACAAGCTCAACTATTGTATGAAGAAGAGATACATACCGCGTGTGAAGAATGGATACAAAGTTAAAGCAGCTATCAAAATCCCACAGCAAGATAAACATTCGCTTGACTGTGGAGTGTTCGTCTGTCAGTATGTGAAAGACATTATCCAGCACGGCTTTGTAGGCAATAAATATAGCAAGTGTATGCCAGCTAGAGCACGCGCAGAAATCTTCAACCACTTCCTGAATGACAAGAACACTAATTTAAGGGCATGCGATGTGTAGCATTGAATTTTTGACGTGACTCGCGCAAGAACATTATGTTTTGTAGGACTTTTTGCCCCACGTGACTCGCGTTTGAGGTTTCACATAAGTACCATGTAACTCGCGTGCAATGTTATGCATATCACGCGTTGTTTTAATTTCAGACGCGTTGTATATTGTATGTCATGCGCGATATAATTGTAACGTAACTAAGATTTTAAGGATGTTGACAGAGGCATTACTGAGAAACCTATGATTGTGTGTAGTGTGAATATCACGCAAGGTAAGTCAAGAAAGCATCACTATGTCTTGTAAACGACTCACACAATATGCTTATGTAGCTTCATCCCCGCGCGACCCATGATATGAGTGTTTGTCTGACTCTGACTAACACGTGTTTTACTCCTTAACAAAACAACGATGAATGTGAGCTGGCGCGATTTAGGAATGCAATCCCAATAGTTAATACACGTGATGGAGTGTATATTATACTCCCGCCAAAAATGATTTTTTCAATTTAATTTCCCCGCGAAACACTAACCTAGAAAATATAACCCGCCTACTTACCAAACTATTATTTCGCCCTTATATATACCTCCACAAAACTACATATAGTATACACTTAAACAATTAAAACACTCCAAATAGGAAATAAGTATGAGTTGGTGCGTCGATGAAAACCAACACTTGCTTCAAGCCGTGAAGTACGTGAAGAGAACAAGCTCGGATGAAGAGGCGGACATTTTTTTCGATCAAGTGTTATGCAGGATGTACTTTGACTATAGGAGGCTTGGATTTGTCGGCCCCCACATTCAAACACGAGAAAGCGTCGCTGCGAGGTACAACGAACTGAAATCAGAACCCTTGCTACGTGTTTCTGATCTTTGTTTAGATTTGCGCTTAGAGGCAGCAAACGTATGGCAGTGGGAAGATAATGATTGGATATCAAGAGATATGATTATCTACCTAAAGGAATCCATCTCATAGAGAGAAGATGCAATTGTTAATTGCTCACCGGTTAGATGAAAACAGTGGTTTTTTCATTAAGGCTTTTTTTTTGGTTTTGGTCTAAATTGTAACTTTATTCGAAGAACAAAGTAGTCTTTAAATTGGATGTGAAGGACTATATTTGGTAATGTTTTGAATGTATGAATTTTTTGGTTAGTGTAATTTTCATCAAATGGTTACTAATCGTGATTTCATTGATGTTAAGCATCGATCTAGCGTTATAAAAGGTAGCTTACCAGAATGGGCTATTCTACGTTAATAGTTTTGGCCAATAGATAGTTTGCATCTCGCGTCTGCTAAAATCCATGTCTAGCGAGGTGTCCGTTTGTTTAACATTGTTAAAATCAACCACCTAGCGTCAAACGAAACAAATAACTCGCGTTGTATGTTCTTCACTATAACTTCACATCTAGCGTCAAAAGACATTCAAATCTAGCTTTATAAGACATACTAATCTAGCGTGAGAAGATATTCACAGCTAGCGTTTGGTCATAACTTGACCTACTTGAAAAAGTCTCCCTTAAAGATGAAAGGTTGTATGACAGTAAAGGGTATCAACCGATAGAGTTTTTGCCAATAAAACGTTAGTACCTTGCATCTGAAAATAACCACGTCTAGCGTGGTGTCTGACGGTTTAACAAGGTCTAGCGTCATATCTTACAAATAACTCACGGGATACATTCAACCTCCAACTGCGTCACATCTAGCATCGTAGGAGATGAACGTCTACCGTGGTATAATATAGTAATCTCGCGTAGTAGGTCATGTGCATTATCCTCTCTCAAGTGTATTCTATACTTAACGTATCACGTCCTATTTCACCATCTCGCGTGGGTTAGCCTCTGGCTGTCGATGTACATGCCGAATTACCTAACCATGTCGTGTGTTATTTTATGGTGATGGACAGTTTTATGAATATCTAGTATAACTTAAAAGTTCGAAGAACTAAAATTAGTAACCTTGGCAAGTCCAAATATTCAAGTGTTTATAATGCAGGTCACTATATACTATTTGGGTAATCGTGAATTTTAAAATATTAAAATATAAAAAGTTTATAATCAGAATTAATCAATAAGAGGAGAGAGCATGCTTTGGTTGTCGTGATTTAAATTTAAATCGCACCATACTTAATGGCTAGTGAAAAGACAATGAGATGTCTTTTTACTAATTACATTGGGTTTATTAATGAAGAATGTGACTAGGGTAGATAAAGCACTCATTGCATGTACATTAAATGCTCACTAGGGTACGCGTTGTTTTAGAAACTATTTAAATAGGCGTCTCGCATTTGCTTGCATGGTTATCCATCAGATTATTCAAATTCTAAAAACTGTTTCTCTTCCATAGCAAAGCAAAAGTCGACGATGAGCGGTTCAGACTTCTACGGCAATCACGGGTCAAAAAGTTCGTTTTCCGACTTTAGTTCTAGGCGCTCGGACATCAACTACAAGTGGGAGACTACGACAGAGTACTCTTCCGACGCCGAGTCGAATCCTTTCACTCCATCTCTTTCACCGATGACTCAGTACGACTCTGAGTACTCCCTGTCGTGGCCGGAAGAAGATTCCGACATGGAGTGGTATCCAAAACGACGAAGGATAGTGAAGAACAAGAAGATGAAGTCGGGCAGGAGAAAGATAACTCTTAGGAAGTCTTCGAAGGACTCATCCGATGATTATTACTGGGGGGAGGAAACGGACGATGAGGATGACGAGGAGGAGGATGAAAAGGAGGAGGATGAAGAGACAGACGAGGACTTGGACGATGAGGAGGACTTGGACGATGAGGAGTACACATCTGAGAAGGGTAACTCTTCAGATTATTATAAATATGGTTGTGTTGTTTGAAACTGCTGTTGTTTTTTGGTGCTTTAAATTGTAAACCCTTTTGCATTTTGTTGTATTTTGTTTAGGGTTTAGTATCTGGGCGCTGGTTGGCCCTATGTGATCCAAATGTATTTCAGTTGTCTTTCTTCTTTACTTTTGAAATTTTTGAATTATCAATCGATCCCAATCTATGTTTCGATAGTTTGATGGCGTTTTTACACTCTCCGATTGAAAAAAAATAATACAGTATAGATGGAATGTAAATATTATTGTCACGCATTTGAAATCTGACATGATTCGCGCGAGGGTAGTGTAATGCTGAGTAACACGTAAACACATTAAAGTATACAAGAGGAACTTGGCATGCAGTGTCTGTCTGCAGTGAATCGCGTTAGATATAAGACGAACATTGATGGGGGATGAAACAACTGAATCGTGCCTAGCGTCATAGGGAGGGCATGTCTCGCGTTGTATCAGATATAGGACTAGCGCAGTGCACCTAATTGTATCCTGATGACGATTTGTGTCATAAAACATTAGCATCTCGCGGCACGAATTCCAGTGATGAGTAATATAGCGTAACATGATTCGGACATCACGCGTTGTATACGCAAACTTCAGCTAGTGTACCATCTCTAATGAAACCTTCTATGACATTAAAAGCTATCAACTGAAAGAGTCTAGGGGAATACCCCATTCGCATCTCGCGTTAGATAATACGTAATTGTAGCATAGTGCACGTTGTTAAAGCCTGCTTTGCAACTAGTATCATGTATCGCACGAGATAGCAGCAGTATCTCGCGCTACCAAAGAGAAGGCAACGAGATTAGCGTTAACATCCAATGACACCTCGCGCGTTATAATCTAGTAACAACGCATCTAGTGTTGAAATACGCGAACATGCCACGCGATGCTGGATACTGATACGCGATGCTGGATACGCTAATCTTACGTCCCGCGTGAGTCAACTAAACTTCAAGTACTCTATGATATCAAAAGAAAACTTATATGGCATTAAAGGGTATCAACTGAAATAGTTTGGGCGGATACAATGACAAAGATACAGAACAAGTGGAATCAAATTAATACATACTAAATAAAACATATGTAAACAAAATAAGCTTTCAACGGGCAGCTCATACTGCCATATCACAGGTCCTTCGGTTGTGTCCAAATTTAAAGCAACGGCCACAGCGCACGTGGGAGTTTGATACTTCTCCTTTAGATGGAATCCTCTTCTTTCTTGGCCTTCAAGCTCGCCTTTTTACGTTGGAAGGTAGAACAACAGGTCCTTCGGATTCGTTAGATGACGAACTTTCACCATAGTCGGTTATTGCAGGTATGCTAAACGAATTGGTGGATCTATAATTACTTACCCTGTAGAATGGTTCTACCAAAGTCATAGGATCCTCGTTTACGGATGTTATTGCAGCCAATGAGTGAGCATATGGAAAACACTTTTGCTTCCATGCACCACATGAACACTTAAAATCAAGTATGCTGACAACCATAACCGGGTTAGAATAAACTTCGAATGAACCTGCAGAAGACTTAGATACCAGCCAGGTTCGACCCGCTTGAACATTCTCCTTTAACTGCTTCTCATATTTGGGCATAAAAAACACTTCCAGGTTAGCCCTTCTGAATAACGTCTGGAAATATGAGTCATTAGCATAACTCTAATCTTGTCTATCATTTCAACAATCGATAAATTGCAAAACTTTTTAATCTGATTGTTAAATGATTCGGCAGCAGATGATGCCATCGCCCCGTAACGTTTTCCAATGACGAATGGTTGGGCGTACTTATGGGGAGGCAAATTCTCGATGAAAGCATTAACATTTTTAGTAGCTCTACTTAAAAACTTGGAAAGTCTCTAATTAAACAGTTCAACAGTTGGAGCGTCAGCACAACTTTTAAATCGCTTCAACACTTTCTTCTTATACTCGCGGTTGGTGTTTTCAAGAGCTGACTTTAAATTATTAACCAAATGATATATACAGTAAGCATGAAAGCAGCTTGGGTAAACAACGGAAACAACATTAATAATACCAGAATGTCTGTCGGAAATAAAAGTGATTTGACGGTTTAACAAATGAGGTTTAAGACATTCCATGAACCACATCCAGTTATCAGAATCTTCACCACCAAAAATACCAAAAGCAACTGGAAAAATTCCTGCAATATGAAAATAGGTTTGGTGAGCGAATAATATATGGATATATGTATAGGCTCATGCACGATTTCTTTGATGCAACCACTATCTCGCGTGGTGGTTAAAAAATATGTCGCGTGAGGTTGGCATATATTAGCAATCGTATCCAACGTCATATGCAATACCTAACTCGCACTACAGTTAAATACTATCTAGCGTAACACAACAACACATCGCGCGGGATGTTAGGAAAACTTGATTGGGTATCTAGCGTCGTATATAAACACTATCTCGCGCTACATATGATAGACTAACTAATATGCTGTCTAAACACTATCTCGCCTGATGGCTTCTTAAAATATAGCTACGCGCGATACATATTATATCTGAATACTATAGATGTACATATAGAAGAAAGTACAAAACACACCGTTATTGCCGTTCTTGGCCACTGCAGACAGCAAGACACCGCCATGCTTTCTATTTAAATGGGTTCCGTCCACGTACAGCAATGGTCGACATGAGTGAAAGCCTTGAATGCATGATCCAAAAGACACAAAACACATCCTGAAGACATTTCCTAAACCAACCTCCAAATGACAATCGGTAGTAATATCTCTACTTTTTAATCTTCTAAAATATGCATTCAGCAACCCAAACGAAGTATTACTGTCTCTAAAAACTTCCCTCCTCGCCTTCTCTAACTCATTCCACGATAAACGGTAGGAAATATCTAAACCATAGTCTTGTTTGACAGAAGACTGAATAGTTTTTGCTGTTAAAGAATGGCTTGTCCTAATTGATTCATGTATTTCATCCGCAATTAAATCGGGCGTCAAATGCCTACTTTTTTTCTTGGAAAATACTGGGCTACATGAATGGGTGTTGGCAAAGCGCTTGATCATCATGAAACCAGTGCTAGAATCTATTGATGCATACAGTTGCCATTTGCAACCTGAATTTTTGTTGACACAGTAAGCAGTGATCTTAGTGGATGTATTATGCATATACTTGAAAGAAAAACCTAGCTCTAAAGTATAGCGACATAAAGATAACCTTAAACCGGAGGCATCATCAACGAATGTCTGACCAACTCCTGTGATAGAATCCACCCAACCAGTAGTAGCAAGATGTCTTTTCTTATGCTGGGAACTGATTAAACCATTAATACTCTCCCCGCTTAGTAAATGATCATCACAGGGTTCTACAAAGCTTACGGTAGGCTGTTTACCAATGTCATGCGCATCTGTTTCAACTACTTGTTGTTCTATGAAGAAGTTAACACTTTTCAGACGCTCCACATCGAGATAATCAGTTAAACCAATGAAATCAGTCTCGTTAGTAAACAAGCAATAATTTTCACCGCCACAAGAGTAGGAAATAGTGTAGCAACCCTTAACCAGATCATCCCATCTACCTTCAATATATTTCTCGACAGATTCAAAGTTTTCAAACGCGCTAGAAGGAACGATTGAGGTCTGCTTCAAATATTTAAAAATACAAACTCTTTGCTTAGACATCTAGGAGACTGCACATGAAAAACAAAATTAGGCTAGGTGAGGGTGTTGCCCTGAATCGCGTCAGGCGGGCTTGACTCAGGATGTTTGCTAACACGTTAACTCGCGTTGTCGTGTCTACTGTATCGCGCTAGAGACCGAGATGGGAATCACATTAGATAACAAGGAATAATATAATACGTTATTAACTTACGCGATAGAGATTGAACTTGCCTTCTTTATGACTCGCGCAGGGAAAATAAAGATTTGCAGCGCGAAGCGTCAACCTAGTATATGACTCGCGCTAGCTTCTCCATGGGCGAACCTAAATTGCGTTATTAGGAGAATCAATTCAGGAAAACAAATCATAACGCGAGCTATACGGTTATTCAACCAATAAATCGCGAACACTACTTGAAAGGCTAAATCGTGCGAGATATAACATAAAGCTAAAAGCAACAGTAGCCTACAACTATCGTCTTCAACAACACAGGTAAAAACACAGGTAAGCTTTAAACCCCATCAGAGAAGCTGTACCAACTCCAGACTTCGAAAAACAATTTAAAAACTGTTTTCAACAAGGTCTAAACAAAAACAAGACTATAAACTTGAAATCTTTGAAAATATAAAAAACAAGGAACCAAGAAAACCCATGAACTAACAAAAGTTGGAAAAAAAACACAGGTTCTATTGGTGAAAAACATAACAAAAGTTGATACAGACTTACCTCTACTCTGATTCCGGAAATCACTTTAAACAACGAGATTGATTGAAAATAGTTTCTTTTGAAAAACGTGTAGGTTCATTTCTACTTTTCAAAATAGCAGAGTAGGTTGTACTATTGAAAATTCAAAATTTGAATTGTGGTTCGAAAATAATCTGACACATTTGAGGGTATTTCAAGAAGGGAAATATTGGCTGGGTATTAGAAATGAATTACTTTGGTGAGATGGGTATTTAGTAGGCATAGAAAATAGTTGGGGTACTAGATGATAATAAGTTTGGTGAGAAGGTATTTAGTGTGACATTTCCAAAAAAATACCAATCGTTTTTTAAATACATATATACTAATCCACTTAATTAAATTTAAACATTATATTTTTGGTTCAAATTGTTTACCGCCTAACTCCAAACATAAAATTAGTTACAAAGTTATACTAAAAAAATTCATACAATCTTAAAATTATATAAACTATTCTAATCAAATAAAAAATATTTCAATTTAATTTAATGAATTGTTTTTACTATATAAAAATTTATCCGCCACTGAAATTTAGAGTTTTAAAAAAGGGAGTCTTACCGATAACCAACTTTTCTTTCTTTGTTTTTTATAATTTTAATTTTTAAAGTTTCATATCTTTTAAACCGTAATTCGGAAAAAGATTCGAAAACAATACCATTGGTTTTGTTTTTTTAAGGCGAACAAAACTAGTACCATTCCTGATATGTTTTGATTTTTTAAAAATATATATATTTTACATACGTTTCTCAATTATATGATTTGGAATCTAGTGACTAGTTTTGCATCTATCAAAATAAAGAAGATTTCGCATCTATGAAAACAAAGAGGTTTCTCATCTAGCAAAATAAAGGAGGTTTTGCATCTAGCACAACAAAATAGATTTCACATCTATCTTAACAAAAAAGGTTTCGCATCTTCTTCGCGAAACCCCTATAAATTTTAAAACTTTAAAAGTCTGTATCTTTTAAACCGTAACTCGAAAAAAATATCCAAAAATACCGTTGGTTTTGTTTTTTTAAGTACCACTCATGATATGTTATGAATTAAATTTTTTAGAACAAATAATGTTTTGCATCTATCAAAAACGTGTTTTTTGCATCAACTAAAAACACAACAAAAAACATATGAAAACAAAAGAAAAACAAGAAAATTGAGTAAAAAAATTAAGAATCGCCTAACATTAGAGCTGTTCTATTCACGTAGAGAGAGATAGAGAGAGGAAATTGGGGAAAAGGTGAAGTATGGGTCTAAAAGCCTTTTATATAAATGAACAAGGGTATTTAAGGAATTAGTGGGTCTTCAATGGTAAATATTTAACTAAAACGACTCTTTCTCGGAGAATAATGAAAATATGGGTCTTAAATGGATAATAGTTAGGGTTTGGGTCTTAAATGGTACTTTACCCTTTAAAAAAATAATTCATTGCTATTAAGTTCAATTATATTATTTTTTTGTTCCGGAAAAGGGTTGCCGAGTAGGTAGAGTAGGTGAGCTCGTGACCAAAAAGTCATGCATTCGACCACCTCTACAAGTGCTTTCTTGGTTTGAGCCTATTACTTTGTGTGGTGTACCTATGACGTTGGTTTGCAGGCTATTGCGTCAGATTGAAGGTCACAATTCAAAAAAAAATGTTTATACCGTAACATCTTAAAAAGAAATTATTTTTATTTTTATTTTTATAAAAAATAGATTTGAAATTTTTTACCATAAAACAAAAAAATTACTAAAATATTGACAAAAAAAGTGTTCACCATAGTTAACGAATTCTTTCATTAGAAAATAGTTATTTTTCTCTCCAAGAAATAGAGGTAGATTTCTTTATCTAAGTTCTTCTCTTCCCCATGAATCCATTTTATTATAATTAGTTGTTGATATGGAAAAAGGTGAAACCATTTCCTCGAAGCCTTCATCGGAATTCAACCGTCATTTGCTATAAAATGTTTCGTTCTTCGAAACAGAGTATCCTCTGATCAGTCAAAACAATTGGATCTTCGTCTGGATTCTGACAAACACAAAAATATAGAAGTTCGACATCACCATAATCCATGTATAATTAAAAATATCAATAACAATCCTACTTTTGAGAAATTGACCCACATAGAGCCTTCAAGATTTGAGACAGAGATAAACAAAATACCCAGGAAGTCATATGCAGAAGCTGTGAAACCAACAACTCCAGAATTTCAACATAAAAATGTTACCATCTCTCACCAATATGATCATGTAATTATAAACTTTGAGCGCAAAGACAAAGAGTTGCTCCAAAGATCATCCAAACATAACTTGATAGGGAAATTCTCTACTCTGAATCCAAGTTTGGAGACTGTAAAATCCTTTCTGGGAAAGTTCAGGTTTGAAGGAAACTATAGCATCACTTAGTGGGACTCGAGGTATCTTTTTATTGAATTTGAGCTGAAAGATGACATAAAGAAAATATGGCGTAGAAACGTATGGTTAGTGGGTTAAAAAACTATGAGGATTTTAAAATGGACTCCACACTTCAATCCAAACAAGGAATTCCCAATTACTTCACTCTGGGTTTCCATCAACAACCAGAATTCATGTACAATAAAAGAACTATCATGAAGATATAAAAGAAGAATTAGCTTCCCTTTCAGTGTTTGGATCCCTAATAAAAACAGAGCTAAACATAACCGCTGCATATTCTGGGTGGAACTTAACATATCTAAGCCTGCAATCAAGAAAATCTAGATAAAGTTTGGAGAAGAAGAGGGTATTTAGATTGATCTAATCTATGATCCCAAACCAACCTATTGCAATATCTAAGCATGCAATCAAGAAAATCTAGATAAAGTTTGGAGAAGAAAAGGGTATTTAGATTTATCTAACCTATGATCCCAACCCAACCTATTGCAATATCTGTAACCACATTGGCCACTCTGAAAATATCTAAAAAAAAAATCACAGGATCACTTGAATAATTCCCCTAAACATGACCAACAATTTGCCATTAATCCTTTTCCTGGAAACTCCTTAACTCCTAGACTCAAATCCATTATAATCACAAACAATTTTGAATCCAAAAACCATTTCCAATCAAATCACCAACCACTTATTACATTGAATCACAAAAAAGATCAACCAGAAAACACATACCTTAAAACTTGAAACATGTGACTTAAATCTTCCCTCCACCATCAGTTACCCTGAAATGATTGAAGCTCTTCATACAATTTTTAGGAGGATCTCATTTTGTTATTTATGAGAACCATGAACTTCAACATGAAACTCAATCTCCAACCAAAGAAACCACAAACATCCTGTCATGTTCCCATGTTAACAAGAAAATATATATTGAGAAAGGATTTAAATAGTTGAAAACAAGAAATCCAATAAAATGAAAAGCTGGAGTCTTAAAGATCCTTCATATTCGAAGTTAATACAACTTAAAAAGGCTGCAAAGTCTTCCTCATCTCATAAATGGCCATATCAATCCTGAATTGGAATGTAAGAGGCCTTGGGAATAAAAGACAATGAGAAGGCTCGAACCTCTCAAGAATTCTGAGAAACCAGACTTCATTATCATTCAAGATCCAATGATTCACCAAAACAGCCTTAATCATATCTAATAAACTGAAATTCGCATGTTTACTGGTAATATCAACAGCAATATTTGGGTACTATGGAATAATGATTTTGTTGTGGACATCTTATCTAATGAAGAGCAGTTCATTCATCTCAATGTAAAGCACAATGCAATCAATAGATATTTCAGAGATTTTGTGGTATATGCCAAGAACAAAAGAGCCCTTAAAACTGACTTGTGGAATAGTCTCAGAAGAATTGAAGACAACACAAAAGAATGGCTAATTCTCGGTGATTTGAATGTTATTCTATCCACTGATGAACATCTAGCTTGTACTACCACTTGCCTCAGAAGCATAGATGATTTCAGTAACGTTATTCTGAATTGTCAGCTAAATTATGCAGGCTTCTCTGGTTCTAAATTCACCTGGTTTAATGGGAGGAAATGAAAAATACTAGATCGTATATTATATAACAACTGGATCAACTATTTTCACACCACCAAAGTTATCCATCTTTCTAAAACCTGTTCTGATCACTCCTTTATCAGCAATCGTGTGTCTTCTAATCAAGAGAAAATCAAATATTCATTTAAGTTTCTCAATATGTGGGTGATGCATTGATGTAGCCCAGAAAGTCCAAACACAAACCTTTTTTATTTTATTTTATATTATTAAAATATCTTATATTATTGAAATCAAATCTAATTATATTAAGATTTGATTTTATTTTATTTTAGAATTTTTATTTTATTTCCTTGTATTCTAATTTAGGGTTTTGAGAAGCTCTTATATAAAGCCTCATATACCTTAAGTTATTTTAAGTTTTTGGAATGATATATTTTTTATCTCTAAAAATTTCAATCTTTGTTACCCTTAGATTAGGGTTTCATCATGTTACCCTTGAATTAGGGCTTCATCTATCTTTGCGTCTTCTTCTATTTCCACCGCGTCATCAGTTTGGTATCAGAGCCTCAATTCCTGCTACGGGTCAAGCATGTTTCTGAATCTTGATTTCATCTGATTCAAGGTCTAAAGAAGAGAGCAACATTTATGGTTATGAATATCTTGAAGATCATTTGGTATGTTACAGACGGAGTTTAAATTGGCTACCAATCGTCGGATCAAGGTAAAACTTGGTTTCGAGATGTTGTCTCAGACTATGAAGAGGTTTTCAAACCCATTTTTTCATAAACTGGACATGATGTTGTCTTCAGGCTATGAAAAAGTTTTCGAAACCTATTTTTTTCATCAAGTGGATGGCTTCAATGTGACTTCGAATAAGGAACACTCGAGAAGAATTTGTCTTATTCCGATAAGGTCAAAAATTATAATTCCCAATGTAATAATTGAAAAAAATAAAATAAAACAATTTTGGTTATTGATGGTGATGGTGATGGTGATGTGAATTCGAAGATGAGTTCTTGTCAACCAGGGGAGGATGATGTAGCCTAGAAAGTCCAAACACAAACCTTTTTTATTTTATTTTATTTTATTCAAATATCTTATATTATTGAAATCAAATCTAATTATATTAAGATTTAATTTTATTTTATTTCCTTGTATTTTAATTTAGGGTCTTGAGAAGCTCTTATATAAAGCCTCATATAATTTAAGTTATTTTAATTTTTTGGAATAATATATTCTTTTATCTCTGAAAATTAAAATCTTTGTTACCCTTAGATCAGAGTTTCATCATGTTACCCTTGAATTAAGGTTTCATCTATGGTTGTTTCTTCTTCTATTTCCGTCGCGTCATTAGTTAATGATGTCGTTCAAGAAACAGAAACATGTCCTATTTTTCACTCGGATATCAGAACTGAGCAATATTGGTACTCAAATCGAAGGTCTTGACGAACTCAACAAGTATCAAAAGCATGATATAGTCATGAAGTTCGAATTCTAAATTCGATTTTTTAGAAGTCCAAATACCAATTTTAGTATATTTTATTATTACTTTTAATATTTTAAGATATTTTTGTAATTTATATATTTAAGGATTAGGGTTTTGGATATTTTCTATTTAAAGCATCATAGACCCTGAGTTTTGAGTTAATTTTTGTTGAATTGATATAATTTTTTTCTGAACTTGCGAGTTCTGTGTACCGTAGGGTTAGGGTTTTATCCAATTTGTCTTCAATTGATATTATGCCTATATCATATTGGTATCAGAGCATCAGATTCCTGCTACGTGGGAATTATACCTTCATGAAGAGACTGATGGAAGAATACCTCGTCAATCACGAAGATCTACAATCGAGAAGATCTGGATCGCGTAGGCTTGATGAGGCATGCCAACAATAGACAATTCCAGATGATTAAAGAGCAACTAAGTACACTGGGAGATCAGATGAAGCAAATACAAGAAGCGGTGCAGAGGATGAATACCGGATTCCAAGATCCATGGTCGACCAACTTATCATCAAGTTCTAAAGGAGACTATAATATGGGTCAGAATATTTTTGCTCCGAGGAGAGAGGAGGGCAGAGGCTGTGTTCCTCCACAAACTGGTGGGACTTAGGATTCAGTCTTGAGATTCCAGGATTTCATGGGGATCTTCAACTGGAAAAGTTTCCAGATTGGATCGCATCGGTAGAAGAAGTTTTAGATGTAAACAACGTTTTGGATGACAAGAGATTCAAGTTAGTCGCAAGCAAGTTTCACGGTCAGGTTGCATCATGGTGGCAGCAGATGAAACAGACTCGTTTGAGACAAGGTAAATCAAAAATACCAACTTGGGTTAAGTTTATGAAATATCTTAGGGCTGCGTTTTTACCCTTTAATTTCAAAGTGAAAACTCCTCTCATCAAATCAGAACCTAGCCCTAATTATAAATCGGTGGAACCAATGAATAATGACGTATTTGAGAAGAGAAGGTATAATGATAATTATTTCGGGTGCAATATCTCTCCAAAATCGGTGTACCAGAATAAGGAAAAACTAAGACGAATTTATCCTTATTATGATAAGGTAAACAATTATAGTTCATTTGTTCATGTTTCTAATGCAAAAAGGTAAAATTTTGGTTGGTTATTTTTATAAATCTTGTTCTAAAAATAAAAAATTAGGGTTCAAAATTGAAGCAAAAAAATTGGGTGAGAATAAGGATGAATTGTCTAGTAAGATAATGGGAAAAATTGTATATTAAGAAGAAAAAAGCTAGATTTTCAATTAGAACCTGGAGGAGGTTTAGATAATGTTGAACTTATTAGTGCAATGGCTAGAGAAAAGCTTAGTGTGGAAATCGTGATAAAGAGAATGTGGTTGTGGATACTTTGAATAATAAAGAAGCTGGAATAGTCTCTGATTCTTCGAATAGTTTAGTTCTTTTCAACGCAAACGAGAAAGATAAAAAAACAAAATAATAATGCTAAAGTTAGAAAAAACAAGCTATTAATTGTGGATCTTGGAGGATCAAACATAATAGCAAAGGCTTGTAAACTATTTGAGTCAAAAATTGTTTAGGAGTTGGAAAACATTTCCATGCTTGGCATGTTATTGTTGGAGTGCAAAACATGAAACAATTTATAATTCACATAGAGACGAACCAAATATTAGAACAGTTGAGAAATCAGAAACTATTATTCCGTTTTCAGAGTATGAGGAAAATGTTCTACTTGTTCTTCGTGGTGTGACTGACTCAACACAATTGAACAAGGTTTTTCGTGGGAATAGTTTATATTACGGTTGTATTTACAAAGTGTTGATCTTGCTAATGATGAGAATTCGAGGACGAATTCTTCCTATGTGGGGGAGAATGATGTCGTTCAAGAAACATAAACATGTCCTGTTTTTCACTCGAATATCAGAACTGAGAAATATTGGTACTCAAATGGAATGTCTTGACGAGCCCAACAAGTATCAAAAGCGTGACTATGTCACGAAGTTCGGACTCTAAATTTGATTGTTTAGAAGTCCAAATACCAATTTTAGTATATTTTATTATTACTTTTAATATTTTAAAACATTTTTTTAATTTATATATTTGAGGATTGGGGTTTTAGATATTTGTTATTTAAAGCATCATAGACCCTAAGTTTTGAGTTAGTTTTTGTTGAATTGATATAATTTTTTCTAAACTTGCGAGTTCTGTGTACCCTAGAGTTAGGGTTTTATCCAATTTGTCTTCAATTGATATTCTGCCTATATCATGCATAAAAAATTTCTTGATATGCTCAAGGACAACTGGTCTAAAGATATGGAAGTCCTCTGGATCTTTTCTGGTATAAACTAAGAGGATTGAAGATTGATCTTAAGTCTTGGAATAAAAATGTATTTGGAAACATTTTTTATTCCATCAAGAAGATTGAGGAAGAGATCAATTACAGAGAAATCAACTACCAAACATCTAATTGTATTGAAGATAAAGAGCTCTTAGATAAGGCTAAAAATCTTCACATAAATCTACTGGCTAGGGAAGAATCCTAATGGGAACAGAAAATCCACTATAATTAATTGAAGAACAGCGAAAAAGACATAGTCTTTTTTCACAGTTTTGTTAAAAAAGGTTCAAGAAAAACATAATAAACAAGATCAGGGATGGAACTCAATGTATTGAAGATTAGGAATCCGTCAACAACTCTGTAGTGGACAATTTCAAGGCTTTACTAATGGAAACCACTAGCAGCAATAACAATGATGATCTATTAAGCATTATCCCAAGCTTAGTAAATGATGAAGGCAATGAAAGGTTGATGACTATTCCATCAGACTCTGAAATTTATAAGGTAATTAAATCTCTCAACTCAAATTGTGCTGCAAGTCAATATGGTTTCAATGGAAAATTCTTCAAAATATCTTGGCATATCATCTTTAAAGACCTTTGTTCTGCCATTGATGAAATTTTTAAAGGTAAACCTATCCCTAAAGGTGTTCACGCTACTGTAATATGCCTCATTCCAAAAACATTCTTCCTTAAATACTTGGAAGGATTTCAGACCTATAAGCATATCAACAATGTTCAACAAAATCGTTTCAAAGATAATCAACATCAGACTGAGTTCTATTCTGCCTAAACTCATTTCTAAAGAACACGATGCTTTTGTAAAAGAGAGAAGCATTCACCAAAATATTCTGATTGATCAAGAGTTATCCTATGATCTCAACTTAAAGACTACATGAAACAATATAATTTTGAAGATTGATATGGCAAAGGCATTCAACGGGATTTCTCACAAATTTCTTCTCAAGATCATGGTTGCATTTGGAGTTAATACTTATTTTCTCATTCTGGTGGATAAAAGCATTAACAGCGTTCATTCATTTTAATGGAGAAATTAAAGGTTAATTTAAATCAACTAAAAGTCTTAAATAAGAACATCCATATCTCACAGTCTCTTTTATTTTAGCAGAGGAATATTTAATCAGGGGGATTAAGCAATTGGTTGGAAAACTACTAAAACAGATACAGGAGCAGAAGGAATCTATGTATACCTTGTCTTTCTTTCACAGATGACTTCATGATCTTCTGCAATGGATCATCAACTTCAATCCACTGGATCAAAAACTACCTGAACCATTATCAAGATCAATCAGGTCAGTTCATCAATAGAGAAAAATCTAAAATTATTGTTACTATCAATATGCTTACTCAAAGAATTCAGAATTTGGAAAGTATTTTGGGTTTCAAACATTGCAAGATTCACTTTAAATACCTTGAAACTACAATCAACAGAACTAAAATACTATTGGACTTTAATGATCTAGTTTTCAAGTTCATGAACAAGATTACTGACTGGGACTGCACTATATTTTTAGCATATTCAATCTACACAATTCAGAATACCTCTTCATAAAGCTGTAATCTACAGAACTGAAACTCTCTACAATAAGTTTCTATGAGGGTCTAAAGACAATAATCTAGTTGTTCACTGGGTTAGTTGAAATGAAGTTTGCAAGCCTTTTGAAGAAGGATGATTGAATCTCAAAGAACTAGAAGATGTTCATGATACTTTCTCTTACTAGTCGTGGATGATTTTTAGAAAGAAAAAGATTCTTTGGGCAAAGATGATGCATTCTATCTATTATAATAATCATCACCCTTTAACAGCTTCTAATCCAACTAGGAGGACTCAACCGTGGAACAAATTGAGAAACATTAGAGATAAAGCAGAAGACCCTATCTACTGGAATTTTGGGACTGGTCAAATAGACTTCTGGTTATATTGATGGTGTTCAAAAACTCCCTTCATTTACTTCAATGAAACAGATGATAGAAGTTGGTATGAAAAGACATAAATAAAGAAATACTAGAACAATAATGACTGGGATATTGAAATACTTCAATATATTATTCCTACTGAAATATCAAAGATCCTCAAAAGTTTCTCTAAACTCAAACCTATACTCTATTAACTGGTCTGTCTCTTCTGATGGATCGTTTAATTATAATCTCACCTGGAACTATATAAGAGCTAAAGGAAATATTTCTAACCTGTTCAAAAATACATGGAATTCAGTAACTCCTAGAAAATGCTCCTTCCTCTTATGAAGAGCCCTCTATCACTGGCCGCTTATTGATATTGTTCTACAGAGAAAAAGGGTCTCGTTTGCATCTAAATGTCAACATTGTGACAACTATGAAAGCTTAAATCATGTATTTATAAGTTTTCGTGCAACTTGGACTATCTGGAATTATTTTGTTGCACTTTTCAATATCCAGATTACTAGGAATATGAACTTGCCTCATCTGATAAGGACTTGGTATTGGTTTATAAATAAGGATATACATATCCTGACTGTTCTCCCCCTATTGTTTCAAGGTTTATCTGGTCTGCAAGGAACAATAGTAAAGGTTACAACCTGAAGGCTAATCCTAAATCCATGATTGATAGAGTTATCTAATGCTTTATAGTCTCGATAATACAATAGTACTTAAAAGGAAGCATTGGGGAACGAATTTCAGAGTCGACAACAAACTTGGTTGTCTAAATCATTTAGCTAATCTCAGAACTCCTATATCCCTGAAATGGAAAAATCCAAAATCAAATAGATTCAAGCTCAATACAGATAGAGCTTGCGATTGATCAGGTGAATGCTGTGGTGGTGGAATTATTAGAGATCATCTGGGTAACATTATTCTGGGTTTCAGAAGTCTGTATGGAAAGAACATCCCTATTGTAGCAGAAAGTAGAGCCATGCTTGATGGACTGTTAATTTGCTAGTCCAAATGAATCAATAATCTCGATGTTGAGACTGATTCGACCATTCTTTTTTATATGGTTCTTCGAGGAAAATATCCATGGTTTCTCGATCCTATCATCATCTGTTGTATGAAACTCCTAACATCGTTTATGAATTTATCTCATATATTCAGAGAGCAGAATAAAGCTTCGGGATGGATTTCCAAACAAACATTAAAAGATAGAAGTTATATGGATTTTACTCAAGATCAAGCTCTTATTCCTCTTCGAGCTATTACTTTTCTTGAGAGTTTGGATGTGGGATACATCAGACATGAATCCTCTACCTAATCTTCCCCATTTGCGAACTAAAAAAATCATCAGACTATACCTAGCTCTGCTTGAAATCTATCTTCCATTTCTCTTCACCAGCATTTCTTCAGCATTTCGCAAGCTTCCTTGAATAATTGAATGTCTTTTTAAATCGAGGCGTCTAAAGTCTTGGGAATTCGATGTTCAGCTATACATTTGGAATTCAGGGTTTGGTGGCAGTTTTTTAATCAAAATCAAAATTCCCTTTTCTTTTGTTTCTTTTGTATTAAGACATCTCTCTTTGGGCTATGAATAAGGCCTTGTATACCTTTCAATTTAGTGAAATAAAAGCCCAATAAAATTTATATTAAAAAATAAATTCTTTCATTAGATATATTTGATTAAAATATAAAAGATTATATAAATAAGCTACATCGTAAAAGTTTTGTAAATCAAATTTTTTATTATTTTTCAAATCATTTTTCAGTAAGATTTTTCATTAAATAAATATATTGTGAAATATAATGTAATTAACTTACGAAACCTTGCAAACGTATACTATATTTTGCAATGTAATTATCTCACATTTCACACAATTCAAAGAATTTCTTTGTTCTTAATAAAATCATGCATAGATTTTACTAGATTGAAGAATAATATTATAAAATTGTACGTTTTTTGGAAAATTTCAGAGACAATTTGTCAAATCATCATGACGAATAACACGCACTATTTCATCAAGGTCTTAGAAAATATAACTCACAATATGTCGGTTAGTGGCAAAATTTACACATTATGTTCCCAAAATGCTAGCGGATTCTATTTTGAATTATATACTAGTGATCCATTAATTTTCCGCTACCGAAGGATATGATGTCATAACAAACTTGTTTTTTTGCATATCTGATTAACATAGATTTATAAATGACGTTCCCTTAAGTACTTATCATGGAAAAAACCTATAAAATAATTTGATATGAGATGTCATTG
Source organism: Limnanthes douglasii subsp. nivea (assembly GCA_036936605.1). NCBI lineage: Eukaryota > Viridiplantae > Streptophyta > Magnoliopsida > Brassicales > Limnanthaceae > Limnanthes > Limnanthes douglasii. The sequence continues at coordinate 182,033,030 of JAUPFV010000002.1, forward strand.
TTTAAAATTATAAAGATTACCTCTAGCAATATAATGTTTTGCATTAAGTTTTCATTCATGATGAAAGAGAAGAAATATAGTTATGAATGAGCGTTGATATATTTAAGAACAATTATGATAGCAAATGATTGTGAATTGTCTTATGTTATACTAATCGATTTTGATTTTTCTTTGATGAATAATATAGAAAAAAAATTATCCGATCACAACTCACATGTTATGGTAATAACATATCAACATATACAAAAGTGTACTTACGAACATAAAATATATTCAAGGATAATAAATAGTTCATAAATTTTATCAAGGCGTGGAATGAGGTGGTTGGTTTTACCATTATTTTTACATAAACAAAAAATCAATGAAAAACCAAACAATGAAGATGTACTATATATCTAACGCTCAAAGAAACACCTTTAAGAGTTGGAAAAAAAATATTGAACCTTGTTTTCTAGAAGGAAGATCATTTTGTCATTTGGTGACCCAAACTATTTTTTCTTTTGATAGTTTTTTTTAGTTTTCCTATATATGCACGAATCTAAATTTTTAAGTTGTTACATATGACACAAATTTTGGTGAAATTAAAATTTATATACCTATAATATCCATCACATGAATCTCATTTTTCAATTTGTTTATTTTTACAATTTTAGTAACCATACAGTTTCTAGGGCTGATTAACATAATATTTTGAAGTTTCGGTAACACATTTTGTAGTTTAATATTTGGAGTTCAGATTTGATCGCTCCAATAAATATTTGAAGGGTAAAGTAGATAATTGGTCTAAAATATTTTTTGAATTATCGATGAAATTGCTAGAGATAGAAAGTGCATTAATTATTAAAGTGAGAGAAGATGTCAAAATTAATAGTCAAAGTAATGATTGTGTTGTTATTCCCAAGATATATTACAAATATTTATAGTAAATGTGATAACCCGGGCCCACATGACTCCTTTCCTTGACTACTTCACCCAAATATTATACTAAGTATAAATGTATTTACTCCTTATTACTTTACATACCCTCCTTGTTTCTCATATGTTAAAATCATATATATACCATTTTATTACATTGTACCAGTTTGGGGTCGGATAAATCATATGCTTATCAAGATTAACATGTTGTTAGACATCATAATGAAAAATGTAAGCTCAAAGATGTATTTTTCAACAAAAAGTGAAACTGCTATTTTATGGTATATTGTATACATTCGCATCGACTTATTATTATTATTATATATATAGTATAGAACATACTAATTTGGCGTAATATGGTGTCTTCATAATTTACGAAACCTTATTGTACTTAGATAACTTTGCAAAAATATTGTTTTCAATATTTGTGAAACCTAGTGTACAATATTATATTTTACATAACGTATCAATATAAATATGAACTAATTAAATATACTTTACACAAGTCCATTGCTACGATATTTATCAATTTTATAATTTTTTATATTAAAAACTTAAAAGAGTCCATAAAAGTGCCTTAAATATATGGTAAAAATATAACGAAAATAAAAATAAAAAAACATTTAGAAAGATTAATAATTCACGGTAAACTCATATTAAACTATTATTATCATATTTTAAATAATATTTACTATTATTTTTAATTTATTTATTTCATATTTATTTCATTTAAATAAACGTGATCTCCATTGGAGAAAATATCTAACTTATTAAATCAAATATTTTTTAATGGTTTCTTTTTTTTGTTTATTGTGAACTTTTTTATCTCCTAAGTGTGTAATATCCGAGTGATCATATTATTTATTGCGTAATATCCAAATAATGAACCGACTTATCAAATAGTTCTTCATCTTTGTTTGTGGCACCTTTAACCAAGGTTTTTAGTTTTGTTGTGTGTTTTCTTTATCTTGAATTTCATATACCCAAGGTTTATACTACGTGCTTCCATGGACCATAGATTTTTATACAACCGCCTTAGATTCATATTTAGGCAATTTTTGTATCATTCTATTATACTCACATAACATATTATATTTACAAAACATAGTGTACCAATTGTGAAATATTCTATATATAATTTTATAGTTAAATTTTACCTTATTTTGCAAAGGATGTTGCATATAATTTGTGAAACCCTTGTTGTCTTTTATTATAGAATATAATATTCATTCAAACTTCAAAATCAAGCTTAAAATGTAAATATTGATTTCACTACTACCTTGTGAGAACTATAAATTATCAGAATTATTTTTAAGTGTTAGTAAAATATTTTAATTTACAAAACATTAATGAGAACTATAAATTATCAGAATTATTTTTTTATTCTCTCTCATTACATTCTCTCTTTTCATACTTATTGTTTCTCGTAAAACTTAAAAATTTCAGGTGTTGGTAACATATTTTAATTTACAAAATATTAATGAGAATTATAAATTATCGGATTTCTTTATTTAATCTATCTTATTACATTTTATCTCTTTGTACTTTCTCTCACGAACATGCAAACAATCCTCAAATATCAACTTTGTCACTTATACTCTAAGAAAAACGTTCCTATACTTTTTTAAGTATCCTCACCAAGTTATCATGATCTCTACTCAATTTTGAGTTTTTATCGTGCTTATGTATTTTAATTTTAAAAAACTTGATCTATTTAGCATTAGTTTAATGATGATAGTCTACCGATAATAGTTCTTAAACCGATTATGTTAAAAACTTCAATTTATATATTTTTTATTTTTAGTATTAGAGCATGCAAGTTGTTAATTTCTCAAATAATATTTATATATGCAAGTTTAAAGACACGTTGATTAAAATTTTAAAAGTTTGATGCTTTAAAAATTAATATTGATTAATATTACAAAAGGTTTGATATTTTCATTTTTTTAAATAATAAACCGCGCATTTTTAAACTTACTTTTTAAAAATAATATAACAACTTTGTTTCACAATTTTTATAAATTGATTCACAACTAATATAACAGTCTTATACATGAACTATATAACAGTTTGAGGTTTTATTTTTTTATCCATGTTTTTTGGAGAAAATAATCAACTCAAAAGCAATGAAAGCAATGCATAAAGAGGATACAAAGAACACATTTTTAAAATATCCTCAAATCATTGTTTGATTCAAGAGTAAAAAAGTTGTCCATAAGAAACATTAAGAGTTAAAAAGCAATATGATCAAGGGATATGACGTTCGTCAAACAAAGTTTAAGTTCGATAATGCATATGTATAAGGTAGAAACAACACTACCAAAGTTATTTTTGTAATCAAATATGATATAAAACATATTCCATTTACCAAAAGCAATTTTGAAGTTAGAATGATGGACAATGAGGAAACTAATTCGAGAATAATTTACACATACTTGCCGGAGATGATGGATTGAAAAAAAAACCCAACACTCTCTTTAAATAAAAAAAATAAAAATCTAAAGGTAAGAACTTCAATTAATGTTTTGCAACGTACTATATGCTTATGTATCGAAAATTTGTGCACGCGCACGCATATATATATATATTTCAAGTTTTTATATTTGTATCTTTCACTGATGTGTTAATGTTTCACAATTTCGTGCATAACTACATTTCACATATTTTATATATATATATATATATATATATATGTGTGTGTGTTTGCAAAAATATGTGTTTATATTTCACAATTACTAAAATGACTATCATTTAACTTTTATAGCTTTGCTTAATATTCAATTATTGGAGCATACAAATAATAAGATGAACATGATGTAGATGTTTTCCTTATACTATATGTCTACTCGACCTTATTATTCAATATTTTTCACAACGTAATAGCCACAGTAATGGTTCATTATACCGAAGAATTTGATAAGATCAACATCTATAATTGGGCTAACGTAATATGAGAGAAATTTATAAATTATATGAAGAAATATTTACCTGAAAATCCCCTTACAATTGTTGGTGTCCCAATGTTAGTGGTTCGTAACTCACTTTTTGCACTATAATGTAAAATTTTAATATTGTTATTGATTTTTACCACATTTGGGTGCAAACAATTCTTATAAAACATACAATTATAGCAATGAAGCAAGTTGATATAGACTCAGAGGCACACTTCTTGAAGTGGTTGACACTTGAAAAAAACCACGATGATAGCATAATTACTTAATTACAAAGTATTAAAAGGTCGTATATATGTTAGAATTCTTGTTTGCAAGTTATATACCTTTAGCTTTGCAAATAAATAAAAATAACGTGTTTTGCAAATCGGTTTTCTCTAATTATGCAAATTATTATCAAATACTAATTCGCAAGCTATTTTAATATAATTTTCCAAATATTTGTTAATAATTTGTTTTGCAAACCAATTTCTTTAAATTATGCAAGTTGTTACATGGATTTTTTTTGCAATCTACTAACTTCTACTTTTACAAATATTCAAAATTATCGTTTTTGACAAGTCTTAGTTACCTTATATTCCACAATTGGTTTAAAATGATTTATTTGGTATATGTTTGTGTTTCATGAATTTATAAGTATAAATTTTAGAATTTTATATAATCAAATGTCTCTATTTAATCAAACATTTTACTTCCATATTTCTGGTAGACCTCTTGCTCTAACCAATACCAAAGGAGATGAATTTGGAAAAAATTAAGCATGTCAAGAGTTAAAAGAATAAGCAAGTGAAGAGAAACTAAAAATGAAGAAGTCCAAGAGTTTGGAAAAGAAGAAAATGCGGATAATAAATATGCTCATAGGTCCAATGATGAATAGGTTAATGATACATGTTAATGCCACAAAATCTACCAGCATAATAGATTCATGTGAAGGATTTTATAAAAAAATATGAAGCTCATAAAAAATATGGAATTTTAGGTGAATAAAATTCTAATCTTTCAAAACCATATTGCTGAACTTAAAGAACTAGCAAAAAATATAAACAAACAGGTGGAAAGCATGAACTAAAAGATCGAAAACCCAAAAAGGTTTACAGAGTTGGAGGAAGTTCAACCGAACTCAATGAGAAAATAGAGGAGGTTGTGCAGCATGCTGAGGAACATAAATAGGCTAAAAATATGTTGGTGGAGGAGGAAAACCCTCTTGAAAATATAGTAGTAAAGATTATAGTTCCTCATTAAGAAACGGTGGTAGTGTAAGATATTCCTCTTGTAAATATGAAGGTATGGATGATATACCTTGTGTAAATATGGGGGTATAATAGGTAATTACTTGTAAAAAATATAGGTAGAAGAGGAAGCTCCTTTTGTATATGTGGAAGTAAATGACGATGCTCTTCATGTAAATATGGGGGTAGATGAGCTAATTCTTCATGAAAATGTGTGGTTATAGAAAAATGATCCTTTGATAAATACGGAAGAACATAATGAAACCGAGTTATTAATTAGAGATAAGATCCGCACTGTGGACTAGGTATATAATCAATGAGATCTATCAAATTCACATTTTGTAACTCAATGTTAGTCATGTTTTACAATTCGTAAGTAAGTTTAAGACATATTTCCTTATGTTTCATAAAAGTTTAAGTTACAAAAATATTTTTTTGTAGGCATACACAAATCTTGTTGACACTAAAAAGAGACGGTATATCAGAATGAAAATGGATTGTCAATTGGAGATGAAATCCATACGATGGATGGGGAACATAGTTAATGAGATTCAAAAAATATATATTTTGCAAGTATATTTTATTTCACAAATGGTCATCTCACAAGGTTTTACGAGTTATATTTAGGCATTTTCCTTTGTCTCTCAATGTTTCAATTCATAAAATTTATTTTTTTTACACGCAAAGACACACTTGTTGAAAAAATTGTAAAAGAATGAGAGAAATTGAATCAAAACAAGTTGTCAATTGGAGATAAGGTCTATACCATGGATAATGGGATTTAACAAATGTAAATTGTGTAAGTCAATTTTAGACAGGTTTTACAAATGGTCATATAATAAGGTTTCAAAAGTCAGGTTTAGGCATATTTTACAAAACTGCAATTTGTAAAACATTTTATAGACAAATACATAACATTTAAATAAATTTTCAAAAAGAATATAATTGAACATAATGAAAGTGAGCCACTAGTTCAGGACAAGGGCCATAATATGGATGAAATATATAATTAATAAATATTTAGCAAATGTCAACATTGCAAGTTAATTTTAGTCAGGTTTCAAAAATGGTCATTTAGTAAGGTTTCACAAGTGATTTTTAGGTATACTTTCCTATGTTTAGCAATATTATAATTTGTGAATTATATTTTTTTACAACAAACAACTTGTTGACACAACTATAAAAAATGGAAAGAAACAAAATCAAAGCGAGCCGCTAGTTGAGGATAATGGCCAAGCTGTGGATAAGGTACATATATAATGAATATTTAGCAGATATATATTTCGCAAGTCAGTTTTAGTCAAGGTTTACAAATGGTCACTTAGCAATGTTTCATAATTTGTTTATAACATGTTTTGCAACTATACTACATTTAACGATGTTTCGTAAGAAATACTTTGGCATGTTTTCAGTTAGTAAGATTTTTTTTAATGTTTCATAATTGATAATAAATATTTTTTGTAATTTATAAAAATGGTTGACACACGAACCTTGACTTTATAATAATAACAATGGGTATGTTAACAATGTGTAATAACAACATTAACAAACAAAAATGTACAATAGTTACTTCATAGCCATTGGTTAGAAACATACATTATAACAACAACAAATAAGTTTTTATAAGAAAATATTGTTTAGCAAGTACAGAGAAATAATATAAAATACGTACAGAGAAATAATATAAAATACGTTCACTCATGGGAATTATTATTTTCTTGGAGTCTCTACTAGTTCTTTCTAACTTAATTTTCGTCTCTTTATCATATTCATTCGTAGTATAAAGTGTTAAAAGGTAGATACTATCTTGAATATCATGTAACTATTAGAAGTCTTGTCAGTGAATTCCTCAGACATATGGCTCCAAAAAATCCTTCAGATGACTCATCCCCAATATTATTCTTCATCATGATATCATTGGATGATTTAAGTCCGAAGGGTTGATGTATCCTATGCATTCATCTTCGAATAAGTCTTGGGTGATATAGGATTCTTCATGTCTGCATAAATAATTTTTGACATCAATATATGTTGGTCTCTTAGTTATTTGTTTTGTACATCAATGTATTTTTTGTTGAAGTTTGAGTTATGGAAGAGTCTACTTAAATTCCAAACTTGAGTGTGTATTTTCCACATGGTCTGTTAGCTCAAACAATTAATTTATTATTAAAATTATAAATATATATTTACAACGTGTATCCCAACCTCTTATTTTGTACTCATTTTGTAAATAAGATTTAGTCCGAATTCAAAAATTTAAATATAGTAAGGTTTCACATATTGTGTTTAGGTATGTTTCACAATGCATGATGTGTGAAGGTTTCAAAAATTCTAATAAAGAGAAGTTCAATAAGTTATCATTGGAGCATGATAATATTGTTGATACAGTATCAACCATTCCAAATGTTTACTAAGACGATGAATGGCAAGATTGTAACGAATTGTTTTTTTCAAAACAAGCTCTACAATTGTTTTAGTTTTAAAACTGGAAAATTGAAAATGAAACAAAATATTTTATTAACATCGAATCTGTCAAGAAAATGTTCATGTATCAAAAACAAAAAAAAGGACGATGTAGTAGTCACATCCGCCATCAAGAATTTTTGTTATGGTTTAAAGTATGCTTATAATAGCAAATGATGCTTAACTTGATTATAAGATATATAATTCATGTTTTAAAAATATACATATACACATTTGTATGCTTCACAAATAATATATATATATACACTAATGTTTTGCTAGCATACACGTGCTCATGTTGTACAACTATGAAAATGCTAATAATTTACAAATTTACATATTTTTATGTTTTGGAAGAAGAGTTACATGATCATATTCTCATATTTTTGCAATATATATATATATATATAAGAAACTATGTAACTAATTTTATTAATATGTATCGGTTATGATAATTTCAATATTCAATTCATTAATACTTATATCCATCATTTTATACTCGAACATGATTATGAAGTACATCACAGACCGTGCGTAAATAAACAATTAGTTTATATGCACATGTAATAGTAAATATAGGTTGTTTCAAATAACCATCTTCTTATTAAATTTTTAGAATAACATTTATAATATTTAATATCATGTAGATAACATAAAATAGTATTTAAACACGCGATAATATGTTCAATGAAAAGACAGTCAAAACTAGATTTGTCATCATTCTACTATGGAGTGAAGCAAAATGAAATAGAATTATGCATTAGATGTCAATGATGATTACATAGAGAAACGACAAGTATACCACCTCAAGTTTATGATTTTATAAGTAAAAACACTAAAAAATCAAAAGATGTGATTACATGGTAACTTTTATTAAATTTTACTCTTTTAATTTTTTCCACTCTGAAAAATAAGCATGTTTCAAAATTTTACTTATGTTGCTTCATAATTCTAATAATTATATGTTTTACAACGTAATTTGAGCATGTTTATAACGCGTCTTGGGTTAGTTATGTTTCAAAATTTTAGTTTATACGTGTTTGATAATTGTATCTAACTTTTGCAAGTCATATTTATACGCGTAGATGAATTAGACATTTGACAAAAACCTACTAAAATAAAAATAGGATGGGAAAGCTTGATCGTCTTCTACTACCATATTACTAAAAAATTCGAACTAGGGTTTGTTAATAATATCAAAAAAAATATTACCGTACATACTCTTTGCTAATACCATACCGTCATGAGTAAGGTCGATTACATGATACGTAACTAGTGGTTCTAACGCTGCATATAGTTTTTTATAATCTTGTCTTGTATATGGAATAATAAAAAAACCGCCACCATATATACCATAGTTGATATATTTTTTAAAGTACCACTTTAAAATCAACCAACCACAGATATCGGTCATGGTAGTTTACACCACACTAACTAATCTTATTAAATAATTATCTTTGAGTTGAGTTTAAGATATATAATAATAGATATAGATCAATGTTTGGACTTAAGATTGCATTTATAGTCGTGATAGTTTACTGATAGGGTAATCAATACACACCAATAATTGAAGGACATATGGGAAAATATTCCAACTTGATTTTTCTATTGGCTGGCAAAATCAGCCTTATATGTGAATGATTAAATTTGGTAGATGGTGGCAAAATCAGGATCTACAACTATTATTTTCAGAATCTAAGTAGATATGGTTTTGGACGTCTAATTCTGCATGTTTCACAATACTAGAGTTTTATGTTTTGCACATCAAATAATTTTTTCATAAATATTAGTTAACTTCATGTTTAGTGTAGTGTAGTTAACTTTATATTTTATAAGTCGTAGTTTACATTATGTTTTGTAAATTCTAATAGCACCATGTTTGGAAATTATATGACCAATATGTTTCACGCATTTGGCAACTTCATGTTTCATAAGTCTTGGTTTAATATTTTATGCTTTACAGTTCCATCATGAGAATGTTTTTGTAATTATATTACTAACATGTTTTGCCAGTCATGGTTAAGTACATGTTTCATAATGTTTGTATGAAAATGTTTTGCAATTCTATTATAGTGACGTTTCACAACTATCGCAATAACATGTTTCACAAGTATTTGTTAATAATATGTTCACAAATCTAGTAAAACTATGTTTCACGATTACAATAACAACTTGTTTTATAAGCCTTGGTTAACTTCATATTTTAGAATTATAGCAACCGTATGTTTCACGAATTAAATACCATAGTGCAAAGTATAATGATACATAAGATATAGTATCCGTAGTACAAAAATACCAAACATCAAATACAACAAAAGCTACTACGAACCTACCAACACATGTCTGATCTATTGCAATCTTGAATAAACACGACATAAGGTTCATCATAATTTTCATGGAAATATCGACGTGTCATAGAATTATTTTGGCGTACGATTCTTAGTCACTGTATATTCACGATATTCGTAGACATACAAATCGTTGTCTACGACTGTAAGATTAACAAATTCCACTCAACCCATTTTGTATATCTATTTGGCTTAAAACAGAGTGAATCAGTATTCCCTCAAAAAAATAACAAACCCCACCATATGTTCCTCTGGAAAAAAACAAGTGACATATTTTTCAAATTCGGTCATCTTACTTGTATATCGTTTTCATTGGTTTTTTTATGATTTTTGGCACTTATTGGTTAAAAGAACTATCAAAATTCCTTGCGCATGTCTGAATTAAAAAATTACATGTCTTGGATAATATGGTGGCACATGTAATCCAATTTTATTCCTTGTACGTATCTGAATATGACTGTAGCGCAGCCTAAAAACCATTAAACTCAGTTAATAAGTTAATATTTTGAAACTTTATTACTTCTCAATTCAAAAACTATGTTTTGCTAATAAACATATTCTAGTTTTACAAATTTGTGTCTGATAAGTTTGCAAATTGTATTTTTCTAATGAAAAATTCTAATTTTGCAAATTAATTTTGTCTAATTTTACAAATTAGTGTCTCATAATTTCAATATATATATATATATATATATATATATAAATTTTGTAGATTCATTTCATCTATTTTTGTAAATATTGTATTCCCATCTTGCAAATATATTCTTCCCAATTTGTAACCTAATTGTCCACCATCATTTCACAAACATGAAAACATAAGTAAAGTAACTTATGTTAGGCTCACCCATGTGGATCTACATAACCCTACAAGTGGTTTTCAACTTAGAATCCAAATTTATCTAGGTACCCATTTCACCTCGCTATAGATGATATCACATGCATGTAATCTGCACGTATAACTGGATAAAAATAGGGAATTGATCGATGATCCCTATATATAATATAGTCAGAAAAATACACATAATCTTTATTAGGTGCTCTAAAATATCACCCAAATGATGGTAAATACATACACCATCATATTATTAATATCTTCAAGGAGAAGTGCCTATTTAGGTCGGCTATATATGTTGTTTTTTTCAGAAAATATATTATATCCAAACAAGTTGAAAAAATATGCACCTGTTGTATGAATCACGCCATTATCGGTAATGTCGGATTTATTATCATGGTATTTAAGGATGTTAAATATCATCCAGTGATAACATTTTTCATTTTTAAAATCTCCTCAATTTTTTGTACGCGAGACCCAACAGATCGCTAACCTAAGTATGAATCTCCGTTTTAGGGATAATATCTAAAGTTTTTATAATATTACCAGTGACCTTAAATATGGAAATAACATGCACATCATCTAACTTGATAGTATTTTCATAAAATTAGAAATGAAATGTATTGATATTTAGATGCCACATCTCTGTGGACGCCTCAATAATGAGAGTGTTTACACTAAAAATTTCCAAATGGTCGATCGGCATCCTAATAGTGTTATATTTAAATTGGTTTGTATTTTCTTCTAATGTTTGAGATTACATGATATTAAGGCGACATAATGAGTGTATAATCGCATGCATATCTCGTACGACATAAATAAAATAATATTTACATATGTTAGAATATATTTCGCAAGTGTAATATATTATATTTTACAAAATATTGTACAATATTTTGCGATATAACAGTTCATAAGACTAAGTAGTTTTATGTTTTATAAATCTAGCACACCAAGTATAATATACGATATTTTAGAAATTATTATTTCACACCATGTTTCACAACATCAAATTGCGCAAGAAAAAATTGTGCGTATTATAAGTTTAACATATAATGGTTTCAAATTTTATATTTTGCAAGAATATATAATGATATGTTTCGCAAGTTTAATATATTGTATTTTGTAATTCTAACTTTTATATACCAATACTTCTTGAATAAAATAATTAAAATTTGTAAGTATAGGCTAATATATATATATATATCTTTAATACTACATTCTCCCTATTTCTTCCATATTTGTAGTTCATAAGTTGTATAAGTTTTGAAACTCAGAAGTAACTGATATATCTGATCAGTAGATTTAGTCTTTTTTTGGATTGATACACAAAATATTCACGTCCCCGGATTAGAAGACATGATTGTTGTTTCTTGGAGTGACAGATAAGATGTTCTCATGTTCGGATCAGGAATGTTGTACTCTACCATTTCGGGAGGTGCGGAAGAAACAACTTCTCGAGCATGCATGCTAATCAATTTAATTTGCTTGACCTGTCTAGTACGCGATCATTCGATCTGTCCATAATCTGAAAATATTTTAAACAACCAAATTAGCTCCAAAAATACACAAACATCATTTTGCAGGTTTGTGCAAGTTTCGATTTCACATATTGTAGTTTACCAAGTTTTAAAATCTTATGTTTCACAACTTAACTATACTATGTTTGAGAATTACTTATATCATGTTCAATATTTTATATATATATTACTTAATAAATTACGTATATTATTTTTGTTAAAATAATTATATACAATGTTTCATGAATGTTATTATGAAATATGTTATTATAAACTATAATAGTGGTAGGTTATGTCATAAATGATGAGAGTAGTCATCTAACGATAATGGTTTACCAAAATTTACTTTATACAACACGAAAAGAACAAATAAATCATAAAAAGCTAAAAGATCAATGGTATAATGGGTTAAACAAAATTCACCAGAGCTTGGCAAGTGTAAATTTAATTCACCAACTCGTTAGCGAAATAGTGTTTGAATTTCGTCGGAGTGGTGGATAAAATAATGTATGAAATTCACCAAGAAATGATGATTTTTAAATTTTATTTTTAAAACGTGGCAAAATTGATTCCTAATTTCGCCACGCTCTAGCAAATTCCATGAGTTGATTGCAAAACATGTACATATATTGATGTAAGTTTGTGGTGCCTTCGCAAGTTAGGTGTTAGCTATATTTTGCAACTACAATACACTATATTTCGCAACTACAATACACTATATTGCATGGCTTAATTTATACCATGCAAATTTTTTTGATAAAATTTGTTTTGTGAAACATGACTAACAAATGATTTGTATAATATTTGTAAACTTAACTGAACATTATAACGCGACGTATGTAAACTACATTTTGCAAATTGTTTTATAAATAAAAATAATTAAGTTATTTTTCTAGTGCTTTAACAAATTATTTTATGTTTCCGTCAGTGTCCGGTTAGTTTCATCATCTTTTATGTTATTGTATTTACGAAGAACAAGACCGAGTTGTGCACTTTTTCTTATTTCAGCTTTATTCGATGATCGGAATCGATCATATATAAGATATAAGATCTACCGACACCAAATAACGTCAAACTATCTTAAAACATTTATGAAAAAATAACCATAATTTTAATAATTAATTTTCATGTGTAGAATTAAGATAAAATATAAAATATAAAATAAACTACAATGAAGAAGGTTGTTTTATTGAAAAAACAAATCTTAAATATTGAATATAATATGATTTTAAAAACAAAAAAAGTTAGATTTATTTTTACATTGTTTTAACTATATTAAATAGTTTAATTTATATGATGAATTTTTTTATAAATATACTTTCATCAACAAATTTAACTTATATATTAATATTATTGTATTTTGATAGTTTTTCTATTTTCTTTATTTGTCCTTATAAAATGTACATACGAAAAATCCGCCAAAATAGTTAAATAGACTAACCAAATTTTTTATAAACTATTTTGGAAACCTCATTTTTACTTTTAGTACTTAGTAAGAATATAAAGTAATATAATATTTAAGGAATTATAAATGAATAAACAAAAACTTTCCAATTACATGAAAGAATATACGCCATGGTTAAAACCACAGTAAATTATTAGATATTTCGAAACATATACTCTTGAGAAAGAGCACCATATATGGTTATTTTGATTTTTTGTTGCAAACTGGAAATTTAAAAACGTTTCATAAACCATTTTTAAGCTAAAGTTGCACTCTAAATTTATATGTAAAATAACATTATAAGAAGCTTAGATAAGTTGATATGCAGTTTGTGCTTCTAATAACACTACAGGGAGTATAGATAAGCTGATATGCTTTTTGTGCTCCTAATACGGTGTTTAGTGGATTTGCATCACCTTATTTATTAGTTATTTCACCTTATTTATTAGCTATTTGTATTTTGAACTTGTTGAATATGGTTGAAACTAAAAAGATATTTTTAAGTAATGAAGGGAATTGGAGAAAAAAATTATTTTTTTATTTTTATTTTTTCCTTCATACATCAGTTATATTTATACTAATATATCATCTCGTTTCAACATAGACTTATTCTTTTATAATACCATTCAAGAATGTGCACTTTACATCCATTTGGAACATCTTCCAATTATTTTAAAATTCTGATTTTGGTTTGTTTCTTTTTTATTAATTTTCATAATGACCATTTCCATAAGTATAAAAACCTATTTCTTTTTTATTTCCACGTCCATGTTCTCTTCGTGAACCTCTAAGATTATGATTTTTTTTGTTCTGTTTCATTCTCTTGCAGAATGACCATAATATTTTCCCTTTTATTTTTGGAATCTTCTTTCTTTTCACTTAGAGACAAATTTGACTGCAGTGCTTGATCTAATGTTGCTTCCTTCTTCTTCTTATTTAATCTTTCTTCAAGAGCTCTCAATGAGCTCGTTAATTCATCAATGATCATGATGCTTAAATATTTAGATTCTTCAATAACAACCACAATATAGTCAAATCTTTAATCCAAAAGGTGAAGAATTTTCTCAATTACACGAACATCATCCAAAGTTTCCCCATTTATTTTTAATTGGTTGAAATGGACAAGACCCGTGAACAATAATCAGAAATAAATTCAGACTCTATATTTTTTGCCAACTTTCAAATTCACTCTAAGAGTTTGTAATCAAATTGTTTTTACCTTTTCATCTATCTTAAATGATTTCTCCAAAATTCCCATGTGTTGATTTGCTGAAGTGGCACAAGTAATTTTTCTCCAAGTTGCTTCATACGATTGGACTCCTTGATATATCCAAAACAAGGCTTTTTTATTTTTCTTTCTTGATTTTCTTAGATTTTTTTTGCGTTGGTGTAATTTTTTCTTCTTCAACATCTTTTACTTTGTTGTACCCATTTTCAACGATCTCTCATTCTTTTTGTGATCTCAGCAGAGTTTTTATCTAAATACTCTATTTGTCATAATTTTCCTTGGTTAATTGAGGAACAAATGAAAGAGGAATTGAGTTGTTTATCTTGATGAACAGAGCTTAGATACCAATTCGTTAGAAATAAAATGATATTTTGAGGAAATGAGAAGAGAATTGGAGAGAGCAAAATAAACTCTTTATTTTATTTTCTTGATTTTTTTCTTTCATACATCACATATATTTCTACTACTATATTATCTTGTTTCAGTTACAAACAGGATAAAAAAATTTCTTAATATAATAATTTCTTAATAATATTTTACCTAATTGAAAAATATTTTCAATCAACAATATATTATTCAAATATTTTTGACCAAAATATATATTTAAATATTCTGACCAATTAATTAATTAATTCAATGACTTAATTAACTAATATATTTCAAGCTTATTTAACTTTTTCCTAACCAGTATAGATCTATGTGTGTCTTATTTCCACTTTATGTTTTTTTTTAATTTGATTGATCCAAAATGTGCTACTTTACTTTTTCGTTCTTTTGCTCAGTTTTAATGTATATTAAGCTTATAATTACTGATTTGCACCGAGATTAACTCATGATGCTCTAAATTATATAACTTTTTATGTATGACTTTTTGTCAGAGATTCACGTATGGACACGTGTATAATATAAATTTTCCCTCGAGTTACTCGGTGTTGAATACAGATGGAACCAGGATTGCTGCAAATATAGCTCAAAACACGAGAATTGTGCAAAGAGTAAAAAAAGAAGAAGTTAAAGAGAAAATAGTAGTTGTGAGGTAGCTCAAGTTCTTCGAACATTAAAAGAACTTAAATTTTGATATAATGACCTATGAACTAAAGATTTTGTAAAATATTTTTGTATGCGAATTTTACTGAAATAAATATTTGTATAAAAAGAAGTATTTTTTTATATGTATCTTTGTCTTTCTCACAGACTCTTAAGAAAGTGAAGAGACTTATCAAGACTTTATATAAGCTTGAGACACCTGAGTCATCAGAGACATTGTATGGTCTTGAGATATTAACACGTGGTGAACACGTAATTCTTTTAAATACGGGTCTCAAGTAAAAGAACTATGTATCAGTGGGAAGATGAATAATGTGCCAACAAGCTATATTGAACATGTATTTGCATTAATAAATGCATTAGACGATACAAATGGTGGTTAAAACATTTTTACCAGATGACACAAAAAACAATTACGATGGAGCTGGCAAGACTGACATGAGGGATTGTTCTTTAAAACTTGATTATGACAAACATTGTTTTCTTTACAACTTTACTACAACGTCAAACAACAAAATGCTACAATAACATAACTATAAAAAATAGTATGGGAATAAAACACTTACATTAACCGGCTTTCACTTAAAGTATCTTGAACAAATGATAATATAATCATGGATATTCTATTTAATATCCAAATACAAAATTCTTCCCAAAAAATAATCTCGATTGAGTTGAGTCAACTATATTGATGACAAAAAAAATAATCACGATTCATTTTATTTTGGGATCTCATGAGAGACATTTCTCAATAAAATTTCATGTCATATTTGATATATCAGTTGTTATACTTGGCACATGTAATCCTTGAAGAAGCTCATGTTTAGCTCTTTAACTTCTACATACAACCAAGGTGGTTTACCATTTAATATCTCAACGATAAGACATCTTAGCGAACAAATATCAAGAGGTGACTGATGATTTCATCGGTGAACGATTCTGGTGACATATAGAGTAGAAAACCTTGAAATGTATGTTTCCAAATTTACGAGGCAAGTCCAAAATTATCGAGTTTAATCTCCATTAATTTTATGCTCGTGTTATAATCAACACAAGGAAAGAAAATAATATTGGCCGACTAAAGTTCCTAGTGAACGTAACCTTGAGCGTGGATGGAAGCAAGACCTCCGAGAATCACATAGGTAAACAAAAAAATATTATGGTCAACTACTTTACCTCCATAGTTCACCATGATATCTTTAAAAGTACAGCGTGAAGTATATTCTAACTTGATACCATAAGGTTCCTCCAAACTTATACCTCCATAACAAGGAAAAATCTTTGAACAACCCCAAAGTTCTTCTAAAATATATAGTTCTTTAACGATTGGAGTAGATGACTCAATGAAGAAGATTTCACGATATATATGTTATAAGGAGGTTTTTTATTATCATAAGATTAATACCCCGTAAAAACCACCTCCGAGATATTTTATAATTTGAAAAAAAAAAATCATTGTGCACATCAAGTTGATGAGTATACTAATTTCTATAGTCTGCAACAGTCAACAAACATTGAAGAGTGATGAGTTTAGCAGTTAAATAAAACGTCTTCTTATAGTCAATACCTTCAACTTGAGTGTAGCCTTTAGCCACCAAACGGGCCTTATATCGCTCAATAGTTCCATCAGAGTTGTATTTTATCTTATAAACCCAGCAACACCCAATAAAGTTGTACCCCAGAGAAAGGGGAACCATCTGTCAAGTATTGTTATATTTTAGCACTTGAAGTTCAGTGGATATGGCTTGGCGCTAGAGTGAATCGCGGTTAGCATGTTCAAAAGATATATGATTTGTTTGTATTGTTAACAAAGATATAAAAGCACGATGGTTAGAGGAAAACGTAAAACTGAAATATGAGAGGAGATAATATACCTTGTCGATTGACGAAATTTGATTGCGTTGAAGATTGATTGATACCGGTGAACATGTTTTAGTATTGGTGTCGTGCAGGAGGCTGAATATCGCAGATGGAATGACAAAATAAGATATCATTAGGAACAGGAGGTGAATGAGGTGTAGTTGAGGAATGTGAGGAAACACAAGGTGTTGGTAAAGCAAAAAATATTGGTGGCGCGGAAGGTGATGACGGAGTGATGAATTTAGAGCCGATTCTAGGGATGTGGGAGATGTGGAGGTTAAATGTGTGAGATTTATGGGATTGGATGAATATAAAAGAGATTAAGGTTGAGGTTTTGAGTCATAGGATATAGGATTGGGAACTGGAACTGATGATGTGTTAGTGATTGAAAGATGATGATGAATACTGGTTTGGAAAAGTCAAGGTGGATGCGGGTTGGAAAGGAATTTTTTTTTAAAGTGGACATCACGACTTATGGAAACTTTATATATATATATGTAAATCAAGAACTTTTTAGTCTTTTTTCATGTCCATACCTCAAAATACATAAATCAATGCACGGGAATCGAATTCATGTATGGGATGAACATTGGTTACATAACATGCACAACCAAAAATGTGCAAGTGTGTGAGTGAGGGTGACCGATTATATAAGACCTCAAATGAGGATTTATTTGATAGTAAAGGAGTAAGAATGCAGTTGATTAAATAAATGATTGTTAAAACACAATCCCTCCAATTCAAGGGGTACATTTGATTGAAACATGAGAGAAAGAGCAATATTTAAAATATATCGATGTTTTTATTCGATAACTCCATTTTGTTGCGGGGTGTAAACACAAGAATTTCGAAGTTCAGTGCCTTTATTTTGAAAATAAAATGCGTAAAATAAGAAATTCAGTACCATTATCCACTCTTATTGTTTAAACATCTGTTTGAAATTGGGTTTTGACAAATTACACAAAATTAGTAAATAAAGATTGTGTATCTGATTTATGGTGCATAAGAAATGTCCATGTGCATCGAGTAAAATCGTCAAAAATTGTAAGAATATAACCCAAACATCACAATGTAATACGTAGTTTTTTTTGTATTTATTGAGCTTTTGGAAAAATACAAGCGGATTTGCTTTTCTTTTTGGTGTACTCCCAAAAATCTTCATACTAGGTGAGATATTTCATTCTCTTATATATTATATATTATTTCCAGTCTAAATAATGTGTGACAGTAGATCAAGCGAATGATGAAGTTTATTCATCAATCGTATATGTT
Organism: Limnanthes douglasii subsp. nivea; assembly: GCA_036936605.1. NCBI lineage: Eukaryota > Viridiplantae > Streptophyta > Magnoliopsida > Brassicales > Limnanthaceae > Limnanthes > Limnanthes douglasii. The sequence continues at coordinate 182,052,139 of JAUPFV010000002.1, forward strand.
ATAAGGAGGTTTTTTTTATCATCATAAGATTAAACACCTCGTAAGAACCACCTCTAAGACACTTATAATTTGAAAATTCATAATTTTGTTTATCTGTAACATAAAACAAAGTAATATATTAGTTTTGGAATAGTTAAGACTAAATTACAAATTAATCTTTCTAGTTATATTTTCTGGTACAAAAACATGACAAGTCCTTCATGTTTGCGACTTTTCTCACGTTAGTCCATATCCTTCACTTATGTAATAAACGGGTTCCAATATTTTAAAAAATACAACAAACTAATAATTTTTTTTATCCCAACCCATATTTTATTCTATTTTCACCTCTTGACCTTCCACATCAGCATCTACATAGGACACTGGCATGAGCACGATTAATTTTTTATTATATATTTACCTTTTCTTAATAACCTTTTATGTAACCTAAATCCAATTAAAAACCCAGCTCAAACCCAATATTACTAACAACACCCAACCACCATTACTCTATATCATCTTTCTATTATGTGTTCCTCTCTCTATTCTTCTTCCTCCCTTTAGATCCCCCATTTTTGTTCTTTTTTTTCTCTCTAGATTCACGTGCACCTCCTACCACTCCAGAGAGAAAGTAAAAGGAGCTCATTATATCTGAATCAATTAGCTGCCTTAGACCAACACTCTCGAATAAATCCCAAGTATCGGACGAATATTGTAGCGTATCCTTCAGTAGAAGACGAACCCCAACCGGTTTCTGTATCTTATTAATTCATAGTAACACCATCGAAGCAGTTAGCAAACAAGAACAAAAACTCAGATGGGTCCTCTAAAAGCAGAGTTATGGCTCGAGCTGATCCATAGATAACTAGCAGAAGTAAATAAACTGGAAGAATCTGAATAACATTGTAAGGGCTCCTATGGCTATGGAACCAACTAGTAGAAGCAAGACGGCAACAACACAAGTAAGCAAGGTACTATCCTAGAAGGCGGCTATAAATGCTTTAGATGGGATACCAAAGGATGATCAATTTTCCATATCAATGAAGCAACAATTGTGGCGGTTATTGATGTCAGCAATTGCATATACCATTCTTGGGGTGGGAATCGACGGATTCGGAAATAACACCAATAATTCTTAAAGGTTAAGTTTAAATAGAAGAGGATTCGAAAGAGCTTCCTTGCAAATTGGCTCTCGATTACTGTTTCTTCAACCTGACAGAGAAGAATACCCACTATTAGTATCAAAATTAACAATAACAAAGAAAATAATATATTCAAGAAAAGCAAAAGGCAAGAACATAGGCAAAGGGAGATACCATAACTGGTGGTTGGATTCTTGGTTCTCGGACTTGCATTACAATGTTTGGTATTGGCACTTTTATTCTTTATTTTTTTGGTGATTTCAAAAAAAAGAAGTAAACTAGCTTTAATGTACGGGTTTATTTGATTTTGGGTTATTTGATTTTGGATTTTATTATTAATATTGGGTTTGGGTTGGATTTTTAAATTTATTTGAGCCAGATATAAGATAAATAGAGAGGTAAGTAAGTTGTGGTAAAAATTAAATATAAAAAAGGTTTTAACTGTGTCCACGTCAACGTCCTACGTGGACGTTGATCTGGAAAGTCAAAAGGCAAAATGAGACTTAAATATATATTGGGTAAAAATTATATGTTTATTTCGTTTTTAAAACGTGAAAGCTCGTTTTATTATGGAGGTAAACAATGGCAACTAACGTGAGACAAGTGACAAACATGAAAAATCTGTATATTTTTTAATTTATATTTTTTTAGTTTTTATTTTGAAAGTTAAAAAGCTTAACTTTTAAGGTTTGGACGAAAACAAAAAAACAATATATATATATATAATATAATTAAAATATTTATCATAAGTTAAATATTAGATCTTTGATTTTTTTTAATTAGATTTTTAATTATATATCTACTAATATAGCCATTTAGATATCTTATGAGTATTTATGTTAATCTATAAAATTGATGTTATATTTAAGGCCAAAGCTATTTCCTCCATCTTTCAAACTTTCAAAAACACTAGTTACTTGCTTTTACCAAATTACCCTTATTTTTATTTCAAATTTATCACTAGATGCCATTTATCTAATAGATAGTCTTATATGAAAAAACACAACATTAACATAACTTTAATCCAAGATATATGATTCTACCTCTAAAATTAACCCTAAAACAAAGAACTTCAATTTTATTGAAGATTAATCATGGAAAATGAAGAAACCCAAATAAAGCAGGAGAACAACACTCAATCGACAAACAAGATAATTTAAACTTGTTTTTACGTTTTACAACTTCGTAGCTTGAAAATACCTATTTCGAAACTTATTTTTTTCAGCTAAACCCGATTTTTACAGTTCTGAAAGAAAAACAACTGATTCCGAGAGGGACACTCGGAATCGGTTGCAATTTTTCAAAAAAAATGTGCAACTGATTCCGAGAGGGCCACTCGAAATCAGTTGCAAACTTTCTGTCCCATTAAAAACATCATCCGATAAACAAAAAACATCATCCGAATAACAAAAAACATCATCCGATAAACAAAAAACATAATTCGATTAAAAAAAACATCATCCGATAAACAAACAACAACATCTGATAAACTAGTATGATCCTCCGATAAAATCTCGAAAAAAATTACAGCATCAAGTATTCTGAAATTTTTTGTATGCATCGAGCATGTGATTCAGAGTGGGCAACTCGGAATCACATGCTCGATGCATTTAAAAAAATTCAGAAAACTTTTCCAAACCAAACCCTAATCGAAAATGAAAAAGCAAAGAAAAATGAAGAAATCCTACCTTTTCCAAGCCTTCTATCTTCTCTCTTCGAATGGTTTTGTGAAGAATGGGTTTTCTTCACCAAGCATCTCTCTTTTGTGAAGAATGGATTTTCTTCTCCAAGCTTTTTCTCTCTCTTCAATTTGTAAGGTACTGGTTTTGTTGTTTTTGTGAAGAATGGGTTTAGTTGTAGTTAATGTGTATAAGGGCAAATGTGTATTTTCCTTTATGGAGGAAATAACAACATGGGAATTTTTTCAAATTATGGGGGAAATAATAATTTTGATGGAGGAAATAGCTTTGGCCTATATTTAAATTTAATATGTTTTCAATTTATTTGTAGAAATCAAAGTAGATACATAAATCTTGGGATGATTTAGTTTACATGGACCAAATTTAAAACTATATTTTTGTCATAAAAAAGAAAAATAGTAGAATAATCAAACTTAAATAGTTTATCTATAGTTAACGTATAATAAAAAGTTAGTTTTGGAGAAAAATATTTATAATATATATATATATATAAATAAACGTAAAGCTTTTATAATAATAAACTTTGGAAAACAAGAAAAAATCTAAAGTTTGTAAGGCGGTTTAAACCATCCAATAATTCAATCCTATACTTTATAAACATACCCTCATTCTTCAAAGTTGATTAGTCCACCATGATAGTTGTTTGAATCATCTCCAACAATCAATAATAGAAGAAGATGAATCTCTACTAGAATATTTCCTCGATGTTGAATAAACAAACCAATCTGTCACTGCTATTGTAGATCAGGTAAACCTGTAAACGAACCTAAAAAACATAGAAATTAATAACAGCAAAGAAGACAGGAATCCAGGGAAAGAACAATATTTAGAAGACTTCCCAACACTGACCCAAACATACACTACACTAATTAAAAACAACCATCTATTTGTTCATGTTCCTCCAAACCAGCAACAAGAAAAACTATTGAATAATGAAATCAAAACAAGAACATACGTGAATACAACCAGTATCAAGAACATGGAAATTATCCATGATAAAGTTCAAGTTCACACAAAAGAGATTACAAAGCCATCATATTCTCTAAGCAAGATAAAAACAACTTACTTTCTATCTCTAAATTTACTTTGATTGCCAAATTTTCCTTTGGAAAACCTAAGTTAGATCAAATAAAAAGCTTTCTTGAAAATTTTAAGTTCAATGGACAATTCAGAATTTCTCTATGGATTACAGACACCATATGGAAATACTGCCCTATTGAAAACAACTAAAATGAAATTTATTATCATCCAAAATATATCGAACCAAAAGAATGACAACAACATCATTGCAAAGGATAGTGTCTATAAAAACTGTAATCTTAACATTCAAGACAATGTAGCAAATAACTCACCAAATATAGATCAAACACCAATAGACGGTAGAAAAAAAACAAAACATAGAAAATTCATACTACAACAAATAAATGATGGAAAAGTTAATAAAAACTGCATACATAAATTATCAAATAAAATGATTTATATGCATAATTAGACTCACATGATGTTCAAAGCAAAAAAATCATATAAGTCCTTCACACTTTATAATAAGGCAAAATGTTACAATTCTTAAATGATTTTGAAAATCTCGATTCTAGTATGGAATCCCCTAAGACGACTACTAAAGGTAGCCTTCCATTGTCTTCAACTTTTGTCAAGAAAACATAAAATACTTACAACACAAAAAGTATCCGTAAAAAGATAAGAAAGCCTAAACTCAAATCATATATGATGAGTTTGGAGTTTTTAGTTACTATGCCACAATTAAATCCGAAGGACAATTCGGACTAAACTACTACACCAAATATCTGAACAGGACAAATTATTAACTTTTGATTAAGCTAGTTGTTAATCAACTTAAAACTATATGACTAATGGGTCCTTAAACTCGACCTGGTTTCACGACCTGACCCAATAAGCCCATGGGTCAGTAATTAAAGTATAAATACCCCAACCACTTTCATTAATGAGGGTGATCAGAATTTAATACTAGTATGCAGCTTAATTATCTATCTACTCTACACACTAAACACAAAACACCACAAAATTATCAAAACACCTTTTAAACACTTTACCAGATTACCCTCAGCCAGAAATAAACCACACCAAATTGGCGACCACAGTGGGAGGCGATGGTGCCTGAATTTTACATTCATAACCAGCAAGTAAAGTAGTTCAGATGGATCCGAATGGGAAAAATAATCCACCCCCGGAGGTGGAAGGTGCAAAGGAAAATAAGGAGTACACCATCGAGAAGCGAGACCAGCTGAGGACTGAAATAGAGGTGTTAAGAGCCATAAAATAAGCAGAAAAAAGTATCAAAGAGAAATCTGGAGCGTCAGTACTTCACCACACTGACAATCTTAGGGAAAATGAGCAATCTTTGAAGGCTCACCTCAGCTAAAAAAAAACACACCAGTCTAAGCCTGTTGAGAGTTCTGGATCTGAGTCCTCCAATAGTTCCTCAAATTAGGTAGAACTTGAAGAATCATTGTCTTCAAGCAGTGATGAACGGAGATCTAGAAAACAGATGAGGTTAACTAAAAAGCATTCTAGGAAGAGGGACAAACATGGTGGGCTCAAGAGGCACCATGGTAAATGATCATCCTACAAACATGTTGACCAATTGTTGATTGATATTTTTGCCTTCTAGTCCGAACCAGGTATTTTTGCAACTCCTAATGAAGATATTGTTTTCAGTCGCAGTAAGAATTACAGGCAATCGCTTTTATCCGCAAAAATACTCTCCGGACATCTTCCTAAAAGGTTCGATAGCTCCAAGATGGAGAAATACGATGGGAGTCGAGATCCGGACAACCATCTGGAACAATTTAAAACTTAATGATGTACTTTGATGACGATGATAAGATTTTGTGCAGATCTTTCTCCCAAACTTTTACGGGGAGTGCTCTTAAATGGTATAACAGTTTACACTAAGGGGTGTATTAGAAAATTTGATACGTTTTGGGTTGCCTTCCAGAGGCAATTTGTTGAAAGTAAGGAACTAAAGGGTAATGGGGACACCATTATCCATTGCGCACAGGAACCAAATGATTCATTGAAATATTAAATAAGTCATTTTGTGAATACAAAGAATGGGCTAGCATATTGTTTTGAGCAGGTGGCAATTGCTTCCCTTAGGCAAGGATTCAATCCTGAGAATTTAACTGATTCTGTGACTCGAAAGAAGGTTATGACCTTGGGTGGTTTATTGAACCAAGTGGGAAAATAGATCAATGTAGAAGAAACAAAGAAAACAAGGGTCCACCGTCAGATGAGGTCCACCACTACAACAACAGCTCCACCAACCACTAACCAATCCGGTTACAGGGAAAAGGAGACCGGACAAGGGTCTAATCGGTCTAAGAAAAATCAATCCAACCAGACCCAGAGCCAACAAACCAGAAGTAAGAGGGGTCTATAAGTTCAGCCTGAGTGGTTCGCTGAATTGGGGGAGAATATAACCACAATCTATGATAAAACCAAGAATGAAGTGTACTTTTGAAAGCCGGCAGCATTGCAGTCCCCAAGAGAGAATCAGAACACTTGTTTTTGCCAATATCACAATGATATAGGCCATGCTACTTATGATTGTATAACATTTAAACAAGAGCTCCAAAACCTTATTGAGAGGGGCAAGTTGGGATCCTATGTTAAAAGGCGAGGTGGAAACAGACTGGATAATGCACAAAATAATGCTCCCCGAACGGGTCATTCAAACAATCATAGGAAGTCTGCTCAAGAGGGTGCGATGATGATCCTTGAAAGGTTTGATGTAGACTCTGAGTATCTGGATCCAGATCCAGATCGAAATAAGGTGGGGTGATAACAGAGAAAACTAAGACAGCTTCCGGACTGATCAACTTCTTCGAATCATTAACCATTTTTGGAGAAGATACTGTGACTGCACCTACCACTTCATCGAGAAAGAGGCATGTCTATAATTTGGCTATCTAGTTAGAAGGTAGAATTTGTTCCCATCAGTGCCAGTCCCCATTCCCATTCATAGTCTTTGATGAAGTCGACCTGAGGGACATTCCATGACCTCGTGAGGATGCGGTGGTTATAGGGGCTTCTATAGAGGGAAATGATATACGCCGAATTCTAATTGATACAGTCAGTTCGACAAACATCCTATTTATAAGCTTCTACAAGAAAATAAGGTATATGAAGGTTATTCAACGTTCAAATAAAAACATTGTAGGCTTCACGGGAAGTTCTGTAGATGTAATTGGGGAGTTCGAAGAGGAAGTGTTGTTGGGCAAGGGCGCCCTTTAAAAAGATAGTAAGAGTACTATTTGTTGTAGTGGATTGCCCCACATCATACAATGCAATTTTTGGGAGGTCTTGGCTTTCCAGAATGCATGTTGTGGCCTCTACAGTCCATCAGTTCTTAAAGTATGCGGTTCAGGGACAAGTAGGCATTGTCTGGAGTAGTCAAAAGATATCTATGGAGTGCTATGCAACATCTTTTGCTCCTAAAACGTTAGGGGCGGTCCGGATTAACAAGGATTAACAGCTAGTGGAGCCTTCTACTGAGGAGAGTGAGATAGATGATCCCAGAGAGGCTTCCAGTGTTATAATACCTATTGAAGAAGTTAAAACTCACTCCCTCGCAGAAGGCAAGAATGTTAAGATTGGTTCCAAATTGGCGCTAGAATTGAATCATAAGTTGTTGTCTTTTTTTACGAATAATAAACATGTGTTTGTATGGTGCAATAGTGATATAAGCGGAGTACCAACATATGTTATTTCACACAATTTGTCTATCCGGTGTGATGTTGCACCCGTTGTACAAAAGAGGAGGTTTTTTTCCAAATAAAAAGCGGATGTAATTGTTCAGGAAGTTGACTGGTAAACCAAGATGGGTCATATTAAAGAATCCCAGTATCCTTTGTAGACTGTCAATCCTATGTTAGTAGAAAAAAAGAAGGACAAATGCGTATGTTTATTGATTTCACTGACCTCAATAGGGCATGCCTTAAGGATCTTTATCTCGTTCCTCGGATAGATCATTTGGTGGATTCTACATATGGAAACAAACTATTGTCCTTCATTGATTCCTTCTCATGATATAACCATATACAAATAGATCTAAAAGATCAGCATCACACTACTTTCATCGTAGATAGAGGTCTTCATTGTTACAAGGTGATGCCTTTCAGGTTAAAAAATGTTGGGGCCACTTATCAGAGGCTGGTAAACAAAACTTTTGTTGATCAGATTGGCAAGAACATGGAAGTGTACATAAATGATATGATGGTTAAAAGCTTGGAGGAAGATTTACACATATCTGACCTTCAAGAGACATTTTACAATTTAGAAACTGTGAATTTAAAGTTAAATCTTAACAAGTGTGTGTGTTTGGGGTCCAATCTGGAAAAAATTTGGGCTACATCATAAGTGAGAAAGGAATCCAGCCTGATCCGGATTAGCCTAATGCCTTTTCAAACCTGTTCGGGGAGAAAAGCTTTATGTGTATCTAGATGTATCAGAATGTGCGATAAGTGCTGTCCTAGTAAGGGAAGTGGAAAATTATCCTCGTCTGGCGTACTACATTAGTAAAAGTTTACTGGATGCTGAAAAAAGATACTTGAGGTTGGAGAAGTTGGCACTAGCCTTAGTACTTGCAGCAAGAAAAATGAGACCATACTTCCAAGCTCATCCTATTTTTTCCGAATGTCTTTCCCGTTAAAAAATGTTCTTCAAAAAGCTTACATATCAAGTAAAATGACCAAGTGGTTAGTGAAATTGGGTGATTACGATATTGACCTTCCCCCCGAACAGCAATTAAATCCCAATCGGTGGCTGACTTCTTGGTAGAGTTTCATGTTGACAGATCTTCCGGATAGGATTCAGGAAGTGGTTTTAAAAAGGAATGGGTGGTTTGAACTGATGGTGGATCATGCACTATAGGTTATGGAGCTGGAATTTTCTTAACCTCCCCATATGGTGATAAAATGTATCAAGCTATATACTTTGGATTCATGGCCTCCAACAATGAGTCTAAGTATGAAGCAGCCATAGTTGGTCTTAAGTTAGCTCTCCAATATGGGGCTAAGAGAGTCCGGTTAATTAGTGACTCTCAATTACTCATCTAATATGCTCAAGGGCAGCTTGAAGCCAAGAAGGAACAACTAGTCAAGTACTTGCTCATGTTGAAAGAAATGGCAGCCAACTTTAAAAATATTTGCGAGAACACATTCCCAGATCGGAAAACACTTTGGCAGACTCCCTGGAAACTATAGCCTATTTTGAGTCCTACCCGTGGATTTTTGTACAAGAATGTCCATCTATACAGATAGATAAGAAGAAAATATGAGCATACTTGTTATTCAACCTAAAGATTGGAGATACACTCTCCTTCAATACATTTATGATGGGATATTGCCTTCGGATAAAGCTGTGGTAAAGAAGATTAAGTAAAAGGCTCGTGGTTTCCTAATAATAAGAGAAGTTTCTTTACACAAAGTCCTCCAGTTGGCCTCTACTACGATGTTAAGGGTTTGAACAATACCAGGTTGTATTATCCGAATTACATGATGGGGAAGGCTTGGCATATTGTGGTTACATGGCACTGATCCGAAGAGTTTTGTTAGTCGGATACTACTGGCTAACCATAATGTCAGATGCTAAAGAAATGGTGAAGAAATGTGATCCATTTATGGGAATGAAATTCATGTGCGAGCAGTACCCATGGAGTCTATTTCTGAACCAATACCCTTTGTCAGGTGAGGGATAGATTTAGTTGGATTTATTCTTATGACATCTGGTTGGTATAGAACTATAATAGTTGTCATTGACTATTTCTCTAAATGGGTGGAGGCAACTCCTTTGGCTGGAACCACAACAAAAACCGTTATGAAATTCATCATATCCAACATATGCTGTAGATTTGGGGTTCCTCAGAAGATTACTACAGACAATGGGCCACAGTTTGACAACAAAGACATGAAAGCTTTATGCACCTCTAGAGGGATTCAATATTGTTTTTCTTCTCCTTTCCACCCTCAAGAAAATGGCCAAGTTGAGGTTGCAAATAGAACCATCTTTCCCGGATTAAAGAAGAATTTGAAGGGAGTTGCAGGAAAATGGCAAAGTTATTTACAAGAAGTATTATGGGCCTACCGAACTACTCATCGGGCTGCCACACAAGAATCTTGTTTTGCTTTGGTATATAGGATGGATGATATTACTCCCATAAAGGCTACTTTACCATCACACAGGGTCTAAAACTATTCTAAGCAGGCTAATAATGTAGCAGTTAGGAATCAGTTGGACTTAATAGAGGAAAAAAGGGTTAAAGTGCATTTGAGAACAACACACTACCAAGGCTTGATAAGGAGAATATTTGCTTCCAAAGACAAAAGAAGATATATTCAAACAAAAGATAAAGTTTTAAGAAAAGTATTTTTGCATACCAAGGAGAAGCAGTTCGGTAAGTTGGCTCCGAACTGGGAAGGCCCTTATTTGGTCTATGAAAAAGTTCAACCGGGAACATACAGGCTCCAAGACAAAGAAGGGAGAATTTTAAAGCACCCATGGAATGTTAAGCATCTCATGTTATATTTAGAATAAAGTTATTTTGTAAATTTTTACTTACTAAATACCAATATAAATATTAGGGGGCATACTTTTTCCTAGCCTAGTGGCGCGGGGAGGTTTTAATGAGGTGTCCGGAGTTTTCAATAATATATGATGCCTTCTTCAAAAGTCTGGTGTGATTTTGTTTCAATTCAATTCGAATGTAAATTGCTTATTCAACACCCCGACTCTCAATTTTCTTGGGTTGATCGGATATGTTTAACACTTGGTCACAATTATTAAACGCATGTGATCGGAGATATTGAATACTCTCGATTCAACACTTCTGAAATTTTATGGGCTACTTAAACATTAGCCATGAAAGATTTAAACAAAGAATTAAACAAAAGATAAATTGAATAATTAAACCCGATTGGACTCGAACCAATTAGTAGTACAAAAATGCCATGCCCATCTAAGGACTTTAGTATTTCAAAAAGCAAAAATTATATAATAAAACCGTAGGGCTTATTCCCTTCGGATTTTTCTTCACCACAATCTTTTTTGGGATTTTTGAGTTCAACACTTGAACTCTCACTCGTTCCCTCATCATCATCAGTTGTAGAATCTATTCCACTAGAATAGTTGCGCTTGTCATCATCTGCTAGAGTGTGGAATGAGACTTCCTCATACTCTACATATTTCCATAAGGGACCAAGGGTCCTTTTAGGAAAGGTCTCATGAAACACCAACACTATATCGGATTTGATTTCGTCATCCCTATTTTCTAGGGAATCCACTATCTCATTGGCATACTTCTCTATGCCTGCGACGATAGTTTGTTCCTGTTGGCGTTCCAGGGCTTCCTTCTTTTTAATCTTCTCTTGAACAGTGCTTTCCAACTTAGTTTTCTCATTGGATAAAGTTTGAAAAGCACCATCCTTAGTGTTTAATTGCTCATTCAGGGCTATGAGATTTTGTGAAGAAGAGGTCTCCAGGTTGGAGTATTTGGTTTGAAGCTCAGTGTTGGTCGTCTTTGATACGATCAGCTTGGCCGCTAAATCTTTTTTTTCCTTCTTCAACACCTCTATGCTTTTTTGAGCACTAAGAAGATTATCTGACAAGTTTTGATTGTCAGTATTTAGAAATTTAATAGTGCATGTTTGAGTTTTTACCTGCCTCTCCAGATCAAGCACTAGTCGGATGTAGCCTAGAAGGCTATGACTTAAGGTATCTTGCTCCTCGGATATAAAGTAGGACTTCCCGTTATAAGTCACAATATTGGAAGAACTGGAAGGGCGGTAAGGACCAGCAAAATCATCTTTCTCTAGCATTAAAATAAATACTAATGTCTTGAAAGGCTTCAAGGTCCACTTCATCATTGTCATCACCAACAACCTGTCCAGACTGAAGATCAGTTGGAATTTCCTCATGTAAGGTGGGATCGATAGGAGCTGAGGGGAGGACTTCTGTTGGGCAAAGGATTATCTCTGCTCCTAGAGTGACCTTCTTTTTCTTGGCAACCTTCTAATCGTTGTTGACTTTGCATTTCTTGTCTTTCTTAGGAGGTCTTTGTGGGTTCTTTAACCCTTTAGCTTCCTTTACAGTTACCTCTACTGCTTTTAGCAAAGCCGCATTGATGCATCCATGGTTCTCCGAACCGGTCCCCTCAGTAGTTGTTTGGGCTAGGTCTGTTGTGGCCTTCATCTTCTTATTCTTCATTTTGCTAGAGGCTTTGGCCCTGGAAGGCAGATACAACTTAGCATCCTTGGCTTCTGTTATCTTTAAGATCACATCAGCAGAGGGAGGGGTGGTTAAATCTTCCAATGTAAGATCTCTTATGCTTGTCGTGTTCCATAGGTGAGACCTCACAAAATTGCATGACTTGAAGTAATTTTGGAAGGCATTCCCCCAGTTCTCTGAAGCCCAAGCATTCAGCTTGGCGCAAGTGTCCTTCCATGCCTCTAGATAGCCCGCGAACTCCTTCGGAAGAACTGGAAAGAAACATCAGTTAGTCAAAGTGAAAAACTTATAACTTAAATGTAAAAGAAAAAGGTAAGAGAAACTCACAAGTGCTCTTCCAACGACTGGTTAAAAGGCTTGGGTTTGTGCCAGCCTTGATCTTCCTGCCATTCTTCCAAGTCCCACTAATAAAGAGGAACTGCGCCCTTCAAGGTTTTCGGACTCCAAGAGACCATCCACCATCTTGTAGTCATTCCCCATGTTGTAATGGTAGAAGGGATCTGATGCTTCTTGCATAAGCTTGCCACAGCAGCAAACTGCTCCATCGGTAGTGGAATCTTAAACAGCTTGGATGCAATGATGCAGGCTAGGAGGGTGTACCAAGCGTTGAGGCTCAGTTTGCTGGGACATAATTTACTTAGATGGAAATATCTGACAATCTCCAGATCCAATGGGAACCGCAGTCCCTAGTTCAGTAATTCAGTGTAGACTACCACCTCATTCAGTTTGCAGTCCATTGGGGTCTCCAGAGTAACAAGGATCATCACATTTACTGACTACGGGATCCCTCATTTAGTACGGATCCGAACCAACTCAGCTGTGTGGGTATACATATAGTTGATATTCTGAAGGTCCACCAGATATTTGACACTTACCTTTTTAAAACAGGGAACCACTTTGCCCTTTAAACTCTCTGGAAGAGCGTCCGGATGAGTCATGCTCACCTTGGTTTTTCCTTTTCGGTCTGAAGTTGTATCCCCTGTTTGACCAGATGTCGCAGCTTCGAAAATGGCTTCCTTTATGTTGTCTTCTATATTTTCTTCCATCACTGTGGAAGGCTGTTCAGATATTTTTGAAGCCGGTTGTTCTGATTCCTTTGAGGGTGGTTGTTCGGTTGGTTTTATAAATGGTTGTTCAGAAGGTTGTGCAGATGACGTTTCTGATATTCTGGTATCTGGTGGAGGCTGTTGTCTGAATGTTTTAACTTGTGGTACAACCTTTGTTACATCCGAACTTGAGGGTTTTAAAGATGTGGGTGTGGATTTGATTTTGGATTAACGCGTAACCCTGCGAGAAGTTAACTTATCTGGTGATTATTCTGTGTCTGATCCCATCGCAATGAACGGTGAGGGTTTCCTGACACTAGAAACTGTTTTCTCCTTGGTTAAAGGGTTTTGGGATTCTTGGACTGAGGAACCGGATGGGAGAGGTGAAAGGTGTGTTATGAATGAAAGTCTCTTCGCTCTAGGGTTTTTTGAAGAAGACGACCCTTGATCGTTGTTCTGGTTTGGTTGATTACCTTTCTGGCTTAGAGAAGCGGGAAGACCAACAATAATGCGTTTTTCCCTCACCAATTTTTGTGCTCTCTCTAATTCAGACAAGTCCAACCAACCTCCTTTAACTAAGGCGTTTCTGGCTGTGAACATATATGTCTCAAGAACAAGTTTAAAGATAAACCGAGCTCTCCCTCTCTCTCTAAGAAAATTTGATTGTGGAAGATAATGAAATAGTATAAAAGTTTATATATAACAGTAAAAGGAGCAGTTACCTAAGAGAAGATGGATCAATTTTTTGCAATGATTAAAGGCTGCAAAACGTGTGAAAATTAAAACCTAGGTAAATTTATAATCCTAGTGGGTGCGATAATCTATGAGAAAAAACGGCTGGGAGGTCGAACTAAATCTTGACATGTGTCCCACGGTTCAAGAAAAACTCTTAAAATTCTGAGATGAAAAGTCAGTTCTGACAAAATTCGAACAAGACCGCTATTGATGGAAAGCTTTTGCAGTTAGAACGATGCAACCAGATCGGGATAAGCTTATATTGATATTTTAATTTTTAGCTCTTCCAAAGATCTTTTGCAAGACCTAAAAGGGGTTACTGATGAGTTCGAAACTTTCAGTCACTATGCCACAATTAAATCCGTAGGACAATTCAGACTAAACTACTACACCAAATATCTGAACAAGACAAATCATTAACTTTTGACTAAGCTAATTGTTAATCAATTTAAAACTATATGACTAATGGGTCCTTAAACTCGACCCGATTTCATGACCCGACCCGATTTCACGACCCGACCCAATAAGCTCATGGGTCATTAATTAAAGTATAAATACCCCAACCACTTTCATTAATGAGGGTGATCAAAATTTAATACTAGTATATAGCTTAATTATCTCTCTACTCTACAGACTAAAGACAAAATACCACAGAGTTATCAAAACACCTTTTAAACACTTTACGAAATTACCCTCAGCCAGAAATAAACCACACCAATATAAAGAGCCCATTAATGCAAATGCAATTATTTGAAATATTCATCTAAACCATATAACTAAACTTCTAAATGATAATAAAGTTTCTCAACTAAAATGCTCAAGGGATATGCAATAAATAAACAATTCATATGATAAAATCTATCATCAAATCTGAGAAGGTTGATTTTATTTCTCTTCAAGAGCCAATAATCACTCGTGATAAACAAGAAAATGTAATAAACACTATAGGTTTTCATTTTTTGTTGCTTTAAAACTAGCAACAAAATATAGATAATTTAGGAGGGATTCCAAATTAGAACTCTCATTAACCACAATAAATTCTTATATTTTCTAGTTAGCCATCTACTCATAAATAAGAAATTCCTTGTTATAGTCATATATGCAAAATGTATAAGAACACAAAGACTCGAACTATTGAATAATTTAAAGGAAATTTCTACAACTAAAAAGTAATGGTTAGTACTATGAGATCTTAATGTTATAACAACTTTTGAAGAACAATTGGCTTGTTCGTCATTCTGTATTAGAAGCAATGATGAATTCAACAAAAAAAATCTTGAATGATAGTTAGAATATGTATACTTCTATGGTTCAAGGTTTACATGGTCTACTAATAGAATTTGGAAACGTTTGGATAAAGTATTATAAAATGCTGCTTGGAGATAATATTTTGATATCACTAAGGTTAAGCATATGGCATGAACTGGCGCAAAATCACTCATTATTATGCATATCCATATCCTCCCACCTTAATAAGCCTAAATCATTATTCAAACTCCTCAAAGTGTGGACACTCTACCTAGAATTCATGAAAATAGTTGAATACAATTGAATATAAAATATCTTGGGACCTCTCATCCAAGTATGTTGATCCAAACTCAAAAAACTAAAACAAAAGTTAAAGCTTGGAATTATTTTCGATGATATTGCCCAATCTGAATATGAGGTAAAATATATGGAAAAATGTTATGAAAACTGTAAAAATATTAAAGATAAAATTAGACTTTTGAAATCCATGGAAATTCACCTCAATCTGCTGATAATCCAAGGTCTGGAATATGTATCAAGCCTGGATGTTCTAAAGCCAGTGACCGAAGTTGTATTTTTGACAACTGAAGGTTTTGAGTAGCTAAAAGTAGGTCTTTCATCTCTAAAGGTTATTACAAAATGTGTTGCTATTATGGTAATTTTGAGATGCCAAATGATGAAACTTGTGAACACCCATCCATGTATTGGAGAAGATTCATAAAAAATTAGTCAATTTGCTACTTTTATCGGCATGAGAAAATTACCAAACCATATTTCTCTTGTAAATTTAGCCGACAAGCAGTTGAAATTGGGGGTATATGTAAATGTAAACATCTATTCACTTTACATTTTTCTATATTATGCTGAATATGTATTGACATTATTTTGAATGTCAGTTGTAAACACTTATTGAGGCCATGGCTAGGCTATATTTAACATGTAAAATTATGGTTTTTCATGCATGATCTTTGGCCAATTTCAAAGGCTGGTGGTTAACCTTTTGACAATAATGCAAAACTAAATATTCATTTCAAGTAGAAACAAATGCCAAAGAAAAACTAAATATGAAACTTCAAAATAAATTAGTGGTTAAAAATAGGTACTCAGAGTTGTACTTTAAGCCAAAACTCGTCTTGAAGGCCAAAAATTCTTCAAGGATTTCTTGATTTCAAAATCGCACGATTTACTTAAGGCTAACATCCAATAATATTTGTCGTTTTTAAAATTTAGAGGTTTTCTTCACAAGATAAATCTTATCCAGGCCGAATCCATTTCCTCATGCCACACCAAGTTAGATGTTGCTAATGCTGAATTAGCATAAGTGCATCAGTTTCAGAAATTTGAACAAATATTGGCTCAATTTGAAAATAATTATTAAACGAATAGCTAGAAGATATCTTGTCGCAAAAGAAAAAGCTGTAAGATACCATTGAGGTCAAACATACTGGACGAGCTAAAATGGAAGCTAATTTTGAGGAAAATATGCTTACATGAGCCAAAATATGTTGTTCACGAGGTTGAAAAAAGAATAGTACTTTTGTTCCATGCATAATAATCATACGTCGCCATAGACTCATTATGGAATTATGTCACTAAAAATTAAAGTCCCTAAACCCTTGAGTGGTATAGTTCTCCTAAACATGAACCTGATATAACCTTAATGAAATGAGGTCATATAGTTTATAAAAAAATTATAGAAACTGAAAAATAAGAGTGAGCGTGAATGACCGAATAATATAATGCACTTATTGATGTTGTTGACCTAATTATTGTGCCTCGTGGATAATTAATTTTGCTTCCGCTCTAGTCGAGTCGGAGAGAGGGATGCTGAAAACGAAGCTCATGCAGAATCTACCACATACAGATCTTGGGCATTTTATGTTGGAGTAGATCCATGATATGTATTAGGTTACCTGATATTAGTTTGGAATTTATGTAAGCATGAAGGAAATTATGCGAACAAATTCTCAAAGTAAACGAAATTTTGATTTTTTTATATATGACATGAATTTTACCACTAATTATGTGTTATGAATTATGTTTTTTTTTCATAAAAAATTATAGTTTGGTACTTTTTTATTCTAGTTGGAGTGATTAGTTCTAAAGACAAAGATCATAAAAAGACCATGTTGGATCTTTATTTGGATTATGTATAAAAATAACCAAACTTCATTTGTTTGTTTATTTTTAAAAAAATATGTATGGATCACTCTAGTATTACGTTTGAGAATGATTTTATTAATTTATATTTAATTTAAACGTTTGTGCACTCCCTAAAGTGTTCAGGATTACTTCTAAAACTATCTCAAACTCAACTTCTTTCTTGTTCTTGTTTGGATAAAATTCAAAGCTCTTGTAGGTGTTGATGAATAACTTTGGAATCATCTCAAAAATTATAATTTATTTTTTCTTTTAAAATATGTGGAAGCTCCCTTAGGTGTTGAAAATTATCTTTGAAATCATCACAAACTTCTATTTTGTTGTTTTCTTGTTTGGAGAGACTTCATAGAGTCACGAGGGTTACCTTACAATTGTCTCTTATGCGACTTGCGGCTTGTAGCCTTGTAAAATGTATGACTGATACAAAATCAATTGAGAATTGTTTAATGGAAAATAAACGTTTACTAAATATAAACATCTTCTTAAAACTTTCTCACGCCACCGAGGTAGAAAAAAATACATCTTAAGTATAATAAATTGTTTACAAAAGATAAATAGACAACAATGAGCCAAAGTTTAAGAGAATAATGAAATTTTAGATGCTCTATTTTCTAAGGGTGTTGAATATGGTATATTTTTGTATTCAACAATCTATATGTTCCAGGATTTACTTTAGCTTTAATTATGTAAGACCCTTCCTAGTTGGATGGTCAACTTGTCGTGAATTTATCCTTATCATGAATGAAAACTCTCGTACCAATTTGTATCCCACCTTAAAAATTATAAATAGAACTTTGGAATTGTATATGTTTAACATTATATTTTTATATTACTTTGACCGAAGGTGAGCTTTCACAATTTATCCCCAATCACATCTTGTTTGGTAATTATTTCTTCTGATTTACTTACATAATCATATGTTAAAAATTTGTAGGAGTGCAAATTTTTTTGGTTAATAAAACTGCTTTCATATCGTACAAAAAACAAAAGATGTTTCGTATGTTGATAATTGTGGAGTGATTTTATAAGACCATATGACTTCGTGCAAAAACATCTGGGTAATTTCTTATAGTTATTTCTGACATATATTTAATGTTATATGTTATTGTCCCATTAGTCACCTTTACTTGAATATTTTCCTCATGATAAAAATACGAAAAAATATTTTGTTTGATACATTTTTTGGGGTAGAACCACGTGATCATTTCATTTTAGAATTGAGTCCCATTTTCCATTGTGATGGCTTTTGGTACTCCATATATGCAATAAATGTTAGATATGAGGAAGTTTATGACATACTTGGTCGTACTGTTCACCTATGGTTGTGTTTTTTTTTTGTAAAAGTCATATACTACTATTAGTAAGAATTTTCTTCCTCTCAGAGCTTTTGGAAGAGGTCATGCGATGTCTTTGCCTAATATATCAAAATGAATTGCTTCGCATATTATTTCTAGTAAAATGAAAAAGACTTGGATTGAGCTTGAGAATTATTGACATGTGTCACAATATTTGATTTTGTTATCCGTCATGAATTTCCTCCATTAATGTTGATTCATCAAGGATGATGCAACAAAATAATAATTTTGGTA
Organism: Limnanthes douglasii subsp. nivea; assembly: GCA_036936605.1. Classification (NCBI taxonomy): domain Eukaryota; kingdom Viridiplantae; phylum Streptophyta; class Magnoliopsida; order Brassicales; family Limnanthaceae; genus Limnanthes; species Limnanthes douglasii. Next base: position 182,071,002 of record JAUPFV010000002.1, read on the forward strand.
AAGGTTTTCTCATAGAATGTATTTAAGACCTATATAAATATTCTTGATTTCATTTTTATTTTTCTTGCATTTGATTTATTTTCGGGAAGTAACCCTTCAGTGATATATTTTATAATAGGTCTTCTCTGATAATCTTCTTCTACTTTTTCTTATTTGACTACCATGACTCTTGAAGTTGAGACTGCTGATGAGAAGTTATTAAAGAGGGTGATGAAAAGTTAGTCTTGGAAAATAACCCTAGTACTGATATCATACATACCGAAGATGTCAAAGCATTAACAGTTACGTTATCAGATCTTGGGACTTATCAACTTGATCGAATAGAGCTTGCTGGTGTCAAAGTTATTTTAAGTATTAAATTATAGTATATTATTAGCTTGAACTTGAGTGAGGTCTTGATAGATCATCATCTGAGAATTTGTTAGGACCTGAACTTTATGGGCTCCACAAATATTTGTTAGTCGAAGACCCGTAGTGGTAACTTCATATCCTCTTTCACTATTAGAAATTGGGAAGCCAGGTTTGATGGATTATATCAAGATATCTCTGGTGGGAGAAATTAGCTGGACACCTAACCCTTGAGCCCCAATTATTACTTTCACCATCCTTTCGGACTTGCCAAGTTGATTTTACATATTCTCTAATAGGTATTGGTCTTTCAGACTAGAACTCTATTATGAAATCTATAAAGGCTTGGGTTTTGATTGTCATTCTTGGTTCAAACTGAATATCATAATCTCTCATCTCCACTGAATAGTTGGTTAATCTTCAAGACACATCCATATATTATAATATATTCCTTAAAGGGAAAGACGTCTATACAATAATTGTTTAAGCTTTGAAGTGTGGTCTCATATTTCGAGCCGCAACCACTAATGCTAAAGCTAGTTTTTCCAGTTTTATGTATATAGTTTATGAAGTTTGTAAAAATATACATACATTGTATATTACTTTGGATGCATTTTCTTCTTCTATGATTAACACAATACTGGTAACAAATTTTGAGTTCGCCAAGTATATAACTAAAAGTTCCCATCATTTTGGATTTGTTAATACTTCCGGAGAAACCATAAATTTCATTGATCTTCTTAAAATTTTATATTTTTCAAAATATATAGAAGTGAGCCGATTTAATTCAGCTAATCTTCGTGTAAATATTTGGACTTCTTTTACGTTTCATGAAGGATCCATGTAGTCCAGTTTGATAGTTAACTAGGATATATAGTACACTTCTCCGAATTAATATTTAGACTGACACGTTTGAGGTTGGTAAAGGTTTAATGCAATTCAAGTGTTGGTTTTGTCTATCTTAATTATTGCATTATTGTCCAAAACTTCCAAATTATCGGGTGTTGCTAGAGTTAGTTTATTATACCTTGGCAGAGGATCTTGATCAATCGGTGTATGTTCTTATTCATTTTTTTATTAACAAACTTCAAGAGTTTGACTTCATCAATCATATTATTAAAACAGTCTACAGAGCCCAACAATCCCCGATATAGGGTCTGCTGTTATTGTGGAACTTTGTTGTCTTTGTGTTCCTTTGTGAATTACAATTCCTCCAGATTTTTATATTTGATTACATCCTTGGTTATTTTATAGATAAGTCTTAAATTCTTAGTCAACTTAATGTATGGTACAATGGTTGGATGTTTTCGTCTTCGACCGTTGTTATTACTAATGTAGTAGTTTATGGACCAGCATCGACTATTTTGATTGTGATGCTTCGATTTTGCCCGAATGTCTACTGCTAATCAAGAAGGCTTTATGATATGGTTTGAAGTTCACATTTTCTATCACAATAACTCATTTTATAATGCTAGAAAAATGGTAAAAATATTATGAAACTGAAATTGATGTGTCTCAATCAATCTTTGTCACGAGAATCTCATCGACCTTGATATGATTTCCAATGGATTAAGTAAATTTCCAAAATTAAGTGCTTTCTTCTTTATTAGGGGATATGACAAAAATCTTGGCAATATCTCTTATTTGTATGTTATAACCACCACCAAATCATGATCCTCCTGCAGTTTTCTTTTTGTATCCACAAACTTATGAGTATAATTTTGTTAAGGTTTTTTTCTAGTCGTTATTTGTAGTGAATGATGTAATCCTCATTTATTTATTACTTTAAAACTAATGAAGTGGTTTTTAAAAGTTGTTCTCAACATTTTGAAACTTTTTAATACACCTTGGTGGGAGGTTGTTGAGCCATATCAGCGCGCTTTTTCCAAAGGTCGTTGGAAGAACCATGAAATTCACCTTGTTATCTCTTATGTAATTTATCATCTTATTTTCAAATTTCTCTATATGATGTTCAAGATCTTTATTGTTACTAATATTTTCCATTTTGTGTTTATTAAACTTTGATAACAAATATTCATGCATGATGTCTAAAGTTAATGAATAATCTTCATCTAATAAGACGTCATCATCGTATAGGGTAACACATGCCTTATTATTGTTTATTTGTCTAATAAATGAGTAAGCCTGTTGGTGTTCTAGCCCTTGTTACTTCTCAGCCAAATAAGTGGTACCGTTTTTGTTATGAAATACGAGCTGGTACCCTTGAAGGTATTAAGCTATGGGTGGATTCATTAATGTTCCGGTTGACCTCTATATGCATGTGTAAGTAGGTTTCATAAACTTACCTCTATTGTGACCAGGCCCTACATATATAATTGGTTTATGTTGAGATGTATTTGCGTATAGTTTTGAGGAGGTTGACGTATATGTGAAGGTTCTTGGTAATGATTATATTCGACTCCCAACTACGATGTAAGAGAAATCTTATATCGAGGTTGGATCCTTAACGAGTTATAATAAGAACTTGCTTAGTTCTACCGAAATATCGAAGAAGCTTGCTGAGGGTTTGACTACGCTCCAAAATATAGAAGGATATGTTGATAGTTCATTTGGGCCCACAGATATGTTCGATGGTAACTTGGTTGGAGTCTTGGTCCTGCTTGTGGATCTCGTTACCCGTTTTTATAGAACGAAGCACCCGACTTGCCTTTTACCAAGCCTATGACTGGCAGACCCAAGCTTTCAGACTCGTTCCTCATTTCTTTTATCAACGTGTTTTGATATAAAGACTCTGCTAACCTTTTTTCTTATCTTGTTTTGCATTGGTGTCTTGCACTCATGTTAGATGATCTTTGGTATGAATTTTCATTGTTACCAGACCAAACTCATAAGAAGTGGTGATTTGTGATGTTTTATTACGTCATCTTCTTTATTCTCTAGACGTTCGATCATTGATCTTAATCGTGAGACATGAACGGTCCGCATAATATGCAAAATTTTAAATAACATGGTCCTCGTGCAGGTCAAATGCTACATGCTGGATATCCGTGATCATACCTATTGGAGTAGGCGACCGAATGTCTGAAATCTTTATTCCCACGAATTCATCGAGAGATGAATCAAGATTTATGTTTGATTTAATAATCGTTTCTTATAGACAATGTAAATTTAGTATGACAATTCTACTTAGATAGATTTGAAATCTAAATTATTATAAAAAGGACAAATATAATATAAAATAATATTTATTTATTTTTCAAGATAAATTTTATACATATTAATATTCTTCTATTTATACTAATACAAATGTATTGTAATAAATAATTAGAATTAACATATAGAATTTGATTCTAAACTTATCAATTTATCAAATATTACCATTATTTCAAAATTTTAAATTTTTTTATCGAATTAGATACGACTAAACCAAGAAAAATTTATATAACAAATTAAATAGACAAATAAAAATGTCATGACTTAAACATAATGATGAAAAGTATGGTGGAAATGTGGGAGGTATCTGTTTTGAAATAAAATAAATAGATAAAAAAACATATCAATCTAGACCAAATTAAAACTGTATCAAATTTAAAATGTTAATACAAACAGTATTGCTCAAATCTCTCACCATTACATCAATTATATATTATTCAAAATAAAACTTAGAATTTAAAAAATAAAAATAAAACTTAGTGTTAATTTATAATCCGATAGTCATTTTAATATTTAATTTTGAATTTAAAATTTATTAAATATATTGAGTAATTTAATTTCCTCCAAATTTATTGAGGAATGAGTCGAATGTAAACCAAAAGCTGAATTCTATAGATGTTAAAATTCACAATAGTCCTATTAATGCTAAATTTTAAAGGATGATTTTCAATTAATCATAGGAAAATTGCATCTAAAGTACCCATTCAACTATTCAATTGTCATCTAGTATCCAAAGTTTGTTCTATTACCTCTTAATATCCATCTCAACTACCTAATTACTATTTAATGCCTAATAATATTTTAATATCCTAACTATCCTCAACCCACTATATAAGCATAATTTTCTATTTTCTTCCTCATTTTCTAGCTTTTAAAAATTTAAATTTCTTAAGACGCTATAACCACCTAACTCTAAAAACCATCGTGAACCGCCAAGAAACCATAATTTTCAGGTGATCGGAGTGTTAAAAGGACTGTATATTTCTGTAAGTTCTATATAAAATCCATTTAACTACTATTTTCTACGTACATGAGATGATCACACGTTATTCGACTTTTTTGGAATCTTTGTTGTTTTGATTTAACGTGTTTCTTTTAGGTAATGGTGATTAACTACCGATTTCGAATTTATTTTATAAGATTTCTGAGTTAGGATAGGTGTTACTCTATTGTTTCTATTCTTAGTAAATCTTGTTCGAGTTTTTCTCTATTTTTTTATTTTTGTTCCAGTTATTTGTGGTAATTTTGTTAATATTTTTGTCGTTAATCCTTGTTTAACTAGTTATATACTGATTTTTAGTGTATTAGATGTTGATTTTGAACGTGAAACATGTGTAGACTATAAGGTTTAGTTGTCCAGGCATTCCCGACAAAAGATACGAATTGTTCAATGGTTATTAACGTTGAAGATGTGAATTGTTTGATGTATCTAACGAGGAATGTACGAATTGTGTTACTAATTCTCAAAGTTTCCTAAGAGTTGCAAAAAACTCTCAGGATATCATGCGAATTGCAATTATAAGAGTTGCAAACAACTCTCAGGAAATCCAAGAGTTGCAGACAACTATCAGGATATCCAAGAGTTGCAAAGAACTCTTAGTAAATTCAAGAGTTGAGAACAACTCCCAGGTACTATTGCGAATTATTTACATTTTTTCCACTCTTGAGTGCAAAAATACTTGATTTGCAAACAACTCTTATGCGAGGATACAAATTGTGAAAATTCATTGTAGTAGACATAAAATTGCAAACAATTCGTATCTTATAGTTGTACACAACTCTCAAGAGATGCTGTGAGTTGCTCAGTGCATGAACTAATAACTTGCACTGTATTTTTGGAATAAATAACTAATAGCTTGTTCAGTGCAGGATAAGGTTTGTCTAAATCACGAGTTTGTATTTCTAAACATGGTCACCAAACCGTAATTATGTCTTTCACGGAGTTTGAAAGCTTTCAAAGTATCCAAGAGCATGTAAAGAGCACATATGAGAAGCTGGTCACAGGTGACTACCTAATTACCTAATCATGTGGGGATCACAAGAATTGTTTCCTTAATAACCAGAAAGATTTTGTTGGGTTAGTATTATATCATGATTTGGAGCGTTTAAAACGGGTTAGTTTTCTCATAGAACAACATGTCTTTGATAAAGGTTCTGGTGCTAAGTGTTATGGTGATAAGAGTTCTGGCGATAAAGGTTCTGGTCTAAAGCGTAAACAATGTAACATAAGTTTGGGAGAACCATCTCTTAATCAACTAATTAACGGAGAGAGTAGTAACAGTTTATTTATTCTGATCAGAGAAAAAAACATATTGTTGGGTGGGTTAATGCTATTACAGGAGTGAGTCAAGCTTTCGAAGAAGGTGATGCAGGTCTAAGGTTATCTTTGTGCAAGTTTGCTTTAGAGCATGGTTTTTCTTTCAAATACTTGCACAACACAACAAATAAGATCACTACTTATTGTGAAAATAAATTCACAAGCGGATGCAAATGGAGACTTCATGCATTTATTGATTCCAGCACCGGCTTGATGACGATCAAGAAATATGTTCCGCACCATACTTGCAGTCTTGTTTTCTCCCAAAAAACATAAGCGGCATAAGCATTTGACATCAAATTTGACTGCGGAGGAAATTCAGGATTCTATCTGGACCTACCATTCGTTGACAACCAAAACCGTACAATCAACTGTCAAACAAAATTACGGTCTTGACATCTCTTACCGTTTGTCATGGAATGCTTTAGAGAAGGCAATGATGGGAGTTTTCCGAGATAGTTCAAGTTCTTTTAGTTTACTAAGCGGGTATTTCAAGCAATTGAAGAGCCGCGATATTACTACGGATTGCCGATTGGAGTTATCACTTGGAAAGTACTTCAAGCGTTATTTTGTAGCATTCGGTTCATACCTTCAGGGTTTCCATTCATGTCATCCCATATTGTTTGTCGATGGAACATTCTTATATGACAAGTATAAGGGTGTATTGCTTACTGCCGTAGCAAAGAACGACAACAACGATTTTTTTTTATAATTTGAATGATTAGAATGTTTTGTTGAAAAATTATAAACAACTCGCAGCCTATAGTTGCAAACAACTCCTAGGATATCCTGAGAGTCAGAACAATTCGCATGGAAATACAAGAGTTACAAACAACTCCCAGGATATCCTAAGATTTCAGAATAATTCTTTTAGAAATACAAGATTTACAAACAACTCTCAGGTATTCCTGAGAGTTGCAACCTATTCTTTTTAAATATAAGACTTGCAAAAAACTCTCATGCACTCATGCGCATTGTTTATATTTTTGACATGCTTGAGTTCTTTTATATTATTCATTTGAGGTGCTTTTTTCAGGACTATTCCCTGTTGCTCTTGGTATAATTAGCATTGAATATTATGACAATTGGATGTGGTTTTTGTGGTGTTTGAAACCTCATTTGTTAAAGCGCCAAATCACATTTATTCCAGACCGTCATTCTGGTATCGTTAATGTTGTTTCTGTCTTGTATCCAAACTGCTATCATACGTACTGTTATTTCCATCTTATGTAGAATTTGAAATCCATATTGGAACACACTAACAGAGACTATAAAAAAGGATGTTGAATTTCTTCTATCGTTTTTCTTCTGCTCCCAATCGAGATATTTTTAAGGATATACTAACAGATTTTCTATGTGAAGGTGGTGACAGAATGAGTGATTTTCTTGCTGATTTACCCCTGGATAAGTATGCGCGTCTTACGTTAAAGGGAAACGATACGGGTCTATGGCTTATACTGCGACCGAATCTTTTAACAATGAGATCAAAAAATATTACGGCCTACCCATTGTTGAGTTTATTACTGGATTAGATTTTTGCTTGTGACTCAAGTTTTACGAAGATACGAAGAGGGGTTAAGCTAGAGTACTAATTTCATCCCCGAGTATGAGAAAAAGCTAAAGCAGAATGTCCACATGTGTCGAACAATGGTAGTACGTAAGTCTTCTACAACCATGTTCGAAGTCTTTTCAAATCTTATGGCGGTTGTTAATATGTTGGATTTTAAATGTTCTTGCAGATCATGGCAACTAGAGTGTTTTCCATGTCCTCACGCTTTAGCATCAATACAGTATACCAACCAAGATCCCTTTACTATAATAGAGTCGTTCTTTACGGTTAAGAATTACAGGGAAAGTTACTCTTTCAACATACCAGCGATAACCGATTTCGGCGAAGGGTCCGGCGCTAACCAATCCTTCGTTGGTTGAAATTCTTCCTCCGAACGTTAAAAGACGCTCAAGCCTAAGAAAAAGCGAATCCCATGTAGAGGAGAAACCTCAACCAAACAGTTGAAGTGTGGCCATTGTTTGAAATAAGGCCATAACAGTAGGACTTGTGATGTTCCAGTTTAAAGACAATTGTTGTTGTGGACAATTCTCGTTGGCCACATTGATTTGTAATAATGTTATTGTTGTGGACAATAAACTAAACATTTTTAGAGTTGTTTGTTCATTTACACATATTTTCGGAATCAATATTACAATAATGAAATGTTAGGTGTTTGGTTAATAAAGCTATTTTGCTAAGTAACTTTCAGGAACATAGTTTCACGCAACTCTCATGAAACCCCACGAGTTGCAAGCAATTCACATCCACACTGGGGAATTGTTTACAATATCTGGATATCATATTGAAAACAACTCTCAGGATATCATCAGAGTTGTTTGCAACCGTTTGGTGTTGCGAATTGTTTGCTTTTGCAACTTATAGAGTTGCATACAATATCTGGGTATAATATTGTAAACAACTCGCATGTCCTCCTGATAGTTGTTTGCATCTCCTACTAGAGTGCGAATTGTTTACATGTCCACTATATGGGTATAATCTTGCAAACAAATCCCAGGATTCGTTGAGAGTTGTTTGAAACTCCCACTAGGGTGCGAATTGTTTGCATCTCCACTATCTAGGTATAATATTGCAAACAATTCCCATGGTTTCCTGAGAGTTGTTTGCAACTCCTACTAGGATGCAAATTGTTTGCATATCCAATATCTGGATATAATCTTGCAAACAACTACCAGGATTACCTGAGAGTTTTTTGCAACTACTACTTGGATGCAAATTGTTTTCCATGTCCAATAATATTTGCAAATAACATGCAGGGTTCCCTGAGAGTTGTTTGCAACTACTAATAGGGTGGAAATTATTTTCATGCCAAACATATGGGTATAATATTGCAAGCAATTCACATATTTACCAGAGAGTTTTTTGTAACTATTAAAATTATTTCACATACACACATGAGGATGTTAATTGTTTGCATGTCCTTAACTTGAGATTTGTTTGCAAAATAAAAATACTTCATAAACCTTTTACACTGATTAAAAGTTTATACAAAAAAATAATTACATAACCATAGCAGGCTTCATGCACTAACAACTTAGAAACAAACACTACAGCCTTTAGTGTTTGTTAGTTTGCATTAAAAAAAACAAAAAACAGAAGTAGTGACTATCAATCATTACTAGAGGATTCTTCACCTTCTTTCTCCTCTTCATGCTCATCATCAACCTCTCCATTGTGCTCCTCCTCCTTGTTAACTACGTCCATTATGCTTATATATTTGGTCCTCGATGGACCAACATCGTCCACCCTCTTTATTTTCCTGTTTGGAACCTCTGATAGCTAAAGTGAAACAACTAGGGGAACCAATTTAACTGGTTCAGAGTCAGCAGAAAAGTAATCCTCGATATCAAAGTCCATAACAGAGGCTGGGCTGTTTGGTGGTGCCGCCGGAGTAATTAAGTCTGAGCTTATGTTGGTGGTTATGGAAGACCAGGAGTCACCTAAAGAACCTGAGGTAGACATGATGATTGGAAATTGAAGATGTTTTGAGTGTTTCAAATATAAAGTTTGTTTTTAAATTAGCCACTGGTTACTAGAGTTATTTATAGGCATGAAGGGAGTCTTATTGAAGTGGTGGTGTGACTATATTAATCATTACGTATCATTCTCCATCCAATCAACAATTAATGGTTTGTGGTGATTAGATGGCTTTTTGTGTGCTTAATACACTTAAAGTTTACCAAGGCAGACACCATAGCGTGTTCGTATTCTTTAACCATGTTTTCTAATTATTTAATATATATATTAGGATAAGATGCGAACTGTTAGTGGTAGTTTACTCCTAAGGATTGTGTAGAATTAGTTGTTTGTGTACATTGTGAATTGCTTAGTAAGAATTTTGTTTTTTGTATATATCAGGAAATTATGCGAATTGTGCCAAATACCCATTGTTCTTCAAAGTAAGTTCGAAAATGTCATACATTGCATATTTCTGAAACAAAAAAAAAACTTTATATATACCAAAAAATTACAAGGAATATATGTACACAAAAAACTACAATATCATACAAAAAAATATTACTGCCAGTACTTATTGGTGTTAACATCATTTAGAAAAAAATAAAATATTTCCGCTCTATAGTCTTTTACAATATCTTTACGGTAAGTCTCCTGCACGCATCCTTGTTGGATAATATCTCTGGCGTATTGATAGATGAAAATACCACAGTCGAGGGTGCCTAAATTTTATTGTGGAATTTTTCTGCAATTTCTCACATTGTACCCTGTCTTTGTAGGAGGTATGTATCATTTATCGACTAAATACTTAATCTGGCTATAAGAATTCGTGTCAGGGGTCAGCACAAATACTTATACTCGGGTTGCCAAACAATTCTCAGGATATCATGAGAATTGTTTGGCAAACCAATCGAAAAATGTTGCAAACAACTCTCAGGGTAACCTGAGAGTTGTTTGAAACTCCAACATATTAGAGTTCCAAAAAAATCTTAGGAATTTTAATTGCAAACAAATCTCAGGAAACCATGAGATTTTTTTGCATTTAAATATAACTGATTTGGGCACAATTCACATGATATCATGAGCATCGTTTTTAAAATGTGTTTAACAGTAATTGTAGCATTTAGGTGTTTTACCATCGGTAAACGTGTCTTTGTTGTGTGGTCCTGTGCTTTGAGTTTACGCATGAGTGGGTTATAGTTTGTTGCCATTCTGACATCGATATCAATGACGAGCAGCGTCCAATGGTTGACTTAGTCCTTCTTCTTGCTGCATATTGGAATGAGGATGAGGTTCACGTTTCCAGGCGCTTTGCTAAAAATATCGTCGACTACATTTTTTATTTCACGCCCCAATTCCATTTGATATTGCATTCAAATAAGAGTACATTACAACGAGAACATGCAAGGTTTTTTTAGTTTATAGCTAAACTTACCGTAGTCATGCCAGAAATCTGTATGCAGTCAAATTTCACTTATGGAAAAGTTTTGCATGGAACTTTCCAATTTACTTATTCGAGCATCTTTCGAATTCATACGTCCACAATCTATGAAACGAGTTGTTTATTTATGTCAAATATATGAAACTTGTTTGAAACATTCACAAGAGTTGGTTGACAATTGGATACCTTGTAGTCCAGCTCATTTTCAGAAGGTAGCGCTAGCGTATCAGACATTTGCACACTAATTATGTTGGAAAACTTGGACGTTGGTAAATTCTATACTACTGGATTGATGGAGTCTTTCGTGGCTTTAATTATCAGTATTTTGTGGTATTCACGGACATCTATCTGGTCAGTTGTCCGTGTTGTCTCTGGCCAACCGGTGAGAGTTACTTGTGCCTTTGGAGCTTCTGTCACAATCATATCTTCATCTTCCTCTTCCTCTGGATATTGTGTTGGTGTTAGTAGATTAAAATTAGGGTGCTCTGTCTCTTCCCTTGACTTGAACATATAAAATAACAAAAAATAAAAGAGTTTGTGTCAGGTATCATAATATTACCTTCCCTAAACAATTCTCATGATAACATGCTAATTGTTTGAGTTTCTAATTATATAGAATACCAAACAACTATGAGGATAACATGAGAATTGTTCGAGTTTCCAATTAAATAAAATACCAAACAACTCTCGGGATAACATGCGAATTGTTTGAGTTTCCAATTAAATAAAAATACCGAGCAATTCTCAGTATATCATGAGAATTGTTTATAACTCTTAATATATATCCATATAAGTCTCATGATATGCTACGAGTTCTATTTAAAATCCACTCATAAAATCCTAATACACACGTTGCAACATTATTTAAAATCCCTCTTACCACACGGTCGGCGACAACCAATGTCATTGTCTGCTTCGACATAATATCTGGATCCCGTCGACAAAAATCATTTATTGCATCCTCCGACATATTCTCCAAAAACCATTATATTAAACCATCAAACTCAACATTATCAATTTTATTTAAAAATGTCTGTGAAACTTGAGTGTAAAAACCATCAATAGATACATCAGGTAAACGTACTGTGTTATTATGCGTATTGTTCGACTCTGGAGCTTGGCCTTCTATGATTTTGTTGTTGTTGCTCCCTTTGATTTTGTAGTTCTTCTTGTGTGTGTTGTCTGTCGGCCTACTATTTCATACAAAATACAAAATAAAAAGATGGAGGGGTTAAGCATCACTGCACTATGAGTTGCAAACAAGTCGCAGGATAACATGAGAGTTGTTTGATTCCACAATTTATTAGAATATCGAACAACTCTCATGATACCCTGCGATTTGTATGATACCCAATTCAATAGAATATAGAACAACTCTCAGGATAACCTGTGAGTTGTTTGGACTAACGTAACAGCCTTGAGATTTATTTGAAAGTTAGCTTATAGCCAATTGTGTAAAAAGGTATCATAACAGTATGTGAATTGTTAGTAAGAGAAAACCACAGACTGTTTTAAATACATACATTGATTTTGTTTGAATATGTATAGAATAATAAACATTAGTAGACAATTTTATCACAACAATATATATTAACATATTTGAATCTTAGTGTACTTTGGATCCACTTACATCTTCATGACTTTCTGCGTACTTAGCTCTGTATTCTCGGCAGCCTACTTCCTCTGGCATGTGAGGTACGAGCTGTCGGTCATTCGCAAGAGACTTATGTCTTTCTTTCTCCTTTGGAGGACTCAGAAAAGTTTTTTGATAGCTAAGCAACTCCTGATAGACTGGAGAAGCTTCAACTCTATTGACCCGAACCAGTCGTAATCATTTATTGTGCTGAGGTCTTCAATAAAATAAATCACACTCCAACCCATTACATCTCCAGATACCCAGTAGAATAGGGTTGGGCACAAAAACAGTATCAACAGTCGTGCAACATCTTCCAACTCATGCTCTCCCCTTTGCTGATGGCTCTTGCTATACCTGCCTGTAAAACCCAATACAACATGCTAAGTTAGTAAAATTTAACATCCTGCTTATAACATAAAGTCCACTTATAGGTACCTTTAAAATTCTGTTCGTGATGGTTTTACAATTCGTCGGTCCCATCTTCCTTGATGTTTCACCCATGAAGTATTTATTCATCATCCTTGATTTGTTCTCCTCGCCGTTTACGTATCTGCTGTGGAATGCTCCGGCTTTCGTTAACGGCATTTCCTCAGGACCGTGATTCAGCCCAAATATGACCTTCACATTGTCCGTCGTTGGCTTCACAAACTTTGATCCAAATCGGAAGGCGTCTTCGTCGACCGAGAACCTCTCCACAACCCACTGAATGTTCGAATAAAACTTCTTCTTCGGCAGCTCTGCCACATTCCGGAGTTCGAACGCCGCTTTCAAAAGCGTGTAGAAGGGTATGTTTCTTGCAGTTTCGATATGGGCAACAGTAATACTGTATTCTTTCAGCAGTTTAAGATGGCTCACCAATCTTGACCTGTAATAGCTTGGTTTAGTTGTCATACTTTCTACAAAAATACAAATCATCATCTGCATGTGAATTGTTCTCACAAAGGGACTCTATCAGCTTGTAATTACAAACAATTCTCAAGATAAGCTACGAATTATTTAGAACTCCATCAACATGTATTTGCAAACAACTCTCAGGGTATCTTGAGAATTGTTTGCAAATACAGGTTGCGAATTGTATCGGAAAATAAAGACAATCAAGATGTGAATTGTTTTGCAAATTGTTTGCATTCATACGTGATGAAGATGCGAATTGTACCACAACGCCCACGTACAAGACGCGAATTGTTCTATTTTTTACATGCACATTGCAAGGATCTGGGAAATATCGAAACAACACCAAAATCAATAAACAGCCACCTAATACACAACTAACATACATCACAACTCTCAAGAAACTATTAATATTACATGCAACCTAACAAACCCCTGGGTTCGACAATAAACCCATAAACGAACATACCAACTTTCATAACTAAACACTTAATTTCGGTAGAAATAAAAGACGTCGATCGTCAAATAACAAAAATAAGTGGTTCGAAGTCACCACAAACGCAAAAAAAAGAAGACATTTTGAACGAGAAAAAAGTACCTGCTTACTGTGACACTCTGTTGCTTCACCGGCCGACGAACACTTAACGGCAACTTGTCGAACGAATGGTGGTTACTAGCTTGACGGGGTAGAAGACGGTGATCGTTCGAAATCCGGTGAAGAACGACTGATTTTTGGGTTGAAGGTTGGAATAGTTTCGCTGGAGAGAGAGTTTCAAAGAAGTCGAACGATTTTATAGTGGTTTCTAAAAAATTAGACGTGTTTGAGTTGGTTTAAGGTGCTAAAAAGGAGAAAAAAGTGAGTTTGAAGTGAAAAATAGATATATATAATCGGAGGTAATTTTTGTCCAAAATTTAGGCGGAGATATTAAGTGAAACTGTCCAAAATTTGGATACCCGTATGTAATTTGATAGTTGAGTGCGGTAATTACTTTTAGTGCGGTAATTACTTTTAAAATTAACCAAAATAGAAAAGGGTAACTCAAACGCAATTAAATCCCAAAAACCCTTTCTTAAATCTCTTTGCTTCGATCTCTTTCTTCAAGCGCCACCACCACTCTCTCTATCAATTCGATTCACTTCTTATCTGATTGATTCTTCCAAAAAGCTGCAACAAGACATAGTATCGACTCACTCCCCCTCTCCCTTTTAACTGCAAACCCTAGTTTTCTCTTCCTTTTTCTTCATTCCAAGAACTAAAGATTTAGGTTCAATTCGATCTAGGCCGATTCTCATCGGGTTTTCTTGTAGATCTCGGCCTGTGCATGTTCATTTCTTCAACTGAATAGTATCAATGGCCACTCCTTATCCAGGGGCTGTTCAGGTACATATCTTAACTGTCGGATTCTGGTCGATTATTGACGGGTTCTCTTTTGTTCACTGTGTGTTCATGTTTTTCTGCAGGTTGGTTCATACTTCGTGGGGCAGTACTATAAGATACTGCAACAGCAGCCGGAGCATGTTTACCAATTCTACTCAGATGCGAGCACCATGTTGCGTATCAATGGCGATTCTACCGAATCCGCCTCTGCAATGCTGGTAAATATCACTTGTCCATATCCATTTGTCTGTTCGGTCTGCTCTGATGACATATAGGGTTTGTGTAATAGTGGGTGTGGAGTAAGAATTGAGTATCTTGTTTGAGACTTAATGCATGTTCTGAATATCCTGTACCCAAAGCTAATTTGGATGTCTCCGTGGCATGTTTCTTGGTGAAGTATTTCTTTAACAGTGTAAATTTTAGTTTTGCGTGTAGATTTAACCTCTCTGGTTTTCGTGATGCTAGGGTTTAATAGATATAGGGCTGATGGGTTCTTTATCTGCACGAAGCTGGAATGCTCGCATTCCATTTATGCTCTTGATGTTAGTCTTCACAGTTACAGGAAGCAAACTCTTTGCATGTTTCCAATAGTTGTTTTTGGTGTATTTTATAACACCCTCATGTATGTATAATTACTACTCTTTGTTTTGTGGAATTCAGGCAATTCTCTCTCTCTCTCTCTCTGAGGATCAGCTTGTTATCTGGTTGGTATATTTTGACCTTTTCAGTTTCCTTTTTCAGGAGATTCATACGATGGTCACTTTACTAAATTATACGGCAATTGAAATCAAGACAATTAATTCTCTAGAGTCTTGGAATGGAGGTGTCTTGGTGACGGTGTCTGGTTCTGTTAAGACCAAGGAATCCGTTAGCAGAAGAAAGTTTGTGCAGACTTTTTTTCTTGCTCCTCAGGATAAGGGTTACTTTGTTTTGAATGATATCTTCCAATTCATTGAAGATGGATCAGTTTCGCATCATCAAGCTCCGTTTTTATCAGAAAACATGTTTGATACTCGTTTACACACATCTACAACTCATCAAGAACCTAAAGGTACAAGTCTAAACAATCTTACAGCTTATTTAATGTTGAAGAGGTCACATATAAACTGATGAATCGAAGTCTTTGACCTTCAGCAATGTCTATATCAATTACTAAAACAAAGAGACTTACGCTTGCAGATGTAACTTTTTTCGTCAGCTAAAAGCTGATCTTTTGTTCTCTGGCATTTAGTGGATGGATTAGCGATAGATGACTAATTATTTGGTTTTGTTCTTGTTCTGTAAAGAACTAGCTGAGTACTTATATAATCCAGCAATTACCATAAACAGGATGCATACATGGTTTTCATTTATGATTGAAAACTAATCCAATATGCTATTTTAATTTTATTTATTATTCTCCTTCCATTAACTTTCTTTAGTTTCCTCTTTCACTTTTGTTGTATAAAAGTTGTTTTAGCATGGTTGATCTGACATGGTCCTTTACTTGTTTCAGACTACATTTTAGAGAATGAGGCAAGTGAGTATGTAAACTCAGTCAACATAGAAGACAATTCTATTGATAAATACAGTCTACCACCAGACCACCGAGAAAGCGAGCAGCAGGAAGATTTTGAGCCTGAGATTGTGGTAGAGGAAACTGCTGCAGAGGAGGCTTTTGTATATCAAGATATGGTGAACAATATGCAAGATTACCCGGTGGTTTCTGTGGAGGAACCCGTTGGGGAGCCTACCAAAAAAACTTATGCTTCTATAGTATGCACCATATCTCTTATTTTCTTCTCTTCCTCTGTATTAGATTTTGTCTCTGGATGGTGCCCCCAAGCCGGATTCTTGTCTTCGAAGAAAAGTTTACCTAGACTAACGTACCATTTATAGTTGCCTTTGTTGTCCTTGGAAAGTACCTAAATTTTGTCCTTTGGGGCATTTACATCAAATTTTGTGAAAGTTTTGTCATAGTTGTAAGTCGTCTGAGTAATTCAGAAAACAGATGTGTTGGTAAGCGAAATAATTTGATTTCGGGTGTTAGAACCTTGTTAATATTTTTTGAGTAGTTTTTTTGGCGATTTGAAGTTATTTTAAATTCATTATATAGGCCTCGATGGTAAGAAATAGTTTTGGGAAATTGCTAACAATTTTTTTTCTTAGTTACAAGTTGCGAAGGAGTCATATGCGCCAACAGTTACTACTCAACAGTCATATGTTCCAACAGTTATTACTCAACAGTCATATGCGCCTGCAGTAGCAGCTCAGCCCTCTTATAATCAAAATTCCTCAGAGTGGGACTATTCGCCTCAGCCTACACAGCAGTATGAGCCACCTTCATCGTACATGCCCGACTCTGGATACCAGATGCCGGATGATGGCTCATCATTTGACGAAGGTGTGTCTCTGTCACACAGCGAAAGAATGATTGTTCTTTGACTTATCATATCACTTCCTAACTCATTGTTGGTCTATTTGTACCTATAGGCTATAACCTTAGTGCGGTGCTAATCATAATAATAGTCGTTAGTATGCAAATACTGACTTATTTTCTTACATATATATTTAGACAACAAGCTGAGCAATAGATTTTACTGGTTTCTATTCCTTTGCTATGTGCTACATTTGAAAGTAAATTGTCTCAATACTTAATGTTGTATTAATCGACCAACCGTTGTGGTGATCTTTGAATTCCTCTCTTTCGGCAGAGTACAAATCTGTCTATGTACGAAATTTACCCTTCACGATAACTCCTGCTGAAATCGAGGATGAGTTTAAGAATTTTGGCGTAATCAAGCCTGATGGCGTCTTCATCCGAAATCGCAAGGTGTTGTTCTTTTCTATTTCAAGGTTTAAGCATGCATTTAGAGATTAGGCGATTCGGGAGGCTGAATCAGTTTTGCATGTTTTGCAGGATGTTGTCGGAGTATGTTATGCATTTGTTGAGTTCGAAGACATAACCAGTGTTGAAAACGCCATCAAGGTTTGAATCCTTTTTGACATTACTGTCTTTTCTCCCTGTCTTTTTCTACACATGTTTGTAGATTTGAGCTCAACGACAATATACAAACTGACATTACCTGGTTATATTATCTTATTGCATAGCAGATTATATTTGGTTGACTTTTTACCCTGAATTCTGTATGCTTCAGCATAAAGATGCAAGGCTAAGAGAATATCAATTTAGACATAAATTGTAGATCGTGCTATGCACTGCTCTTACATTGTTATGCCGTTGTGCTAATGTTTGTTTGACATATGATTGGCTTTTGAAGCTTTTCTATTTTTAAGATATAGGAGCCTGTGACGTTCAAGCTTTATTTTTTACTTTTAAGATATTGAAGCCTGTGGATTTGCGGGTATTAGAATCATATGTTTATCTGCTGTTAGTCTGCAATAGAGTGTGAGAACTTGGTAGTTGCTTGTTTCATTTCTTATCGTAGTTTTCTTCGATGCATCTGATTCTGTACCATCAATAAATTGACCGACCAGTTTGTTTTATTAAACAGGCTTCTCCGATATATATGGCTGGAAGACAAGTGTACATCGAGGAACGGAGACCAAACCCAACTGGTGTTCGTGCTGGAAGTATGTCATTGAATGTTATCTCTTTTAATAAATCCTTACTCATGTTTTGGTTTTAGGCCATTTGGAATTTCATTAAATTTTGGGCTATATATATATATGCAACCAGGACTCTTAGAGACTAAGATTTGCTTATCCGTTAGAATACTCTTCTACTCCTTTGCAAGTCTCCGGTGTCGTAGAACTAAAAAATCATTTATATATAAATTTTGAATTGTAATTATATAAAGCCGAACTTATCAGTTGTAACAAAAACCGCAACATTAGGATGTCTAAGAATTGAGACGAGAGGTTTATGGAATAATGTGAAACTTAATAGTTAGATCATGTTTAGAGAAAAGTAATCTGCCTATTCTTAATTTTGTGGAAGCATAAGAATTCATTATGATTAATTAGGAGGAAGAGGAAGAGGTAGGGGAAGCTACCCAACGGAAGCCCCGAGGGGACGATTTGGCTCTCGTAATGTAGGAGGTAGAGGAGGCAGCCAAGACGGTTCTGCTGATTACAGGCCCAGAGGCAATGGCAATGGTTATCCTCAGCAGCGACGTTAAAAGTTAAAGAAAATGGGAAGGGTCACTCCGACTAAGTAGTTTTTATGTTTTGTGTCCGATTAGAGAGAGGTTTCTGCTGGTTCGTATACTTTCCTTTTTGAGGCCTTATAATTTGCACTCTTGTTTTTCTTGTTCTAGTGTGTCATTATCTCATCAACTACATGAATGGAGTGTTTTGATTTGGTGAAAATGCCTGCATTCTCCTCTTGGATAGTTTCTTTTATTGTGCAATTCAAGTTGGGAAATTTTTGGGGAAATTTGTGGTTGAAAAATTCTAATGAGTTTGCTGAAGCTTGTATTTACTACTACTGTGTTGAAGCTTTCTATTCGGGTATCTATGATATATTTTATATTATATTCACTGTTCTTCAAATATTTCAACTTTGTATATTTTGTTTTTTTAATAATCTGTTTTTATTTTTTATTCTTTATTTTCAAGTTGATTTATTTTTCTTGCCGCTATTGGGATACTTTATTTGGTTAACCTTTCTATAATCTGATATTAAGTTAGGAAATTATGTTCTTATTTTAGCGAGATTGCTTTGATGATTCTATATAGATGACAACTATTTTCACCCAAACATTTATTTCTCGGCCATAAGTTTATAAAAAAAATCTAGACCCTCTTCCCCATCGTTAGACAAGATATCTTTATCATTTTGTTTTTTGGAATTTTACTGATGGGTGCTTAGTACTATGCTGATGTTGTTATACAACTTCAAGGAAGACTATGAAAGTGAGAATTAAATCTAAAAGAGAATAAAAAGGGTTACATGGCCAGTTTATTCAAAATGTTTTTGAAAGTACCATCCGACAAAGATAAAACTAGAATAAATGGTACTAAACGTTTCAACAAGCAAAACATCAGGAATGGAGTTGCACAACATTGCTCACAACTTTATAAAATAGGGGTTACAAATTCTCTACTATATCCATCATGGTTCCTAGTGTTTGAATGATGTTGGGTACATGTTCTTTGAAGTGTTTCTTTGCATCTTGTCTTCCAACGGTAGCAATTGCCAGTTTTTCGGGTGTCAGCACATCTTCCTCCTGCACTGCCTTAAACCTAGCGAAAAAGATTACTTTTATTGTCAATGCAACCCGAATACAATTGGAATCCGAATACAATTGGATAGGCAACTTTTGATACTAAAGTTTATCGGCCAAAAAGGTAGCATCAACATCAGAGAGCCAACAACCGAAAATAACAATTTGATAGGTACCCATAACTTGGAAATCGCTATATAGAGCTAATAATCCACAAACCAAGTCACAAAATGTCAATACAACATTTCAATTCGAACCCCAGAATTAAAGAAAAAGAGAGAAGAAAATATTTGATTACTGTGCCGAGCATTTTGAGGAGAGCGAGAGAAGAAATGTAGACCTGCTACCAGGAATCGAGAGTCGGAGAATCCGGTGGCAGTGACCCCAAGCACTCCGGCGCCGGCAAATATACACTGCAAATTTCCATTGTAATATATTTTCTTGAAGGCTATGGTTAGCATTTTTTTATTCATAAATTAATGGTAAACAAGATATTTTAAATAAAAAAGTTTAAAATTTATTTTTGGGCATAATATTATACAATTGGTTTAAATACTGTTATCAAAATTCTAAATAATTCTAAAAATAGAGATCTTTTTATTTTTTCTATCTTTTATCTTTTTAGCCATATGTCGGTGTTCGCGGTGTTGGTGCCGACGAGTTACACCGACAACATAAATACTTTAGCATACATCGCTGCTAACAACTTTGCCGGTGTAAGACAGTTACATAACTGGCGTAATTCGTCCACACCAGCAACATCGAGGAACACGTGCGAAATCCAACATATTCTTCAACAAAATCTTATGAAAACCTTCAAATTATAACTGAAACCAATGTTTTAACACAAATCACACACATAAATACTAATATATCATTCAAAATTCGATTTTAATCCCATATTTAACTGATATCACAACCTACATAAAAATATAGAAAAAATCAACACAAAACTAAAAAACAGAGTTATACCATTGAAGAGAAAATAAATGGAGTATCACAACCTACATAAAAATATAGAAAAAATCAACACAAAACTAAAAAACAGAGTTATACCATTGAAGAGAAAATAAATGGAGAATGTGTGTGTTTGATTTTTTAAGAATAAATAAAAGATTCGACTGAGAAAATGAAAGTTTTTTTGAATTGATGTTTTTGAAATGTTGGCGGAAGAAGATTAATTTTTAGAGGGAATTAGGCTAGACTGAATTTGGGGTGTCTTAAAACATTTTTTTTTGTTAAACTTAAAATTTTCAAATGAGAGTATTTTTGGAAGAAATTAGGTTAACTTATAACTTTTTTTTGGGTAGACTTAATTTGGAACCACTTAGAGTTTTATTTCGAATGGTTTAGCCAAATCCAATTATAATTTTGGATGAAAATAATTTTTATTATATATATAACATTATAAGAAATATCATTTTTTAAAGTTAGGCTAAATCTCAACCCGCTTTTGCTGTATTTCAAAACCGCTAGATATCAATCTCATTTTGTTGGATATTGATAAAGGAAGAATTATGTAACTAAAAGACATTGGTAAATTAAAGGTGTAATTTGACATAAAAAAGCTTTTTAGGAACAATTGACAACTATGTAATATAAAAGGACCGTTGTGTAATAAATAATACACTTGAGGGAGAGACCATAATAAGTAATTTGTTTAAGCATGTGGGACCCAACAAATGTACTATAAAATTACACCACCTTTTTCGGGGAACGGTGATTAATAATTGATCACAGAATTATTACTTGTGACTTTCTCTCTCTAGAATGTGGAGCTTATCTCTCTAAAGATTAACATAACAATTGGTAACACGAATTTGGTCCTCCAAACATTATTTTACTCAGAAACCTCCTCTAAAATATTTCTGGAATGATCATTGGTGCCGCCGTCTGTTGGGAAACAGTTTGGTATCCGGATTAATTTTCCATTTTTTTGATTGTGAAAGTTAGTGATGGAAATTCGAGGGGAGTTAACGTGGAGATTCAACACCAACATGATGATCAATATGCTGGTGATATATTATAAAGAGTCCATCTTGGTAGCTCGAAGAAAAGAACTTTTAGAAGAAATTGAAAAATTAATTTAGAGAGATACGTTGCGATGGCCTCAAAAAAGATCCGATCAGAGGTTGGAAGAGAAGATGTGACCGAGAAAGATGAGTTAAGTGACAAACGTCAAATTGATAATAAGAGAGACAAATATCAAAGGCGTAGTCGTTATTCTCCGAGAAGGAAAATGAAGCCTAGGTATCGTTATGAATCTTCTGAATCCAATGATTATTCATTTTATGATTCGAGCGAGTCTTCCTTAGAAAGGGCTTATCGTCAGGAGAAGAATACTAAAAAGAAATATTTGAAGAGGCATGGAAAAGAATATCGAAGGGCTCATCAGACTAAGGGTTCAAAGAAAAAAATATACAAGGGTCAGAGGACCATGCAAAGAAAGAACATGTTACATATGTCCAAAATCCATCGAGAATCCAAAATTTTGAGTATCGAGTGAGTAACCAGTTCACGATTCCATCCGAAAAAGATCTTTATGCAATGGTAAATAAAGATCACATGACTAATGTTTACGGGGTTGGTCATAATTGGAGATATTCTCCTTTGGCTTCATAAATATTCTTTTGACAACCCACGTAAGCATTAATGAGAGAGAAGAAGTTAAAATATTTTGGGCGAGATTTAATATCAAAATTGTGATGGTGCTGAGTGGAGTTTTAGTGTTTTTATAACATTAATGATATTTTCCTTAAAAATAAATAAAACATTTGGGTAAGAGAAAAGAAAAGACAAAATACAAAATCTAATAAGATTACATCTGATTTGGATTATATCATTAATTTAGAAGCATGCGATAACACTGCATGTGAATGTCCAAATTAACTCCATGGCACAAATTAAAACCTAATGCAGCTCTTAACAAGTTTAATATTCTTTTTATGTGATGATTTATTGCTCGAGGCTTATGGTTCTGCCTTTCTAAAATTTCAGGCCATATATTTAGTTGGGCCTGTATAAATTTTCAGACCATATATATGCATTGTTTATCAATTAGACTTTGTGCTTTTTTTTAAAATTTGATTTGTATGTTAGTATTATTTATTAACCCTATTCAAAATAAAAAGTTCATGTTATTCAATTTCAAAATCATAAAACCATTTATTTATTTATTTCAGATTTAATTCAATTTTAAAGCCAAATATCGTTAAAAATAAAAGTGAGTTCAAACAATTTAAAAAATATAAAAACTCTATACCCAAAATAAGTACACATACAACTATAGAAAGTTTATGAACCAAAAAACATTTGAGGCTTAGATTAAGTAAAATCATAGAATTTTTTGTCATAGATAGACATATCAACTATCCGTTAAGCAAATGCTATCTCATATAAAATGAACGTATTGAGGTTTATTTATTCTATTATTATAAAACCTTAAAAAGGTCTAGGATTGATTCTATCCAATTAATAGACCTAAAACAAAAAGAAAACAAAAAATAAACCCCGAGGGAAATACAATTGGTGTTAAACTTTAGTGTTTACATGAAAATTTTACTTAACTTGGATCAAAGCTAATCCATTGGTATAGCTTTCTTCTGAAGATCATATGTAGATGAGAATTTTAATTTCAACTTATTTTCTTTAACTCAACTAGACTGGATACATTCAGCTATCTTCAGTTCTAAATCCATATATGATTTTTTGTTACCTGCAATGATAAAATTAGGGAAGCGATTATCAAGCCAGAGCTTGCTACTTCGAGTTAGATGATTCAGTCTTAAAAGAAGAATCAGGAGATCAGCATGAAGATTTTCGAAGTAGAAATAATGGAGATTAGATTTATACAACTCGAGAAATCTTATAAGAAGCAACAAATATTAATTATTTTAGCTCAGGAAAATCAGAAAGAAATCTACGAAAGGATCAGAAGAGAAGCCAGAAAGCCGTCGACACGAAACAAGGTAAAATTTCTACTTTTACAATAAGAAAGAATTACTAAAAACAGAGCAGTAAGTTAATTGGAAGGCTTATAAGTTAGATAGAAATCTAAAGTCGAAAAGCTGTTAAGCAGCATTGACATCATTATTAATGTAACCTACACCCAAGCTTTCCAAAAGAGTTATGACACTCAATTGAGGAGGAGCCTGAAATTTATTAAATTCCTTTTTCATTTTACATTTCAGGGTCCATTTAGCAAGCCAATGGGCTGCTTTATTTTGGTCCCTAAAGATGTGAGAAATCATCATTTTTGATGGAATAAGGTTTCTACAACAGTTTAAATTGATTTGATAGACCAAGGATAATTACCATGAGTTAAAATGTTTACCAGAATTTGAGAGTCTGTTTCCATGTCAACATTTGACCAACTATTCTTTTTGCAGATGAGAAGACCATCCAAAGAGCTCTTGATTCCACCATAACAAGAGTTAACTTGCCATAGAGATTGTTGGAACCCAGTATAATGTCACCTGAGCTATCTCTTATAAGGATGCCATCACTCGAGTCACCATTATGAAGGCAAGATGCATCAAAGTTGAACTTAAGTCTACCTCAAGCTGGAGGAGTCTATTTTAAATAAGAAGGCTTATCATTGGAGGTAATGTAATTTAAACAACCTATTTCATTAGCTGCATAAGCATACTTACTTCAATGCTTAGCCCTAAGAATGGTAGAATTGTTCAGGCTAAAAATGATATACCCAGGGATAAGTTATGTAAACCTCCTTATGAAGATCTCCATATAGAAACGCATTTTAACATATAGTTAAAAGATCTTCCATTGGCTAAAAGATGCAACAACAGTACATGTACGAATTTTTATCATTTTTGCTACTAGGGAAAAAGTCTCATCATAATCCATACCACACTTCTACGAATACTGTTACTACAAGACGAGCCTTATACCTCTCAACGAGTCCATCATACTTTGTTTTGAATTTTAGAATTAAACGAGTAAAAATTATATGCTTACCCGGTGGAAGCTTAACCATATCTCTTGTATAAGTCTAATAAAAATAGTAAGTTCTTCGGTCATAATATTTTTCTAATGAAGATAAAAAATAAATTCTTTAAATGATGTAGGTTCATATAAATCATGTATATTTTCTATTAAAGATGCAAACAAATTTGAGTAAGAAAAATAAAAAATATGGTAGTTTGGTGACGTATTTGTATGGATACATCTCCTGAAAGGTGGAGAATATATAGTTGCACCAGAGAAAAAAGTAGACTTAGACATTAATGAAACTGAAGTAGTATCAGTTGGTGTAGATATCTCGAGAACTGATACATCAGGAACACTAATTGTATCGTTTTTATTATTAAATGGATCCATAACCTAAAAGTTTATCTTTATTATGTCATGTTATTTTTCCGGAATCGAATAATTAGAATGTGCACAAGAAATATGACATGTCGATATAAAAATAACTTCAGATTTATGGTTTCAAAACAACGATATCATTTCTCTTTAATACCATAACCTAGAAAAACACATATAACTATTTTTGGTGAAACTATATTTCTTTCGACATGGGTGATAAGGAAAGGTATTCTTTAGGGACTAAAATGACAAATTCTGTAATTATAGGATTAAATTAAGCTTTAGGAGAAACCTAGGGGTTAAATTGTAAATATGACAATATGTAACCGTTTCTCTAACTAACTCACCTTGCCTATTTAAAGAGGCTGAAGGAGTTATTTTGACCTATGAAATATTCAGAGGTACTTTTCACTACTAAAAACTTTCACTGTAAACT
Organism: Limnanthes douglasii subsp. nivea; assembly: GCA_036936605.1. Classification (NCBI taxonomy): domain Eukaryota; kingdom Viridiplantae; phylum Streptophyta; class Magnoliopsida; order Brassicales; family Limnanthaceae; genus Limnanthes; species Limnanthes douglasii. The sequence continues at coordinate 182,096,642 of JAUPFV010000002.1, forward strand.
CTCTGTTTTGAATTCACTCCCTACAACTTTAATTCACACCAAATTGGCGCTAGAAAGAGGGGGGCGAGGATACCTTGATCAACAGATCAAAAATCGACGTTCGAGTTCTCGTTTTTAAAGGTTTTTCGTTCGAATTTTCATATTTCGTTTGATTTTTCGCTGTTTGAAGATGAATCCGGAGGAAGGTGACAATCCATCCGTTCGCAAGGCGATGGAAACGCTGAAATCTGATCTGCAAGAGGCAGGTAAATTTGTTCCAATTCAACCTTTTCAATTTGACTTTGAGGGAAAAATGAATGAAATGATTAGGAAGGTGGCTGAGCTTGACGAATTGGTAAAAAAGAAGGGAGATAATAATGATGGTGCTAGGCTTAGGTCTAAGATTGCGGGGGGCGATCAGAATGATCAATCGGATCAGTCGATGCACGATGGCGATGATCACTGTGATCGGCGTAAAGCACGATATGAACAAAAAAAAGAATATAGCGGGATAAAGAGGAAAGAAAAGTTACAAAGGCGACTGTATGTAAACTCTAGTGATGAAGAGGACTTCGAAGATTCCGAGTCCGATGAGACGCCGAGGTACGAACGCTCTCGAGGCCATTCAGGAAGAGCAGAGCGTGAGCTCCGACCAGCTAAGATGTACAGGGAAGGAAGAAAAAAGAAAGAAAGGCGAGTATACTCACCTCGGAAATACTCGCCTCAGAGATGTTCGCCTCGGAAGTATGAAGGTGAGTCCAGCTTATATGCAACTGTGGGGATGAGAAATGAGGACCAGTATGTCCAGGGGGTTGACTGGAGGGACTCACCATTGGTGAGGGAGATCAGATCTGTGCCATTACCGAGGCGGTTTGATATTTCTAAAGTTGAAAAGTTTGATGGGACTCAAGATCCCGATGACCACATAGAACAATTTAAAAACTACATGACCAACTTCGAAGATGATGATAGATTGGTGTGTAGAGCTTTTTCTCAAACATTTAAGGGAACTGCTCTAAAATGGTTTAATAAGATTCCTAAGGAATCGATTGCAAATTTTAGAAGTTTCTACACTGCTTTTCGCAGACAGTTTGTGGGAAGCAAGGAGATGAGAGCCAATGGAGATACGATAATACAGTGCAAGCAGGCTGTGGGAGAGAAGTTGAAAGATTATACTAAGAGGTTTGTGTCAACAAAGGCTGAGTTGGATGACTGTGAAGAAAGTGTGGCTATGGCAGCGTTCAGGCAAGGGCTGTTGCCTGGGGATTTAGCCGATGAGACTACGAGGCGCAGGGCGTTAACGTTTGGAGCTCTTATGGCCCAGGTTGAGGACCAGATTAAGGTCGAAGAATCGACGAGGGTTCGAGGAGGTGCTAGTACTGTTCAGAAGGGGAGTGGACAATCTAACGTCTCAAATAACAATTCCTCGCGTCCGAAGAACAATCAAAATGTTTCTAACCGAGGAACCTCGAACTCGTATCAAGGGGGATATAATCAACATAATTCGAACAATCAGCAGCAATTTAGGTCCAGGTCGAATGTGTGGGTAAGGCCGGATTACTATGCAGATTTAACTGAGAGTGTGGCTTCAATATATGAAAAAACAAAGGGAACAATCAATTTTAGAAAGCCACCAGCTATCAACAGGCCAAGAGAGGAGCGCAATAATAAATTCTGTAGGTATCATGAAGACATCGGCCATGATACAAATGATTGCATTGCCCTGAAGAAGGAGATGCAAATCCTGATCGAAAATGGAAAGCTGTTAGAGTATGTCAGGAAAAATGCCAAGGCAACAGCTCCTAAAGGAGGTAATCCCAATTCTAAGCAGGAAACTGCGTTAATGATTTTAGATGTTGCAGGTGAGGCAGATGGTTTCGATGTAGCCTCGGAATATGTCGAACCGGACCCTAGTCGACTTTTGTTAATGTCGATCGATGAGCCAATGCGTCAGGGACGTGTTCGAGATCTTTGTGCCTTTTTTGAATCACTAACCATATTTGGAGGAGATTCGATGACCAACAACACCAATAATTCGAGGAAGAGGCATATAGTAAACTTAACGCGGCAAATTGAGGGAGGCGCATCGGCACATCTAAGCAGCAGGAAGGATGTGCCCTTTATAATTTTCGACGGAGATGATTTGAGGGGCATTACTGGGCCGCATGAGGATGCGGTGGTCATTGGAGCAGAAGTATGCGGGGTGGAGATTTGACGAGTGCTGATCGACACAGGAAGCTCTGCTAATGTGCTTTTTAAGTCAACGTATGATAGGTTGACTGCACCACCTCGAATAGAAAAATCAGAGAGGACCATCATTGGATTTACCGGCGCATCGGCAATTGTGATAGGTGAATTCGAAGGTGAAATTTCCTTGGGAAAAGGGCCTTTCAAGAAGAAAGTACAGGTGCTTTTTGTGGTGGTGGATTGTCCGTCAAGTTACAATGCTATTCTTGGGAGATCATGGTTGGCCAAAATGTACGCTGTAGTTTCTACAGTTCATCAGTGTCTGAAGTATGTGGTCGAGGACAGAGTCGGCGTAGTCCGAAGTGACCAAAAGGTGGCAAGAGAATGTTATGCTGCTGCATTTAGGCTACGTGGTAAAAGTTCTGATGATTTCATGGAGAGTTAGCAGTTTGGGGGGTTGTCTTGTGGTGAAACAGACGAGGGAATTGATGATCCGAGGTCAACCCCGAGTTCTGTAGTGGTCAATGAAGAAATAGAGGAATATATTTTTAATAATGGCAGGGTACTTCGAATTGGCACTCTGCTATCTTTGTCAATGCGAGAAAAGTTGTTGAATTTTTTGTCTGAGAACTTGGATGTGTTTGCCTGGAAATCCGAAGATGTAGTAGGGGTCCCAAGCAACATCATATGTCATAGCTTAGCGGTTGATCCAAAGGTCAAACCAATTATCCAAAAAAGAAGGGCTTTTTCATTGGAGAAATCTGAGGCTATAGTTGCCGAAGTGGATCGGTTATACAGGATGGGGCACATTAGGGAGGCCAATTATCCGAGGTGGACGGCTAATCCGGTGGTAGTAAAAAAGAAGAATGGAAAATGGCGAATGTGTGTGGACTTCACAGATTTGAATAGAGCCTGTCCAAAAGACCCTTTTCCGGTGCCTCGAATAGATCAGTTAGTGGATTCCACTTCGGGAAATAAAATTCTGACTTTCATGGATGCATTTTCGGGGTATAATCAAATTCGAATGAATCCAGATGATGAAGAAAGCACGACTTTTATTACTGATAGAGGTTTGCATTGCTATAGAGTAATGCCATTTGGATTGAAAAATGCTGGATCAACATATCAAAGGCTGATGAATAAGGCGTTTGCTTCACAGATTGGGAGAAATATTGAAGTGTACATCGATGACATGCATGTTAAAAGCAAGGGTGATGATGAACATATTGATGATTTAGAAGACACGTTTTTGAATCTTAGAGCCATTCAATTGAAGTTGAATCCAGAAAAATGCACATTTGGAGTCCGATCTGGCAAATTTTTGGGGTATATGATTAGTGAGAGAGGAATCGAGGTGGATCCAGAACAGTTGAAGGCCCTGATATCGATGTCTTCACCTCGGAATATCAAAGAAGTGCAAATGTTAACAGGCAGGTTAGCAGCTCTGAACAGATTCATTTCTCGTTTTTCAGATAAGTGCTTGCCTTTTTTCCAGGTGTTGCGTAAACCCAATAATTTCGAGTGGACTTCGGATTGTGAAGAAGCCTTTTTGAAGATAAAAAATCTTTTGTCCTCTCCTGAAATATTATCAAAGCCTCGGAAAGGTGAGCAGTTATTTTTGTATATAGCAGTGTCAGATTATGCAGTGAGCGCAGTTTTGATCAGTGAAGACACAAAAATTTCGAAGCCTGTTTACTATGTCAGCAAAAGTTTGGTTGATGCTGAGAAACGTTATTTGAAGCTCGAAAAATTGGCACTGTGTATAGTAGTGGCAGCAAGAAAGATGCGCCCTTACTTCCAGGCACATACGATTGTAGTTCGAACTTCATATCCATTAAAGAATGTTTTACAAAAACCAGACATTTCAGGAAGGATGACAAAGTGGTCTGTGGAATTGGGAGATTTCGATGTGCTATTTTCTCCTCGGACAGCTATCAAAGCTCAAGCTTTAGCAGATTTTTTGGTGGAGTTTCACTCGAGCAGATCCGAAGAGAAAGATGCAGAAAAGGTGAATGAGAATCCGACGTGGACAATTCGAACTGATGGGGGATCCAGTAGTAAAGGGTCAAGTGCAGGAGTGGAATTGGTGGCACCAACGGGGGAATTTATGTTTCAAGCTATAAAATTTGGCTTTCATGCTTCAAATAACGAAGCTGAATATGAGGCTGTGCTAGCAGGGTTAAGGTTGGCGAAGATTTGTGGAGCAATGTTTGTGCGCTTGGAAACAGATTCACAGTTGGTAGTTAACCACGTTAAAGGGGTATCAGAAGCTAAAAAGGAGCGTTTGGTTTTGTACCTACAAGAACTTCGGGGGATGATGGCGCAGTTTGAAAATGTCGAAGTGGAGCATATTCGGAGAGGAAACAACACTATGGCTGATTCTTTGGCAACGATGGCTTACTCAGAAGAATACCCATGGATTGTAACACAACCATCGCCTTCGATCATATCAAATCCTGAGCAATGTGAAGTGGTTGATGAGGTGGTAAATAATCCGACGTGCGCTCGAGGAGATTGGAGGTTTAATTTGTTAAACTTTATTTCAAATGGAATATTACCTATGGATAAACACTTGCTCAAGAAAATAAAGTACAAATCCCTTGGCTATGTGGTACTGGATGGGGTGCTGTACAAAAGGTCTGCTTCGAAACCTTTACTACGATGTTTAGGCAAGGATGAGTCTCAGAATGTTTTGTCCGAACTGCATGATGGAGATGGGTCAGCTCATTGTGGGTTTAGAGCTTTAACGCGTAGAGTATTGTTGGCAGGATTTTATTGGCCTACCATTTTGCAAGATGCCAAGTCATTAGTTCGAAGTTGTGACACTTGCCAAAGGTATGCAAATTTAATACACAAACCAGCAGTACCCCTAATGACAATTTCAGAGGCGGTTCCTTTTGATAGGTGGGGAATTGATTTGGTGGGACCATTACCTATGGCTTCTGGAGGAAGACAAATGATTATTGTTGCGGTTGATTATTTTTCGAAGTGGGCAGAAGCAGAACCCTTAGCTGGGACAAAAGCTAAGGATGTAATCAAGTTTATTCAAAGCAACATTTGCTACCGTTTTGGAGTACCTCGGAAAATAACAACTGATAATGGTCCTCAATTTAATAACAAGGAAATGGACTCTTTTTGCTCTTCGAAAGGGATACAGCAATGTTTTTCCACTCCTTTTCATCCTCAGGCAAATGGACAGGTAGAGGTTACAAATAGATCTATTTTGGATGGCTTGAAGAAAAATTTGGCAGGAGCAGCAGGGAAATGGCCAAATTTCCTTCAAGAAGTATTATGGGCATATAGAACAACTCCTAGAGAGGCTACAAAAGAGACCCCCTTTTCTTTAGTATATGGGATGGACGCTGTGTGCCCTGCTGAATCTACGTTGCCCTCTTATAGACTATTACAATATTCCGATGCAGATAACGATGAGGCTAGAAGGGTGGAACTTGATTTATTGGAAGAAAAAAGGGTCAAGGCACATTTAAATGTGATTCATTATCAAACGTTAATGAGAAGCAGGTACGATGCTAAAGTTAAGAGAAGGGAATTCAAACTTGGCGATCTAGTGTTGCGAAAAGTGTTTCTTCACACTAAGGATAAACACCTCGGAAAATTGGCTCCGAATTGGGAAGGTCCTTACGAAGTTAAAATGAGGGTCAAACCAGGTTCTTACAGGTTATCAGATCGAGAAGGGAGAATGCTCAAGCATCCTTGGAACATAGAGCACTTGAAATTGTACTGTGAGTAAAACTGAACTTCGAATTTTTGTAAAACAGACATACTCTTTCCTTATCTGTTGGCCCAGAAAGGTTTTAACGAGGTGTCTGATTAATATTGAATTTTTTAATAAAATTTCTTTTGGCCATTGGTTGTTTGTTATGATGTGTGATTTATTATTTTGGTAATTTGGCAAGGATTGATCATCTTTGAAAGTTGACCAAGAATAATGTTCCGAAGCGACAGCTTTGAAGAAACAACCAAATTTTTTCGAGGTGCCACGTCTTATGAGTGCATCTATTTTTCGAGGTGCCACGCCTTATGAGTGCATCTATTTTTCGAGGTGCCACGCCTTATGAGTGCATCTATTTTTCGAGGTGCCACGCCTTATGAGTGCATCTATTTTTCGAGGTGCCACGTCTTATGAGTGCATCTATTTTTCGAGGTGCCACGCCTTATGAGTGCATCTATTTTTCGAAGTGTCATGACTTAAGCATTTATGTTTAAAAATAACCAGTTTAAACAAGTACACCAGAAATTTAAGATATAAAAAAAAAGATAAGTGATTTCCTCGTGGAATAAAATACGAAGTTTACAAAAAGAAAAGGAGGGAGTACTTAATCACATACACAAAAAACAAAAACAAGTTGCTTAGCCTATTAGGCATCATCTTCTTCTCCTTCTGATGATTCCTCTTCGGAACTATTTGCATCTTCTGAGGAGGAGCTTGGTGGCGCTTCGAAAGCCTCCTTGGGACGTTGATCTTCTGGAACTCGTTTCCAAAGGTCTGATAAATCTAGTCTTGGACAAGCAGCATGAACTTCTCGAAGAAGCTGAATAGATGTATCAATTTGAGTTTTCTTCATGCCTTCGAGCATCACAGAACTAACCTTAGTTTCAGCCTGTTTGACTGCAGCCTTTTTTTCTTCTTCGAATCCTGTTCGAAGTGTAGTAATCTCACTTTGGCTTTTTTCCAGTTTATCTTTTGTTTCCTTAATAAGTGCAGTAGCATCGGAGATGGCAGTAGAATGTTCAGTTTTCAGACTTTCAAGAGCTTCCAGATGAGTAGTTTTAAGCGCTTCGACTTCCTCTTTGTGTTTTTTAAGAAGCTGTTCTTTTTCAGCTTCGAATTTTTGGAGTGCTTCATTTTTCGAAGTCTTTTCAGACTCTGTTTCTTTTCTGCTTCTAACTAACTCTTGGGCAAGACGTTCCCATTGGCTTTGAGATTTGCTCACCTCTTCGTATAATTTTGTTACTGCAGTAATTAGATTTGGGAAAGGTTGAAGAATCGAAATTACCTCATCGGATTTCTCTGAGTGAGGAAAGACTAATGGCTGATGAACAGGAGCAAAAGGGTTAGATGTAGAAGCTGTAGCAGCCTCGGTAGAAATTGGTGGAACAACGTTGGCAGGTTGAGAGCCAGAAAGTACGAAATCTCCACTTGAGTTGAAGTCATCAAAGTTTAGATAGTCATCTATTTGTTTATCTCCAAGGGTTATACCTCCTTCAGGATTTTCCTCGACAAAAGTTTTACCTCGTGCCTCGGAAGCTAGCACAGCCTATAATATATCAGCCTCATTCTTCTCATTGGGCTTGTTAGACTTACTATCCTTCTTTTTTGGAGAAGTGTCTTTTTTCTTTGTCCTTTTCAGGATAGGCTGGTCTTCTTCGGATATGGTGGGAAGCGAAGGTGCAGACGTTTTTCTCTTCCCTACTCTCTTCGAAGTAGTAGGAGGTTTAGTTTTGCTGGTGCTGGGTTTCTTCTTTCCTTTTTTCTTTAAAGGAAGATGGCTGTCACTTCGATTCCGAAGTGGGAGATAGCACTTCCCATCTGGTGCAAGTATCCTTTGAACTGCTAGAAGAGGATCTGGTGGCGTCATCGGATCTTCAGGGAAGTCAGCCCCTAATGATATTCGCCAAAGATGGCTATTAACAAAGTTAATAGGATCAAATGCTAAATGGAAGCCATTTCCCCAAGCCTTTTCAGCCCACTCAGCCATTTTCTGGAAGATAAGTTTGGCCTCTTTTCGACGACTTTTAAATCGCCTCGGAATTTCTGAAGAGAGACAAATAGTTAGCCAGATAAATTGATTCAAAAGCAACCACATAAATAAAGAAAAACATCACTTACTACTGTCTCTCCAGGTGAGGGTAAGTTTAGAAGGGTTGGCATCGGAAATATCTTTGCCATTTTCCCAGGCACCTGACAGGAAGACGAACCTTTGCTTCCAGATCTTATCAGCTTCGAGGAGGTCGTCAATGATTTTTAAATTGTCTTCAAGGGTTAGGTAATAAAATGGCAGAACTAGGCCATTTGAAATTTTGGTTACTGAAATGAAGTCCTCAATTTCGAAGGGGATGCCTCCAAGTCTTGATACCATGATTGCTGAAAATAAAGTGAAGAGCAAGTTCGGAGTAACCTGGGTTGGGCACAGTTGGTGGATTTCGAAGAACTTTACTATCATCGGATCAAGGGGAAACCGAAGTCCCCAGTTGAAGAGCTCAGGGTACACTACTAGCTCATCTTTTTGACAACTTAAGGGTGTCTCTCCTTCAACTGGTAATCGAAGAGTCATGTTGTCAGTTAACCCCCATAGTTTTCTGAGTTGCTCCTTCTCTGATTCGAGGTAGTAGCTGTAAGATACATTCTTCAAAGCAAGAATGTACCAGGCAGAAAGAGGCTTGAGATTTTCTTGAACTAATGAGGCAACCTTATCAGGAAGAGTAATAAGAGCTTTTTTCCCTCGAGGTTTCTTTGGAGGAGCTACGCCTTCAGCCTCGGATTCCTCCTCGGCATCAGATTCAGTAGCTTCTGAATCATCCTTTTTGTGACCTTCCTCGGAGTGACTTCGAGTTTGTGTTTCTTGTTGAGTCACAGGAATTGGCTGACTACACTCTGGTGTAGTATCATCCACTTCTTGTGGGGGAGGAGGAGAGTGTTGAGGAATGGAAGAGGTTTTTGTTTCTTCACCCATTACTAAGAAAGATGATTTTTTGGAACGTTTAGCTCTAATAGCCTCGAATTGAGGAGGAAGTGTTTTGGTTTGAGGGTTTTTTGTCTCTTCGAATTGAAGGACAGGTGATTTGAGTTGTAATTTGTTATAAGTGGGTGGTTTGTCTAAAGTAACTACTTTAGGTTTCCGATGAGGTCTTAGTAGTGAAGGTTTGGCTGGATTTTGGAGAGAAGAGGTCGTTGAGCTACTTTCTGGGTTAGAAGCTAGAGGTGAAGACGAAGTGGCAAGGTTTGGATTAAAGTTGCCATATTTAAAAGTGGTGCAGGAAGAGTGAGGACCGTTATAGATCAACCCAGCAGCTTTGTATTCTTTGGCTCTTCGAGAAATACAAAGATAATCGTAGGCCCCAAATACTTGGTTACTGGAACCAGGAAAAAGATTTTTCTTTGATCTTACTGGTCTTCTGGGTTTAAATCTATTGTATCTAGGGTATCTTCTCATACAATGGTTTTTGGTATGAGAGGTTGCTTGGTAAGACAAGAGAAGATGAACAGGTTGAAGATGAACAAGAGAAGATGAACAGGTTGAAGATGAACAGGTTGAAGATGAACAGGTTGAAGATGAGTAGGTTGAAGATGAAGAACAGTCTGGAGATGTTTCAAAGGTGGATTCTCTAAAAAGCTTTTAATTGAATGAATAGCTGAGTATTTATAGGGTAAAGAGTAACGTCGAGAATGTGAAAGTGTGGAACAAGTGATCTGTTGTTATTGGGTGGAATATGAAACGAAAAGGAAGCTAGTGATGTCATGGGTCTATTACTAGGAGTCTAATCAGTCCATCAAGTAGGGTTCAGAGATTTCGAAGTGTTATTAAACTATGTGTGAAGTAATAATGTTTGGAAACCAAAGGCAAAGCAGTTCCACAAGAAGTCAAATTCGACGAGGAGTTAAATTCGAGGCAGTTGAGAATTCGTTTGCACCTACTCATGAATTCGAAGAGAGTCCTAATTTATTGAATTCAATCATAATAAAGATGTAAAATAACGCTGATCCGAGGAAGAATTCGAAGAGCTAATAGTTCCTATACATTAATGTATAAGAACTAGGGGGGCTACTGACAAGGAAAGGTATTCTTTAGGGACTAAAATGACAAATTCTGTAATTATAGGATTAAATTAAGCTTTAGGAGAAACCTAGGGGTTAAATTGTAAATATGACAATATGTAACCGTTTCTCTAACTAACTCACCTTGCCTATTTAAAGAGGCTGAAGGAGTTATTTTGACCTATGAAATATTCAGAGGTACTTTTCACTACTAAAAACTTTCACTGTAAACTCTCTGTTTTGAATTCACTCCCTACAACTTTAATTCACACCAATGGGGACAAATGACAAAACACGTAAAACCAAACACTCATAAAGAATAATAATATGCAAGATGTCCATATAACTTCTAAAACTAAGGCATCCCTGAATTATGTAATGTAAGAATTCAATCAACCACATATAACAAGTATAATCATCAATAAAAGATATGTAATAGACCAAACCACCCTTTGTGGGAATACGAGATGGACCCCAAACATGAGAATGAATAATATCAAAGGGAACAATACAACAATATACGCTTTTATGAAATAGTAAAACCAAAAAGCTTGCTAGTTACAACCAATGTAATATGTGGTATTATAAGTAGTCAAATGACCCAAAATACTTATAGAGACTACATTTTTAAAACGAACTTAGATACATGTCCCAACTGTTATTGCCAAAGATATAATCAGATGACAAAAGACTTAAACGAAACAAAGACAAATCAACACCAGAGGCAACAATATTAGGCATGCATGTTTTTCCCTACATCAATCACTTCGAGTTTTTTCAAAACATAGAGTTCTCCTATTTTATGGCATGTTCCAATCACCATCTGAGTATCTTATCTTGTATATCACAAACATAATCATAATATCAATGATCAAATTTACACAATTGGCTAACCAAAATCAGATTCAAAGCAAGTTTGGAAACTTAGTTAGCATCAAAGATCAATATGTGAGGGAATATAACCAACATCCTCTGTTGAGATTGTCGTAGTACTAGCAGAAGGGTGAAATAAGAGACAACTAAACAAAGTGTGACATGTGAGATGGCATATGATGAGACACACCATAATTCAAAATACATAAGGATGAAACAATAGTTGAAGTGGAAGGCGAAGCCAAACCCGAGTTATATGCGGATTTAGACATAACAAAAATCTTCTCATCATATTTTCCTATCATATTTTCTATAAAAACCCACAACCTCTATTAGAATAGAATCAAACAATCAAGAGATACCAACTCTTTACTCCAATTCTTATCCCTGAGAATGTTAGAATCATTCATGTTAAAAATGATATATACAGGGATAAGCCATGTAAACCTCCTTATGAAGATCTCCATATAGAAACACATTTTAACATATAGTTAAAAGATCTTCCATTGACAAAAAGATGCAACAACAATATATGTACGAATTTTCATCACTTTTGCTACTAGGGCAAAAGTCTCATCATAATCCATACCATACGAATACTCTTTTACTACAAGACGAGCCTTATACCTCTAAACGGGCCCACCATACTTTATTTTGAATTTTAGAATTAAACGAGTAAAAATTATATGCTTACCCGGTGGAAGTTTAACCATATCTCATGCATGAGTCTAATAAAAACAGTAAGTTATTTGGTCATAAACAACGTTTTTTAATCTCTATTTCATAAATATTACTTATAGGTTTACGTGATTGTTAAATTAGTAAGCTAAATTATCACATGCCAAATTTATTAGCCGAAATGAAACCATGGAACCGAATAAACTTTGAAGATACACTCAATGAAATATATATAAGGTCACAACTCTGATTAGTTATTAAGAGTATTCTTAATTAAAAATAAATAAAATAGACCGTGAACTCATTTCCGATAATATAACCAAGATAAAGATAATGGATAATTTTTTCTCAACTCAGAATCGGATAATCTATAAGATTATACTAGTTAATAGACTGTACCAGTACTAGATTTTAGTTTTTTCATCCGACTTTAGAAAATCAGTGCCCTCTTTGTATTTTTTTATAATAAGATTTTACGATAGATTTTTCACTACAATTTGCTCAAAGTGCTTACCTGAAAATTCATTATCACCCATATATATATATATATATATAAAAATTTGACACATTATCGTAAATTTTATATTTTTATGACGTGGCAGAAATTTAAAAAGAAAAAACAATAAAATTCTAATCCCACTTAGAGGATAAAACGGATTTCGAAAAATAATATCAAAATTCTATTAATCAGAATCCAACGACGAAATAAAACGATGTTTTATAGTAATTATCCAAAACTCTAGTTCGAAATAAAAGAAATTACATAAATATTTTAAAATTAAAACAAATAAATAAAAATAACATCCGAATATAAAATTTGAATACCTATATAATTCAATTCGGATAACTGAACAAAAAAAGGTCGGTCACGAGGTTAGACTTAAAATTCGAATCTAAGTCGTAAGTATGGTTCTTGACCAAGCTAGTCTTTGAGCGTGTAAATCGATTTCACGCTAAGGCGTGGTACTAGCCGAGGTTTAAGTCTCAGCCTCCGTTAAGCCCTAACTAGTTTAGGTGAATGTCGCTGGAGATTCCGATTGATCCATGCCTCATGTTTTCTCAAATCTAAGTTTGTAATACTTGATCGTGTTTAAATAATAAATGATTATTACAGTTTGAAAGTATATGCGTACTAGTTGGGTTAATATATGTTTATATGTGATTTGAGAGAAGAATCATGGGTGAAACTATTTCCTCCGCCACATTTTTTATTTCCTCTGTATTTCAAAATGAAAAAAGACTTATCACTTGTTTTTACTATCTTGTCCTCATTTTACCTTCTAATTTATAATTTGATGCTATTAACCATTACGAAACCCTTATATCAACAAACACATGATTTAGCCAAATTAAATCCAGCATATATGATATAACTTCTAAAATTAAACCCTAAAAAAAAAACTTTAAATTTTTAAAGATTAATAAACAATGGTGCATTTTTAAGTGTTATTGTTTTTTAAAATAACGAATGATTTCTACCTTAGATGAATTCGAGAGATATGAGTTGTTGGATAGGACCGCTAGGCTAGGGTTATGGTTTATGAAGGATTGATGTGAGAAGTTAATAGGACTGGTTGGGTGTGTATAAGTTAATATGATGGAGATAGTTGGAATGGTGGTAGAATTCGATGGAAGTGATGGAGAATCAATGGGTTTAGAATAAAAATAAAGAAAAGGGCAAATATGTTATTTCCTTTATAGAGGAAATAACAAAATGGAGTTTCCTTTTATTTAGGGGGCAATAAAATATTTAATGGAGGAAATAGCATCACCCATGAATCATTAGTGAACCACTCTAGTATTAAATTCAATAATAATCATACTACCATGCGAGGTTTAAAACAATAGAATACTAAAATCAGTAAACCATAAAATTTTTAACGTCAAAAAATTAAATGTCTGCATAAATTAAATAAAATAAAAATCTCAAATAATATTCTTTAATATTATTAAAGTAAAATTATTTTTTCCCTAAATTTTATTATTTTTTCAATATTAATTTTTAAAAAAACATTCAACATTTACTTTTGTCTATATGCCTTTTATTTGGTTTTAATTTATATTTTGATATTATTATTCATTATCAAATTTCTATTCCAACCAACACACTTAAACCAATTTACACCCAAGATATATCATTTAATTTCTAAAATTAAACCTTAAAAATCTAAAAAACTCAATTTTTATAAAAATCACTCATAACCTAATGTAGGATGAAAACACTTGGTCATTCTACTTGATAAAAAGCCGAACAGGACAAACGTAATAAATACTGACTAAGCTAGTTGCTGGTCACTTCATACCAGATTACTAATGGTCCTTAAATTTAATCTGATTTCACGATCCGACCCAATAAGCCCATGGGTCAGTAATTAAGTATAAATACCCCAACCATTTTTATTAATGAGGGTGATCAGAATTTAATACAAGCACCCACCTTAATTATCTCTATACACTCCATCTTAAACATTAAATTCCACAAAATATCGAAAACATTTTACAAAATTACCATCAGACTGAAATAAACCACACCACAGTCCACCAAGTGAGTGATCAATTTTGCTATCCATTCCGAACCAGGAATGTTTACAACAGCTAGTGAGGATCATCAGTTTAGCCAATGACATAATTGGAGGCAGTCTCTTCTGTCTGCAGATATCCTCTCTGGTCATCTGCCCCGAAAATTAAATATTTTAAAGATAGAAAAGTTTGATGGGAGCAAGGATGCGGACAACTAATTTGAACAATTCAAGAAATTTATGATGAAATTTGATGATGACGATAATAATAAGTGCTTTGAAATGGTATAATCAGCTTCCACAAGGGTCGATCAAGAGTATTGACATGTTTTAGATGGCTTTCCGAAGAGAGTTTATGGGAAGTAAAAATATGAAAGGAAATGAAGACACAATCGATGAGTTCAGAGTTTTCAGCCATTGTGCCATTAACTTTTGACTAAGCTAGTTGCTAATCAACTTAAAACCATATGACTAATGGGTCCTTAAACTCGACTGGGTTTCACAACCCGACCCAATAAGCCCATGGGTCAGTAATTAAGTATAAATACCCCAACTACTTTCATTAATGAGGGTGATCAGAATTTAATACTAGTGGGAAGCTTAATTATCTCTTTACTCTACACACTAAACACAAAACACCACACAATTATCAAAACACCTTTTAAACACTTTACCTGATTACCCTCAGCCAAAAATAAACCACACCAAATTGGTGACCACAGTGGGAGGCGATGATGCCTGAATTTTACATTCAAAACCAGCAAGTGAAGCAGTTCGGATGGATCCAAATGGGAAATATACTCCACCCCAGAGGTGGATGGTGCAAAGGAAAATAAGGAGTACATCATCGAGGAGTGGGACCAGCCGATGGCTGAAATACAGACATTAAAAGCCATAAAACAAGCAGAAAAAACTATCAAAGAGAAATCTGGAGCGTCAGTACTTCATCACACTGATAATCCCGGGGAAAATTAGCAATCTTTGAAGACTCACCTCAGCTCAAAGAAAACACACCGGTCCAAACTTGTTGAGAGTTCTTGATCTGAGTCTTCCAGCAGTTCCTCAAATGAGGTAGAACTTGAAGAGTCACTGTCTTCAAGCAGTGATGAAGGAAAATCTAGAAAAAAGATGAGGTTAACTAAAAATCATTCGAAGAAGAGGGACATACATGGTAGGCTCAAGAGGCACCAAGGTAAAAGATCATCCCACAAGCATGTTGACCAGTTGTTGATTGATCCCTTTTACTTCCAGTCTGAACTAGGTATTTTTGCAACTCCTAATGAAGATACTGTTTTCAGTCGCAATAAGAATTAGAGGCAATCTCCTCTGAACATCTTTCTAAAAAGTTTGATACCTCCAAGATGGAGAAATACGATGGGAGTCAAGATCCGGACAACCGTCTGGAACAATTCAAAAACTTCATGATGAACTTCGATGACGATGATAAGCTTTTGTGCGGAGATTTCTCCCAAAATTTTACGGGGAGTGCTCTTAAATGGTATAATAGTTTACCCTATGGATGTATTAGAAATTTGATACATTTTGGGTTGCCTTCCGGAGGCAATTTGTTGGGAGTAAGGAACTGAAGGGTAATATGGACACCATTATCCATTTCGCACAAGAAACAAATGAGTCCTTGAAAGATTATATAAGTCGTTTTGTGAATAAAAAGAATGGGTTAACAGATTGCTTTGACCAGGTGGCAATTTCTTCCCTTAGGCAAGGATTGAATCTTGGGAATTTAGCTGATTCTGTGACTCGAAAGAAGGCTATGACCTGGGGTGGTTTATTAAACCAAGATAGATAACAGATTAATATAGAAGAGAAAAAGAAAATAAGGGTGCACCGTCAGGTGAGGTCCACCACTGCAACAATTCCTCCAGCCACTAACCAATCCGAATACAGGGCAAAGGAGACCAGACAAGGGTCTAACCGATCCAAGCAAAGTCAATCTAACCAGACCCAGAGCCAACAAACCAGAAGCAAGAGAGGTCCTTGGGTACAGCCTCAATGGTTCACTGAATTAAGGGAAAATGTATCCACAATCTATGATAAAACCAAGAATGAAGTGCACTTTCGAAAGCCGACAACATTACAGTCCCCTAGGGAGAACCGTAGCACTTGTTTTTGCCAATATCACAATGATATAGGCCACGATACTCAGGATTGCATAGCAATGAAACAAAAGGTCATATTGTCCATGATACTCAGGATTGCATAGCATTGAAACAAGAGGTCCAAAACCTTATTGAGAGGGGCAAGTTTGGAGCCTATGATAAAAGATGAAGTAGAAACAGACAGGATAATGCACAGAATAATGCTCCCCGAAAAGGTTCTTCAAACAATCTTGGAACGTCTGCTCAAGAGGGTGCGATGGTGATCCTTGAAAGATTTGATATAGACTCTGAGTATCTGGATTCAGATTCAGATCGAAATAAGATGAGGGTGATAACAGAGAAAACTAATACAATTTCCGGACTGATCAGCTTCTTCGAATTATTAACCATTTTGGAGGAGATACTGTGACTGCACATACCGCTTCATCAAGGAAAATACATGTTCACAATTTGGCTACCCAGTTAGAAGGTAGGATGTCTTTCCATCAGTTTCAGTCCCCCTTCCCATTCATTGTTTTTGATGAAGACGACCTGAGGGACATTCCAGGACCTCATGAGAACACAATTGTTATAGGAGCTTCTATAGGGGAAATGATATACACCGAATTTTGATTGATACAGGAAGTTCGACAAACATTCTATTTTTAAGCGCGTACAAGAAAAGAAGGAATCCGACAGTTATTCAACGATCGAACAGAACCATTGTAGGCTTCACGAGGAATTATGAAGATGTAATTGGGGAGTTCGAAGAGGAAGTGTTGTTGGGCAAGGGGCCCTTCAAAAAGATAGTAAGAGTACTGTTTGTTGTGGTGGATTACCCCACATCGTACAATGCAATTTTTAGGAGGTCTTGGATTTCTAAAATGCATGTTGTGGCCTCTAAAGTCCATCAGTGCCTAAAATATGCGGTTCATGGACAAGTGGGCATTGTCCGGAGTAGTCAAAAGATAGCTAGAGAGTGCTATGCAACAACTCTTGCTCCTAAGACATTAGGGGCAGTCCGGATTAACAAGGATTATCAGCTACTAGAGCCTTCTACTGAGGAGAGTGAGATTGATGATTCCAGAGAGACTTCCAGTGTTATAATACCTATTGAAGTAGTTGAAACTCACTCCCTTGTAGAGGGCAAGAATGTCAAGATTGGTTCCAAATTGGTACCAGAATTGAAGCATAAACTGTTGTTTTTTGATGGATAATCAACATGTGTTTGCATGGTGCAACATTGATGTAACCGGAGTACCAACAGATGTTATTTCACACAAGTTGTCTATCCGGTGTGATGTTGCACCCGTTGTAAAAAAGAGGAGATCTTTTTCCAAGGAAAAAGCAGATGTAATTGTTCAAAAAGTTAACAGGCTTACCAAGATGGGTCATATCAAAGAATCCAATATCCTTTGTGGACTGTCAATCCTGTGTTAGTCAAGAAAAAGAACGACAAATGGCGTATGTGTATTGATTTCACTGACCTCAATAGGGTATGCCCTAAGGATCTTTATCCTGTTTCTCGGATAGACCAGTTGGTGGATTCTACATCTAGAAATAAACTGTTGTCCTTATATAACCAGATACAAGTGGATCCGAAGGATCATGATCACACTACTTTCATCACAGATAGAGGTCTGCATTGTTAGAAAGTGATGCCTTTGGGGTTGAAAAATGATGGGGCTACTTATCAGAGGCTGGTGAACAAAACTTTTGCTAATCAGATTGGCAGGAACATGGAAGTGTACATAGATGATATGTTGGTCAAAAGCTTAGAGGATTACACATATCTGACCTTCAAGAGACGTTTTCCAATTTAGAAACTATGAATTTGAAGTTAAATCCTAAGAAGTGTGTGTTTGGGGTCCGATATTGAATTTTTTTGGGTTACATAAAGTGAGAAATAAATCCTACCTGATCCGGGTCAGCTTAATGCCTTATTAGCAATGGACCCTCCTCGAAATGTTAAAGAATTTCAAAGGCTCACATGCAGGTTGGCTGCATTGAACATATTTATTTCAAGGTCATCTGACAATTGCGCTCTGTTTTTGCAAGTATTGAGAAATGCTAGAGACTTCAATTGGTCTCCATAGTGCGACCAAGATTTTATTAAAATAAAAAACATTTATCTTCACCCAAAACTCTTTTCAAACCTGTTCGGGGAGAAAAGCTTTATGTGTACCTATCTGTATCAGAATGCGCTATAAGTGCTGTCTTAGTAAGGGAAGTGGACAATTATCCTCGTCCGATGTACTACATCAGTAAGAGTTTACTGGATGCTGAAAAACGATATTTGAGGTTGGAGAAGTTGGCACTGGCCTTAGTAATTGCAGCAAAAAAAATGAGACCATACTTGATACAGAGTAAACGCAGAGAAGCCAATATAGGGGAAACCCTAATTTTATTTATCAAAATTCAACTCCATTATATTGTAAACAAAGTCTGTTTAAATAAGAGTTCGAATAAAAACCCTAATACAAAAAATACCAAAAATGACCTAAAGTAATAAAAATTCGAAATAAAATAGTAAACGACTCCGAATGCCCAGTCTTCATAAATTCTAACGCTAATCTATCTGCATCATCCCCTCCGGGGTTGAGAAGATTTGCCCTCGAATTAGAACTAGTCTCCTCGTCAGAAGAGTCACCTGCATAACGAATCAGATGCTTAACATTAAATACATCAGACGTACGGACATGGCTAGGAAAGCGCAACCGATAAACATTCTGGTTAATCCTCTCCACAATCTCCACAGGGCCAATCTTCCGGGCGGCCAATTTGTTGTACTCACCGGCAGGGTACCGAGCCTTGGTTAGAACTGCCCACACATAGTCACCAACTTCGAACTGTACATGACGACGATGATGATCCACCTGAGACTTATACTTGGCGGTGCTCAAGACAAGCTGATCGTATGTCTTCTGGTGGGTTTGGCGAATCTGCGAGACAAGCTCCTCAACAGTTGTGTGAACACGAATTTTACTAGGCAGGACGAGCAAGTCGACAGGACCCCGGGGCAAAACACCATACATCACCTGGAAATGAAACACATCTGCAAACTTCTGCAAAAGAGACTGAACTGTAGGGCTAGCAACATGAAACACATCTGCAAACTCCTGCAAAAGAGACTGAACTGCAGGGCTAGCAACAGGAAACACATCTGCAAACTCCTGCAAAAGAGACTGAACTACAGGGCTAGCAACATGAAATACATCTGCAAACTCCTGCAAAAGAGACTGAACTGCAGGGGTAGCAACAAGAAACACATCTGCAAACTCCTGCCAAAGAGACTGAACTGCGGGGCTAGCAACAGGAAACACATCTGCAAACTCCTACAAAAGAGACTGAACTGCAAGGCTAGCAAAAGGAAACACATCTACAAACTCCTGCAAAAGAGACTGAACTGCAAGGCTAGCAACAAGAAACACATCAGCAAACACATCAGTCACAACTGGATCACAAAACAACAAGAAGACCACACCAGCTTCTTCCATGACTGTCTGAAAAGGAGCACGGGACAGCAAGGTCGTTGTGGAAGGACCATAGCCAATGTTGAGGGACCGAGGATTTGGCGGTACTAGAACAATCTTCTTACCCTGAAACAGGAATGAATAAGTATTCGAACGACCATCATGCACAACAGACAAATCATACTCCCAAAGGCGGCCAAGCAATAAGTGACAAGCGTCCATAGGCACTACATCACAAAACACCTCATCCCGATATGTCTGCCCTACAGAAAATGATACAAGCACACGTTGAGACACAGTGATATCAGTACCTTTACTCAACCATGCCAGCTTGTATGGTTTGGGGTGCGACTATGATTTCAGCCTGAGCTCCGAAACCACTGTCTCGGAAATTACATTCTCACAACTACCAGTATCAATAATGAAGGTGCATACCTTACTGCCAAACGTACAAGTGGACTGAAACATATTATTCCGCAACCAGTCACTCTGAGCAGGAACACGAGGGGAAATAAAAGTGCGTCGTACCATCAGAACTGCACCAACATCACCAATCACAACCTCCTCCACGATCTCAGTCACATCATCATCATATGTTTCAAACTTCGGGAGACCATCAGGAACAATGGGGGCCGGTTCAAATGCCTCGTGAGAGAAAAGACCCCTAGCACCCGCAGCATTCAGACATTCTACTTAACGATGCCCTAACTCACCACTGCCAAAGCAACGTAACTTACCAGCAGAACGGCTGGTCGCACCAATGGGAACAATGGGAACGGTTGGACGTGGAATGGTGCAGGCGCTGAGGTCCCTGTAGGAGCACCAGTTCGTATGCCAATCTGGGTCCGTCGAGCCAACTGTTTTTCTGCCTGGACGGCACGCCGATGTGATTCAGAAATAGACAACGGGTCGAACATGTTCAACACATCATGGATTTGAGGGCGAAACCCCCCAATATAGCGGGATACCCGTTGATGTGTTGACTCGTTCACATCTGTACGAGCAAGAAACTGAAAGAACTCCTCCGTATACTCATTCACAGAGCGTGGGCCCTGACGAAGATTCTGGAAACACTGGAACAATTCTCGGTCGAAATTGTAATACAAGAATGCCTTGCAGATTTTCTTCTTGAACTTCTCCCAACTACGTAATTTCTCCTTGTCTTCACGCGCACAGATCTTTTTCATCTGCTGCCACCAAGCTTGTGCCCTGCCGCGCAGGTGGATGGTAACCAAAACTACCCGTCTCTCCTCAGGAACTTCTTTGAAGTCCAGCACCTCCTCAAACTGGGATAACCAATCGATAAACTCCTCCGCCCGAAGGCCACCATCAAAGTCAGGAATGTTGACCTTAAATCCAAGCTCCCAGCGGCGGTCCGGATAAGCATTCCATTCTGGTCTTTCTCCAAAAGTGTTATCGGGACCTTCAGCCTCCACACCGGGTCGCCTAGCAGTAAGTTCAACCATCTGACGGGCAAGATACTCGACCTGATGGTGCAGGTCAGCATTCTCGCGATCTCCGAAATCACTTGCATCTCCTTCCACAGCAACGCCGCCGCGACCTCTGGTTCTTCCTCGCACCATCTCGCAGGACTACCTATGTCTGATACCAATATGATACAGAGTAAACGTAGAGAAGCCAATATAGAGGAAACCCTAATTTTCTTTATCAAAATTCAACTCCATTACATTGTAAACAAAGTCTGTTTAAATAAGAGTTCGAATAAAAACCCTAATACGAAAATACCAAAAATTCCCTAAAGTAATAAAAACTCGAGATAAAATAGTAAACACTCTGAATGCCCAAAAAATTCCATATGTGACAAGCAAAGCTTATGATTTGTAATTGTGGCGTCGTTCCCTTCGAAATAAGGTGCTGTGCGTTAAAATCGGACACCGGGAGCTCCGAAACTGTCAATTCGCTCCATTATTCGAGTGATCGTCTATCTTCATAAATTCTAACACTAATCTATCTGCATCAATACTTCCAAGCTAATTTTATTATTGTCCGAACGTCTTTCCCGTTAAAGAATGTTCTTGAAAAGGCTGACATATCAAGTAGAATGACCAAGTGGTCAGTGAAATTGGGTGACTACGCTATTGGCTTTGGCCCCCGAACGACAATTAAAGTTCAATCGGTGGCTGACTTCTTGGTAGAATTTCATGTTGACAGATCTTCCGGACAAGATTCAGAAAGTGATTTCAAAAAAGAATGGGTGGTTAAAACTGATGGTGGATCAAGCACTATGGGTTGTTGAGCTGGAATCTGCTTAACCTCCCCATATGGTGATAAATGTATCAAGCTATATGCTTTGGATTTAGGGCCTCTAATAATGAGTCTGAGTATGAGGCAGCCATAGCCGGTCTTAAGCTAGCTCTCCTATATGGGGCTAAGAGAGTCCGGTTAATGAGTGACTCTTAATTAATCATCCACCATGCTCAAGGACAGTCTGAAGCCAAGAGGGAACAGCTGGTCAAGTACGTTTCTAGGGGGGGGGGGGGTATTATTTATTTACTTCTATCCCAATGAGCCGTTTATCGAATCGTTGCAATTGATGTTCGATCTCGAAGAGAAGGAAGAGATTTTATAGTTTACACACTTTTGTATTACCTCTTCTCACTGCCGTATTTATGTTAATGCATACTTGCTCATGTTGAAAGAAGTGGCGGTCAACTTTAGAAGTATCTGCTATGAACACATTCCCAGATCGGAGAATACGTTGGCAGACTACCTAACAACTATAACCTATTCTGAATCCTACCCCTAGATTCTTGTACAAGAATGTCCATCTATACAAATAGATCAAAAGAAATAAGATGAAGAAAATATGAGCATACTTGTTATTCAACCTAAAGATTCGAGATATACACTACTTCAGTACATTTCTGTTGGGACATTGCCTTCGGATAAAGCCTTGGCAACAAGAAATAAGTACAAGACTCGTAGTTTCTTAATAATAAAAGAAGTTCTTTATAAAAAGTCTTTCAGCAGGCCTCTGCTACACTGTTTGGGGTTTGAAGAATCCCAGGTTGTATTATCCGAATTACATGATGGGGAAGGCTCAGCACACTGCGATTACAGGGCACTGACCTCAAGAGTTTTGTTAGCCGGATACTACTGGCCAACCATAATAGTAGATGCTAAAGAAATAGTGAAGAGAAGTGAATATTCTTCGAGAAGGTCCAGAGTCATTCTCTGAACGTTCGAGTGATTCATACTGAATGATTATAAGACACATGTAAGTTTGATATGTGGCTACCATTGAGCTACATGGAAAAGGCAAACCAGTATACCGGTTAGTCATAAAATTTTATTTCCCCAAGTAGTGCCACCAGTGCCTCGAACCGATTGCCATATGTTAACATTTTTGGGCTTTGGTTGTTCGAGGCAATATCCATCCAGAGTCAGTAGTTTTCCAACCCGAGGGATATCTATCAAATACTTACGACTACCAAGCCGTGGCGAAACAACATACTCATCACTCGGCTTTCTAAAAAAGACTAGGGGCTATTAATAAGGGCATAATTTATCCAGACGTAGGCAATTCAGAAAGATTAAGGACACCTATGCATGTATACATGTTCAACAGAGAATGATAAAGTAAATAATGTCATGGCATTGTCTTGTTAAATATGTATATGTGTATGTTTAGTGTAATACAAAGGTGGAATATACTAAATTAGGTTGCCCATGTAGGTTTTTGGCCCACCACCTTTATTATATAAAGCAATATTCAGTTTTTGGGGAAAGATGGACATTTAAAATATTACAACCATGTTTTGGCACTTTCTCTTTATATCTATCGTGTTTCACTCTCTAGACATTATTCCAGCGTTATCTGGTAGTAAAATAAGGTTTGGATATTTCCGGAGGGATCAGACCCCAAGTAAGTAAGTCTGGATATACAACCAACTCTCTTTCGTCGTAGTTCATATATGTATTAACATTCTTGGTTAATCACACATTCACTTCCTTCGAAACCCCCACTTCTTACGTAGTGCGTTAAGTTCACTATCCGGGAAATAATTATAAGAAATTTTATCAATGGCGAGACTTACTTTTCGGAAGTTGGACCGTAACCGTCCGACTAATGACATTGGAAGTGCTACTTCCTTAATTTCGGTAACTTTAACTTTGTTTCCTTTGACACTCTTGACCTTTTAAGTTTTCTCTGCTACTTATTTTGAAGCCCCAATATTCTCTCCAGAATGACCAGACATCTCCAAGGGTGATTTTACCCCAGAATCGTTCTCTTCATCAACTAGCACCCTCGGGTTAGATCCAGAAATTTATTTCCAATGGGAGATAATGTTTTTACCCTTGGCTACTTCAATTGAGAATCGAGAGATGATTGAGGCTATTGGGTGAACTCTTTACTCTTGGTCGGCTAGGCTATAGTGACTTTTTAAGCCTAGTTGTCTTTAGAGGAAAGTCCTCTTCGGAATCAGAAACCATAGCTATAAAATTAGAAAGACGTATATGATGGGAAAGCTTTTATAACCAACTCTAGAGGCCCAACAAATATAATTCTTGAAAAGTGGAATTGTTTCCAACGACTATAATTTTTAGATGAGTGAAACTGTTTCTAAATGTTGTTACACTTCACCAATTACTGGAACAAATCATCAGTCTCGTGTACCGGTGACATGTGTATATGAATACGTACGATTGAACATCACAAGAAGAGTATTAGTAAATATATGCGAACTGATCTGTCAGATGAGTCAAAGTTACTTTTTTGGTAATCGTTAAGAGTTTGAAGTAAAATTTTAAGGGGTTGATCCTAAAGGGTTCTCAACCAAGATACGAAGAACACATACATTAGTCATTTATAAAAGGGATTTTGCGATGACTAAAAGGACTACCAGATGAGGGAAGAATTATATGAAAGACAAATTAGACAAATGAATAATTTAACCAATGTTTATGTTTATTATATATATATATATATATATATATATAACTAAACTTAGTTTATTATAATTTATTTATTTATTTATGAGCTTAGGGATAATGCATTTTGGTCTTGGGTCAAAAAGACTTATCCCACATTTGGCCCATTAGGATTTGATAAGGTTATAAATGGTATTTTGACAACATTAATAAAGAGAGGAGGCATTTAATTTTTTTGTTAGACTCAATTGTATTGAAGTAGCTCAATATCATTATCATTTTATTATCTAAACACCCAAAAATAGTTGACATCACCAGACGACGTAATACCATAATGTATATTATAATGTTTTTCCAGGGTTAAAATTTGATAAGAGCTCTACGAAGGCTATATATTCTTTTCTGTTTATTAATATTACATCCCATTACAGATTTTGATTGAATTGTTCGACCCTTTTAGGATTTGGAAAAATATAAAGCATTTATCAGAGTATCAAAATGTAAATGTATTAAGTGCTACCAACATTTTTACCAAGATCTGAACCTCTTTGATGGTTCTTGGAAGTTCATATCTTTTAGGTTAGACAGTTATGTCGGATCATCCTAATTCTTTTTTGCAGATCAAATACCCCCTAAGACTTTAATAACCGGATGCGGAACGTGCAATTATCTAGATTTAATTTTAAGTTGACCATTTAAAGATTTTTAAAAGTGTATGCTTCATGTCTTCTTATTACCAACATATCATCAATCAATACTGTAAATTCTCCGGCATGGTTGATAAATAATTTATTTAACAATATTTGGTAAGTTTCCTACGTTCTTGAGATTGAACAACACGAATTTGTAGCAGTATAGCCTCCCTTTGGCCATGAAGGTAATGTGTTATTGATCATCTGAATGAGTTGATATTTGATTATAATCAGAGTAAATATCTATCAATGATAATATTTTGTGTCCTAAGTGACATCCACCATCTAGTCAATACGTGGGACCGAGATGGATTATTGAGGCATGGTTAGTTGAGATTTCTAAAATCTACGCACATGCACTACTTGATTGTTTTTACCAAGACTAGGTTCGATAAAATATTTCTCAAATTAAGACTATTTGGTTAAGCATGTCAATTTCGGTTATGATCGCCTTTGCTTTTCTCTATTAAAATAGACGACAATTCTGTTTGATTATCCTAAATTTGATAGTTATCGATAACATGTGGCATATTGTCTCATTCGATGTAGTGTATTGAACATCATGAAGCCCATAATATTTTGCATAAAAATGATAGTAAATTGGTTTGAATGCCTCTTTGTAAGTCGTTTCTAATTCGATTATTTGACCTACCCATAGAGTTACATATTCCCATGCTTTTCCATATTCCACTAAATGGGGTCGTCCAATGAGTGATCCATAATGTCTGGGATTATATGGGACCCTTCTAGATGTTATCTTATGGTCCTTGGAAAAGCAGAATAACACTTTCGAGCAGTATGTTGGTTGTTTCAGATCATCCTTATCCTTTAGTTGATTAGGACGGGAGTTTGTCTACCATTATTAATAATTATTTTATATTTGTTTGCACATCTGTAGCCAAAGATCACAAATAGAATGAACTCTCCAATTACCGTGATTTATGATCCTCTGAAACTGGTGACGATCCTATTTGAGTATGGTATGGGTATTATGCCACATATTTAGTAATAGTTTTTCTTAAATAGAGTGTTAGCCGATTTTTGAGTGTCTATAATAATTCGTCGAACTTCTATCACGATAATTCTTACGATAATTATAACCATAATATTCGTATGGTACAACAATATATCTTAGATCATCATCAAAGTTGATGATGGAGTACAAAATTTAGTTCACATGAGCCGAAGTTTAGCCTTGATGTTGGATATGAAGATTGTATGCACAAATTTTTCAAGAGGAGTGAGTGATCCCCGTAAGAATATATTTTCCAAATACTTTTAGTACTACTTGAAGTCTTGGATCGAATCAAAATAATCCTCAAAAATTTATTGCCAACATTTCAAATATCTGAGATATTACATCCGGTGCCTCTATTTGAAGTGGCTTGGTCTGGGGAACTTGTGCTTGGTATGTTAAGTCATTCTTTGAAAGGAAATGATCCAAATCTTGATAAGTAAATTATTTTACCACTAAGAATCTGAATATTATCCTTTAGAATAAGACACTACTTTGTTACGTTCTCATTTTTATTCTAGTACTCACATAATTTATTGGGATATTATTTCTCTTTTAGGATCCATATTTTCTTTTGTATTTACAAGATATACCACATCTCTGACTTTCTAAAGTTTTACCATATTTTGAGTGATTTTTTTGCAATGGAAGTTCGCACCGATATTAGGTTCTTTTGCTTAAACTTTTATTGTGGTTTATCTTATTTAAATGAGAGGAATTTTGGTTGGTAGTTCAGAAGGGTGTTTGGATATCTAGACTAGAGTGATAATTAGTGGTTTACAAGTGTTATAAGGTTAGAAGACTATGCGTTAGACACTTGTGGAAGCCTTATCAACATAGTTTCATCCATTTTAATTTGTGTCTCGACATAAGGTAAAATATAAAATGGTCGGACTTTTTATTTAATGATGTTTTTCGTCAAAAGGCCAGGGATAATTCCTTACATGTAGGTAACACATAAAATGACCTCGTGGTAATCTTCAAACTATTTTTAGTTTGGACATATAATTTTTGTGTACTACCATATGTTCTTATTTGGATCTTTTCTGTAATGCATAATTTAATCCCCATCTTATTGGATTATTTTTCTTCCAATAAATTATTCATTGAATGGTGTCCATAGTGTTTTAAAATTATGTATTGATCCCAAACACAACTGATTAAAACTGGTGGGAGAACTGTCTCAAAAGTTTATAAAAAAAGCTTGGCATAAGAGCTGATTATCTCTTCCAAACTCGAGCATCTCTTTCCAAAACTGCTCGATATGGTGTTAAAGATCGCCAGTCCTATCATTTTTTCCATTTTATATTGTTCGAATTTAAAAGGCTTAAATAATTACATAGTCCCTCGACTATCTCTTTTTCTTTCATTTAGTCTTACGACTTAAAAATCACCGATCCATGGGCTTGGCTAAATCTATAAATTTAGTTCATAAACTTGTAGAATCTATAAATTTAGTCCTTCGAATTGGAAAAATCTATAAACTTAGACCCTGGTGAGTGATATTTTTGTTGGCTTCAAGGACTAAATTTATATAATTTTCCAAGTGCAGAGACCCTCACCAGTGTTTTGGAAGTCGATGGACTAAATGAAAGAAAATATGATAGTTGAGGGAAAGTTCACCGATATAAGCTAATTTAAGATGCAGGTCTCCTTCCACTACATCTGGGCTTATAAGGATTCAATTATATCATACATAATTTTGGTGTGACCATTGCTCAAGAGAGTTGTAGTTTAGTATACTTTGGATATGTGCGTTGACAATGTTTTTTTATTGGTATTGACAACACATTACTATTGCAAAAACAAGTTATCGTGACGGATCACTCATATCTTATTCGACCGTGCTTGAACAACTGATTATATTTCTTTACTATGATGATGATAATGAGAATTTTTTTAACTATTCTCATCTAAATAAGAATGGTCTCGTTAGGGAGTGTGATGTTTGGTCATGCTAACAGGTCCTTCGTCATGCCGGATTTGGACTCTCTTTCCCTTCGGACTTTAGACAACAGTGGTGGGCCTGGTGATCTCTCCTTGACAACATATCAACGGAAGAGAGATACCATGGTATCGTGGAGGTCGATGTAACATTATCTTTAGTGTATTTTTTCAGCCAATAAAGATGATGAACTTCTAATTGTATCTCTTCTTTGCAATCTATGTGCATGTTGGATACCATACCTCTGACTCAAAATATATTATTGAGGTGATCACATAAAATATCATCCATCTATATTTACATCTTAGGGATTGGATCAACATGATCTTTTTTTCACAAAAATATGGTCTTCAACGATGGATGATTACGATATGGCATGATTTTTTTAGTATTTTGGATATGCGGTACATTAAGAAATTTGTATCTTCAAGAAGCCTCAGTTCTCACATACAGTGGAAATTGATATGTGCTATTCTAGTCTAACTAGGTCAAATGTTGATTTGAATATAGTAGAATTGATAAATGTGTTCATGCATAAGGTCTTTAGTAAGTATAAGGAAGTTAAATCTCTCAATAATAATAATGTTTGCGTATTTTGCTCAATTATTATCATATATTTGAGTTAGCCTAACCGTTGAAGTACGATTTATTTCATCTTGAAATACAAGTCCGATGATTTTGGCGATTACCAATTAGGTTTTTCTATTTATTATCTAGTTTGGATAAATTAAATATTTGACCTTTATAATCATCAAAAATTATATTTTTATGATTTATATATAATGATTTTTTATATTATTATTATTATTATTATAATTATAATTATTATTATAATTATGAAAATAGTGTTGAAGATACATATTTTAATTAAAACAGAATTTGTTTTGTCATAATATCTGGTGCGTAAAAGACTAAAACCTATTAGGCTTACGGATTTGATCATAGACGATTATTATATGGTCAAAGTATTCTAATGTAGTCTAAAATTAATATGAAGCCAAAGATGCTTATTGCAGTAATTATAAAAATGTAGTATCTCTTAATCAATGAAATATTATCGTATAAAGTATCAATTTGGTCGGAAGGTATTTTTGGTAAGTATTTAGATGATATAGTAAATGTAAGCTGGAAGGTAGAGAGATAATTGAGGTGCTTGTATTTATTTTCTAGAGAGATAAAGTTCTAAACCCCTAAAATAATTTGTTTTTAAAGATTTTATAACCTAATTTTGGTTAATGGGCCAATCAGGTCGGGTCAGAAACATGTGCCAAACCGAGGGACCAAAAAAGCCCATTTACTAAAGATGTGCCAAGTAAAAAACTGCATATACATACAGCTTAGCCAAAAGGTCAAGATGTTGAGTTAATAATGGTATTTTGGGTCTAAATTTCCCCCCTCGAATAAATCTGACCCTCTAGCTGACTATCGCACTCAAAGAAATATGACCCAATAATTATCTACCTTTTATAATTAGTATAATTAGAATATTACTAATATCAGTTACCTAAAGGAATAAATATGTCTTTTATATTTTTCATTTACTAATATTGTACTTGTTCTCTCTTTTTTCTATGTAATCTTAAGTGCCAAATATATCAGAATTTACATTACCAAATTAAGATAGTTTAAATCATATTATGATAATTTAAAAACATAAAAAATCTAAGAGCCATTATTGACAAACTCGAACAAATATTCAGAGCCATCAATTGAATTGGATATTTATAGTGATCATCTTTCCCCTTCGGGCACTCTTACAATCACGACCATAGATCTCCAACAATTAGCAAAGAACTTGGAGGAGAAGATAAATGATGTGCATACTAACAATTTTAAAATTTTGTAAGGCATGTAAACTACTCCTCTTCCACATGTAAAATCATGATCCAACGGTCAAAAGGGATTTTTTTGTTGCGGATGCTTTAACATCTCAAGATTCTAGAATAACCGCACCATGAGCCGTTTTCTAAAGGAAACCATCTATCACATTACCTAATTTTTTTTTATCCACCACGACCGTAGATATTCAACAATTAAAAAAATACTTGAAAGGGAAGAAAAAGAAAAGAAGAACTTTTATCAATAAATACTTGACTAAATGAAGATTGTCTGAAATAAGGCAAAGGCAAGAATAATCAAAATGAAATAAACAATGTTTGGGTGTATATCTCACACACTATACAAACAAGGCTTAACTAAACTTTTCTTATATGTCTCACCCTAGATGAAATATCATTTATAGTTGAAGAACTCCATGAAGGAGATGACAGCATATATTCTGGTTACAAAACCTTACATGTAAGAATTTTGTTTCAAGATTACTACTAGCTCACAGTAATGGAAGATAGAAAAAGAAAGTAAAACATTATAACACTTATTAGTGCTTCTCCAACTCCATCCAAGTCCTGGACGTGCTTAGATACCATATCACAAGTAATCTTATTTGATAGATAGGGTCTTGATATTGTGAGACCCATCCTTATAGCTCTAGGCGGAATACAATTCTTTTTACTAGCAGCAGACTACTTCTCAAAATAGGTTGAAGCACAACCACTGTAAATATCACATCAAACAAAATATTCAACTTTATAACATCAAATATTTAACGCCGTTATGGAATACCAAGGGTCATCACAACAAACAATTGAACCTAATTCTAGAATAAAAATGTCACATTGTTCTGTGGAAAAAATGTATCAAACAAATGTTTTCTTCTTCTTTTAATCCACAAGAAAATAGCCAAGTGAAGGTTACAAACCGAATAATATAGGATGTTAGTAAAAATATTTTAGAGGGAACAATAGGAAACTAGTCAGATTTATTACAATAAGTTCTACAGTCCTATATTACCACTCCAAGAATGATAAAAAAAATTAAACACCTTTTGCATTGGTGTACAGAACGGAAAAAGTTGTTCTAGACGAAACAACTAAGTTTTCTTACAAAATTTATGATTACAAGGAAAGAAGCAACTCAAAATCTAGGAATGCCAAACTTGGTTTAAATAAATAAAAAAGAGAAAACGCAATTTTCGGTCGAAGAACTATAAAATTCCGATGTGCAATATATACAAATCTAAACTTTGTTTCGTAAGCTTCAAGGGATTAGAAAAATTTATGAAAAAGTAAATTTTTCATAATAAAGCAAAGAATCTTGAAAAGCTAGCCCCAAATTTAGAAAGACGTTAGACAGTGGAGTCAAAAGTAAAATCGAGAGCTAGACGAAGAAAGAAGGTAGCTTTGACATTCATGTAGTATTGAGCATTTCAACCTTTCTGGCTAGTTAATTATTAAATATTCTTCATAAATATCTTCTTGAGTTATCATTTGTTGTGTACTCTTTCCTTTTTTTATAACGCTAATAAGGTTTGATTGAGATATCTAACAATTAATAAAACTTTTCGATCATAATACAATACGTTATTCTGAATTTGTATACATCATGCACACAAAATATTCTAAAAATAACTATGAGGAGTTCAAAAAAACATTACACGTTAAATAAAAAAATCTTGAGATGAATGGAATATGCAACACCTTGAAGGATTTGATATCCCTCGCAAACAATTAAATACGCAAAGATAAGTAGGGATAAAATTATAGTTTCCGCATTCTGAGAAATTCGACATCCCCCCAAATCATACAAGTTTGTTAATCGTAATAACTAATAAGGATGTAAATTGTCTGGTCCATAAATTTAGGTCCACCAAAAATTTAAAACCTATTCAGTCGGTCCAAAAAACTTAATACACATTTGGCTAAGTATAAAAGACGATAAAAAACAACTCAAAAATATTATTATTAAAAAATATCAATAACTTTTTAAATAGTATTATCTAATATCGTAAATTAATAAAGATATGATTAACCAAGTATACTATTATTATTAGAATAAGATCTGGTCCGTTGTTGATAAAATATAAACTTCTTTATATATAAGGTTTTAATACCATATACGCCTGAATTACTTAAATGAATGGATGATTGATTTTTTGTTATTATTATTTCTATTTGAAGATTTTATTTTACAAGTAGTTAACCTTATCCGGAATCTTAATCTACCCAAACAAATTTACACTTATCCTATTTCAAATATTTGTATAAATCAAACAATATCAATAAAAATATAAATAAAACTGTTGTACATCAAACAATTTAAATATTTAAATTTTAATTTTAAAATTTAATTTTGGTAAAAAGACTTATGCCATTAGTTTCGATAAAATATTGTATTTTAATATGTAATAATTTATATAATTTTTTTTTGTGGTGGATGACTTGGGTGAGAAAATAAAATTTATTATTCGAATCCCAAATTAGTGGTGCTTGCGTCACAAATAAATTTTATTAAGCAGTAAAAATTTTAACTTTTTTAATAGTATAAATTTTGATTTAAAAACACGTATGATAATTAGAATAAAAAATTTATGGGTTAAATATCATTTAAGACTAAAAGAAATATTATTATCCACTTAATACTCAGATTTTCATGTATTTATAAAAACGATTTATTTCACTTAAATATTTACCATTTAGGACCTAATAATACCCTAAATACAATTATTTAATTATATACCATAAATATATTTTTGTTAAAAAAATTCGAAACATATCATGAATGGATCTAGTTCTGTTCGTCTTAAAGAAAACTCGATGGTATTTTCAGATTTGTTTTCCGAGTTACGACTTAAAAGATACGATTTTTTTAATTTCTTAAATTTATGATGTAAACAAAGCACATGCGAAACTTTTTTGTTTTGCTAGATGCGAAACCTTATTTATTTGCTAGATGTGAAACCTGTTTAATTTTTGTACTGCTAGATACGAATTCAGGCTCACTATGATAGATTCTAGATGCGGAACCATCCTACTATAATATATGCGAAACCATATAATGCGAAACCTGTTCAAATTTTGTAATGCTGGATGCGAATTCAGGCCCACTATGATACATGTTAGATGCGAAACCAGCCCACTATGATAGATGAGAAACCTACATAAAATATTTTTTAATTTTTTTTTAAAAACATATCATGACTTGTACTAGTTTTGTTCGTCTTAAAAAACAAAACCAATGGTATTTTCTGATTATTTTCGAGTTACAGTTTCAATGATATGAACTTTTAAAATTTAAAATTTAGAAAAAAATAGAAGAAAAAGAAGTTATTTACGAGTTGCTTAATTGACTTGCTTGGATTTGTGTAATCTATTTGTTTGATTTTTTTGAATTGTTTGAATTTGTTGAATTTATTTGTTTGAATTATTTGAATTTCTTTAGTTGATTTGTTTAATGTATTTGTTTAAATTTATTTGTTTGATTTATCTGAATGTGTTTGAATTATTTAGATTAGTTTAATTGATTATTTTGTATATGTTTAATTGATTTGTATGAATTTATTAGTTTGATTTGTTTGAATTTATTTGCTTGATTTTATGTTGTCTAAATTGTTTAATTTATTTGTTTAGTATATTTTTAATCCAATATGAAATTATTTAATTGACATTGCATAGTTCAAGTTATTTACGAACCACAAATTTCTATTATAAAACAAAATCTAAATTTCACTAAAAAGAATCAACAATGGAGCTTTATAGCCCCCAAGGGGTAGCCGATTTGGTTGAGTAAGGCATGCTTGTAACCAAAGGTCATGAGTTTGAGTCCCTCTACATATGCTTTCTCGGCTGAACCTCACACCTTGTGTGATTTACCTTGATTTTTTATTTAATCTTGAAATCTTTTTATCTATAATATTTTTTGCATACTTTGAAATTTGACCCTCCATTCGCCTCTGTCCATGGGTTAATATATTTTGAGGTTTATAAAATATTCTTTTTGTAAACTTTTAACAAATTTTGTAAGCATTTATTTTTTCAAGTTTTTGAAATTATTTTTTAAAAATGTTTGTAACTAGTTTTTTAAGTGTTAATATTCTCAAATAACAAGGTTTTGAATTTTTTTTGTAAATAAATTTATCAGTGTTATTTTTACTAGTTTTTTAAAATTGTTTTGGAAACTATTGTAATATGTTTATTTTTATAAGTGTTGATTTTTGTAAGTGTTTGTAACCAATTTACACAAATTTTTAATCCATTTTTGCATGTCAATGTAAGTATTGTTTTGGTATTAGTTTTTTCAAGTCTTTATAATCGGTGTATGTAATTATATATCGCAAGTCTTTCCTACTGAAACCATCTTGTCCACTCTAATCCACTCAATATACTATTCAACAACTAATCCACTTCAATCTCATGCTAAAACAAAAGACTCTAAAATATGGAAAATACTACTAAAAATTAGAGACACTGCTAAAAACTTTATATTCTTGAATGTTGGTAAAGGGTATATTGATTTCTGGCTTGAAAGGTGGAAAGACACTCGACCTCGTATTAAACGATCAAATAATGAGAATAAAAAGTGGTATAAAGGAGACAAGATTTTGAATTTTGGTTAAATGGTTCCTAAACCTTGAAAAACTTAAAAATCTGGTCCTTTCATATGATATTGATAAATTATCAAATTCAATCTAAATGAAGCAAAAAAATACGATTTTATAGAATGTATCTTCTGATGCTCGCTTTTCTTTCGAAGACACCTAGAATATCATTAGAGACGAGGAGACTAAATCAATAATATACAAGAAAATATGGAACGACACTACTCAAAGAAGTGCCCATTCATCATTTGGAGATTAGTTAAATGTCTAAAATTGGTAGGCTCAGTCTTAGAAAAGAGAAACTTTAGTTTGACATCTAAATGTCAAAATTGCAATAACACTAAAACAATTAATAATCTTTTTGTCTCATTCGATATAGCCTAGGAAGTATATAAATACTTCCGAGATTTATTTGGTATCTTTATTAGCCAGTACATGACCCTAAATAATATACTTGGTTGTTGGTTCATGTCAACCAATAAAAACACCTATATAAGAACCATTCTCCCTCTTATTATTTTTGGCTCATTTTGTCAGCTAGAAACTACTCAAAATATAATATAAAACAATATCCTCTAATACTATAATAGACAAAATTCTATATATATTCGTCAAATTAGATTGTTCTAAACTAATTAAACACAAACACTGGTCTAAAGATCTTTAAACAACTCGAGAACTTGGTGTTCTCATCATCTCCCAAATCCTAGAAAATGTGCCCATGTTAAATGGATTATACCTTCATCTAGTAAACTGGAACTGAATTTTGATGGTTCCTGCCTGAAAAATGGTGA
The DNA here is from genome assembly GCA_036936605.1 of Limnanthes douglasii subsp. nivea. NCBI lineage: Eukaryota > Viridiplantae > Streptophyta > Magnoliopsida > Brassicales > Limnanthaceae > Limnanthes > Limnanthes douglasii. The sequence goes on from JAUPFV010000002.1 coordinate 182,131,996, forward strand.
ATCAAGTGGGAGTATACTTATTAGAATTAATAAATGAGAATTAATAAATTCGATATGTAGATTGCATGGTAAAAATGTCCAATTGATAACTGAAATCAGGGTCTTCTAGATGGCCTTCTTTTATGCAAATCTAATGGCTTCAATCCATTAGAGATATAAAGAGATTCACTGATCCTGTTTAAAACTCTAAGCTCTGAAAATGGCCATTGGCACCTGAAACCAATAATCAACTGTTGCGGAAACATAATAACATCCCAAATGACTATTAAATATATTCACCAAGAACAGAAATTCGCAGCAGATTGCATTGCAAAATGGGTTCTTAAACATAAATCAAATTGTGAATTTTCAATAGATCAAGTCCCACCACCCATTAGGGCTATACTATTACTTGAAAGTCTCAATATGAGATATCTTAGACTTGAAATATGATTGCTCGTTGTCCATATAGCATTCACTGATCAATTATTATATTCTTTATTTTACCAATCTCTTCAAAATAGGGCAAAACCTGACCTTTAGTAACACAAGTTTTTATTTAAAGGCTTGCAGATTTCAAACTAAACTCAATAGAGAAAATGAAGATATAACTGATAATTACAAACTAAACTTAAACTTAGGACAACCAATGATGCAAGAGAATCAGATCGCAAGGAAATAAAAAACATGAAACCAAATGAAAACAAAATCTTAGCCCAAATAGAAAAACAATTACTCTCCAAACCCCAACAATTCAATCTTGTGAAGTATCAAACTTGGATCAAACAATTTATCTAATTTAAAACTTCATCAATACAAGTTATTCATTTGTTGGAAAAAATATATTCCAAAAATCTCAAAATATATTCCACAAATCTTTTCCGTCAAAATTTTAAAATCCTTTTAGCCCAGAGCTGGATCTTTTACAAATATATGATCAAATAATAGGCGAGCATTAACTTACTTTTTAAATTTCAAATACATAAAATCAACTAAATAACCACTAGCGGATCACCATCATAACATATGGTTAATTATACCTAGGATTAAATTTAAAAGATCAATTCAAACCTGCAAATCACAACATAATGATTAATTATACCTAGGATTAAATTTAAAAGATCAATTCAAACCTGCAAATCACAACATAAGAAACGATTTTCTCAAACAATAATCACAAATACAAAAATTAAATTGAAAAAAAACAGGTTACATCGGAAATTTATTTATATCTGTTACTGATAACTCACGCAAATTATATTTATTTCCGGTACCGGTGTTCAAATATTCAATTAGACAAATAATAAAATTAAATGGAGAAAAAAAATTATATAGAAAAAATTAAATAAAAAAGAAACCGGAAAAGAATAGGTTACGAAGAGATTTTTTTAAATTGTATATTAAAAAATTAAAAATTAATTAATAAGTTTTGGAAATTTTTTGTTAAATCATTTATTTTATTTTTAATTTATTTATTGAAATATGAAACCAAAAATATTATAAAATAACCTAACTATTTACAAAATTGTCACTCACTTAAAACACCAAAACTTCTCTAAAACCTCTAACTGTATAACTTAAACTACCTATCTACCTCACTAAATCATTCAATAGTTTTAAAAACATGGAAGACGAAGAATTAGGTTGTTTGTTTGAAGATTTTATGGATGAAAATGAAACTGCTGCAATGGAGGTAATTTTTTATTTTTGTCGTTGGTTAACGTCAAATCGCGTGACATACATGGTGAGAAGTAGTAAAATTGCACCTAGGGTGCGACTTGAGATATAGAAATCAAATGAGGCGTGCAAAAAATGGTAACTTCTATAGAAAATATCGTGCGCCGGAGTGGTCTGATCATCGAAACTATGTATGTAATATATTGCACAATTATCTGTAAATTTATTCAATTTAAACATCGTTTGTCTATAATTTTGTGCGATGTATAGCTAATCGCTGTCTTTAATTAGTGTACACTTATATGTTTTAGGAACCTTGGAAACCACTATGTATAATAGTTGATTACAGAGAAATCTTTACAACTTCTATATTTTTTACTAAAGAAGAATTGGAAGAATGAGTTTTTTTGGAAGAGAAAAAGATGAGATTCATAATCGTTTCTACCTTATATGACTTTTTTTAATAAAGAATAACTTCTATAAAAATCTACCAATGCAAATGATATGATTTTGATGTAACGAAAGCTAAACCGTCTAGTTCGAAGAAAATAAAATGTATAACAAAAAGAATGCAATTGTTCATTCTTAATAAGAGGGCATGTGGTTGATGTATTAGCTCAACTATGTCTGTTGACCGTTGAAAATGGGAAACACAACCATGATAAAAAAAGTTCGTTTAAATGGTCATTCACAATCTTGTAGACTCAATTTGGATGAAGAGGACTTAACCTGTAAATTATCGTAAAAACATTGTGACGCTAATCATGGTAGTCAATCTCAAATGAAATATTTATTGACAAAATTGAAGGAACATAAATACTACGTGTGAGGTTGGATAATTGATAAATCGGACGTGATCATTGATTTCTTCTTCACGCATGCTACATGTATTGATTTATTGCGTACATTGCAATATCTTTTATCATGGATTGTATATAAGACAATAAGGTATACAATACATTGCTCGAGATTGTTAGAGTAACTTCAATATCATTTACATTTAACGTTGGTTGTACGGAGAATGAAGCCAAGTATAAATGGGATTTAAGTGTTCTACGAGGTGTGATAAAAGATAATATGTGTACGTTGACAAGTGTTATTTTGACAGATCGAGAGTTTGCATTTATGGTGGCTATTGAAGACATATTTTTGGATGCAACAAACTTTCTATGCAAATGACATATAAACAAGAACATTCTTCACATAGTAAAAAATTTGATGAACAACGTTGCGACTTCATATACTTTTATGAAGTTTAATAACTTTTTTACCGAAGTAAACACGGTAGAAGCTTATGATCGAAGGCTAACATCATTGCGTCAATTGTTCGAAGGTCATCCAAAATGTATCAAACATGTTATGTCATGGATAAAAAAACACAACGATACATTTTTTCATCATCGAAAGAACGAGATCAAACATTACGGTAATAGAACAACCAATCAATAAAATTGATATTCTCTATAAATATTACCATTTATATCACAAAAAACCAATGTTCTACATAGTAACTTTTTTCATAATTGCAAGATTACTCAGGCGGACTTAAAAAAATATATTGGTACTAACCAATACAACTTTGACCTTTTATGTGGAAAAGTTCATAAGCTCCTACTCTTTGGAGTCAAGTGAGTTTCATATCGAACTTGATACTAGAGATCAATTAAACGCACAACGTTTTAGTAATATATCCCATGTAGGGTTAAAACACATGTCCCATGCTATTAGACGTGCTAGACAAATAAGTGTATATCGAGTAGCACGTAGATGTGTCCTTAGGATAACATATGGATTACCATGCGTATATGAAATAGCTGCAATAGAAAGATAAAGTAGATTCATTTGTAAGGATGATTTGGATATATTTGGAGGAGACTTTATATCGTTTAGAGAGATGCCACTACGTATGAAGATGCTCTATAAAAAAACTATCAATCATAGATAGTTCAATACGTGGTTGCAAATTTATACATCAAGATCACATTATTAATAGGGTTATGGAGATCCTAAAGACCGAAACGATTCATGTTATAAAGCCTAAAGACCCGGTTGTTACTAAGGGTAGGCCAAAAGCAAGTCCAGACCGATCGCTAAACAAAACCCTAGTGCGTGCGAATATGTCGTTGATCAAACGACGAGTGCTAGAACTCCTATAAACACATTAGGTAGCATAGCTGCATCAAAAGTCCTTTTATTTGTGGTACCTAAGCCTCTCACCACCAAAAAGAAATTCGGTCCGTAAAAATAAACTACTAACAATGGAAAGTTAATATGTACTCGGTGTGCATCCTTACTTTTATACATCTTTATATCAGTAGCTTGGTAGGCATTATTCAAGACAAAAAATGTAGATATTGGACTATTAACAATGGAAAGTTAATATGTACTCGGGGTGCATCCTTACCTTTATACATCCTTATACAGTAGCTTGGTAGGCATTATTCAAGACAAAAAAATGTAGATATTGGACTATTTTGAACGGGGTATAGGGTAAAAAGGAAAATTACGAGTTATTAAGATGAGATTTGATATCCGAATTAGATGATACCCTTGATTTATAAGTGAAAGTTTATGGTTCGGCCGATACTTTAGATGATATACTACAAAGGTCAAATTGGTTCAAGAGTCACACGGGTATCCGTTATTGGATGAAATTTTCCGACATCAGAATAAAATTAGTCACTCGATATTAATGTCTTGTATATCGTATATATTGACAAACTAGTTTAACGTATCTACAAATACATAGGCGTCCACTTATTTGTTCGACATCTATTATAGAAATCATAATCGCTTTCGTTCATGGTAACCAATTTTGTGCATGTCACCATATCAATAAAAAATTATATTTTAATATTTTAATATATATGTATAAATCTGTATTTTCTCCATAATTCTTATATATATATATATATATATATTATGCGAGATACATCAATTTTTTTTTCAATTCTAACTAATTATGATCTATATTAATTATTGTGTGATTTATCATATTACATTTATGATTTATTTACATAAAATACAAATAATATATTAATCAATTCTGATTGTTTTGTTGTATTTTCTATTGATATTAATCAAATTTATGGTGTCAAACAAGCCCAATAGTCATAGATATACCAAACAGTAATACGACCATCATAAAAAATAGTTGATAATTGTAAGAAAATAAGCATTTTACAATAGTAATCTTATCATAAATATACAAAGATGATTACATCCTATCATAGTAATGGTAATAATATGATGACCAAAACAATAAGTCAAACAGGTAATACGAAAACAATAATTCCCAATGGACCTAAAAAAGACCTCGATGTCATTCGGCTATACGAATACACTGCTTTAACGCGTCAAAATTCTCATATGCCATCATCATATCCATATGTGGTCGATATTTCAGTATCCAATCTAAAGCATCCTCTCCAATAGCATGAGTGCCTATTAGAGGGTTTCCTCCCATATACGACCTATCGAGTCAGGGTTGACCGATATATATTAAAGGTTACTCCTAACCCAAACTGGGTATATCGTTCCGTACAAACCGTCCCCATATTATATATATCACCTCTAGTCGTAAATAAATGATGCTACCAACTAACCCATATAATCAGATCTCACAGATAACTCAAACCTCATCTACCTGCATTCTTGGCATCAAAGTCCGTACAAGGTGTGGTATCATTTGTATGTGCCTCACTTGACGTGCCACACACTCTAGATAGTATACCTCCATTATGTCTCACGACCTAAAGGTATGATCGATCCATTTCACCTCTTGAAATGGCCTAACACTTCTTAGATAGCCATATAGAAGGAAGGTGACTGGCATCAACATTTAAAATTAATTAAATACAAAAGTTAGTATAGATAATTGAACTATAATGAAATTTATATTTTGTAGTTTTAATCGAAACTTATATCGATCTTGCGCGACATAGCTAGGGTGTGTCGGATATCGGTTCAAACATTCTGGGAGGAGGTAACATGTAGCGGTGCATAATGGTAAATATGAGGTAAGGTGATAGCAAACTCATTGTACAAGGGAGCCCTCAACCAAATGAAGTGATCATAATTCAAGTCTCTAGCAACCAGTAAACCCATATTTACCACCAGAATTGTGTACAAAACTCTGTCTAAGGGCATGGTATAACTATGCCAAAACGTGTTAACCCTCAATTATACTTATCCATCATCTAGTAGTGGCGAATAAACTATATATTAGTCTAGTGAAATAATATTTCCATTTGGTTAGTAACTATCGTACTACCTAACACATATAATATATAAGCCCCAGTAGCTTAATTTGAACGCTGATCAGTTACAATACTATCCAGATATTGTTTGACAGAAAATATGTCCAATAACATGCTAGAGTAACAAGAATTACCACCCCTAACGGTCTATTAGCCAAAATATCATTCATAACACCTAATATCTAACCAAACACCCTATATCATTCCGAATCATTAACATAATGAAATAAAGAGAAATGTAAACCAAATGGCCTTCTGACCTAGGTAGCACCCTAAGGTATAAGAATAGTCTGACTTTCTATTTTTTGCGAGAAACATTTTCTGATAGACAATATGATGATAGTATGAATACTGATGCACAGTGCGATCATCCTACCGGAGCATGTATACTTTACGTTTTAGGAGCTACTATATGTGCCAATAAAACTAGCAACGATACTTTTCTCGATTACCTACAATTCATACACGATAACCAGATATGGCTACATACAACTAGGGTTAGTTAATTTTGGCACAACTTTACCATGCACTTGGCCATAGTTCTCTACACGACACTAGAGGTATATGCAAGTTTACCGGGCTGCTCGAGGCATCGATTGTTTTTATCATTTTAGGTCGTTTAATGTTCTTTTGTATAACGCATTTGTTATATCCTCACTGTATATCTGTCGCTATACTCCATAGAAAGTTAGTGCCTCTTAGATTGTTTGAGCGGATACGAGACACAACCTAGCTATGTGTGGTGTACTCAATGTAAGTGTCATTATGTTTTATTAATCCATACTAACTTCAACATATACTAACTATTTAAAGTCTTTTAGGTCACATTTCTTCTATATCTTTTTTACACGGGAATTTAGATATTACATAATCTAGTACTGACATAAGTTGTAGTTAATACAAATTAAAATAGTACATGATATTATGTTACAAAAATAAGTTTGACAACATAAAGTAACATTAGGTCAGTCCTCATCTTTAGTAAGATCGGTAAACATTGGCTCTTTGTTAAGATTCACTTTCCTGACCGGTATAATTTGGATATATTTATTGAATCTACCATAGTAAGGATGCATCCATTGACTCACTTCGTCGATGATGTGAGCAAACCATGAAGAGTATAATGAAGGCAATGGTACATAAATATGAGTCATTATTTTTAAAATTAAATGTGTGCATTAGAGAGAATAAAAACCTACATAAATGATAAAATTATAATCTAATCAGGTGGATGCCATGTACGATTACGAAAGAAATTCCAATCTCTATAATAGTTGATAAACTATCAGGTGGACTCTTACGAATTGGTAGATTAAAAACCGTATTTGAGAAACATGGTATACCAGACATTAATTTCTTGTGGCTATCACTATCAAATATCGATAAATGTCATCCAATAACAACTTGAAGGAAAAATTTAAAACTAATCCAACCTACGTACTATATCATCCAAAACATCAGACAAACTATAACCTCTAACCATAAAGCACGATAGACACAAAATTTTAACAATAAATTAATTCTAACAAGTTTTTAACTGTTCTCACTATCGTATATCGCCATCGATACAGACCGATAACCGCATTATCCATGGAAAAACATCTACCAAATTAGTTATATAACAAAAGTAAAAATACTGGGATGTATCTGGGTACTTTGTTAATATTTTTTTATGGTAACCTTTTTGAGTTGTCCTACTTTTATTTTTTATGGTTGGAGGTTTAGGTACTACAAACGAAAGAACGTTTGAGACAGTTGTGTGGCCTAACATATTCTTGGGTGTGCTACCAAACTTATACGTGGGCTTGATAGCACTCACGATTTTCTTGATGCCATATTCCCATGAACTAAGGTTTTGTTTAGTTAATCGGCCCACACTGGCTTTTGTCCTACCTTTAGATCTAACCGGTTTTTTAGGCCCTTGAGCATGATTGGTTTCAGACTTTAAGATCTGCATAAACCTATTAATAATATGATCTTGTTGTTTAGGACCGTAATTACGAATACAACTATCTATGATGGATAATATTTAGTAAAACATCTTCATTCACAACGGCATCTCTATGAACAATATCTATTCATCTCCAAAATATAGTCGCATCGTCCTTAGGAATGTATCTACCTTCTCTTGCTATTAAAGCTATCTCACATGCTCAAGTTAGCCCGTGTGTTTTCATAAAGATGCATCCACCACATGCTACCCGATCTACGCTTATATTTTTAGAATGTATAATAGTGTAGGACAATTTTTATTAGGCCCACATGGGAACCGTGACCGACTACTTGTGAAGTCAAAGGATTTTCACAACCCGGATGAGTACGAAACTTGCTTCACTCGAAAGATTCAATAATCTATGAATGCTGCTTCATTGGGAGCTTGTGAACGTTTTTCTAAAAAAGTTCAAAATTGCATAGGTTAGTACTAAGGTATTTTTAAGGACTGCGCGAGCACTCTTAAACCTATGAAGGAAATAAATAATTGTGACACTTGTGTTTTGTGATAAAAAAAGAAATAATGATAATAAAATCAATTTTACCTACTCGTTGTTTTATTTCCATAGTGTTTGATATTGTTGGTTCGATGATTAAGAAACTTGTCGTCGTATTCTGTTATCCATGTCGATATAACGTATTCGATACATTTAGGGTAAGCAACGAACATTTTGTACAATGTTGCTAGATTTTTTTCGTAAGCTTCGAACGTGTCCGCGTCGACAACAAGGCTATAAAACTCCATAAATTGTTTTGAAACCGCATCGATGATCAACTTTATAACCTTCCCAAGAATGTTTTTTATATGAAACTTTCATAGCAAGTTAATTGTGCCCGTAAATATCTCTTTGATAGCTCGCATGCAAGCTAACTCCAAAACGGTCAAAATAACGCTGGGTAACGGACACATATTATCCATCATCAACCCACGTAGAACAGTTAAAGCCCATGTATAGTTTTGTGTCTTTTTTCCCACTCATAAACACGTATGCAATGGTATATGTAAGTGAAGTCGAAGTTACTCCAACCATATCAAGAAATGGCATCTTATACCTCGTCGTTTTGTACATACAATCCATGACAAGCATATTCGTGAATGCAACAAGTCGATACTTGTACGATGCACAAAAATAAAATCGCCGATTACCTCTGATTCTTCGCCTAACCGCTCCCACGTGGAGTAACCATGTTCCTTGAATTTTGCCAACAAATATTGCATTTGATTTTTCCCACCATGATCAACATCACAATATTTTTGACGAAAATTTTAGATTTTATGCATATTGGAAATATTCTCTGGGTTATTATGCTTCAAACCTATATATATCTCCCTAGGGCGCGACTAAAGGAAATACAAATTACACATTAGTTGCTCTTCATCCGATTTGAGTCATTCTAAGCGAACATAATTTTTGTGACTGTGTTTTCCGTTTAGAATGCACAAACTCCATTGGATACCTAGTACGTCAACTGAACGCCCTGTTAATTCAAATGTGCAATTGCATTTTTTTAATACACTTTCACTTTCTCAACGTTTACGGCTTGACTTTTGATTTGTAAACACCGTACCTATCGCATCGATACTGTACTCTAGGAGTTCTTCCCCATCTCCCATCGTCATATAAGGTAATACTATTGAGGAATTTTATCTTCTTCCCTTCATCTTTTACAAAAGCATCACTTCCAGCTTTGTAAAAAAACATATCGCTTGTAAACATTTCTGTGTAATCAACCATCATAAATGGTGGGTGGCCAAGTTCCTCCTACAACAAGTAACCATATGCTAAGTAAACATCATTATGCATAAATCGTACCATGTATACGAAACTATCACAAAAAATCGCACAAACATTGCGATGGACACACCACATATTTCATGAAGCTTAACAATAATTGCACTATTTGTGTGACAAGCTCAATCATCATCACATGTTTCGCGTGACATGAGCGATGTTTATCATGTTAGTCACGCGATCTAAACTAAAACATCAACCGAATGTCGGAAAATTATATCTGACAGATACAAGTACTTTTCATCCAACAAGTCTTCCAAAGAGCAATCCACTCCTTCGTCTTCTATATTATTTTGATGTTTGGTTGGTTTGTGATAGAAAAAATAGAATTTAAGATAAGATTTTGTTGTGTTTATAGAATTGTTTAAAAAAAATAGAATTTAGGGTTAATTTTTCTAAAAGACCACATACTAGTTTAGAAAATAAGTCTTGTTGGATTTTTAAAATTGAGTTTAAAAATAAAAATAGCGTGAAAGATTGAAAAAGTGACTTTTTCTCAAATCCTGCCCATAAATAGTTTTTATTTTTTATTTTTTATATTTATATCGGAAATAAAGATACTTAATAGTAATCTACCGATATTGTACTTGGATATGTACTCTATATGATAAGGTTTAGAATCAGAATCTATTGTTTAGGATATAACAAAAGGAAATAACTATTTGCTTTGTTAATACAATCATCCAATAAGAATAATTTCACTACTAAAAGATTTAGCAACACAACTATGGCGAGTGTTAGTTTCTTCTTCCGAATCACATGTACATTCTCCTTCTAGTGAAAGTTGTTTTTTAGTCGTCAATTTAAATTTAATTGTTCTTGGGTTGACTGATCAAGCTATATGCTTCTTCTGATTTTGTGATGATTTTGTAAGGTTTGATCTCTTCTCTTTGTTTATTTGACATTGGTGTGTTTATGTTTCTGGTTTTATCGTATTCTCTACGGGCTTTACAACTTTGGGTTAGATTATGGTTTAATATAATAGGATCTAGATACTCCTATGTAAATAACTGATTAGGGTTTTATCTTTTATATCTTATTTTTTTACAATTGTTTTTTTTTTGTGAAATATTTATTTGTTATCCTGTTAGAGACCGAGCAGTGTTTGTGGACATTTTTTAGAAATTCAAACTTTATTGGATTTTTGAAAAAGTATATCTTTTGATTTGAGGATGTAACTGATTTAAGATCATGTATTCAGAAATAAGGAACAACTATTGAAGATTTTGAGCAGTATGTCAGAATCAGCAGCCGAAATAGAAAAGGAATGGGACGAAGCTAGATGCGCAATCTGCATGGAGCCACCTCACAATGTCGTGGTTTTGGAATGTTCTTCTTTTGTGAAAGGCTGTCGATGTTACATGTTCGACACAAATCACAAGGGTCCTTCAAATTGCCTTAGCCAGTACGAAAAATCAGCTGAGGGTAATCGTATCTGCCCTCTCTGTCGAGGACAGGTATATGGGTGGATCAACTCAAGTCAACCTGCTCGACTTTTCATGAATGCCAAATCAAAAAGCTGTTGAGCGAAGGATGCGACTTCACGGGAACTCACTCTCAACTATTGGAACATGTGAAAAGTGAGGCTTCCTCGCATACAGAAGTGGACGACCTGCAAAGAAGACACGATTGGGTATTAATGGAGCGTCAAAGGGATCGTGAAGACATGTTGTCCTTCTTGGTTGAAGTCCAGTCACTGCCTCTGATCCAACTGGGGGACAGAGAGCCACAGCGACCGATCCAACTGGTGGATAGGCAGGGTCATCCGTACATATTGTCCTCTGCTGAATTGAATTTCGTTATTGATTCTTATAACGAAGCACGTGAGAGTTTTACCACGAGTCCAGAGCCTAACACCTTAATATTCATACCTGAAAATGCTTTAAATGGTTATATTTTTCAGGCCACATTTAGTCCCTATGAAGAGAGAGATGACATCCATCATATATCGATAGATATAAATGCAACGAGTGAGTCGGATCCGGATAGCGATTTTACAATGTTCTTTTTCTTGGGTTATTAAAAAGAATTTCAAAGTATGTAAGCAGGTTTTGGGTCATGACATGAGAGCCTTATTTTTTCCTTTTAATTCAATTGAAATTGCTTCTTTTATCTTGAGTAAAAGCTACTACAGTTATTACCTTTCAAATCATTCAAAATCTACAGAATCTAAACAAGGAATCAAACTCGACTGACCAATCTAAAATCAGTATCAAATTCTTGGAAGTGGCTACACTTATAAGACCTAACTTGAATTTCGGTACACAGAGCATTGTCTCGTAGAATATACAAATCTAACATATCATTTAAAAAGCTATGAAATTGTATTACGGGCGAAGTTGGATATTTTATTTCCTCTATAATTTTAAGTTTTTAAATTGTAATAACTTTTTTAGTTTGATAGATGCGATTTTTTTTTTTTTTATTTTGATAGGTGCGAAACTTTTTTTTTGTTAGATGAATAACTTTTTTGTTTTGATAGATGCGAAACCAGTAACTAGATGTGAAACCATAACTGAGAAACGTATGTAATTTTTTTTAAAATTCAAACCAATGGTATTTTCAGACCATTTTTCCGAGTTACAGTTTAAAAGATACGTACTTTTATTAATTAAAATTAAAAATAAAAAAAAGAAGTTGGTTAGTTGAATGAGTATTTATTGATAAGTCTCCATCTGTTAAATGGATTTTAAAAATTATAAAAGTAATAAGTATATTATTTGGATATTTAAATAGGGAAAAAAATTTGTTTTAGATATTTAATGGCAATCTACATATACTTTCCTAAATATATATTCTGTTTGTTTATTTAATCCGTTGGGGTTCGAATTTTAATCTATTTAGGAAATTACCGTAGGAATCAGGAATTAAATTATTTCACTACATCATATTTAGCAAACAGCTTTGGTGAGTGTCGGTTTCTTCTTCAAATTCACATGTACACTCTCCTTCTAGTGAAAGTTGTTTTTTAATTGCTGAGTTTAAATTTAATTGTTTTTGAGTTGACCGGTCGAAGTTATATGTTTCTTCTGATTTCTGGTGATTTTGTAATGTAAGGTTCGGTCTCCTCTGTTTGTTTATTTGACATTGGTGTGTCTATGTTTCTGATTTTATCGTAATCTAATACAGATTTACGATTTCTGGAGTATTTTCGATGAGGGTTTTACAAGTTTGGGTTACATTATGGTTTAATATTATAGGATCTAGATACTCCTATGTATATAACCGATTACGGTTTTATCTTTTATATCTTATTTTCTTACAATTGTTTTTTTTTGAAATATTTATTTGTTATCGTGTTAGAGACCGAGTAGTGTTTGCGGACATTAGGCTGTATTAGAAATTCAAACTTTATTGGATTTTTGAAAAAGTATATGTTTTGATTTGAGGATGTAACTGATTTAAGATCATGTATTCAGAAATAAGGAGTAACTATTGAAGAGTTTGAACAGTATGTCAGAATCAGCACCCGAAATAGAAAAGGAATGGGACGAAGCTAGATGTGCAATCTGCATGGAGCCACCTCACAATGCCGTGGTTTTGGAATGTTCTTCTTTTGTGAAAGGCTGTCGATGTTACATGTGTGACACAAATCACAAGGGTCTTTTAAATTGCCTTGGCCAGTACGAAAAATCAGCTGAGGGTAACCGTATCTGCCCTCTCTGTCGAGGACAGGTATATGGGTGGATCAATTCGAGTCAACCTGCTCGACTTTTCATGAATGCCAAATCAAAAAGCTGTTGTAGCGAAGGATGCGACTTTAGGGGAACTCACTTGCAACTATTGGAACATGTGAAAAGTGAGCCTTCCTCTCATACAAAAGTGGACGACCTGCAAAGAAGACTAAATTGGGAACTAATGGAGCGTCAAAGGGATCATGAGGACACGTTGTCCTCCTTGGTTGGAGGCCAGTCACTGCATCTGATCGAAGTGTTGGACACAGAGCCACACCAACTGATCGAACTGGTGGACAGACAGGGTCATCCGGTCATATTGTCCTCTGCTCAATCGGAATTTGTTATTGATTCTTATTACCAAGCACTTGAGATTTTTATGACGAATCCAGATAGTGACAGCGTAATGTACGTGATGCCTGAAAATACTTTAAATGGTTATATTCTCCGGGCCACATTTAGTCGCTATGAAGAGAGAGATGACATCCATCATGTATCGATATATACAAGTGCAACGAGTGAGGCGGATCCAGCTACGGAGTTGGAGGAGCATGACCCAACATTTATCTCTGAGTGCTAGTTTTTGGTTTCGGATGAGTATGAAGGCCCAACAGTTAACTCAGGGTGCTAATTTATTTGTAGAGTATAATGGAGGAATGAATCTATGATCGGAAGAGTCATTCAATTATGCCAGATTTTAGATTTTTTTTTTTCTTTTTTTGGTTGGTATTGATAAAAAGAATTTTCAAAGTATGTAACCAGGTTTTGGGTCATAAGACTGTTACTTTTTCCTTTGAGTTCAATAGAAATTGCTTCTAATCATCTAAAATCTACAAAATCTCTAATCATCTAAAATCTACAAAATCTAAACAAGGAATCAAACTCGATTGACCCATCTAAAGCAGTATCAAATTCTTGAATTTGGCTAAACTTATTGGACCTAACTTGAATTTTGGTACACATAGTATTGTCTTGTAGAATATACAAGTTTAAAATGTCATCTAAAAAGCTATGAAATTAAATTTCTTTATAGTCTATAAAATTATAATAATTTCTATATAGTTCAACAAAGTTTATGTTAGATTTGATAATTGTATAAATATTCGGGTCTGATATTATAATTTATGAGAGATTATTATTAGCGTATGTGTACACATATCTATGTTTGTGTTTATCTTGAGGGGTAAGCTCCGGAATTATAATATTCCGAATCAAATAACATATACTAAATCAAATAATTTATATTTTAATTATATATTTATTAAAGTTTAGGCTATATTTCTAACGGTTTTTGTTGGACGTCCTATTATTAGATCTCATACTATTTTGTTAAATTCTAGCAGATCTCAAACCATTTTATTATTTTTAGAAAACTATTTTATGTACTTTTGTTTTGATTGATCTCTCGCAATATTGTTTTTTTAAGGCGAAGTGTAATATTGTCTCTCATTTTTTTTAGATTAGCTGTTTAGTTTTTTTGCGTAATATGCATAGTGGTAGCGCCAAGTTACGAGATAGAACAGACGACGACAAACAAAAAAGAAGAAGACGAAACAAGGATATATAAATCATAACCCTAAGTTAGAGTATGAGAGACTAAGAGAAAATTCTCAATTTTTATTCATCAAAGTCTGAATGTAAAATAAGGTATAAGATGCTTTATATAGCACTACCGAGAACCCTAATTTCAAATAAGGAAAATTACTTAAATATTTTAAAATAAAATAAAATAAAAAAATAAATAAAATTAACGCTAAAATATTAAAACTGGTTTTCACAGGCTTTGGAGGTCGAAGTTGGATATCAAACTGATGGGATCGTCGAAATCTTCGATTTGAGTACCAGTTTGACCCAATTCCGGTACCTGGGCGAGAAACCAGTCTGTTCGCAGTCTTCGCTACATCACATAGGGAACATTTTTCAAAGACATTATATAATGCGCTTTAAGAGGTCTTAAGTTCTCACCAACTGATGCCCGCCGCTCGTTGGATATTGTGACAAAAACTCTATTTTTTTTTTCGTTTTACAAGCTTTTATTTTTGAAGCAATTTTCATTATTTCACTTTTTGATTCTTTCCAACGTTAAGGTATGTAATATAGGCTTGATGTTATAGTTTTTATTCGATTTCGTTATTCAATAGGGTAGATATTCAGATTCGAAATTTTGTTTTTTAATTTTCTAGGATTTAAGTTGTTGTTATGCTGATTTTGTAGTTGATTATTTTTTGTGAGTAGAAGATCCACATTTAGTATGCATTTTTATCTTGAATGAAGTAGGATTTCGAAACTTAGGTTTTCTGGTCTCAATTTCTGTTTTTGTGTGTTCGTCACATAACTCTTGCGACCACAATGCATGATATCACGAGGTTCGTGCGATGACAAAGGTAGTATTTCGCAAAATATCCTGCCACATATGAACCTAGAAATGTAGACACTCTGAATTTTTTTGCTACACTTCCACACAGCTTACGCGGTTTACATACTGTATTACGTTTGCATCCGGACATGTTGTGTTGATTCGATTGGTCCGTCGTGCTACGCTTATATGATGCGTATATAGTTTACACTTTATGATTTGTGTACTAATTAGAAAATATGTGTTTCGTCTATTTTTTTGTTCGTAAACTGAGTTTATATTTTATTTGCAGACCTGGTGAGAACACATAAGACAGCAACGAGGCAAGAGGGTCGAGATTCGTCCCCCGTAGCATCTGAGGCAAGTCAGGTGCTTTTTACGGATTCGAGCTCACATAGTCGACAACGTATGCATCAAGAATCAAATGATGATACCAGGAATCATACAAGGTGGGATGTCGTTGGTAGTAGTGCTAATGTGTCATCTTTGCAGCATGCACCTGAGAACGAGTTTGAGAGGACCAATCCCCATGTCCCGCGGTTATATCCCGATTACGTCGTGCACGAGGCATATGACGTGTTACACGATGATGTAATTTTGTTTACAACTTCAGTATTTAAAACCATATTGTTTTAATTTATTGTCAACTTTATTTTAATTTACAAGATTAGTATTTAAAACTTTACTATTTAATTTATTTTAATACATTTTGTAGGCTAGTGAGAGCCTACGGTGCTACTCGATGTACGATAGTCTTCAGAATTAGGACTTGAGTCGTAATGAGAGTAGGGTAGGCGATAGTTTCACGGGTACTAGTATCAAACCACTAATCGACGCTCTCTCATGTTGGCATACCAACATCCATTTGATTGAGGTGTTTCTCGAGCGTTGGCATGAGGAGACACCGTCAATTTATATTTCCTTCGACGAGATGACTGCCACGTTTGATGACGTCCATTTCATATTGGTTTTCCCTTTGAAGGTAATGCTTTCCAAATTCTTTTTTTTTACTAGATGAGGTGGAGAATTTGAGAGTGTATGATAGGATCCTAGGTATATGGCCTTATGAGCTACGTAGCCACGTTAGAGATGGGAATAGTCTGTCTTTGTACTGGTCGTGCGGTACAGTTTTTTATAGAAGTTATGATGATAGTAGGTCCAGTAATATACTACGCGATCATACTACCCGAGATTATAGACTATATGTTGTATGAGTTACTATATGAACCAAAAAAACTGGCAATGTTATTTCGCTTGATAACCTACAGTTCGTAACCTATTACCAGACGATAGATAGGTTTAGCTGGGGTCAGTTGGTTTTGGCACACTTTTACCATGCTCTTGGCCAAAGTTCTATACACGGCAATAGTGGTATATGCGGGTTTACTAGGTTGCTAGAGACATATATTATTTTATCATTTTAGGTCGTTTAGTGCTCTATTATACAATACTTTTGTTATAGCTGGTTTGGTTTATTTTGGACTGGGGGTAATTTTGTAAAGTGTTTTGTGAAGTTTTTTTCAGTATTAAGTGTTTAGTGTGTAAAGTAGTGAGAGAATTGAGCAGCCTGGTTGTATTAAATGTTCATTACCCTCATTAATGAAAATTTTTGGGGTATTTATACTCTTAATTAAGGACCTATGGGCTTACGGGTGAAGTTATGAAACTAGGTCAAGTTTAGTGGCCCATTAATCTTTTAAGTTGATTAGCACGTAGCTTAGTCAAAAGGTGTTTAGGTGTTTTTACATTTGTCCTGTCCGGATAGTTTAGTGGTACGTTTTTGTCTGAATGCCCTTGTCCAGATAACACAGTAGGCTGTGACTGGATAATCCAAACTCATCAGTAGCCCCTTTTTTAGGCCTTGTCAAATATCTTTGGTAGGACTAAAAAATCTATTTAGTCAGTAGTGACTTTATCCGATCTGCTTGTGTAATCCGTACTAGGAGGTTTATTCTTATTATCCACTCAGTTCGAAGTCTGTCCGAACTGACTTCTCTTTCCAGAATTCTAAGAGTTTTCTTCTTGGATCAAGGGACACGTGTCACAATCTGGTTCGGCCTACCAACCATTTTTCTTCCTTAGATTGGCGCACCCACTAAGTCTAGAAAATTACCTAGGCATTTAATTCTTCACACATTTGCGCCGTCTTTAATTATTGCCAAACTCTCTTCAACTTCTCATAGGTAACAGTTACTTTTTTCTACTGTTATATAAATTGTTTCTTCACTATTTCATTGTCTCTATTACTCAAAGCCTTCATAGAGAGTTTTTCACTCATTTCTTTAAACTTGTTCTTGAAGAGTTGTATGTTCACAGCAAGGAACACGCTTGTTAAAGGCGGCTGGTTGAACTTATCAAAGCTAGAAAGGGCGAAAAAAATCGAAAGGGAGAATCGCATTGCTGTAGACCTCTGAGTTTCCCCAAGTGAGAAATCGAGTGAACCGACTCAAGAAGTTGACCAAGGGTCATCCTCTTCCAGAAACCCCAAGCCTAGACAGTTACTCAAACCAAACCTTTCTCCCCTTCCCTCAGGCCCTTCTGTTCAAGAGTCTCAACCCTCTATTGTGAAAGAAAAAGTTGTTTCGAGTACTAAAGAACCTCCCCCCTTCATAGCCATGGGCTCTGATGCTGAAAAATATCCGGAGAAGTTCACCCCTCGCCGGACGACTCGTCTAACTAAAGCTCACTCTACTCCTTCACTGCCAAAGCCCTCCGGATCGGAGGCAACTAAAGCAACCTCAAAGGATAAGCCGTCCAGATCGGAGGCACCCAAAGAACCCCCAAAAGATAAGCCCTCAAGATCAGAGCCCCAACCGAACACCAGGCCTTTAGAGGAAACAGACGCTCAACCATCCGAACAACCTTCGGTGCCAAAAACTGATCTCCATCCATCCAAGGCAACTGATAAACCTTCCATAGTGATGGAAGAAGTAATGGAAGATAGTATCGAGGAGGCTCCCTTTGAAACTGATGCATCAGGTCAAACGAGGGTGCTGCCTCTGATAAAGGGCAAAAGCAAAGTCAAGGTCTGTTTGACTCATCCAGATCTTCAGGCATGCCTAGAGGGCAAGGTAGGTCCTTGCTTAAAAAATGTCACAGTTAAATACCTGTTAGATCTACAAAATATAAACTACGTTTATACCTGATGAGTTCGGAAATATTTTCCACTCACTGTAGAAACCAGACAGGGGCAATTCTGACAAAAGCCACCCACTGAACCATCCAAACTGGACAAAAGTACTAAAAACTAATCACCTTTTGACTAAGCTAATTGCTAATCTGCTTAATAAACTAACGGGTTTTTGTCGACCCGGTTTCATAAGTTTGACCCGAAAGCCCATATGGCCCATAATCAAGGGTATAAATACCCAACCACTTTCATTAATGAGGGTAATGAACATTTAATACAACTAGGCAGCTTAAATCTCTTATTACAAAACACCCAAACATTTAATACCTTTGAAACACCATAAAATATCTGACCAAATTACCCTCAGTCGAAAATAATCCACACCAATACCCAACCTGCTGAGTTGGTTCGGATTCGAACGAAATGGAGAATTCCGAAGTCAGTGAAGGTAAGGATACCGGTCACTCCGGATACTCTTATAGATTGCATACTTAACGAGGTGGTTATCTTAACCAAGGTGCTAAATTGGGGACTTCGGTTCCCATTGGACCCATAAAATCGTCAGGTATTTCCACCTGGTTAAACTCTGCCCAAGCCAGCTATGCCCGAATTCCTGGTATTCCTTCCTTGCTTGCATTATGGCATCAAGGTTATTAAAAATCCCACTCCCAATGGAGCAATTTGCCATTGTGGCAAGTCTATGCAAGAATTACCATATCCCATTCTACCATCATAACATGGGGAACGACTTTAAGGTGATAGACGACTTACTGGAGTCTGAGAAGAACTGGAGGACTCAGTTCCTGTTCATCAGTGGGTCATGGGAGAATGGTAGAAAGATCAAGTCCAACACCAATCCCAGCATGTTAACTAGCAGGTGGAAGAGTACTAGTGAGTTTTTTTATATTTGTTTTTCATGCTCTTCTTGTTATAAGTATTCCTCTTCTGATTCATTTGTCACTCCTTTTTCAGTGCTACCAAAGGAGTTCACCGGCTACCTAGAGGAAGGGAAAACAACCTGTGCCAAGCTTAATGTATGGGCTGTGGAGCGTTGGGGGAACGCATTCCACAATTGCTTCACCTCAGGCAATCTTGTGAGGTCCCATCCGTGGAACACCACAGGTCAAAGGGACCTCTCATGGGAAAGGCCGACTACGTCGCCTCCCCCTGGTGTAATTCTCAAGAGAACAAAGGCCAACGATGGTAAACTGGTCTTACCTTCCAGAGCAAAGGCTCCCCGCAAAATGAAAGGGAAGAAGAAGAAAGTTGCAACAGAGCCGGTTCAAGTTATCATAGAGGGGACTGATTCAGGGAACCAATGGGGAATTGACGCTGCCCTACTCAAAGTGGTAGAGGCTGAGACTGTTAGTGAGGCGGGAGAGTCACAAAATCCATCAAATCCTCCAAAAAAGGATTGGAAAAGAAGGGGTAGTAGTGACGAAAAGGCTGCAAAAAAGAAGAAGGTCACCTTAAGGAAGAAATAATTCTTCGCCCTTCGGAATTTCTACCTCCACCAACCCCTGTTGATCCCACTTTACAAGAGAAGATCCCAACAGGTCTGCAGTCCGGAGAGGTTGCTGAGGGAAGGATTGAAGGAATGGACATTAGTGCCCTTCAAGACATTGATTTATACTTCAATGATTCTGAGAAGGATGATTTCGCAAGCCCTTATCGTCCTTCAAACTCTGCTAACATAGTGACTTATAATGGTAAGTATTTCTCCGTCTCTGGAGAGCAAGATGTTATAAGCATTTCTCTTCTTGGTCACATCCAACCAATGCTTGACTTGGAGAGACAAGTGAAAATCCATACCACTCTCATCAACTCCCTCACCACTGAAAATGAGTCTCTATCAACTAACCTTCTTAATGCCAATCAAAGCATAGAAGAGCTGAAGAAGGAGATATAAGCATTGAAGAAGGACAAGGAAAATCTATCAACCAAGCTGGCCACTACGGAGACTACCAATAGAAGCTCCAAACCAAATATTCCGGCTTGGAAAATGACCTCACAATATTAAAGGAGGACCTAAAGACCAAAGATGGTGCAATTCAGACCCTGTCTGATGAGAAGACTTCCTTAGAAGTTACTGTGTCAAAGATGGCCAAGGAGAAACAGGATTTGGTGAAGCAACAGGAGCAAGCTATTCAGGCAGGCATTGACAGATATACTAATGAAGTGATAGATTCCCTTGAGAAAAGATACGATGATAAGGTCTGACATGGTGCTGTTCTTCTATGAAACTTTTCCGAAGAGCACCCTTGGTCCCCTATGGAAATATGTGGAATATTATGACCTTCCTCATCACACCATGGCAACTGGTGACAAGTACAACTTTTCCAATAGAATAGACTCCACTACTAATGACGAAGAGGGAACCGGTGAGAGTTTGAGTGCTGAACTCAAAAGCCCCAAGAAAGGTGGTGATGGCGAATAGACATCCGAAGGGAACAAGCCCTAAGGTTTAATCATACTTTTTATCTTTTCTGAACAATTAAAGTCCTTGGATGGCCAAGGCATATTATGTTCTTCCTATTCGATTAAAGTCCGAAGAGGTTTATTAATCAAATCTTTCTTTGTTTAACACTTTCTTTCCTTTTAATTTTAATGGCTAATGTTTAAATGGTCCATATTATTTCAGAAGTATTATAGTGAGGGTGTTTAATTCTCCGATGATATGTGTTTAATAGTCATCACTCAGCCAGGCTTATCCGATCTATCAAACATCCAAAGTGTTGCACCAGTGATTTGTAAAAGAATTAAATTGCAGTAAAACCACATCGGATAGTTTAAGAAGGCATCACATTTTATTGAATAAAAAAACCGGACACCTCATTAAAACCTCCCCGTGCCACCAGGGTAGGAAAGAGTATGCCCCATAATATTTACATTGATATCTAACAAGTAAATATTTACATATAGTTTTTATTCTAAATATAACCTGAGATGTTCATTATTCCATGGGTGCTTCAAAACCCTTCCTTCTTTGTCTAGAAGCCTATATGTCCCAGGCTTAAGCTTTTCAGAGATCTCATAGGGGCCTTCCCAGTTCAGAGCCAGCTTACCGAACTGCTTCTCCTTGGTGTATAAGAAAACGTTTCTCAAAACGTTATCTCCCAGTTGAAAATCTCTTCTCTTGACCTTGGAAGCAAACCTGCTCCTAATCAAGCCTTGGTAGTGGGCTGTTCTCAAGTGAGCTTTAACCCTTCTTTCTTCTATTAAGTCCAACTGATTCCTTATTGCCATCTCATTAGCTTGTTCATAATAGTTATGGACATTTTATGACAGTAGGGTAGCTTCTATGGGGGTAATAGCATCCATCCCATACACTAAAGAAAAAGAAGATTCTTGTGTAGAAGTTGTAGGAGTAGTTCGGTACGCCCACAACACTTCTTGCAGATAACTTGGCCACTTCCCTGCAGTCCTTTCTAAATTCTTTTTTAACCCAGACAAAATAGTCATGTTTGCCACTTCAACTTGGCCATTTGCGTGTGGATGGAAAAGAGATGAGAAACAATGCTGAATGCCGCTAGAGGCAGAAAAATTCTCCATGTCCTTGTTATCAAACTGTGGCCCATTATCTGTGGTTATTTTTTGTAGAATCCCAAATCTGCAACATATGATGGATAAGATGAATTTTATGACAGCTTTCGAAGTGGTTCCTACCAAAGGAGCTGCCTCTATCCATTTCGAGAAGTAATCAATCGCAATAATAATAGTCTTGCACCCTCCGGACGCTATTGGTAGAGGCCCAACTAAATCCAATCCCCAACGAGCAAAAGGCACTGGCTCAGAAATAGACTCCATAGGTACTGCTGGCACATGATTTTCGTCGCCATACCTTTGACATGGATCACATTTCTTTACCATTTCTTTAGCGTCTTCCATTATGGATATCCAATAGTATCTAGTGAGCAATACCCTCAGGGTTAGTGCCCTGTAGCCACAGTGTGCTGATCTTTCTCAATCATGTAGTTCAGATAAAACGACTTGGGATTCTTCAACCCCCAAACAATGCAAGAGAGGTCTAATGAAGTATTATTTTTATAAAAAACCTCCCTTATGATAAAAAAACCACGAGCTTTGTGTTTAATCTTCCTTGCCATAAATTTATCCGGAGGCAAGACCCCATCAGAGATATATTGAAGAAAGGAAAATCTCCAATATTTAGGTTGAACTACTTGTATACTCAAGTCTCAAGCTTTCCTCCTCTTCCTTCTTCTGATTTGATTGTATGGATGGGAATTCGTGTATATGAATCCAAGGGTAGGACTCAGAATATGCTATAGTTGCTAAGGAATCCGCCAGTGTATTTTCTGATCTAGGAATATGCTCATAACAAACACTCTTGAAGTTGGCTGCCACCTCTTTAGACTAGTAAGTATTTGATCAGCTGTTCCTTCTTGGCCTTAGATTGACCTTGAACATGATGAATAAGAAGTTGGGAATCACTCATCAACCTAACTCTTTTAGCCCAACATAGAAAAGCTAATTTGAGACCAGATATAACCGCTTCATATTCAGACTCATTGTTAGAGGCCCTGAATCCAAAGCATATAGCCTGATACATTTTATCACCGTATGGAGAGGTTAGGCAAATTCCAGCTATATAACCCATTGTGCTTGATCCACCATCATTCCGAACTACCCATTCTATTTTTATTTTTCTTTCTGAAACTTGTTTTGAACTCCTATCCGAATGGAATTCTACCAGGAAATCAGCAATAGATTGAGCTTTGATGGCAGTTCGTGGGGCAAAATCAATGTCATAATCACCCAATTATACTGACCACTTGGTCATCCTGCTTGATATATCTTCTTTCTGGAGAACATTCTTCAATGGGAAAGATGTTCGAACAATGATGAAATGAGACTGAAAATACAGTCTCATTTTTCTTGCAGCAATCACTAAGGGTAGTGCCAACTTCTCAAGCTTCAAGTACCTCTTCTCAGCATCTAGCAGACTTTTGCTAATGTAGTACACCAGACGAGGGTAATTGTCCACCTCTCTTACCAATATTGCACTTATAGCGCATTCTAACACAGCCAAGTATACATAAAGTGTTTCTCCTTGAACAGGCTTGAAAAAGGGTCTTTGGTGAAGATATGTGTTTCTTTATTTCAACAAAAGCTTGGCTGCATTGTGGAGACCAATTAAAGTCCTTAGCACTCTTCAAGGTCTGGAAAAACGGAGCACACTTGTCCAAAGACCTTGAAATAAAATGATTTAAGGCAGCCAACCTTCTAGTAAGCCTCTGGACTTCTTTAATATTCCGAGGAGGATCCATTTCCAGTAGGGCATTAAGCTGATCCGGATCGGTCTATATTCCTTTTTCACTTATTACATAACCCAAAAATTTTCCGGACCGAACCCCGAAAACACATTTTTCTGGATTCAGTTTTAAATTCACCCTTGTCAAATCGGCAAAAGTTTCTTGAAGGTCAGCTACATGTAAATCTTCCTCCAAGCTCTTAACCATCATGTCATCAATGTACACCTCCATATTCTTACCAATATGACTAGCAAAAGTTTTGCTCACCAACCTCTGATAAGTAGCCCCAACATTCTTTAACATAAAAGGCATCACTTTGTGGCAATGGATACCCCTGTCTATAACAAAGGTAGTGTGATCATGGTCCTTCAGATCCACCTGTATCTGGTTGTACCCAGAGAAGGCATCCATGAAGGACAACAACTTATTTCCAGACGTTGAGTCCACCAACTGATCTATACGGGGTACTAGATAAAGATCTTTTAGGAAAGCTCTGTTAAGGTCAGTAAAATCAATACACATACGCTATTTCCAATTTTGTTTCTTGACTAACACCAGATTGGCAGTCCATAAAGGATACTAGGATTCCTTTATGTGTCCCATCTTGGTAACTCGATCGACTTCTTGGACTATTACATAAGCTTTATCCTTGAAGAAAGCTCTCCTTTTCTGCACAACTGGTGCAACATCACTCCAGATGGACATCTTATGTGATATAACACTTGCAGGTACTTCGGTCACATCAGCATTGCACCAAGCAAAGACATGTTGATTGTTTGCTAAAAAAGACAACAATTTCTTTTTCAATTTTGGCGCCATTTTGGAGCCAATCTTAACACTCTTACACTCTGCCAGAGAGTGGGTTTCAATCTCTTGAACCGGTATTAAAACACCAGGGGCCTCTTTGGGGTCATCAGTTTCACCCTCTCCCTCAGAAGGCCCCAGTAACTGCTAATCTTCATTAACCCGGACTGCTCCCAAAGGTTTAGGAGCAAGTGAAGTTGCATAACACTCCCTTGCTATCTTTTGACTACTCTGGACTGTTGAGGCTACAACGTGCATGCTAGAGAGCCAAGATCTTCTAAAAATTACATTGTAGCATGTGGGGCAATCTACCACAACAAACAATACCCTCACCAGCTTTTTAAAAGGCCCTTTGCCCAACATGACCTCTTCCTCAAACTCCCCGATTAGATCTGCAGAGCTTCATATGAAGCCCACAATGGTTCTGTTTGACTGTTGAATAACGACCATATTTTTCATCTTCTTGTAGGAGCTCAAGAAGAGGATGTTTGCCGAACTGCCTGTGTCTATCAGAATTTGTCGGTTATTATTGACCCCAATAGATGCTCATATCACCACAGCATCCTCATGAGGCCCAACAATATTTCTTAAATCATCATCATCAAAAACTATAAACGGAAAAAAGGATTTGGCATTGATAAGAAAACATGCCCCCTTCCAACCCAGTAGCCAGACTATGAACATGCCTCTTTCTCGATAAAGGAGTGGGCGCTGTCATATCCCCTCCAAATCTGGTGAGTGAATCAAAGAAATTAATGAGTCCGGACACCGTCTTGACCTGTTCTGTTATGACCCCCGCTTTAATCCGAGTTGGATCAGGCTCCAAGTACTCTGAGTCAACATCAAACCTTTCAAGGATCTCGCCCCTCCGGAGCAGATGTACCCGCATTGTTTGTAGGGCCGGTTCGAGGAGCATTGTCAGGCCTGTTTCCACTTCTTCTTTTGACAGAAACTCACAACTTGCCTCTTTCAATGAGATTTTGTACTTCCTACTTCAAAGCAATGCAATCTTTTGTGTTATGGCCAATATCACGATGATACTGGCAAAAACAAGTATTACGACTTTCTCTAGAAGATTGCAGTGATGCCGATTTTCGGAAATGGACCTCATCCTTTCAATTTTGTCATAAATTGTGGCCACATTCTCTTTCAATTTTGTGAACCATTTCGGATGAACCCAAAGACTTCTTTTACTCATTGACTGCTGGCTCTGAGATGGATTTTGGTTGGATTGAGTTTATCTAGCCCTGTTGGACCCTTGTTCGGTCTCCTAGTTTTCTTAGTTTCATCCATATTAATCTGCTTCCCCACCTGGTTTAATAATCCAGCCAAGTCATGGCTTTCTTCCTGGTCACCGAATCGGCCAGATTCTCAGGATTCAACCCTTTTCTCAAGAAGTAATTGCAATCTGCTAACCCGTTTTTGGTATTTACGAACCTACTTATATAGTCCTTAAGGACTCATTTGGCTCATGGGAAAATGGATAATAGTATCTCCATTTCCCTTCACCTCCTTACTTCACACAAACTGCCTTCGGAAGGCAACCCAGAACGTATCAAAATTTCTGATACACCCCTAGGGTAGACTGTTGTACCATTTAAGAGCACTTCTCGTCAAATATTGGGAGACGGCTCTACACAGAAGTTTGTCATCATCATCGAAATTCATCATGAAGTTCTTGAACTGCTCCAGATGGTTGTTCGGATCCTTACTCCCATCATACTTCTCCATTTTGGAACTGTCAAACCTTTTGGGTAGGTTTCCGGATAGTATTTTGGCAGACAAAGGTGATTGTCTCCAATTCCTATTACAAATGAAGACCGTGTCTTAATTAGGCGTTGCGAAAATACCTAGTTCGGTCTGAAAAGTAAAAGGATCAATCAGCAACTGATTTACATGCATGTGACTGTGGCTGTGAGATAACCCTTTGCCCAGATGCCTTTTAAGTCTCCCATACCTATCTCTCTTTCTCAAATATTTTTAACTAGTTTCTGTTTCTTCCTGGACCTCAACTCATCACTACTTGATGACAAAGACTCCTCAAGATCAGCCTCGTTCGAAGAGCTGCTGGAGGACTCCAAATCTGCACTTTCAACCGGCTTAAACCGATGAGTCTTTTTAGAACTGACATGGGTCTTTTTCAAACTCAAATGAGTCTTTGCTGATGGATCATTCTCCCTGGGATTGTCAGTATGATGAATGGTTGATTCCCTTGACTTCTCCTTTATACCCATTTCTGCTTTTTTAATGGCCCTTAACGCCTCTATTTTTGCTCTCAACTTGTCTCGCTCCTCGATGGTGTATTCCTTGTTTTCCCCAACTACCTCCACCACAAGTGGTAGAGTTCTTTCTACTGGTTTTGAATACAGTATTCAGGCACCCTTGCTCTCCCACAGTGGTCGCCAATTTGGTTTGATTTATTTTGGGTTGGGGGTATTTTGTAAAGTGTTTTATGACGTTTTTTGAGTATTAAGTGTTTCGTGTGTAAAGTAGTGAGAGAAATGAGAAGCCTGGTTGTATTAAATGTTGAGTACTCTCATTAATAAAAGTGGTTGGAGTATTTATACCCTTAATTAAGGACTCATGGGCTTACGGGTCAAGTTATGAAACTGTGTCAAGTTTAAGGACCCATAAATCTTTTAAGCTGATTAGCACATAGCTTAGTCAAAAGGTGTTTAGGTGTTTTTACGTTTGTCCTGTCCAGATAGTTCAGTGGTACGTTTTTATCCGAATTTCCCTTGTCCGGATAACATAGTAGGCTGTGACTGTATAATCCGAACTCATCAATAGCCTCACCACACATCTACTACTATGCTCCACAAAAATTCAGTACTTCTCAGATTGTTTGAGTTGATATGAGATACACCCTAGCTATATGTTTTATTATTTTACACTAACGTTTATTTACATATACCAAATTTAATATATACTAACTTTTGAATGCCGTTCAGGTCATGTTTCCTTCATGCGTTTTCATACGAGGTGTGCAGCCGTTTTGATGGGTCAGTTGGATCGAGTATATTATGAAGTCGTTCGATATAGTCATGTCGTACTATCCTGAGCATGTGACCTGTCAGATGGGACACATTTAGATGCTATTATTTTTGGTACATACTACCATGGCTAAGAAAGCAATTAAAAAAACTAGCCAGAATTTTCTGTGGTATCTTAGCATTTGGGAGAATTGGCAGCGCCATCTATTCACGATCTTTGGTGATCATTTAAGGGTGGGCCGGATTGTACAAACCAGATGTATCCTGTTTTGGGTTAGGACTCACTTATGGTATACACTGGCCAACCCGACCTCGGTAAGTGTCGATATATATATATATATTGAACGAAACCCTTGAACAAACACTCATAGGACTCCGGAAGAGGCATTAGATTAGATATGTGTATTTCAGCCACTTATTAATACGATAACGGCGGAGAAGAGACTTGATGCGTTAAAGTAGCGTGTCTATAATGTTAAACGATATTAACGTCTATATTAGGTACTAGTTTCCATTTTGTGTAACTTCATTGAGTTTTATATTTTCAATCATCATATGATCTGTATTTATTTATGATTTGATGACCTTTTTTCCTTCGTCTTACGATGCTTGTTTATTATAATATTAGATTATAAATACTAATTTATCCTACTTTTGTGGTAGTATTTGCTAGTGTGAGATTGATTTTTTTATATAATATATGCACTTTAAACAATAACTGAACAAAACAATACAATATTTTGACCTAAAAGTATAATATATTTTACAATTTAGTGGCAAAACATCTGTTTTGAGTTGTACAACATATGCCAAAGTGTTCCATCTTGTCGCACATGTTGTGTGCAAACCATGCTCCCTTTTGTTTTTCAAAGAAAAAAATTTCATACGGCCGCACACACGTTTTGTTTACCCGTTGTCAAACAGGTTGTATGAAAACCATGCTCCTATATGTTTTTCAGCGCTAAACAAATTTCATACGATCGCGTAGAGTATGAAAATGGATTTCTTGTTTTTGAAATGTTTGTGCGACAAGTGCTATTATATGTTTATCATACTAAATAAACCGTAGATTAATTAAAAATATGTAAAAGATTAAACTTATGTCCAAAATAAAATAAAAAACCTCAAAACAAAATGAGACTAACAATAAAAGTATACAATATAATAAAACTTATTAGTCAAAGTCATAACTGAGGTTATAATCAACAAGTAAGTAATTAGCTATCGCATCCGCTTTATCAACAATGTTATCCTCCAAATAAGCTATCATTTTTCTTATAATGAAATCAGTAATTTTCAACTACCACACGTCAAAGGCTTCTTGCCTAACTTTGTACGACAAGTCAAAAACCTGAACCATTGGTTTATATTTTAGAAGGTTGTACCTTACAAAGAACTATGCACGAGTGCGTGAAGTTAGATATGGAGCTCCTAGACCTCTGTAGTGTTAGTATATCCTAAACAACAATTCATACAAAAAAGCATCGATGGTCTCATTAGACCTTGTTCTATGAACAATATTAAGAGAAAATCTAACAAATATTTGGAAAGAAGTTGTTTTGTTGATTCGAGAAGAAGATATAGTTTTACATAATCGTAATCCTATTTATACTATTTACAAAGCAGTTTCACTTTCTCGCTAATTATATAATTCCACTAATTTCGATCGTGGATCTATATTTATGGTAATTGAACTATAATAATTGTCATTACTCTAGTTATGGTGCGTTACGTGGGTCGTCTAGTCAATAGTTTCTTTAATAGGTGTGTACTTATTTTATGTATTTTCATTAGTTGTTACTGATGACTAAG
This sequence comes from Limnanthes douglasii subsp. nivea, assembly GCA_036936605.1. Lineage (NCBI taxonomy): Eukaryota > Viridiplantae > Streptophyta > Magnoliopsida > Brassicales > Limnanthaceae > Limnanthes > Limnanthes douglasii. Next base: position 182,161,738 of record JAUPFV010000002.1, read on the forward strand.
TTTTATAGGCATTGGTAGATGTGTGTCATTCTTCGATAGGCCTTGCTTTGCCCGTTACTTTTATTGTGTTCCTCTGCTCGGTGGGGCATTTGTTCGGTGAGATCCTGACTGAGCTCGCGCTACTTTATAACATTTTCTCGGTTTTTTTATTGGTGCCCCTGCTCGGTGGGGCCTCTGCTCGATGAGATCCTGATTGAGCTCGCGCCAGTTTATGACCTGTACTCGGTTTCTTTTTTATGTTGGTCAATCTTCAATCAGATTATGTTGATCTTTCTATATGACTTCTGCTCAGATTGTTTTCATAAGGTGGACTTGACGTCCCTCGTTTAGGCCTCAGCTTGATAAGTAAGAGAGAAGTATCGAACAAACACATCTATTGGCGAAAGCGATAAAATTTCATTATATAAAAAGAGTATGATGCCTGATTATAAAACCCTTCTGCGCTAATATTGTTGTTATATATTGCACTCTATTTGAAATATTATGTGTTCTTCATCATTTGGGTGCAAACGAATTTCATTATAGCCAGAATATGTGTCAATGAACGACAGATATTTACATCCCGAGGTTGAATCCACCAACTGGTCAATACAAGGTAATGGGAAGACATCTTTTGGGAAAGCTTGATTCAGGTCGATGAAGTCTACGCACATGCACCACTGTCACCCTTCTTCTTAACCAACACAGGGTTCGCTACCCATACAGGGTACCTGGCGCGACGTATGTTTTCGAGCTAAAATAACTTTTCGACTTCATTGCTAATGGCCTTATGCTTCTCTATTGAAGATGATATGCGTTTCTACCTAACAGGCTTGGGATATCGGTCCATCGCTAACTCATAACAAATTACTGAGGGGTTTACCCCCGACATATCACTTGCAGTCCACACAAAAATGTTCAAAGTTTGTTGTAATAAATCTATTACAAAATTTCTAAGAATAAAATCTAAATTTTTACATATGCGTAACACAAGTCCCGCGGCAACCAGCTCGCCAGTTACGTTCTTGGGATTATCATCCGGTGGTTTGATTTCCCTAGGACCATCCATTGGGTCAGGCGAGGGGGAGGGGGGGGGGGGTATGTTTTTTAGTTAAGTCGGCTCCCTATTTCCAGTTAAATTTTTATCGGATCGGTTTGATGGGGTCGACCGCCACAGAGTAACAGGTTTTGGCGGTTCATTGGCGTCCCCTTATAATCCTCCCTGAATTACCCACTGGGTACTTGATGCATTTCCAGAAGGTACATGTGCCTCTGCTTGGTGAGATCTTGGTTGAGCTCGGGACAGTTTATGACCTTTGCTCGGTTTGTTTATTGGTTGTGCAAGCCTCGATCAAGTTCTGTTGATATTTCTACATGATTTCTTCTCGGTTGCTTTTTGTAAGGTGACCTCAATGTCCCTCGACTTGATCACTAGTGATGACCTTGCCCGATGGTTTGCGGGTTGTTTTATTATAAAAAAAATTTATCTCTTGGTTTGGCCTCGATCCTTTGTCGCTAAGTGCTCTCTCCATTCAGTTTACTAACATAATAAGTTTAAGTAGAAACAAGTTCAAATATTACACGATATATTCTTGGAAAAAAAGTTTAAAAACATAAAATAACACAATCAATTATTATATTTGGTGATATTGATAAATATTGGCTCTTGGTTACACTTCAGATTCTTACCCAACATAATTTGGGTATATTTTTTGAATCTACCGAAGTATGGATGCCTCCATTGACTCACTTCATCAGTGATGTGGGCACCCCATGTACAGTATAATAGTGGCAACGATCCATGACGAGGAGTTCTAATCTATAAAATTTATAAGCGTGCATTAGAGAGAATAAAAACAAAAACAAAAAAATCATAAAATCATAATGTAATGAAGGTGATATACTTATATTTACGAAGTGGTTACCATGTACAAAAGCAATTCTAATCTCTAAAATAGTTGACAAACTAACATGCGGACTCCCACATATTGGTAGGCGTAGTAAACTAGACATTGATATTGAGGGGCTATTATCATCCAATATCGGGAAATGTCATCCAATAACGGTGTGAATGATATGTTTTGAAGCAATCCGACTTACATACTATATCATGCAACCATAAAACACAAATCACGTATAACAAGTTCCCAATTTTCCTTGTTATTATATATCGTTATTGATATTGGTTGATAACCGTATTTTCTATCTGAATAACATCTACCAAACTAGTAATATAATGATGTAAAAATATCGCGATGCACTCTAAGTACTTGGTTAGCTTTCCTTCCTTAACAAGATTTTTTCGCTGAACTTTTTTTTACGGTTGGAGGTTTAGTTACTACAATCGAAAGAACTTTTAAGGCAGACTTGTTTCCTAACATGCTCATGTTTTATCTACCTAACATCTTTGTGCGCTGAGAGTGAACCAATAAATTTCCCATTTTATAGTTATCTCCAAATATGAGCTTCTTACAGATAACCAATAAATATATTCAACGAGTTCCACTGCTCCGTATGCATCTAATATCCCTCATTTGGTATGTTCTCTCGTGCCCATAGTGTAGGAATAATGAGGATACTTATTATCTTTGAAACATCTTATCAAGTAGATTTCCCACCTCATTTTGAGAGATATGACCTGAATGTTTTTGTACAAGATATATTCATTGTCATAATATTTCAATTTATTTTGCTGAATGATACATAAATTTGGATCACATCATTGACAAATTTATTAATTGCAATCATTAACAAAACAGTAAATGTTAGTGTTGGAACTTATAAATTGTTCAAGAGTATTATATTCTTGATTCAAGCGCTATGGATCTAATTCCTTTTATGTAGAAATAATACACAACAAAAAATATAGAACACTTATAACTTTCCATATCTTTTAAAGTTCCTATGAATCTGTATCAAGAGATTTTTTTTATTCTTGCTAGGGAAAGACGATGCTGGAAATGGATCTTCTACTGACTTGAGAGCTGGTGTAGATATACTATTTGAAGGAAAATAACAGGACCTTCGAAGAATAGAAGAATCAATAATAGAGAACAAAGATAAACGTATTTTATTTATATAGTATTTGTCGATTTATAGCTTCTATTTAATTGGACCCATTGAATGTATTAAACAAATAATACGTCATTTTTCTTTTATTAGATTGTATTTCAAAATAATAAAAATATATTTTTTACATAATTGTGTTATTCAAACGAATAAAATATTTCCCCATTGTCATTTAATTATTATTATTATTTTCCTTAATTAATTTCTCTAAATAATATTGTTCACTTAATGTTTTGGTGGAACGTTTTTTTGACTTTACAAAAGTTGAAATCAGATTCTTCTGTTGATCATAAAAATTCCTTATGTTCTAATGAAACCTCTTCGTGATATTACAAAAGTTGAATTATTATGTAAGCTACTTAAATTTTCATACTTTCTTAAGGATGTTGAGTTTATCCTTCTATACAACTATTTTTTTTAATGTTAAGTCGCTTTTAAATATTAATTGCCAGAGAGGTAATGAACAGAGGATCATGACACAATGATCAAATTCTTATCATTTGAATCTAAAAAAATCATTTCTAGATTCTTCTCTAATATTAGAGTTGCCCACTATATATTTCTCCCCAAACTAAATAGCCTTAAAATAACTGAATTGTCTCATATCCTAAGTTGTCTAGTGGGGTTCTAAAATAAATGTTAGAATGAAATTAAATATAAATGGAGATAATTATTATTGTATTAGACTCTAGGTCTCAATTATAGGCTTGTAAATCTTTGCTTGTACTAAACGTCCCTATATGTACAAAACTCTTTATACAATTTTTTTTCTCTGTTAAAGCTTGATGTACTCATTTTATTAGTTATCTCTCTATCAAATTCGGTTAATAACGAACTATTGCACATCTAAATTGTGTAGACAAAAAAAACAAGTCATGGCATTTTTCCATATTCTTTCATACCTACCTTGAGTGGTAACGACCGGGTACAGATATGACACACTACTTGAACTTGTCAATGGGCTTTATTTGTATCGAAACATGTGTATTGAAGAACCAAAATATCTATGAACAAATTATCTTCTTTTATAGTTATTTTTAATAGAAACGCCATCTTGATAACTGCCAAATTTGTTCATAGACTTCCACTTCTTTGTATAAATCTAATTTTGTTTATTTGGTCTATTCCCGTGTTTATCATAAATCAATACTTATGATACATAGGTTCTTAATCATCTTACTAACTAGATAGCCCATCTCTTTTTAAGAGATATGACATGGATAATTTTGATGAAGATGTATTCGGTAAACTATGACTTGAATTTATTTTTCTAAATGATACATAAAATTTGGATAACATCATTACAAAATTCATTAACATCAAACCTTAGAAAAGATAGAAGATGCAGGGGCACTATACAATTGATTCATTTGGAAACTGATCTAAACTTTAATCACCACTTTATGCAATGGTGTTTTATCATTACTAAATTTTCACGAATTAATGTATCTCCTAAAAAACGATCAATGACCCCTTAAAGTGAATATAAAATGAAATATAAACTAGGGTTACTTAAAGTTTGAAACTTGGTGAAATATAGTTATCATTATTACTTAATATATATTTTTATAATTTCTAAGTCTTTTAATTGGTCAATTTTGAATTTCTTGGACTAAACCACTACGTTATTCAAAATTCCAACAAAATGATCTTGTATATCTGTGAATTGTAAGTGAAAAAAATACATAATCAGATAACTGAGCCCCGAGATATAACTGTCCAAAGTCAGTCAGCCATGCTAGGTTCTCACATTCGTTGTGATCTTTAAAAAATAAAAAACCTCACTTTTGTTTCAAATTATGGATTAATTTTTAGAAGTCTAGGTCTGAAATTTTACCCTATATTTAGAATTTAAATTATTTTTTATAAATTTTTACCATGAACCTTACCTTAATTCTTTATTTGTTATTATCACACCACTAAAATATAATCATCGCATATATATAACATAAAAGGTTGATTTTTATTACATTGGGGGGGGGGGATGGGTAGTGATTGGGCATTCATATGTATCACACTCATCATAATCATTAGTAGAGATGAAAGATGTCAGCGCGTTATACATTACCTCTTGAGGCAACACTTTAAGGTTATATGCCATATCCGATCGGCCAAGCCTTCCCAAGCGGCCTTAACCGATTAATTATGGTAACTAAATAAACATTTTAACAATGAAAAAAATTATGCATGAGTATGATGTGTGTTAAACCCAACAATGAAATCTTGGAACAAGTGCTCACCAGTAGGAAGTATGTACGGCTGTCTTCCGAACGGTCGACCTATACAAACAAAAACAATTCCTTAAGCAGTGAGTCCGCAAACTCCTTTTCTTTCATGACTCAATTGGTATTTCTTAAAAGATGAGGTTACTAGGTCTACCAACTAGTCCTAGATGATGAGTATCCCAATTCTCGCATAACTGTCTTTTCTTTCATGACTCCTCTGGAATAGTTAAGCATGTGAGATTACTATATCTGTCAATGAGTATCAGAGAAAGAACACTTGAATTGCACAGCCTTTCCTTTCGTGACTTACCTGAAAAAATCCCATTGAGTGGGGTTACGCAGGTTTGTCGATCAATCCTAGAGAATGAGCATCTGAGTGCTCACACAAAATCCTTTTCTTTCATGTATTTTATGGAAAAATCTCACTGATTTGGGTTACGCTTCGCTAAATAGAGGAAAAAAGAATTAGTGTCTGAATTCTCACATAATCTTCTTTTCTTTTTTTATATAACTTGTGTAGTAAAAAAGCCCACTTAGTGGGGTTGGGTTGGTTCGCTAGTTAGATAAAATAACAAAAGAGCATATGAATGCTTGCAAAACCTTATTTATTTTCATGATTTTCGTGGTAAAATCCCACTGAGTGGGGTTATGCAGGTTTCCTAATTTGTTATATAGAATGTACATCTAAATACGTGCATTTTATTTTGTATCGACACAAATTGATATCCATATTACTAGATCAGACCTGAATTCATCATACCACAATAAAATTTGAGCATATGAAGAAGTTCAAGGATGTGATATATCCATATACTGCTTAGACCTTTGAAATGAGATAAATAAAAATCAAAACTCCATGTAAAAACAATCCATGGGCATGAAGGTCATCACTTTGTACATCCAAGAGTCCAAGGGCCAACAGCAAATAGTAATTACATTACATCATGTGACCATATATTCACAGCTCTATATTCGTCATAATATGCACATAATGGGGTAACATAACCGTGAACTCCTAAGCAATTAGAAGAACACTCAAACATGACATATACTTGAAAAATTTGCTATTATAAACGTGAAAACAAAACGTACTATATATCACAATCGAAACATATTGTTCCATCATATTTATATACAAAAGTATACTAAACATATTTTTAAGTATGTATACATACATATGGGGTATCTAAAGCAACCTCACTCGGAGGCATTATAACAAAAAATATAAAACAAACAAAATTACATCTACTATAGTTCTGGGGTTAGCCTGCTCGGTCATTCAAAAAGGTAGTTGAATGATCATTTAAATATCTTAATTTTGGGTGAAATAAAAAAAAATCACATCAATTGGATAACTGAGTGCCAAGTTATGGTCTACTGAAATCTGATACGCGAAGCTGAAACTGTTGTACGAGTTCGTCGGGACCATATTATGGGTAATCGTGATGAACTGCAGTTTGTCGCGACAACCATGATGTGGGTCATTACGAACTTCACCTGCACTGATTTTGGTGAGTTAATATTTGGATTCACTAAGTAAAATTAAGAGAACTAAAGACTGTAAAGAGAGAAGTAGATTTTAGAGAGAGAAAGTCAAGTAACAAAAGTGATGAAACAATTACAAAAAGGGTTTAATTTCTTCAACAAAGGCTGGTACAACAAGAAATAAGAAAACTTTTGTCATAATATCCGACGAGCTGCGTGCATCAGTTGGTGAAAATTTAAGGCCTGCCAACGCTTATATAGGCTTTTAAAAATCTTCCTTATACATATTACCAAGAGAGCCAGGAAGTATATCTGAAAAAGCAATAAGGTATGGGGATAACAATATACTTCGTCTTCCCAAAGAAGGGGAAACAACTTTGGATTGTAAAAAGGATGAACTCGTGGTCTACCCAAAGATTATCAACAGGGGTTTTCAATTTCCGCTGGACCCCATGGTAGTTGATTACTTCAAAATTCTGGACATGTGTCCAACCCAAGTGACACCAAATCAATGGTTCACTTTACTTTCTGTGATCATGGCTTCTCGACTATCTCAAATTCCCCTCTACATGCAATAATTCATTTCCTTGACCAAAGTGTCGAAGGGGCAAGTACTTCCATTTTATTATCTAACACCGGATGATGATTTGAAGATCATCGATGACTTGCTGGAAGCAAACAACTTTTAGAATCTGTTTTTTGTCTTAATCTCAGGAGCTTAAGAGAATGGTAAAGAAATTTATAAATCCAACCCATCTAAATTGAACATCGTCTGGAGGAGTAACCGTAAGTTATTTTATTCCATTTCCTCGAATTATACTTCCAACTGATTTTTCCCTTATTTCCTATTAAATTCTGTGTTTTGTGAAGAAAATTCGAGGCGCTACAATATTCGTCGAAAATATGCTAAAGAGAATTTTTTCAAACTTGCAGTCTGGGTTGAAAAAGAATGGAACAATCTATTTCACATAGCTTCCAACCTATCCACTTTCTCAACAACCATACGTGGAGATTCAGCTTGGAAGTTCTTCTCCCTGAAAATATAATGGAGCTTCCCAACCTTTTACATGTTGTTAGAAGATTAGTGCATCCTGACTGTAAACTATTTTTCTCATTCGAAATAGGTCGGATAGCCATCTCCCCCAAAAGAAGAAGGAAAGAAATAATAAAAAGGCCGTTAGCACATCTGGTGTTAGCCCTTTAGAAGATCCGATGGCTAAGACTTTGAAGAGAAAAATAGTTGAAAGTAATATTCCCACAATGGAAGAAGGAGTTGAGGGCGAACCTTCTTTAAAAAGGAAGAAAACATCCGCTTTGTAAAAAAAGAAAGGCACAACTAAAACGACTCCTCAAAAGAAAGGAAAAAATAAAATTAAGCAAATCGTCGAACAAGTACTATCCGATGGTGATGAAATTGTGGTTGTGGAGAGTCAGCAAGGTCAGCAAAAAGGAAATGAGGCTGCTGTTGAAGACGTTGGCACTCAACAAGGGGAAATAATTTCAGACAATGATCGAGGTGATGACCACTTTGATCCTGATAGCTTTATCAACTTCGATCAATCGCAAGAGCTTGCTAGAGATGAAGATATAGTCGTTCAGGAACTTCAAGATCAACTACATAATGTTGGTAAAAGACCTGCTCCTGCTATCTTCGAAGCAGTATCTCATGAAGTCTTTTTTCCCACAACTTCCTTTGCTCTCATACCCCGTCCAAGCCCAATAGTCATCCCTCCGGGAGGAGTGATCCGAAGAAATTGCAGCTACTCTTCAACATTTTACCGATCTTAGTACTGTAACGCAAAAATTAACTCAAGAAATTGAAACCTCTCAAAGTAAATTAGAATAATTTTATGGATTCCAAATGGTCAGGTCTGAATTTCTCAAAGGCCTTATCTATCTCAAGAAGCACCTCAGGAAAGTTCACCAAAAAAAAAGAAGAGCTCAAAATAGATTAGCTCAAATTAAAGCATTTTGAAGAGTTAGCTGCTGAGAGCAAAAATTTGATGATCTTTAAGTTGCACTTAACAAAACGGAGGCAGAGAATAAAAAAATGACAAACGATGTAAATTCTCTGAAAGCTCAATTTGATGAAGAAAAAAGCTTGTTGTCACTGCTGAAAATGAATGCGGAAAAAACATGCTAGCAGCTATCGCAAACGCCGAAGAGAAAAATACTATTAACCTCATTCGCGAGATTCATACTACATTTTCTAAAGCTAACCTCTCCAGCTTTTGGGAGCGAATTCCCATAAAAATTCGTCAATGCGAGGCTTTTGATCTTATTCTTGGATCTTCATCTGAAGAAGAATAATCAAAGGAAAGTACTTCTGATCAAAGGGAAACTTCTGAAGAAAGCTCCAAAGACAAATAACTTTGATATATTCCTTTGGGTTCATATAATTCAATCGTTGTAATATTTTGTTTTTTTATATATGCCTTTTTACTTTGAATTTAAGAAATGACTTTGTTTTCATCGAATCGAATTGAATGCAAAAAGGATTTGTTTATTCTTTATTTCCATAAGTCATGTTTTCCTCGAAATAATACTTATATTACTTATTCGAAGTAAAATTATATTGTGCATATAAATTCGAATATAACTGTGCGTTTAGAGAACATAGCACTTCAAATTTTATAGTGCGTTTAGAGAACGTATCACTTCGAATATGATACTTTTTAGAGAATGTAGCACTTCGAATATGGTTGTTTTTTCGAAAAGTGTACTCAACACTTTGGAATATTATACTCTTGGTCAACCTCAAAGATGATCATTCTTTGACTTATACCAAAATAGTTTAAACAAGTATTTGTATGCAACCATTGGCCAAAAAATGCATTTTTATTGATAGTTTCGAATATTTACATAACACCTCATTAAAACCTCCCTGGGTGAATAAGGTAGGAAAAAGTATGCTAATTAATCAAAGAAAAAAAATTTCAAAATAGAACACAGTTACTCGCAATACAATTTTAGATGCTGTATATTCCAAGGATGTGGAAACATCTTCCTCTGATTGTCACAAAGGCGGTAAAAACCTGGCTTTATCTTTTCAACCACCATATAAGGACCTTCACAATTTGGTGCAATTTTACCGAAGATCTTTTCCTTAGTATGGAAGAATACCTTCCTTAAAACTTTGTCACCCCACCTTGAAATCCTTTCCTTTAACCCTCGAACTGTATCTACTATTCATAAAAGTTTGATAATGAATTATATATAGGTGGGCTCTAACACTTTTTTCTTCAATAAAATCTAAACTTACTCTTATTGCCTCGTCATTTAGGTCCTCAGAGTATTGAGCTACTTTAAAATAAGGAAATGTGGATTCTGCAGGACTAACAATATCTATCCCATATGCTAAGCCAAAAAGAGATTCTTTAGTAGCTTCCCTAGGGGTTGTTCGATAAGCCCATAACGCCCCTTGCAAATAATTAGGTCATTTTCGTGCAACCCTTGATAAGTTCTTTTTCAAACCTTCTAAATTGGATATGTTTGTCACCTCTACCTAACCATTTGCTTGAGGATGAAACAGTGTGAAACATCATTGCTTTAATCCCTTTGAAGCACATAAATAATCCATTTCTTTGTTATTAAATTGAGGACCATTGTCTTTAGTAATTTTTTGAGATACTCCAAAACGACAACAAATATTGTTTACAATGAACTTAATCACATCCTTGGCTTTTGTTCTAGAAAATGATTAAGCTTCTGCCCACTTCGTAAAATAATCCACTGCAACAATTATCATTTGTCATCCTCCAGAGCCTATCGGCAAAGGTCCCACCAAATCTATTCCTCATCTATCAACTGAGAAAGCCTTGGTAATGGACATAAGTGGAACTGCTGGTTTATGAATAGAGTTAGCGAACCTTTGACAAGTATCACAGCTTCGAACTAGATTCTTGGCATCGCTCATAATCGAAGGCCAATAAAACTCTGCCAACAAAACTCGACGAGTCAATGCCTTGAACCCAGAATGTGGTGAACCTTCTCCATCGTGTAATTCTGACAAAAAATCTTGTGATTCCTGCTTGCTTAAACATCACAATAATAGCCTACTCAATTCTTTTTTTATACAGAATCCCATCTAATACTATATAGCCTAATACTTTGCCTCGCAATTTCTTATCCCATTTTACATCTTGAGGCTACACTCCTCTAATAAAACAAATTCAAAATGTCAGTTCTCCAATCTCCTTGGACTGTGTTTGGAGTGATGTACACCTTCTCAATATGCTCGCATTGCTCTGAATGGGTTAAAATCGATGAACTCTCATGTAATAAAATCCAACAAAATTTTTCTTTGTATGCAACAATTGCCAAAGAATCATCAACTGTATTATTTCCTCGACTTATATGCTATACAGTAACATGATAAAAAAGAAGCGCTAGATTTCGAAGCTCTCGAAGATACAAAATTAAGTGGTCTTTTTTCCCTTCGAAAACTCCAGCCACTTGATTTGCTACTAATTGAGAATGTGTTTCTAATCGTACCAAAGTTGCGCCACATATCTTTGCAAGCCTCAAACCAACCAATGCAACTTTGTACTCAGCTTCATTATTTGATGCGTGAAATCCAAATTTAGTAGATTGAAGCATGGTTTCTCCAGATGGAGCAATCAGTTGAACCCCAGGGCTGCATCTCAAAATACTAGAACCTCCATCAGTTTGAATAATTTACATTGAACTGGCTGGCAAGAAATCCTTGTTAACCTCTTCATTCGATCTACTTGAATGGAACTCAACAAAAAAATCTGCCAATGCTTGTGCTTTAATTTCCGTTCGAGGTGAAAAGGTGATGTCAAAATCTCCCAATTCAACAGACCATTTAGTTATCCTCCCATAAATATCTGGACGCTGTAAAACATTCTTCAATGGAAATGAAGTTCGAACCTTAATGGTATGAGCTTGAAAATAGATGCGCATTTTCCTAGCAGCCACTACCAATGCCAACGCCAATTTTTTGAGCTTCAAATACCTCTTTTCTACTGTAACCAAATTGTTACTGACATAGTATACTAGCTTCGAAACTCATGTATCTTCACTTATCAATACTCACTTACCGCAAAATCAGATACCACAATGTACAAAAAAGGTTGTTCTCCGCGTCGAGGTTTGGAAAATATTTCTAGTGATGTCAATAAATCTTTGATACTTAAAAATCCTGCTTCACATTCCAAATTCCATTGAAATTATTTTGGTCTTCGTAACACTTGAAGGAAAGGAAAATATTTGTCAGAAAATCTAGAAATGAATCTGTTAAGATCAGCTAACCTTCCTGTCAAGATTAGCAGTTAGGTCGAGGAAATTTCATTGATACTACAACTTTTAGCTGTTCTGGGTCAGCTTTTATTCCCTTTTCACTGATAACATAACCCAAAAATTTCCCCGATCGAACTCTAAATGTACACTTTTCTGGATTCAACTTTAGTCTTATTTTTCAAAAAGTAAAAAAGGTCTACTCTAAATTTTCCAAGTGTGTATCGTCTGTTAACATTTTGACCATGATGTCATTGATATACACCTCCATGTTTCTTATGATCTGTGAAGGCGAATGCCTTATTCATTAATCTCTGATATGTAGCCCCAACATTCTTTAATCCAAACAACATAACCCTATAATAGTGCATGCATCAATCCGTGATGAAGGTAGTACTTTCTTGATCCTTTGGATCCATATGAATTTGGATATATCCTGCAAAAGCATCCATAAAGGTATTTTATTTCCCGAAGTGGTACCAATCAATTGGTGTATTCGACGAAGGGGAAATGGATCTTTAGGACAAGCTTGATTCAAGTTTGTGAAATCAACGCACATTCTTAACTTCCTATTCTTCTTCTTGACCACCATTGAGGTTTCCGTCCGTAAAGGATACTGTGACTCCCGTATATGTCTGACCTTCGATAAACGCTCCACTTGATAAACAATTACTGCTGCTTTTTCAAAATAAAATGCCCGCCTTTAATGTATAACAGGTTTCACCTTCAGTTTAATTGTTAGGCTATGGCAACTCACTTCAATTGGAACTCCTGTTTTCCAAGCAAAAACATCCAAATTGTGAGACAAAAACTGTAATAGTTGTTGACGTAAAATTGGGGTCAGTAAGGTTCCTATTCGAAGTACTCTTCCATTAGGAAAAATATATTCTTCTATTTCTTCATTTACTGTCAATGAACCGACACGTCCGAGGTCAACCCCCTTAATTGTTATTCATCCATTTTATCACCATTACTAGATCTTCGGATCCGAAGAGCAGTGGCATAACATTATGTAGCAACCTTTTGGTCACGTTTGACGGCCCCACCTCAGTCTTTGACGACATACTTAAAGCATTGATGGATTGTTGACACAACTTCATACATCATTGATAGCCAAGATCTTCCAAAAATGGCATTGTAGTTTGTTGGACAGTCCACCACCATAAAAAGCACTTGAACCTTCTTCTTGAAAGGTCCCTTTCCCAGACTCACATCTCCCTCGAATTACCTAATTACTTGCGCACTCACTCTAGTAAAACCGATGATAGTACGTTCTGATTGGGAAATCCGAGGAGGGTTGTGCTAAATATCATAAGTTGTTTTGAAAAGAACATTCGCAGAGCTCCTTATGTCTATCAGCACGCGTCAGATTTCGACGCCATCAACCTCTGCTCCAATAACCACCGCATCCTCATGTGCCCCTGCAATACCCCGTAAATAATCTTCATCAAAAATAATAAAGGGAATGTATCTATTACCATACAGATGAGTAAACATCTTTCCCTCTATCTAAGTACTAAATTCAGTACATGCCTTTTCCTTAAAGTGTCAGTTTTACCAGTTATAGTATCGCCCCCAAATATTGCCAAAGACTCAAAATATTTGTAAAGGCATTTGGTTCATTTACTGCCATTAAAATTAAATGATCTTGATCTGCATCAAATTTATCAACCTTTGAATCCAAAATCATTAAATTTTCAGCCGGTGCATTTGGATTCGTTGTCCTTGGAGTCGATGCGATAGGGTTTTTTGATGCGCTGCTCTGCGCTTCCACACAAGTCAACAATTTTCCATTTTAAATCAAAGTATGTACTTTATTTTTCAATGCAATACAGCCTGCAGTATCATGTCCGATGTCATTGTGATATTTGCAAAACCTGTTGTTTCGCTCCTCCCTTGGCCTATTAACTAGGATAGGCTTCTTGAAATTCACATACCCTTTAGCTTTTTCAAAGATTGTGGCCACACTCTCAGTTATATCTGCATATTAATCAGGCGTTGTCCTATAAAATTGGTACCCCGATGCTTGGTTTGAATAACCCCATTTGGATGAGGTAAGTTGTTGTTGTTCCTCGGACGTGCCGGTTGGGCAGAATTCAAAGATTACCCCTGATTGTTAGGCACATGCCTAGAATTATTTTGACCAGTTCCAATTATTCATCGAACTCTGGTCGACTCTTACACCTTGATTTGGTCCTCCATTTGAGTCATCAGTGCTCCATAAGTTAAAGCTCTTCGTTTCGTTGTTTCATTTTCAAGATCTCTTTGTAGCAATCCTTGTCAAAAGGCTTCCATTGCTACGAGTGTAATCTTTCATTTTTTTCTCCCACTGCCTGCTTGGATTGAATTATTGTATCCCCGTTTGCTCGCATTTCCTTGCTCCCCACAAATTATCTTCGAAAAATAGTGTAAAAATCTCTAAAATTTGAAATTGACCCCATCAGAATTCTGTTATACCACTAATAAATTGTTCACTTGAATGTTTGAGAAACATCTCGACATATCACCTTGTCGTCATCCTCAAAATTCATCATGTAATTTTTGAAATGTTCGATGTGGTCGTCCATGTCTTGCATCCCATCGAATTTATCAACCTTTGAAATATAAAAGCGCTTTGAAAAAATGATAAATCTTATCTCAGTTGTCAATGGAGAATTTCTCCAATCAACACCTTGAACATATTGACTGTCATCTCCAGTTCCCATCACAACGTACAAATTCCGATCATCCACAACATTGTATTGGTTAGATATATTTCCTTCACACCAATTAGCCTCCCTCAAGCATCGAAGTACATTTTCCCTCCTAGCTCTGTATTCTCTTTGAGATCTTCGAGGTTGATCTTTCTCTTCTTTTGAATATCCTCGATATCTTTTGAAATCAGATCAAGAAATTTCTATCTCTTTGTCTGTGGATGCGACATACCTTTGTTTATCTTTTTTTCCTTTCGAGAAGTGTGACGCTCTTAAGAAGGTTCAAACTGAGCTTTTTTCTGTTCACTTCTAATCTGGAAAACTGTGCAATATCGATCAGATTGATTGCCAACATCATTTTTGTCGTCTCTTCATCGTTGAACCGGAATAGATTCTTTTTGCCTATCATCAGCCTCTTGCAAATCGTTTTTTAATGTTTCAACCCTCGATCGAACTAATAGATCGTTCTCACTTATTGGATTCATCGTCAAGTTTGAAGTTATTATCAAAGATTCGAAATGGAATAAAAGAGAAAATTCAAACAAGTAGTCTAGGCACTAATCAATAATTAATCACCAGTAGAGTCGCCAATTGGGTGAGTTAATATTTGGATTCACTAAGTAAAATTGAGAGAAGTAAAGATTGTAGAGAGAGAAATAAATTTTAGAGAGAGAAAGTCAAGTAACAAGAGTGATTTATCTCAAAAAGTCAGAGAGCTTTATTACATTAGCTTTGACCTTTATAAAGAGGCGCAAAGACTTAGCTTAAACCGAAACAATTACAAAAAGGGTTTAATTACACATCAGTCTCTAGCTAAAACGTAAAGCTCTAATTGTCTCCTTTGATTATACAATCTACCATAACAAGTTTTATTCCTTTACATTTCAGTCCTCGAAGTTCTATTTCCTTATTAGTGTTCACCATATAGACCATCCCACAATCATGACGAACTCCATAATTAAAAAAAAAAATAAAACCCACACAAACTAAATTAAGGTTTCGTTCTTGATAAGTTTAATTATTCACGATTGCTTTAGTAAACAAGAGAAGAAGTGTTTTAGAGAGAGAAATAGATTTTAGAGAGATAAAGTGAAAAAACGCAAGTGATCTACTCTCAGAAATTCAACCCCTTTAGTACTTCAGGTTTGGCCTTTATATAGAGGTGAAAAGACTTAGCTTACAACTGAAATCAGTTACACAAAAAGGATAAATTGCACTCTTAGTCCTCAACTAGAATGAATATTCTAAATTCCTCCTCTAACTTTACCATCTCTTACATAATGTTTTATTATTTATACTTTTAGTCCCTGAATTTCCAATTTCTTATCAGTAGCCCCCTTAGTTCTCATGTCAGTAAATGAATGAGAACTAACTAACTTCGAATCTTGTCAAAAGCAATGGTAATTTCCTCTTCCACAATTCAATGCAACCCAATCATTCTGATTTCATGAGAGATGATGACAACCTTAGACAGGATGTGAAATCCTCCTCAGAGTCAGAGCGCAAAATCATTGGCTTCACTGGTGTGACGGCATGAGTGACACGAGAATTCGAGGGGGAGATGAGTTTAAAGAAGGGAACCTTCAAGAAGAAAGTTCAAGAGCTCTTTATTGTGGTTGACTGTCCCACAATTTACAACACTATTTTGGAAGGTTTTGGCTGTCCAGAACGTATGTGGTTGTGACGACTAGTACACCAATGTTTCAAGTATGTGGTCGGAGACCATGTGGGGGTCGTTCGAAGCGACCAGAAAGTTGCGAGGGAATGCTATGCCACTGCACTTCGGATTCGAGGATCTATTAGTGGAGATATGATGAATGAATAGCAGTCAGAGATATTGACCTAGGATTTCAATGAAAAGGTTGACGATCCGAGGGAAACCCTAGGGTCCTTAACAGTAAGTGAAGAAATTGAGGAGTATACTTTTGCTGAGGGAAAATCACTTCGAATAGGAACCTTAGTGACCCCAGTACTACGTCAATGACTGTTAGAAGTTTTGTCTTATAATTTGGACGTTTTCGTTTGGATACCGGAGGATGTGATAGGTGTACCGAGCGAAGTAATCTGCCATAGTTTAGCTGTTAATTCAAAGTTAAAGCCGGTAATTCAAATAAGAAGGGCATTTTCATCAGAAAAAGCAGAAGCGATTGTTTCTGAAGTGGATCGTTTATCCAGGGTCAGACATATAAATGATTCGTAGTATCCCTTATGGACGGCGAATCCAGTAGTGGTCAAGAATAAGAACAAAAAGTAGATAATATGTATGGACTTTAGAGACTTAAATTGAGCATGTCCTAAAGAACCATTTCCTGCTCCTCGGATAGATCAACTGATTGATTCTACTTCGGGAAACAAAATATTGACTTTCATGGATGCTTTTCCAGGATATAACCATATCCGAAGGATTAAGAATGTACGACATTTATAACTGACAGAGTTTTCATTGTTACAAGGTTATGCCTTTTGGATAAAAAAACGCCGGAGCTACTTATCAAAGGTTAATGAATAAAGCATTTGCCACTCAGATTGGAAGAAACATGGAGATGTATATCGATGATATGGTGGTAAATATCTTGGTAGATGATGTACATCTGGAGGATTTAGAGAAGACATTCTTGAATCTAAGATCAATCATTATAAATCTTAATCTTGAAAAATTACTTTCGGAGTTTGATTGGGGAAGTTCTTGGGATATGTTATCAGTGAAAGAGGAATAGAAGCTTATCAAGAACAGTTGAATGTTGTAATAATAATGAATTCACTTTGAACGGTTAAAGAAGTGCAAGTTTTGACAGGACGGTTAGCAACACTTCATAGATTTATTTCTAAAATTTTCAGACAAATGTTTTCCTTTCTTTCAAGTGCTGCGAGGGCAAAAAAGGTTTGAATGAATTTCAGATTCTGAAGCAGCGTTCACAAGCATAAAAACTTATTATCATCAACATAAATTTTATCAAAGCCTCGAAGTGGAGAAAAACTCTTTTTACACATTACGGTTTCAGATTTGGTAGTAAGTGCAGTATTGATAAGCGAAGATTCAGGAATTTCAAAACCGGTGTACTATGTCAGCAAAAGTTTGGTGGCAGAGAAAAAGAGATATTTGAAGCTTGAGAAATTAGCATTATCGTTGGTGGTGGCAGCTGGAAAGATGCGCCCTTATTTCCAAGCTCATATCATTGAAGTTCGAACTTTATTTCCCTTGAAAAATGTCTTGTAATATCCTGATATTTCGGGGAGAATGACCAAATGGTCAGTAGAGTTGGGAGATTATGATATCTTATTCACACCTCAAACAGCAATTAAAGCTCAAGCTTTAACAGATTTTCTTGTTTAATTCGGTGAAAGTAGATCGGAAATAGAAGAAAGTAAGGATGTTTTACCAACAAATTCGATGTGGGTTATTCGAACATATAGCAGATCAAGTATTTCGGGATGCAGTCCTAGAGTCCAGTTAATTGCTCCCACTGGAGAAACTATCAAATTTGGTTTTCACGCCTCAAATAATGAAGCTGAATACGAAGCTGCTTTGGCTGGTTTGAAACTTACGAAAATATGTAGAGCAACTTGAGTATGACTAGAGACAGATTCTAAATTTATAGCAAATCAAGTATCTGGAAAATCCGAAGCAAAGAAGGATCGCTTAATTTTGTATCTTCGAGAGCTTCGAAATTTGACGCTATTATTTGATGATGTTGTTGTGGAACATATTAGTCGAGGAAGTAACACGGTAGCTGATTCGTGAGCAAATATCGAGGAGTATTATCTGACGATGCGAAATTGGCCAAAAAATTGCGAGACAAAGCTTTTGGATACATAATTTTGGATAGAGTATTGTATAAGAAAGCGTTGAGTAGGCCATTATTATGATGTTTGAATAAGCAATAATCACACGAAGTTTTATCAGAGTTGCATGATGGAGAAGGATCATCTCATTGTGGGTTCAAAGCTTTATCTCGTCGAGTTTCGTTTGCAGGGTTTTATTGGCCTTCGATTATGAACGATGCCAAAAATTTGGTTCGAAGCTGTGATACTTGTCAAAGGTTTGCTAATTTTATTCATAAGACGACAGTTACACTTATGTCTATTACCGAGGCCATACCATTTAATAGATAGGGAATTGATTTAGTGGGGCATTTGTCGACAACATCAGGAGGGCGGCAAATGATAATTGTTGCGGTAGACTATTTTAAAAAGTTGGTTGAAGCAGAACCGTTATCTGGAGTGAAAGAAAAAGATGTAATTAAATTCATTGTAAACAGTATTTGCTGTCGTTTTGGAGTGCCTCAGAGAATTACTACGGATAATGGCCCTCAATTTAATAATAAAAAAATGACTTCATTCAGCGGTTCAAAAGGAATTCAATAATGTTTCTCAACAACTTTTCATCGCCAAGCAAATGGACAAGTCGAGGTGATGAACAAATCTATTTTAGATGGTTTGAAGAAGAATTTGACAAGGACAACAGGGAAATGACCAAATTATTTACAAGAAGTGCTTTGGGCTTATCGAACAACTCCTATGGAAGATACTAGGGAAACTTCTTTTGCTTTAGCATATAGAATGGATGTTGTCATCCCTGTGGAATCTGCGATGTAATCTTTTAGAATAACCCAATATTATGAAAAATATAATGACAAAGCTAAAAGAGAAAATTTAGATCTGATTGATGAGAAAGGAGTTCAAGCTTTATAAGGTTTTGATTTGCCTAAGTAAATTTCTAGTGAGAAATTCTAGAGAGAGAAAGTCCTTAAGAGTTTTTAGAAAGAGAAAACACAAGTACAAAGTGAGTTTCAAGTAAAAAGTGTTCAACACCTTTATTAGATCTGTATCGTCCTTTATATAGAGGAGCCAAGACTTAGTTCAATAACTGAATATGTTACAAAAATGGATTAATTGTTATTTAGTCTTTACAAATTATGTAAAGTCATAATAACTTCCTAAAACTTACATCATTCATAAATTAAAGACAAAACCTATAATAATTACAATCAAGTCCCTGAATTTACTTTGTTTACAAATTAATTCCTAAAAACTCATTTCCATATCAGAAGCCCCCTAGTTCACATGTCAGTAAATGAATGAGAACTAAAAAGTCTTTAAAACCGCTATCTTCGAATCATCAACCTGTCATAAATCAAAACAAGCAAACTATTCGAAACCATTGTCCTTGAATAACAGACCTATCATCATAAAAATAATTATTCGAATAAATATCAAAATTTTAAACTCTTAAAACTAAACTAATTTTGATGATATATTCGAGGTCATAGCCAAATGACCTTTGAATAATAACCAAAAGATTCGATGTAATCACTTCGAATAATTTCCAAACAAAAATTGTCTTTAACATGTTGCTTAGGTGTTCCCTCTTCGAATGTAACAGTTACATACGTAACGGTTATATTCAATCAGTGATGTAAATCTGACAAGTGTCGAATATCTTCACCAAATGGGTCTGTTATCTTCACACGTCTTCACCTACTTTAGTATAAATACCATTCATTTCTCATTTCAACTCTCTTTACACACAACCATTCTAGAGAGAAGTTAGAGCTTCTTTGGCTACCCTCAACGGCTCCTCCCCTATTCCCATAATTCTCACTGCAAAACCCAAATATTCTGATCAATCTTCATCTTCTCCGATCAATCCATTCTTGGTTTATGAGAAAGAAACTGGTAACCAAAAAATCGAAGGTCATTTTACCCAAAACAGCAGAATTTGATGATACTGATAGCAACCTGGTGTTCGGTTCTTACGACTATTTTTGCATAACACAAAGAGCCGAAGAGTATCGAAGAGCAGGGTTAATTTTTGGTGGCCCAATTGGAACCACAACTGAGACATTTTACTACAATAACTTCGATCCTACCAAACTTCTAAAAATTTCTCCTACTCTCAATATCGAAGAAAAATCTTCATCTAAAATCTCTCGCCCTAAAAACCCTCGAACATCTTCAACTGAGAGCAAAGTTTCTCCTCTGAAACTGAAAACAAATAACCTTTCCTCACAGAAACCCTCTTTGTCCAAACCTAAAAAGACCTTCATCGCAATGGCAGATGAATCAACAATAGTTCGAACTCCATCTCCTTTGAAAATCATCACCAATGATCCTCCTCAAAGAGAAATGACAGAAGAAACAACTCGAACTATAATTCCTCTATCAGAAGCAAACATTCCCACTTTTCAAGATCCATAAGAAGGTACCTCGAAAGCCAATGAAGCTGATTCAGAGGCTACCAAATCCGATCCTAAAGCTGAATCTCAAGAGGAAACTAATGTTTGTTCTGTTTCCGAGGAGGAAAGAGCAAAGATTTGGAAGAATCTGAGAAACCTCGAAAGAAAATATATTATATCCTTGAAAAGGTTCGATACATACATTACAAAGAAATCCAAGCCTCTTTCCTCAAAAAACAATGGGGAATGGGAGAGAACATCACCCTTCGACTACTAAAAGAAGGAGAAACTCCGCTTGACTGCTAGGATGATGAATTGGTTGTTTACCCAGAAATCATCAACTGGGGTCTTCGATTTCCACTAGATACGATGATCGTGGAATACTTCGAAGTTCTCAGCTTGTGTCCTACCCAACTAACTCCAAACCAGTGGTTCGTCCTAATGTCAGTGATCATTGCATCTCGCCTCTCCAAAATATCGATCAAAATCAATGACTTCATTTCACTTACTCAACTCTCAAAAGGTCCGACACTCCCATTCTATTATCTTACATTGGTAGATGATCTTACGATCTTTTGGAAGCTGATAAGTTCTGGAAACAAAGATTTGTTTTCATCTCTGGAGCTTGGGAGAATGGCAAGCCGATTTCCGAAGACAATCCTTCGAAGTTAACTATGGTCCGGAGAAGCAATCGTAAGTTCTCTAAAAATTTCCTTTCTACCTTAATATTTTTATACATATTTCCTTTTCTTTACGTAATATTTTATTTTGTTTGTTTATATTAGAAATTTCGAACCGCTACTCCACTCGTTGAGAAGTAGCTAAGGTGATATTCTAAAAATTGGCTGCCTGGGCTGAAAAAGAGTGGAATAACGCCTTTCATACTACCTTCTAGCCCATTAACTTCCTTCAATGTCACATGTTTCCGATCACAGAAGGTGGGATGCCTCCCAAAGATTTATCTTCTGACCTAAATCCAAAGCTCCTCATCCTAAAAATTCTACAAGCCGATTGTAAAGTCTTCCTCCCAATCCGGAACAGATCAGACAACCATCTGCCTAAAAATAAAAAGGAAAAAATCACCAAAGAGAAGAAAGGCAAAAAGGTAGTTAGCACATCTGGTGCTAACCCTTCCACACCCTCTAAATCGAAACATCAAAAACGCAAAGTTGTTGAACATCCTCTTTCTCCCATCGAAGAGAGAGAAAATCAAGAGAATTTGGAAAAAAAGAAGAAGAAATCTTCTGATTCCTTTGGAAAGAAGAATAAACAAAGAAAAATTACTTCGTACAAATTGATTGATGAGCATGAAGACGATGCTGCTGAAAACCAACAACAACACCCCCTAAATCCTCCAACCGAAGATAATTCCTCGCAAGAACATCCTATGATTGTCATCGATGACTTTTATCCTACTGTTTACCATCGTCCCACAAGCTTCAACCCAGATATGTTTATCAATTTTGGAAACACAGAAGCGCTTGCTGGCGAAGAGGATCCTACCCTTCAAGTCATTCAGAATCACATGCTTAATTTTGCGAGGCCTACTGCAGTCAAAGATATTCTAGAATCAACTCGTACCTTCGAACCTATTACATCTCTGGATATGATCAACAAGTCCAGTACCTCAAAATATCGCAGCCTTCCTCCAAATCCGGCAGTAGCTATCTCTCTTCAACCATTTTCCGGTCTTGATGCTGCTGCAAAAGCTCTTGCCTCTCGAAGCCTCTCAAGACCATCTCAAATAGCTGGCCAAGGATATGGTTTACTATAAGGAAGCTTATGAGTCTGAAAAGAAATTCAGAGAGACCTTTCATAACAAAGTATCCGACCAGTTTTACGCCTATGAGATAGCTAGATCCGAGCTGATAAAAGGTGCTCTTTGTATAAAGGATCATCTTCGAATCCAGCATATAGTTGACACAGAACTGCTGACAAAGTCTCATGAAGACAAAATAAAGAAACTCAAAACCGAGCACATCGCTGAATTGAACATTAAAAAGTCCAACTGTACCACACTTCGAAATTCTCTAACTCTTTGTGAAGCAAAAAATAAAGAGTTCTCTAACTAATGTCAAATGTGATCAATCTTTGATGATTTGTTAAGATATTATCCAAATAAACATAAAATAACCATTGGTAAAAAACAAACTTTATTGATAAAGTTGAATATGTACAAATACATGACGGCTCATTAAAACCTTTCTGGGCCAACAGGGTAGGAAAGAGTGCGCCATTAAAAACAAACATTCCAAAGTATAAACACAAAGACGATAAAGCAAACATTCCAAAGTCTACTCCCAATAAAGCTTCAAATGTTGAATATTCCATGGAGGATGTAGCATCCTCTCCTCGAAATCACAAAGACGATAAGACCCTGGCTTAACTCTTTCAACCACTGTATAAGCTCTTGTACTTTGTGTGTAGAAAACCTTTTCGCAACACTTTATCGCCTTCTTTAAATTCTCTTCTTTTTAGCTTCGAATCATCTCGACTTCTCGTGAGAGTTTGATAATGTATGGTATTCAAATAAGCTCGAACCCTTTTTTCCTCAATCAAATCCACATTTGCTCTTCGAATTTCATCATTAAATCTTTCAAAATATTGAGATATTCTAAAAGATGACATTGTAGATTCAATAGGGCTAACCACATCCATACCATATGCCAAAGCAAAAGGAGTTTCTTTTGTAGCCTCTTTTGGAGTTGTTTGATAAGCCCAAAGCACCTCTTGCAAATAATCTGGCAATTTTCCTGCTGCCCCCGATAGATTCTTCTTCAGGCCATCTAAGATTATTCTATTTGTCACTTCCACTTGTCCATTAGCCCGAGGATGAAAGAGCGTCAAAAAACATTGTTGAATCCCTTTAGATGTACAAAATACAGCCATTTTCATATTGTTAAATTGAGGGTCATTATGTGTTGTAATTCTCCGAGGAACCCCAAAACGACAACAAATAGTTTTCACAATGAATTTGATAACATCCTTTGCTTTTGTACCTGATAGCGGTTCTGCTTCTGCCCACTTTGTAAAATAATCCACCGCCACAATTATCATTTACCCTTCCCCAAGAGGCCATCAACAAAGGTCCCACCAGATTAATTTCCCTTCTATCAAATGGTATCGCCTCTAATATAGATATAAGTGGCACTGCTGGTCTGTGAATAGCATTAGCAAATCTTTGACAAGTATCACAACCTCGGACTAAATTTTTATCACCGTTCATGATTGTAGGCCAGTAAAACCCTGCAAGTAAAACTCTACGAGATAAAGCTTTAAACCCACAATGAGTTGACCCTTCTCCATCATGCAACTCTGATAATATTTCTTGTGATTCTTGCTTGCCTAAGCATCGTAGCAATGGTTTGCTTAATGCCTTTTTATATAAAATAACATCCAGAACTATATATTCGAAGGCTTTACCCCTTAACGTTTTAGCCAGTTGAGAATCATCTGGTAGTAATCCTTGGGTAAAAAAACTAAGATATCTGATCGCCAATCGCGTCGACTTTCATCAGTGGCAAAAAACTCCTCTATAATTTGACATTGGCAAGGTTGAGCAACAATTGAAGGATTTTCATGTAGCAAAATCCAAGGATATTCTTCCTTGTAAGAAACATTTGCTAAAGAATCAACCACCATGTTACTTCCTCGCCCGATATATTCCACAACCAAATTGTCAAACAAAAGTATTAATTTCTGAAGCTCCCAGAGATATAAAATAAAACGATCCTTCCTTGCTTTGGAAAACCTAGATACTTGATTTGCCAATAACTGAGAATCCGTTTCCAGATGTACTGAAGTTGCCCCATAAATTTTTGCCAATCTCAAACCTGCTAAAGCAGCTTCGTACTCATCTTCATTGTTTGAAGCATGAAAACCAAATTTAATTGATTGGACCATTATTTCCCCCGTCAGAGCTATCAATTGAACTCCACCACTGCACCCTGAAATACTAGACCCTCCATCTGTTCGAACAACCTACATTGAATCAGTAGGCAAAACTTTTATGCTTTCTTCCTCATCCGACCTACTTGAGTGGAACTCAACAAAAAAGTCAGCCAATGCCTGTGCCTTGATTGCTGTTCGAGGTGTAAATAAAATATCATAGTCTCCCAATTCCACTGACCATTTAGTCATCCTCCCTGAAATATCTGGTCGTTGCAATACGTTTTTAAAAGGGAATGAAGTTCGGACTTCTATAGTCTGAGCTTGAAAATATGGACGCATCTTCCTAGCAGCAATCACCAATGCGAAAGCCAGCTTCTCCAACTTCATATACCTCTTTTTTTCTTCCTCCAAACTTTTACCTGACGTAATACACCGGCTTCAGAATCCTTGAATCTTCACTAATTAGCAGTGCACTAAGTGCAAAATGCGATACGGCAATGTACAAGAATAATTTCTCCCCATTTCGAGGCTTTGTTAATATTTCTGGTGATGACAACAAATTTGTTATGCTTGTGAACTCCGCATTCCGAAGTCCATTCGAACCTGTTAGGTCCTTGAAACACTTGAAAGAAAGGAAAGCATTTATCAGAAAATCGTGAAATAAATCGATTAAGTGCTCCTAACCTTCCTGTCAATACTTGCACTTATTTAACTGATCGAGGTGAATTCATTGTTATCAAAGCCTTTAGTTGTTCTGGGTCGGCTTCTATTCCTTTTTCGCTAATAATAAAACCCAAAAACTTCCCCGATCGAACTCCGAAGGTACATTTCTCTGAATTTAGCTTCAACCTGATTGCCTTTAGATTCATAAAAGCTTCTTCTAAATAATCAAGATGCACTTCATCCCTTGAACTTTTCACTACCATATCGTCTATATATACCTCCATATTTCTTCCTATCTGTGTAGCAAAAGCTTTGATCATTAATCTTTGATAAGTAGCCCCAGCATTCTTCAATCCAAAGGGCATCACCCTATAACAATGAAGGCCTTTATCAGTTATAAAAGTCGTGCATTCTTGATCCTTCAGATCCATCTGGATCTGATTATACCCTGTGAAAGCATCCATAAAAGTCAAAAATTTATTGCCTGAAGTGGAATCAATTAACTAGTCAATTCGAGGAACTGGAAATGGATCTTTGGGGCAAGCTCTATTTAAATCTCTAAAATCCACACACATCCTCCATTTCCTATTCTACTTTTTAACCACTACCAGATTCACAGTCCACAAATGATATTGAGATTCCCTTACGTGTCTGACTTTAGACAACCGATCCACTTCTGCAACAATTGCTTCCGTTTTTTCCGATGAAAATGCTCTTCTTTTTTGAATCACTGGCTTAACCTTTGGATCTATGGCCAAGCTATGCCGAATTAATTCGATAGGTACTCCTGTTACATCTTCTATCTTCCAAGCGAAGACATCCAAATTCTGAGATAAAAAATCAAACAGTTGTTGACGTAGATTGGGGGTCAATAAAGTTCCAATCTGAAGCACTTTTCCTTCTGAAAAAGTAAACTTCTCTATTTCTTCACTCACTGTTAAAGACCCCAGAGTTGCCCTCAGATCATCAACCCTTTTTTCCAACTTCGAGGGAACCCCTTCTAACTGCTATTCTCGCATCAAATCTCCACTATTGGATCCTCGAACCCGAAGCGCGGTGGTATAGCATTTTCTGGAAACCTTTTGATCGCCCCGAACCACTCCAACTCTGTCTCCAACCACGTACTTAAAACATTGATGGACTGTTGATACCACCCCATACATTCTTGAAAGCCATGACCTTCCAAAAATAGCATTATAACTTGTGGGACAGTCCACCACCACAAAAAGCACTTGAACCTACTTCTTGAATGGTCCTTTCCCCAAACTAACTTCCCCCTCGAATTCCCCAACAACACGAGCTGTTACATCCATAAATCCAATAATTGTACGATCTGATTGAGTAACCCGAGGAGGGTTTGTCATCCTATCATAGGTAGACTTAAAAATAACATTGGCAGAACTGCCAGTGTCAATCAACACACGCCGAATTTCGACGCCAGCCACCTCAGCTCCAATTACCACAACATCCTCATGTGGTCCTGCAATCCCTCTCAAATCATCTTCATCAAACAAAATGAAGGGAATGTCTTTCTTTCCATACAAATGTGTTGACATCCTCCTTTCAATTTGAATTGTCAAGTTGACAACATGCCTTTTCCTTGAGTTGTCTGAATTTCCAGTCATTGAATCGCCCCCAAAAATTGCTAATGATTCCAAAAACTTATAAATTCCCGAACATGTCCCTTTTTAATGGAAACAACCTGTTCGGATCCTTCTCAATATATTCATTAGAAGCATTGAATGACTCAACCTGTGAATCCATAATCATCAAATTCTCAGCTGGCTGCGCAGCCTTCGATGTTGATGCACCGTTATTCTTCGACGCACTTCCATGTGACTTCACATAAGTGAAGAGCTTCCCATTCTCAATCAAATTTTTTTTTTCAAAGTAATACAATCATTTGTATCATGCCTAATGTCATCATGATACCTAAAAAATTTATTATTCCTTTCTTCCCTCGGTCTGCTGATAGGAGCTGGTTTCCTAAAGTTCACAGAATTCTTAGTTTTATCCTAAATAACATAAACACTCTCTGTTAAATCAACATAGTACTCTGACCTAACCCAAGTATTCGACCTAGGCCTATTATAATTGTTGGATGGAGTGTGGTTCAAATATCCACCACTCCGAGGAGGCAAATTACTGTTCTTCTGCCTCGACTGCTGATTATTCCCATTAGCATTATTATTTCCATTCGAGAGCTGCCCCAGATTACTGGTTGCATGTCCTGAATTCTTTGAAGTATTAACTGGTGCACCTCGGTCTCTACTAGATTCTTCAACCTTCATTTGATCCTCGACCTGAGCCATCAACGCTCCAAAAGTCAAAGCCCTTCTCTTTGTCGTCTCATTAGCCAGATCCCCTGGTAACAAAACCTGACAAAAAGCAGCCATTGCCATATTCTCTTCACAATTATCTAAACTTGCTTTGGTTAACACAAACCTCTTAGTATAATCTTTCATTTTTTCTCCTGGTGCTTGCTTGCACTAGATAATTGTATCACCATTAGCTCTTTTTTCTTGCTTCCAACAAACTGCCTTCGAAAAGCAGTATAAAAATCCCTGAAATTTGAAATGGACCCCCTCAAAATCCTATTGTACCACTTGAGAGCTGTTCCTTTAAAAGTTTGAGAGAAAGCACGACACACAAGCCGGTCGTCGTCCTCGAAATTCATCATATAATTTTTGAACTGTTCGATGTGATCATCGGGATCTTGCATCCCATTGAACTTTTCAACCTTCGAAATATTAAAACGCTTCGGAAGCGTCATAGAGCGAATTTCATCTGTTAATAGAGAGTTCCTCCAATCAACATCTTGAACAAATTGATCATCGGTCCCCATTGTAACATAAAAATTCCTGTCTGTCTCAGCATATTGATTTGAAGGATTTCCTTCATGCCAAGTTGATCGAGGAGAATTCTTAGACTTGCTCTCCATTTTATACCTCCTCGAACAATCTCTTTCTGATTCTCCCTTCGAAGAACCTTTATGATTTTTAAATCCTGAAGCTGAGCTTTCTACCTCCTCATCACTGGAAGTTATCAATTTTTTCTTATCTTTCTTATCCTTTCGAGATGAATATCTCTCTTTAGGAGACACAAAACGTGATTTTTTATGCTCAGACTTAACATGTCTATCATTGAAAGATCGATCTGACTGACCTTCAACATCGGTCTTTTCCAACTCCTGTCTAACCCCAGATCTGATTCTAGCAGAGAGTATTTCTTGCTCCCTTCCCTCATACTTTTCATTCAACGTATTGATTTTATCAAGAAGTTGATTCATTCTTGTCTCAACATCAGATCAAAGTTGGACCAGAGACTGTCCATCAGTGCTATTCCCATCAGTCTCATTCTTTTGCAAATCATCTCTCACTGTTTCTAACGCTGATTGAAGTGTAGGATTATTATTTTCAGGATTCATCTTATGAATTTTAATTAAAGAATATCACCGAATGAACAAGCTACTGATTTTCCTGCTCATGTCCCCAGTGGAGTCACCAATTTGATAAGGTTTTGATTTGCTTAAGTAAATTGCTAGAGAGAAATTCTAGAGAGAGAAAGTGCTTAAGAGTTTTTAGAAAGAGAAAACACAAGTACAAAAAGAGTTTCAAGTAAAAAGTATTCCACCCCATTATTAGATATGTCTGGTTCTCTATATAGAGGAGCCAAGACTTAGTTGAATAACTGAATCTGTTACAAAAACAGATTAATTGCTATTTAGTCCTTACAAATTATGTAAAGTCATAATAACTTCCTAAAATTTACATCATTCATAAATTAAAGACAAAACTTATAATAATTACAATCAAGTCCCTGAATTTACATTGTTTACTAATTAATTCCTAAAACTCATTTCCATATCAAAGCTCATCTAAACGTAATCTATTATCAAACTCTTATAATGAATCAGTACAATTCGTGGGTAAAAAGGAGGGAGTGTATAATTGGTGATAAAGTCTTACGAAAAGTATTTCATTATACTAAGGAGAAGACCCTCGGAAAAATGGCCCTAAATTGGGAAGGACCTTATGTGGTTATTGACAGGATAAAGCCAGGGTATTATCGCCTTTGTGATAGTCAAGAGAGGATGCTTCAGCACCCATGGAATATACAACATCTGAAATTATACTGGGAATAACTATGTTGTATTTTTAATTTAATTCTTTGGGTTGAATAGTGCACTTTTTCCTACAATGATGACCCAAGAAGGTTTTAACGAGGCGCTATGTACATATTCAACATTATCAATAAGATGTATTTTTGGCCAATGGTTTTTTACAAGTGTTTATTAAAACTATCTTGATAACTGATAAAAAACTGGTCATCTTTGAGATTGATCAAGAGTAGAATGTTCCAAAATGTTTATTACACTTTTTGAAGAAACAGTCATATTCAAAGTGCTACGTCCAATAAATGCACTGTGATGTTCAGAGTGCTAAGTCCAATAAGAGCACTTTGATGTTCGGAGTGCTACGTTCAATGAATGCACTGTGATGTTTGAAGTGCTACATCGAATAAACGCGCTGTGATATTCGAAGTGCTACGCTCAATAAACGCACTATGATTTTCGATGTGTTACGTTCAATAAACACACTATGATTTTCGATGTGCCACATTCATTTAATGCACTATAATATTCGAGGAATTATATTTTACAAAAATAACTTAAAGCATTTTATTATGTTTTAACTTCGAATAGTTAACATAAATAAAAGATCACATAACTTGATGGAAAATATGGAATATAAGAAAAAACCTTTGTTATTTAGAATAATTCGATGAGTATAAGGGATATGGTACTAATATGACAAATACAAAAAAGATAACATAAGTTCAAAGGGTAGTAAAATCATTCAGATGACTCCTCTTCGGTTGATTCCTCTTCAGATGATGAACTTGGGATAGGATCGAAGGCTTCACTAGGGAGATGTTCGACAGAAATGTCATTCCAGAAGCTAGAAAGGTTTATCTTAGGATATGTTGTGTGAATTTCTCGAAGAAGTGTGATGGCCTTCTCCTCTTTACCATTGTTGATAGCTACCAACATGTCCTTGGAACATTCATCTTCTGCAGTACTGATGGCAAGATATTTTTCCTACTCAAAACCAATCTTAAGTGTGGCTATCTCATCGGTCAAATTTCTATTTTCTCCTTCACTTTTGGCAAGAAAAGTCTGAAGATTACTGAACTTCTCTTTTTCAGCAGTTAAGTCTTCGAGATGTTTACCCTTGAGTCGATCTATCTCTTCTTGATGTAAAGTTTTTAGATTCTCTTTTTTGATTTGGTGTTGTTCTCATAGATGCATTTTGACAAATAAGAGTCCTCTGATAAGCTCAGACCTTGCCAGTTCGAACGCATGAAATTGATCTGCTATATAGTTTTGAAATTTTTCCCTCAAGTATTTTTCAACTTCAACAATTCCTTTGTAGTGAACCATATCTTTGACCAGTCGTTTAAGATGACTTTGAGAAGCGTCTATTTTTTTAGTATGCGTTTCTGCAGCATTTTTTAGATTGGGAAATAGTGGAAGTGCAACAAGGACATCTGATTTTGGTAGAACAGGGCAGGAGGAAAAACCGCTGGGCTAGACCGATGGATAAGATCTAAAGACGTAGTAGGAGCAGAAGGAACAATAATTTCAGGAGATGCTGCTTCAGAGGTAGACGTTGCAGATCTTCTACCAAATTTGTGTAGAAGAGTTTGAACCTCTTGAATGACATGATCCTCTTCTCCAATAATCTTTTGTGATTCGTTGAAATTGATAAAACTGTTGGGATCGAAGTGATCATAATTTTGATTAACTTAAACAACAATTGCAGTATCTTCACCAGTTGTTTCCTTTTCCTTTTGAAGAGCTTGTTTATTCCCAGCAACTATGACCTCATCATCATCATACACTACATCTTTGATGGTTGCAACTGCCTTTTTTCTTCATCTTATTCTCGGGACTGGTGGAACTTTTGTTTTTCGAAGGTGTAACAGTTTTCTTCTTTTTCGAATAAGGCTCTTCTTATGTTTCTTATTCAATGGTCGAAAGTGTGATTTCCTTTGGTTTTCTTTTAAACGTTTTAGGCTTCAGATTTTTTAAAGGGCTAGCACCAGGTGTACCCGCTGTTTTTTTGTCCTTTTTTGTTTTCTTCTTTTGAGGAAGGTGAATGTCTGCTCTGTTGCGTATGGGTAAGAGTACCTTGCAATCGGAATGGACCAATCTTTTAACAGCTAGTCCAAGATTGGGTTGTTCCATCAAATATTCAGGAGTAGAGGCTCTTGGTGTAATCGGAAATAAGTGACAATTGAAGAAATTGATTGGTTCGAAGGCTATGTGAAAAGCGTTGTTCCATTCTACTTCAGCCTATGCGACAAGTTTAATGAATTTTTCCTTGGCTTTTGCTCGACGAATGGCGTAGCGTCTCAGAATTTCTGATAAGAAAATATTGGTTAATAATGGAAAAGAGTAAAAACAGTTAGAAAATTTAGTTTAAAAAGAGTAGTAGTATAATACTTACGACCACTTTTCCAGACAAAATTCAGTCTCGATGGATTGCCTTCAGATATTTATTTTCCGTTTTCCCATGCTCCCGAGATAAAGATGAATTTTTGTTTCTAAAACTTGTTCGCTTACAGAAGATCGTCAATGATTTTTAGGTCATTGTCTAATGTAAGATAGTAAAATGGAAGCTTTGGTACATTGGATAATTTGGTCAAAGATATGAAATCTTTGATGCTGATCGGAATCTTGGACAATCGAGAGGCCATGATTACATAGAGAAGGGTGAACAATTGTTTTGGTGTCACTTGAGTTGGGCACAGATCCAGGAGTTTGAAGTATTCAACTATCATCAGATCTAATGCGAACCAAATCCCCCAATTGATGATTTCCAGATAGACTACAAGTTTATTTTTTCTGCAATGTAAGGGTGTTTCCCTTTTTTTTGGGAAGATGAAGGGTAATGATGTCTCCCATTCCCCATTGTTTTTTCAAAGCCGATACTTGGTCTTCTTTGTAATATATGTATTTTACAATTTTCAAAGCAATGATATAGTCTTCATCAAGAGACCTTATATTCTCCCCGATTGCTGCTCTTTCTTCCGCAGAGATAGTAACCAGAGCCTTCTATTTTCTGGGTCTGCGTATCTTTTTTTTAGGAGCATCCTCTGATTCTTTCGAGGTTTTTTCATTCGTATCAGCCTCATTGTTTGATTGGGTAGCATCAGAATCAACCTCTGCTTCTGGCACTTTGTCTCTCAGTTGTGGAGGGTTATTCGAGGGACTTGGTTGAGACACTATGGTTATCTCAACAATTTTCTTCGGGGGAGGAGACTTGGTAGATGGGTTTGGTGTAGCATCGACATTGTCTCCCATGGCTATAAAAGTTCTTTTTCTAGGAGATCTTGGAAGATAAGTAGAGGAAGGGGTCACTTCCGATTGTTTTGAAGAAGATTTACTTATTTCGCAACTAGTTCGAGTTGACGATTTGGTAAAAGAAGTTGAAGTTTGGGGAGTTCTCGGTTTTTGAGTTTTCGAATATTGACTTTCTTTTATAATAGGTGAAGGTGGAAAAACATGAACCTTAGTTGGATCTAATTTACCATAATAAACGGTATTTATGGATCTTCCAAGAGGAGCGTTGCTTATCAACCCATCAGTTCTATATTCGTCTCCTTTTTCACTTATGCAGAAGTAATCGTAAGCTCCAAAGACGAAAGTGTTGTCGAGTGCTAGAGATTTGGGTTTTTTTGGAATTCTGGCCTTCGATCTTCTGGACCTTGGGTATTTTCTCATAAACTGATTAAAGATTGACTAAAAAGTATGAGTTTTCATGTGGAAGTAACCAGAACATTTGAAGAAAATCGTTGAAGGTAGCAAAAGTTGGGAGTTCTCTCTGTTTCTCTCTTAAGGATTTTTTGTTTGCAAAACAAAGAGTGAGTTGCTAAGAAATTTATAGGAAAAATAAAGATGTGTGCAGAAGTGGCAAATGTTTGTGTTGATTGGGCAGAATTTGGAGCAGTTTCGTGATTATGGGGTTGACATGCTAGGAGCTTAGGTGTAAGCTTAGCCCCTAAGGAGTTATGATCTGTTTTGAAACAAATTTGACGTTTAACATTATTATTTTCACTTCAAATTTAATTCGGGGTATAATTTACTTTATTGGTTTCTCTTCAAATTTAACTTGGGGTATGATTGTCTAAGGACATATTTTAATGCATTAGAATGATCGGGTTGCATCAAATTGTGGAAGATAAAATTACCATTGCTTTTGATAAGATTCAAAGTTAATTAGTTCTCATTCATTTACTGACATGAAAACTAAGGGGGCTACTCGTAAGGAAAAGAAATTCATGGACTAAAAGTATAAACAATAAAACGTTATGTAAGAGATGGTAAAGTTAGAGGAGGAATTTAGAATATGAATTCTAGTTGAGGACTAAGAGTGCAATTTATCCTTCTTGTATAACTGATTTCAGTTATAAGCTAAGCCTTTGCACCTCTATATAAAGGCCAAACCTAAACTAATAAAGGGGTTGAATTTATGAGATTAGATCACTTGCGTACTTTTACTTTCTCTCTCTAAAATTTATTTCTCTATCTAAAACACTTCTTCTCTTGTTTACTAAGGCAATATTGAATAATCAAACTCATCAGTCCTGAAGTTTTTCAAAAATTGGACATATACATAAACGTATAAAAAAATATAAATAAATTTATATACCTTTAATCACATCAAATGGTTCATAACGTGACATTATATGTTTTTTATCACCTACTTCATGCATAGATTTCCAAACGGAAATAAAAAATAAAATGGTTCTTTCTCACAACTGAATCAATAAAAAATTGTATTTCATGAGATTTAATTTCACAAGACGTTATTCGTACATAACAGGAATCAGAGCCAACTTTGATACCACATGTTGGAACATATAAATCATTCAAGTGTATCTATACCATTGATTCAAGCGCCATGAATCTAATTCCTTTCATGTAAAAATAGTAAATAGTTAGAGATATAGAACACTTACAATTGTCCATATATTTTACAGCTCCAATGAATATACAGCAATTAATTTTTCTCTTGACTGCTGCTAGGTAGAGAAGATGCTGGAAATGGATCTTCGAATAACTTGAGAGCTGGTATAGAGCTGTTCTTTGAAAGAAAATAAAATAAACTTGGATGAACAGAAGAACCGATGATAGATAATATAGAGAAAATTCATTTCATTTTCTTAGACAGTGAACTAAATGACATAAAAAAATAGGATTCTCAATGAATTAAAAAAATAATAAATTATTTTCTTTTTATTTACGGTCCTCGATAAGAGAAATATCCAACGGCCCAAAGGATTAGTCTCGAGCCGGTGCCAAGCTTTGTAGTTGGTAGATGAGCTTATATCTTGTAACTGAGTTTATGTATTAATAGGGCTTAAATCGTTGTCTAGTCTCTCGACTATCACGTTTTCTGTCATTTAGTCCCTCTACTAAAAAATCACTGGTGATGGTCCCTCGACTATCCCATTTTCTTTCATTTAGTCCTTCGACTTTAAACTAACCGGTGAGGGTCTCTGGACTTTGAAAAATCTATAAATTTAGTCCCTGAATCTAAGAAAAAAACCCCAAATCAAGGACTAAATTTACAGATTTTTGCAAAGTCCAAGGACCTTCACCGGTGATTTTAAATTCGTAGGACTAAATGAAAGAAAATAGGATAGTCGAGGGACCCTCACCGGTGATTTTTTAGTCGATGGACTATTTCCTGATTTAAGCCTATTAATAGGCCAAAGGGGTTTAAAATTTCACTTTAGTCCCTCTAAATATAGCATGTCATCCCCAAGATATGAGGTGAACATTCATTTGTTACTATTTACATTGCGACTTTACTTTCTTTCTTTAGTAGCTTTCTTCTCTAGATATCTACCTTCTGAATTTAGGTGAGACAGTGTTAGACTTATCAATGACGACCATAATGAGAGTGACAGTTTGCCACGCTTCTCATACAATAATGGGACTAACTACTTTAGGATTTTTACCGTCAGTGCGTTATACGATGAAATCATTTTGTAACTATTCTATACTTTAGTCACCACTATATGTAAAGTTGTTTTACCATGACTAAAGTTTGGCGATTTAATGTATCTTTAAATGAAGATCAAAGTTATGTGATGGTTGTAAGAAAATAATAAATCACCACTATAGGTGGAGATGTTTTATCATCGCTTAATTTTTCTATTTGATGTAACTCATGAAAATGGATAAAAATCTATAAGATCTGGATTGAAATATAAATTAGGTTTACTTAAAGTCCAAAATCTGGGAAAATATAGTTCTTCTTATTACTTAATATATATTTTCTTTAAAAATAATAATTTCTAAGTCTGTTTATTGCTCAATTCTGAATTTTTATAGTTAGACTACTCGATTAATCAAAATTCCAACATGATGATCATGTAAATTTCTGAATTTTATATGCGATCAAAAAATAAATCATATAAATTGGATAACCGAACCTAGGATAAGGTCTATTAAATTCAGCCAATTCATCTTGTTTTTCGACACTCACTTTGAACAAAGAAAGAAAATCTTGTTTCTTTTCTTCTAAATTAGGGATTATTTTTTTGAATTTTTGGCATGCAATTGAGCCTATAGTTTGACATAAAATTATTTTCTTATTAATTTTTACCATTTCTCTTAAATGAATTCTTGATTTGCATTAATTCCAAATTCAACTACTTGAAAAATTGAAGAATTGAAACACTAAAATATCTGGATTTTGGAAATAAAAATTTACAATTTATAAGTAAGGGGCACATTTATGAGAAGATCTAGAAATAAATCTATTTAGAGTTGCCATCCTACCTATCAGAAGTTGCACCTCTTTGATTAACTGAGCATGAGTCATCCATAACAAAGCCTTCAATTGATCATAATTATCCTCTATTCATTTTCACTTATGATATACAACAAGAATTTCCTTGATCTGACACTCGAATTACATTTCTCCAGATTTAATTTTGAGCATATGACTGTGAAATTTGTGAAGATTTTGTCCAAATACCAAATGTGTTCGTCATCTACCAAACTTTTAACCAACATATCATCAATATAAACCTTTATATTCCTTCTAATATAAGTAGCAAAAGCTTTATTTACAAATCTTTGGTATCTAGCTCCAGCATTCTTGAGACCAAAAGGCATAACCCGGTAACAATGCAATCCTCTCTCAATTATACATGTAGTGCGTTTCCGATCCTTCATATTTATCTGAATCTGATTATACCCCACAACCACATCCATAAAAGAGAGGATATTATTCCCTGCTGTAGAATCAAAAAGTCGATCAATCTTTGGTACCAGAAATGGATCATTTGAACATGCTCTATTAAGATCAATAAAGTCAACACACATCATATGTTTTTTATTTTTCTTCTTCACTAACACTGGATCAGCAGTCCACAACGGATAATACGTTTCTCGGATATGTTCGTCCCTAGAAAATTGATCCGCTTCTACTACAATTGCCTCATATTTTTCCACTGAAAAACTCCTCTTCTGAATAATCGGTCTAACTTTTAGGTTCAAGGCCAAACTATGACATATCACTTTGGATAAAACCCCGACAACATCTTCGATTTCCAAGAAAAAACCTCTAAATTATTAGACAAGTACCTCGAGGAATAATAACACAACGTAGGTGACAATAACATCCCTATCTACAAACTCTTCCTATCAGGAAATACATACACCTCAACATTTTCATTTGCTATTAATAAACCCGGGGTCTATCTCGGATTATCTATTCTATCAAAATCTGAGGTCAACCCGCTTGATTGTTATTCTTTCATTTGATCATTAGCCATAGTTTTTCTAGTGTGCAAAGCAGCCGCATAACACTATTTGTCCATCTCCTGATCACTTTGAACCACCCCAACACGATCTCCAATTACATACTTCAGGCACTGATGAACCGTCAAAGCTACAATATGCATTCTGGACAACCATGATCTCCCAAAAATAGCATTATAGATGGTCGGACAATCTACCACTATGAACAAGACTTGAACTCTTTTCTTTGAAGGTCCACGTCACAACAATAATTCACCCTCAAATTCTCATATGACTTGTGTTGTTACCTCTGTAAACCCAACTATAGTACCCTCAAAACAGATAATGACAGGTGGATTGCACATCTTATCATATGTTGATTTGAACAAAACATTCGTTGAAATACCAGTATCAATGAGTATTCGTCGAATTATTATCCCCGTTATTTCCGCCCCGATCACCACTGCATCTTCATGAGGACTAGCGATGCCCCTTAAATCGTCCTCATTGAACATAATGAAAGTTTTAGCATTTCTACCATAAATATGAGTGGAAAAATTTCCTTTTAATTGTATTTCTGGACTCATTATATGTTTTTTCTGAGAGCTATTAGTATTTCGAGCCATAGTATCTCCTCCGAAAATTTCTAAGGATTCAAAATGTTCACATAAACTTAAAAAATTTCTTGACTCCACTAGTTCACTTACCACCATCACAATCCTCCGATCAGGATCGGGGTCTAGATATTCCGATAAGACATTGAAGCCCTCCTACTTTTCTAGATTTAGATAAAAAAAATCATCAATATATTCTCCTGTTTCGAAGGCACATTCGTTACATGTGCAGATGTGCTCATATTATTCCGATAAGACGTTGTTAGCTTATCATTCTTTGTCAGAATCAAAGTATATTTCTTTAACGCTATACGTTATGTTGTATCATGCCCCACATCATTATGGTATTTACAAAACTTATTATTCAATTCTTCCCTCGGTCTATTTATAGATGATGGTTTTCAAAAATTAACATGGTTCTTTTCTCTTTAAAAAATAGTTGCTACATTCTCCATCAACTCTACAAATTATTCTTTCCTTACCCACTAGTTTGACCTGACCTGATGTGGTTGATAGTTATAGTGTTGTACCGATCCTGATCAATGAGGTAAATGAATGTTCGCCCTCAGTCCGGAAGGCCCTTGAGAATTCGAAGTACTGACTTGGTGTAATTGGCCAGTAGAAGTATTGCCTTGCCCTGAATTTCATTGAGAAGAACTTGTTCCGATCCTAACCCGCGTTGAATCGTCCACTTTAATCTTCTCCTCAACCTGACCCATAAGATCCCCAAAAGTTAACGCCCTTCTTCTCATAGTTTCGTTAGCCAAATCTCTAGGAAGTAATCCATGTCTAAAAGTTGCACATGCTACTTGTTCATCACACTCCTCCAACCCCATTTTTATTAATACAAAATTCCTAGTATAATATTTTAACTTCTCCCAAGCTTCTTGTTTACACTGAACTAAGGTATTACTATTAGCTCACATCTCCTTACTCCTCATAAATTACCTTCAAAAAGCAGTATAGAAAGCTCTAAAATTGGTTATTGATCCCCTAAGAAATCGTCTGTAATATTTCAAATTTGTGCCTTTGAAAGTTTTTAAAACAAAAATACAAACCAACACATAATCATCCTCAAAATTCATCATATAATTCATGAACTGTTCAATATGATCATCGGGATCCTGTGTCCCATCAAATTTCTCTACCTTCAGAAGCGATATCGACCTTATCTTTGATAACAACGAAGAATTTCTCAAATATACTCCTCGCATATATTGATCAACCCTAGTTGTTCCCATAATTACATACATATATTGATCTACAAGATTAACATAACGACTAGAGGTATTACCATAAAAAAACGGGTTGTACTCTCTTCGGGATTGATCCAGACTTATCCTCTTTCTTGGATTTGTACTCTCTTCAAAATTTATGAGGACGACTATCCTCATTCCTCGAAGTGCGTCGGTCTTTCTCTTGCCTATTTGAATTTTGTTTCGCATAGTTTTGATAGAAATTATCAGAAACCGATTCAACCAAAATCACTAGCACTAGTCGGAATGTACCAATGTTTATCTCTATTCTCCTTTTTAGAGAAGTGATATCCTTTGTCTCGATGAAACTGTATTTTTTGTCGATCACTCCGTACTCGATGAGAAGTGTAAGAATCATAGGATGAGTCTTCCACTTATTTCTTTTTATTTTCACATCGCACCTCAGATTGCACTCTACTATAGTGAAGTTGTTGCTCCATTTGATCAAGTCGATCATTGAATTCAGCTATTCTTTCTAACAGCTGATTCATACGATCTTCAATATTAGATTAATCACGTTGTTCATTCCCTTGAATCTCATCCTCATTCTCCTCTCTTACTAGTCCTGATTCGACCGCCTCATTTTCCATCAGAATTATTGGAACAAAACTGACTTCCTGATTCATCGTATCTCAATCGTAATTTTTCAATAATTTTAGATTTGGTATCTAGGTATCTAACATCCTCCCACTGTGGTCTCTAATAAGTGTTGATTATTTTAAAAGAAAATAGAATAACACGTGTAATTTGGGGTAGTTTAGAGAGAGAATGTAGCTCAAACTTCTAGAAAGAGAAAGGAATAAAAAGTAGTAAAAAAATATCGATCAATCTTATTTCCAAGGTAAACCCCCTATTTATAGGTGTAGGTAGTTATGTACAACAGACTTAGTTAGAAGTTACGTATAATTCACCTCATTTTGTTACTTAATACAAACACATTTGCTATAAATTACACACTTAGTCCTTGACATTTATATTTGGTGTTAAGTTTATCCTTTAACTATAAAATACTTAATTAAATATACTTTAAGTAATTGTCTCAACTCCTTAATTATTTACATATTTATCAGGTTTTATGCCATATCCAATCCTCCAATCTTACGTTGAGGTCTTACTTGGATGATTATGGTAGCTAAATGAACATCCCAACAATAAAAAATCAGTTATGTATGAGACTGGTGTGTAAGCGCAACTATGACATCATGCAACAGATGCTCACCATCAGGAAATACGTGTGGTAGTCTTCCTTAGGGGTCGGCCTACACACACAAGAACTGTTCCTTAAGTTGAGAGGCCTCAAATGTTTTTTTCTTTCATGATTTTTTTGCAATTTCTTATTCATCTTTGATATCCGGTCTTCCAATCAGTCCTAGAGAATAGTCATTTGAATGATCGTATTGTATTACCTACCACCGTGACTTGACGTCAATACACTTTGAACATCAGAAGAAGTCTAAAGATGTGATTAGGTTCTTATACATTTGAGGGAAGAAAAATATCAATCAAACACTATGCACCTGAAACAAAAAAATCCTTGGGCATGCAGGTCATTACTTTGTACCTCGTAGAGTACAACATCCAACAATAATTGGTATTTGTATCCCATCACGGGATTATTCATTTACAAATCGAGATGTTTCATAATGCGCAGATAATAAGATCACATAATTTTCAACCCTAAACACATATCACAATATCCAAATATGGAAAATACATAGAATAATGAGCGATCCTAAACGTGAAAAACATGTTAAACATCACATTAGAAACATGTTATTTCAACATACATACATACATACATACATACATACATACATACATACATACATACATACATACATACATACATACATAGGCTTTGAACAGTACATCGTCCCTCGACTATCACGTTTGGTGGCAAATAGTCCCTTGACTTTCAAATGTCCGTTGACAGTCCATGGACTATCGCGTTTGGATAAAGTTAGTCCACCAGATCCTCTGATCCATGTGAGGCTGCCACGTGTCACCATAGTCCCCAGATTTTTGTATCACCACTAGTCCCTTGAGTTTAGTTTTCTGTAATTTTCTACATTTTGGGTTTGACCTAAACTCAAGGGACTAGTGGTGATACAAAAATCTGGGGACTATGGTGACAGGTGGCAGCCTCTCATGGATTAGAGGATCTGGTGGACTAACTTTATCCAAACGCGATAGTCCAGGGACTGTCAACGGACATTTGAAAGTCAAGGGACTATCTGCCACCAAACGCGATAGTCGAGGGACGATTTACTGTTCAATGCCTACATACATACATACATACATACATACATACATACATACATACATACATACATACATACATACATAAGTTTACTAAACATGCATTAACTGCAAACAAACATATATATAAATGATATAACAAACATTTGAATTGGTTGGCTGCACCTTTATATGGGGTATGTACAACAACCTCACTCGAAATCATGATAACAAAGAAAAATAAAATTATATTTACTGTATTTTTGTGGTTGAACCACTCAATTATTAAAAAAAATTAACTGAATGATCAAGTAGATCTCCAAACTTTATGTGGATAACTGAACACCAAGTTATGGCCTTCTCAATTCAGGCACCCAAAAATTCAACTGTAATACATGGTCGTTGCAATCAACTCGCGGGTGATCGCAGCAAATTGTAGTTCACAGTGGTGTCTATGATGCTAGTTGGGGTAAATTTCTTGATTTTGTAAAAAAAAATTGAAACTCGCACTTTCTCAATTAGGATTTTGTTATGATTTTTTTCAAAATTTAATCTTCGACATAAATATTTAAGTGCTATCGATCACACCAATAAACCGTATATGTGTGAGTGTATATTGACCTTAAATCTATATCATGCATGGATTTTTGAACAAAAATTATAAACATAAAAAACATTCCTACCCAATAGGACTAAGAGTTGGTTTTGATACCATTTGTTAAGACTTACAAATTGTAACTTTGATTCAAATACCACGAATCTAATTCATTGATGTAGAAATAAGAATAAAAACAAAAGATATAAAAAAACAAGATTACAGTTCCTGAATGAATAGAATTGTAGCTCTAGATCAACGTGCAGGTGGATGCTATTTTTCATCAGGAAAGTGGAAATATTATTAAAATATAATAGTTTTACATAAAGCACTTGAAACACAAGCGGCGCTAAACAAAAATTTGAGTGCTAAAGAAAACTTCAAAACTAATCTCTCAATCTAATGAAGGATAACTTACTAGCTTCCATTCATTCAAAACTGAATAATCTTTCTCAATAATACTTGAAAAACTATATAGGAATGAAGAGAAAATAAAACTTCTCAAACTAATAGAAGAGCTTGAGGAATGTTTTGGAGTAATTTTGGATCAATATTAATGTATCAATGGAGGTATGACTCTGCTTTTGATCGTGGTGAGCATACGAAGAGGGAGAGACATCTGCTTGGCCTATGTATCAGCTTAAGAATGAAAGATGGCGGCCGAGGATTGATGGGTCAAATTACTCTGAAATTCTTCAGCCATAAAAGGCAGACTATCTGCTCGAGAAATCGTCGCTACATGTGAATTTTTTAATCGAATATTCTTAATTCTTATACTATAAAGAATTTGATAATTTCAAGAGGCTGATGATTAATTTTACCTATAACTCTTATTTAACTTTAATGAATTTTGCCCATGAGGAGGGCATATGATATGATTATTGATTGAGTGATTGATGGGAAATTGAGATAAAGAAACTGAACAACTAAGCATGCTTATACCAACAAGAAGACATATAGTGCAGAAATGAAGAAGGTAAGATTGACTCTGTTTTCTAACTCCAATAAGCAGAGATTAGATATTGGGAAGCTTATGATGCAAACCTAAAATGTATGATAGCGAGCTATATGTTTTTGCAAAACTTAGAATGCTAGTCAGGATATAACCTACGGAGCTTGTTGGAATCAGAAGATTTTTAATGTAATCTAAACATAAGCTTATTTATAAAAATATTTATTTGAACTCATGTAGTTAAAGCCAAAATTTCCAAGAAAAACTACTTCTAAGAGATTAGAGCATTGCTAAAACCAATACACAATTAGCTTTATATGCCACCTCAAGAGAAGAACTAATCTTAAACAGTTTAAGATTCTAGCTAAGGGTTAAACAATGCAGAAAAATTTATTTTATAGAATCATGAATCACTTCTTATGTAACCTAATCCAAGACTTTATAAAAGAGTCATGAAACTCAATTGAAAAAGAGCTTGAAGAAACTAAAATTATGGAAGTGATAAGACTTCTACAACATTTGAGGATAGGCTCAAAAGGCGAATGATATTTACTAGTTGATAGAAGATTGAGTAATATTTTCGAATCGGTTTATATATCAATGTTAAACCAAATTTCGTTTTTGTAGATTTGGAGGCCATCAATTAGTGTTCTGCTCTCGGCCATAATTGAAGAGAGCTTACCATATAAGTTGCTGAAGCCTACTACAATTTCACCTGAGCTGTCTCTGATGATTACTCCACCATTGGAGTCACCATTCAGAATATGAGATTCATTAGGGTTGAGCTTAAGT
Source organism: Limnanthes douglasii subsp. nivea (assembly GCA_036936605.1). NCBI lineage: Eukaryota > Viridiplantae > Streptophyta > Magnoliopsida > Brassicales > Limnanthaceae > Limnanthes > Limnanthes douglasii. Next base: position 182,205,449 of record JAUPFV010000002.1, read on the forward strand.
GTGCTAGGAGTTGGGAGAGTCCATTTCAAGTAAGTTAGCTTCCTTATATATTTATATAATTGAAACAACCTAGCTCTGTGGCTGCATTAGCATTATTAGACCAGTTCATTCTCTTGAAGAGGTCAGAGTGATCAAGGCAAGTGATAATGTATTTATGTAATTTACGGAGGACCTTATTGAGTAAGAATTTCCTTTGAACTTGGATTTATTTCTTGTTTTCCAGATGACCCAATAGATAATGATGGGCATAATAGTTCTAGCATGAACTTCATTTTGTGTAAACCATAACCAATTCCTCATCATCTAGGCTCTTGTCACGAATTTGCTTATATTGATTTTGAGCATATCTGCAAAATAGGATCAGATAGCCCAAGCATTGCTACAAGAAATAAACAAATGATTAGGAATTTCTATAGAGTCATATAATTGACACTTTGAAACAGTTACAAAGTATCTCTTTTGCATTATAGAGTTAATAGGAATATAGTTATAAACATTTCCACAAGAGAAATGAACATTTCCTAGAAGTAATACAGTTCCGTATTTTAGAAAAAATATTAGATTGGTTGTGATTATCTCTAATATGCATCCATGTATTTTAAGTGTTGAATTTCCAGTTCTTAGAAAGCTTCCATATTATTAAGTCGTATTCATTGTCTTCGATAGATGCAATCTCGTTAGATTAATACTTGCTTGATAGAATAAGCCATTAAGTCTATTATTGTTCCATGAGCTTACTTCCCAAAAATAATTAACTTTTTCAGACCTATACCAGCTATTATCCCTGTTATCATCCAAGATGACGAGGGGAGAATGACCAGACCAATTGTCCAACCAAAAATTATTTTCTCATTTACCCAATTTGTATCTAATATTAGGTTCGACAAATTTCTTGATTTTGGCCACTCTCTTCCATGTTTGGGATCCAGCCTTAGTATAAGAAACTCGCAGAGGGTGTAGATCCTTAGTGGTATGTTTTTTGCATTAATTTGGCCCCTAAAGTATTGTTTTTTATGAATTTAACCCATAGTTTGCAGGAAAATATATCTTGGATATCATATAATTTTCTGATATTGAGACCCCCATTCACAAAAGGGTTTACAAATAGAGGACCAGTTAGTCCAGATTTTATGCACCTCTTGAGTAGATATCCAGATGAACTTATTGAAAGTTATTCCCAGCCTAGTAATAATATATTTAGGCAAATAATTAATTTGAACCTAATACATTGGAATATCCATTAGAACTGAACTAATGAGAGTAAATCTTACACCATAAGATAAGTGTTTATTCTCCTAATCCTTGATCTTATTATTAACCTTGTTTAACATAGACTTATAGTTTATAGCCTTGTTGTTGGTGTGTAAGGTGATTCCTAAGTAATTAGTAGGCAGATAGCTAGTGCTGAAGCCAGTTTGGGTAATTAATGTAAAATTATGGGATTGAGAAGGCTAGTAGGAGTAGTTATCTTGGTTTTGTCCCCGTAAATGACTTGAGCAGAGACATCCTGGTCATTCTGTAAAAACTTTCCAAGATTTTTAATAGTAGAGCTAAAACCATTTATAAAAATAAGTAGATCGTCTGTAAAGGCCAAACAGGGAATTATAATAGAACTCCTAATTGAATAATTCATTGACTTGTTAGTGTTAAATAACTTAGATAATCCTCTAACTAGGACCTCTTCAACAATGATAAAAGACTAGGGCGAAATAAGATCCCCTTGCTTAGAACTCTTTTGGTTTTAAAATATATAACTACTTCACTATTTATAAGGATATAGACATATATAGATCTAATCGACTTGTTAATAAGGTTAACAAATCTAGAGGATAAGCCAAAAGGGTGTAGCACTTTAATTTTTCTATTAAGGTCATGTATAAGCTCTTTAATAATTAAATTGTTATCATGAATAGACTTCTCTATAACATAACCTCCTTTGACTTCATTGATAATTTTAAGGAGGAGCCTGATAAGTCTATGATTAATAATCTTAGACATAATTTTATTCAATAGGGTACACAAACTGATTGGTCTGAAATCTTTCTAGGTTGCAGGGTTGACGGACTTGGGGATAAGACACAAACCTGTGACCATTATCCCTTGAGGAATGTTCTGACCAAACATAAAGGAACCCATGACAGCACATAGATTTTTTTACATGATTTTTCAACATGATTGAAAGAAGTAAGCGTTGAATCCATCCATGCCAGCAGAACTGGAAGAGTTAAGGTTTTTGATAATACCAAAATATATCTTCTTCAAAAGGAGGGAGCCAGTAAGTTATTATCTTTATTTGTAATCAACTTTAATAAATTTTTGAAATTGTGTCATTTATTATGTGATCCTCTTCTTCAACACTTAAGTAATGCATGTGACTTAGAATTTCCTTGAAATAGGATTCAACAGATAGACTCAATTAGTTGTTGTTCAGGATCCATTCAGAGCCCAATTTGATACTAGATATTCTATTCCTTATTCTATTCTCGTTGACATAGCTTTGGTATGTTTTTGTGTTTCTGTCCCCTTCTTTATCCAGTTAGAATAACATTTTTTGTACTAGTAACCTTCTTTTATGTTTAGGACCTGAAGAAACATAGTATTAGCTTTCGGGAGCTCAATTCTATTTTACATATCGTTATTTCCTGAAGGTTAATTTCGATTTTCTTGACACCTTCTTAGTTTCTAGGACTTTATCAAATATATTACCAAAATTAGTTGTATTCCAATTTTTGAGGGCCTTTTTAAATCTTTTGGTTTGTTCCAATACATATACAAAGTATAACCATCTATATTCTGGTTCTTATTACTCTTTACAAAGCTAAGGAAATCATTGTCTAAAGTCCATATATTGAAGAACTTGAAGCTCTCTTTAAAACTAGTCTCGTCTTTAGTTATAGTAATACAAAAGGGAGTATGGTCAAATCATGTTCTGGACATATGAAAAAACTTTATTTCGTTGAAAACTCAGACCATGATGAATTGTAGAAGATCATATCAAAGCGCTTCCATTTAGTTTTGTTTGACCATGTGAACTTAGAACCTGCATATCTAACAACTTCCAAATGACAGTTCTTGATAACATCATTAAAATCCTCATAATTATTAAGGCAAAAAGAAGAGAACCTACTTCTAAATTTTATTAGATGAATTAGCTTTGAAATTCTTGAAACCAATTTTAGCTTCAGTGTTCTCCAGGTTATCTGTTTTGATGAAAGGATCTTGAACGACAACCAGCTTAACTTTTTCTTTGAAAATGATAGATTTAAACCTACTCAAAGAGGTTTTGTTTCTAATGTCACGAATATTCCAATTAAGGATACTGATCATTATAGAGTTTGGAGGTTGGAGATCTACTGGTCCCAAACAATTGAAGGGATTCGATTACCAAAGTTTTTTTCTTCTTCTTCTTGCCTATTAACATCCTTAAATTTTTTGTTTAATAAATCATGGAAATCCTTATTGACCTCTAAACATAGTACTATAGTTTCTTTGATAAGTCTACCTCTATCCAAACATATCTTGCATCCCATATTGAAACATTAAATTCACCCACACATTTTTACGATTGCAAGAAATGGGTTAGAATGTTTATTTTGGGTATTACTTGGGAAAATTTATCTATGAGTCTATATGTTATAGCCAACAACCGTGTTTCTTTATCCAACTTTGAGAAATGCATTGATATGTGGTCAGTCTTCTCAATCCCTCTAGTTGGAATGAATTCAGATGATAGACTTGGATTCTTTAACATAGGAGCATAAGATTTTACACCTTGATAATTGTATACCTCTTTATTTGCTTCATTTGGGACTTTGTTGAGGTTAATGTTTTGTTTCATGGATTTTTCTGAATGCTCCAATGTTCTGAATGCTTCTATATGGAGTTGTTTTGAATATCATATCCAGAAACTGTGTTTAGGAACGCATAATGTCTGTTTGTGCTTTGTTGAGAATTTTCCATAAGAGAATTTCCTAGAGCAATCTTATTTGGATTCTCAATTGTTCATGGTTAATGTTGGCAAGGAGCCGAAGAATAAAGAACCAAAATCTTCAGGAAGTATGGATAATATTAGCAGTTTTTGGAGTTTTCTTGGAGAACAAGAAAATTCCCAATTTCTCATTTTTCCACGTGCAGTTGAATGCTAAAAAAGAGAAAAAAAAAGACGATTATGCAAAATCGACGAATGAAAAAAAAACTTAAAAGTTAAAATAAAATAAAATGAAGGCGAATAACAAACATATAGGATACTTAAATAAATATTAAAGACCAAATAGTATCATATCACTTTTTAGTATTGTTAGCAATAAATATATTTGAACATTATTTGGAAATTCACCGCATGGTATAATTAAATCAGTGATTAATAATTTATAAAAGAGGGACTCTGTTTTCTCTAAGAATAGGGTTTTTGGGTGAATCTATTGATCTTCAATTTTCTGTTAATAGAGAAATCCTTTGATCATTTCTTTATTTGTTTCACTCTGTTGTTTTTAGATCTACGATTGTTTAGTCTGAAATCAAATTTTCTTCTCAAATTAGGAATCTTTCTTTTATCTCCCTGTTTTTGTCAATGGAAGAATTTACAGATCTTCGGGTATCAATCAACAACCTACATCATATAACATAATCAAGAGAATTTTTTGAACAAAGAATTTATCAAACGAAACCTTTTTGTAGCAAAATAAATCCTATGTTGTTTTTTTTTGTAAAAAGCATGAAAGTGTTGATATACAAGCCTATGTATACGCAAAATAAAACATACCATATTGCAGTGCAATTCTCGTAAAGTTTTAAAGAATCGTTGTTAGTAAATAGAAAATATACTATGATTGGTAAATTCAATCAAAGAATTCCTAAGAAACAATGTATCAGTGATTTCATACAAAAAAATGAAGCTGAAGAACGAGTGCAATCTATCAGTAGACTCTCATCACCTACTTTTGAAATTGTCATCAAAAGATGACGTATACAAAATCTAGGCAAAAAATATATGGTATATTGGTGATTTCAACATTAAGGTTAAATGTCCATTAAGCCTTGTGTGAATTCTTAAACTGGCAGCTCGTTGAATATTAAGGTTTCAGAAAAGAATAGGGTTTTTCAAAATTCTTGCTTAGTTTAGTAGAGATGGACCTAACATTGAAAATTGATCAAAATATATGGGTTGGTTTTAGTGAAAACCAGCGATGTTGGATTAAAGTCAGTTCCCAAAGTACTACAACATTTGTTATCACATTGGTCATAAATTTAGTACCTGCAAGAAGGCTAAAGAAAAAATTGAAAGCCAGAATAAGAGAAATACACACATCTCAATTGTTGGCACTGTTATTGATGTAAAAGTAAGTAACAGATACTTAAAACTGAAGAATGAAAATCTATAATATATAATTTTGGATCTTAATCAAGAAAAGAAATCTAATATCTCTAGCAACAAGACTCCTGAAACAATTTCAAATTAGGTCTTCAGGAGGATGAAATAATAGAGGCTATTCAGTCTCTTGAAAATGAATACCAATTAGAGTATGAAAAGTCCATCTATGGAACTATCACCTTAAATAAAGACAACATAAGAAGTATACCAGTTACTCCAACACACAAGAGCAGACAAATTAACATTGAAGTCTAGAAAGTTTTGAACAAAAAACCCAAAGATGTTAGAGGAATGAAAAATTCTAGCAACATAGCAATAAAATCTATAAGGTTTTCAAGGACTAACAAGAAGAATAAATCCATTTCAAGAGGATAAAGATGTTGAAGTGGAATATAAGAGAAATTCGTAATAGGTCTACTGTTAGAAGACTCAAAAACATAATTTCTAAAGAGAAAATAAATCTTTTAGTTCTTCAACAACCTCTTATCAGTGAGGATAATATGATTTCTACTGTAGCTAAGATGGGTTTGAATAACTTTACTTCTAACTCATCTAACAAAATTTGGTTTTATTGGAATAATAACTTTAATGTTAAAGTTATTTTGAACAATCCTCAACGCCTGCATACTGAAATTGGCTTAGATAATATGAATATAACCATTTTTCTTACCATTATGTATGCAAAGTTTCAAAGAAACTACATGATGAATCTCTAGAATACGTTGATAAACATATCAACTAACGTGGCAGGCAAAGAATGGCTGATAATGGGTGATTTCAATGTGGTCTCTTCTCCAGATTAGTAGATTGGCTGTATTACTTACTGTATGAATAACTCTGATGAATTCAACGAGATGATAAAGGACTTCAATCTTGAAGATGCAGGATACTATGGTTCTAAGTACACTTGGACCAATAAGTCCAAGTGGAAAAGACTTGATATAATTTTATATAACTCTAACTGGTCTAATCTGTTTGCTAAGACTAAAGTGATGCATATCGTTAGAACTTGTTCTGATTATAGCCCACTATGCATCACCATTAGTCAGGACAACGATTTTAATCATAGAAATTTTATATTTTTAGATATGCGGACATTGGATAATGAATTTATTTCAGTCATTGAGAACAATGGAAAAACAAATATAGATGGTTTCCCCATTTTTATTTTCTGGAAAAAATTGAATATGCTTAGACATGTTCTTAAAAAATAGAATAATACTCATGTTGGTAACATTTTTTATAAAGATGAGGATGCTGAGAACAAGGTTAAAATTCTTAAGATTATCCATCAAGAAGGGAAGAACAATGAGTCTAAGGTTAAAATGTCTAAAGCCAATGTTAATCTTCTACTAACTCTTAAGATGGAGGAGACTTACTGGTTTCAAAAGTGTTACACCACCTGGAAATAGGATAAGGATAAGAACACTAAGGTTTTCCACGGTTACGTTAACAAAAAGAGGAGAACAAAAAACATTAATAGTATTAAAGATGGAGAGAATTGGATCACTATTATTGCTTTAATTGGGCAGTCTGCTGCCTCTTACTTGAAAGACATCCTCACTGATTTGCTTTATTATAGCAATGAAGAGGAAGATAATATTATATAGAACTCTATTTTTGATAATATTCCTAACCTTGTAACTGATGAGGATAATGACTACCTAATGTCTATTTCTAAAGAGCAAGAGAGTCATGATATAATCATTAACCTTAATCCTTCAAGCGTTGCAGGTATGGACGAATTTAATAGCTGTTTCTACAAGTCCTGTTGGAGTATAATCAAGAAATATCTATGCATGGCAATTAATGATTTCTTACTTGTGAAGAAGATTCCTAAAGGCATAATGTCTACAGGTATGTGCCTTATTCATAAGTTCTCAAATCCTACAATGCGGAAAAATATTCGGCCAATTAGTTTAAGCAGTCTTCTTAACATAATCAAGTCCAAAATTATTAACAATAGATTAATAAAGATTCTTCATAAAATCATTTCTAAATCCCAATGAGCATATATCCCTAACATCTTTATTCATGATAATATTCTAATTGCGAAAGAGTTAATTTATGACCTTAACAAGAAGAAAAAAGTAAGCAATCTAATGATTCTAGTAGACATGCCGAAGACTTTTGATAAGCTTTCACACACTCTCATAACTAAAGTCCTTGTAACTTTTGGCTTTTTTACTTCTTTTTATTAAGCTCATAAAAGGTATAATTAGTTCACTTTATGTTCTATGCTTATTAATGGAAATATTTTTGACTCTTTTAACGAAAAAAAGATTGATAGAGGGTGATCCCTTATCCCCTAGTCTTTCGTTTTGGCTTAATAGGTTCTCCTAAGAGGGATATTTAATTTGTTTAGTTCTAATAAATCTATGCAATTCTCATCTAGAAGCAACCTTGTGATTCCATTTCTGGCTTTCACGGATGATATCCTGATATTTACTAATAGCTTGGATTCTACCATTAAAAATATTGGAAAGTTTCTTCAAACTTATCAAAATGTTTCAGGGCAAGTCATTAACAATGAGAAGACCAAAACTATCTTGTCTTCTAGACTTTGCAACACTAGAGTTGCTGCTATTACGAATCTTTCAGGTTTTAGTTCAAGTTCTCTCTCAAATGAATATCTTGATATTACGTTGAATAATAACAACAAGGCCAATAACTATATCAACCTTATTAACAAGATCAACAACAAGATTAAGGATTGGGAAAATAAACACCTCTCTTTTGGTGGAAGGTTAATCCTTATTAACTCGTTCCTGATGTCTATTCCTAGCTATTGGACTCAAAGCTGTTATTACCTAAGTGTATCATCACAAGGAGTAATACTATTTTGAATAAATTTTTGAGGGGTTCTACTAGTGAATTAAATAGTATATACAGATCTTCTTGGAATGATTTTTGTAAGCCTTATGCTGAAGGGGGCCTTAACATTCGAAATCTTTCGGCCTACACGATACGTTTGATTGCAAGTTGTGGTATAACTTCAGGAAAAATAAGATTATTTGTGGTATAAATCTCATGCAAAGAACCTACTGTATGAAATTCCATCCTTTACAAATTTCTTACAATAAGGGTGGTTCTAATACATGGAGAAGACTAGCCAACATTAAGAAGACTCCTGAGCCTAACATCAGATGGATCCTATGGAATGGAGAAATCGATTTCCGCCTAGAAAACTGGTATAATTAACCTCCTCTTATTATACGTAATGCTAACTATGTGAATTTATTGTATAGGAATAAAAAATTAAAAAGTTATGGATTCATAACGCTTCAGATAACAATAGACTCAAAAGATTTGTGTCTCAAGTTATCATTTACAAGATTTACAAAACTACCATCGATAATATATAAGAAGATTCAATAGTCCGAAAGCTCTCAAAAGACTCATCATTTAACATAAATGAGACATTGAATCATATTACATGCAAGCATAACATGCCTAGTCTTTTTGGAAAAATATGGAATTGTGTAACTCCTATAAAAATACTCTTTATGCTTTGGAAACTCATTAAAAACTTCATTCCTATTGATATAATTTTACAAGACATGTTGTCACAATTTCAAAATGCCAATTTTGTTCTAATATTGAATCTCTTGAGAATCTATTAATCTTTTGCGATTTTTCCTGGAAAATATGGTGTTACTTTGCAGATTTATTCAAAATCGGCATTAACAAATATATGACAATTACTCATATGATTAGGGAATGGTTCTGGTGTACTTCTTATGAAGTGCACACTAGAATTATTATTCCTACTGTTAACTTCTCGGTAATTTGGAAAACCGGAAACAATGTCAAATTTAAGGGAAGGGTTCAAAAGGTTGAGTGTATCATCAATTACGTTAAGCATATTATTTTCATTCTTGACCAAAGTAACAATCTCAGGAAGAAGCATTGGAGAAATGATTTTAAAGTTGCGAATGAAATGGGTTGTACTAACTACATTACAGAGAATAAAAAACCTTTGTACCTAAAATGGAATCCTCCATGTTCTGGAATCCTCCATGTTCTAGTTTCTTTAAGCTCAATACAAATGACTCTTGTCAATCTAATGGTGAGTTTGCAGGAGTTACATTGTAAGAGACCCTTCAGGTGAAATCGTTATTGGTTCCCCTACTATTTACGGTAAATTAACTCCAATTATGGTTGATTCTCGTGCTCTTTTTTATGAACTATTAATATATAAGAAGAGGGGTTGGTCAAAAGTAGAAATTGAAATGATTCATTGATTTTAGTTAATTTAATTGCTAATAGAAATTACACCTGGCATTCAAAATCTATTCTTCGGTGCTGCAGAAATTTAATCTCTCCAACAATGTTTATATCTCACATCTTCAGGGACCAAAACAAAGCAGCCGATTGGCTCTCTAGATGGACCCTGAAGTGTAAGCTGAAAATAAAATATGATAAGCATCAAGCCCCTATTCCTCTCAGAGCTCTAACTCTGATAGGGAGTTTGAATTTGAAATATTTCCATATTGAAGACTAAGATTTTGGGTTTTGATACTGAAAAAATTTCTTTCAAAATGGATGTCTCTCTGATTAAGCAATGGATCCCGAGTAGTTAAAGTGGTTGCCTCATTTTTACTGACTTTTTAATTGTCTTAGCATAATTACTAACCTTGGCTGTAAGCTGTGCTTGACATGAGCCATATTCTTTCTTCTGTTTCTTATTTTAATTGGTAGGATTCTAATAATAAAAGAAAGTATGTTGATCAAGAAATGAATTGATTCTACGATGGACTAAAAGCTTTAGTTTGGTTGTGGCCTAGTTGAAACTTTATTTTGGCTAAATCTGTTTAAAGTTCAATTGACGATATTTTAAAGTTTATGAACCGAAAGAAGACGAACGTGAATCGAATTGAATTCTATGAAGACTGGAGTTGTGTATTAGGAGTATCAATTTCTTCAAGTGAATGCTTAGTCTATTGAGCCGAATTTTTTACCGGTAGCTGATGCTCTCTTAGTATTTGTATTGGTTTTACTCTTAGGCCCATCTAATTGTATAAACAATAGGAATTCTCGTAAGGCCTTATACTTTGGGCCCTTTGCCTCTGATAAATTTTCTTTTAATTAAAGAAGAAGTAATAAATATATTTTTGAATATTTAAATAGGAAATAAATTTTGTTTTAGATATTTAATAGTAATCCACCTATGGTCGCATAAATATATACTGCATGTGTTTATTTGATCCATTGGGGTTAGAATCCTTATCTATTGTTTAGGAAATAGCAGTAGGAATCGGGAAATAAATTATTACCTCTGTTAAAACAATCATCGAATAAGAATAAATTTCACTACATCATATTTAGCAACACAACTATGGCGAGTGGTTTCTTCTTCTGATTCACATGTATACTCTCCTTCCAGTGAAAGTTGCTTTTTAATCGTCAATTTAAATTTAATTGTTCTTGAGTTGACTGATCGAAGTTATATGTTTCTTCTGATTTGCGATGATTTTGTAAGGTTTGATCTCTTCTGTTTGTTTATTTAATATTGGTGTGTCTATGATTCTGATTTTAGTAATCAACTACGGTTTTACGATTTCGCTAGTATGTTAGATTAGGGTTTTACAATTTCGATTAGGGTTTTACAAGTTTAGGTTAGTTTATGGTTTAATATTATAGGATCTAGATTCCCTCATATATATATATATGACCGATTAGGGTTTTATCTTTTATATCTTAATCTCTTACAATTTTTTTTGTTTGAGATATTTATTTGTTGTCCTGTTAGAGACCGAGTTTGTGTTTGTAAGTTTGTTTAGTCTAAACAGGGGCATTAGACTGTTTATGAAATTCAAAATTTATTGAATTCTTGAAAAAGTATATCTTTTGAATTTACGATGTCACTGATTTAAGTTTATGTATTCAGAATTAAGGAGTATGTCAGAATCGGCAGCTGAAACAGAAAAGGAATGGGACGAGGCTAGATGTGCAATCTGCATGGAACCACCTCACAATGCCGTGGTTTTAGATTGTTCTTCTTTTGTGAAAGGCTGTCGATGTTACATGTGCGACACAAATCACAAGGGTCTTTCAAATTGCCTTGGCCAGTACGAAAAATCAGCTGGAGATAACCGTATCTGCCCTCTCTGTCGAGGACAGGTATATGGGTGGATCAACTCAAGTCAACCTGGTCGACTTTTCATGAACGCCAAAACAAAAAGCTGTTGCAGCGAAGGATGCGACTTTACCGGAACTCACTCTCAACTATTGGAACATGTGGAAAGTGAGGCTTCCTCACATACAGAAGTGAGCGACCTGCAAAGAAGACACGATTGGGAACTAATGGAGCGTCAAAGGGATCGTGAGGACATGTTGTCCTCCTTGGTTGAAGACAGGTCACTGGAACGGATCCAACTGGTGAACAGACAGCCACAACAACCGATCCAACTGGTGGATAGACAGGGTGATCCGTACATATTGTCCTCTGCTGAAGGGATTTTCCTTATTGATTCTTATTACCAAGCACGCGAGAGTTTTATGACGAATCCAGATCGTGACAGCGTAATGTTCATGACTGAAAATGCTTTAAATGGTTATACTTTTAAGGTCACATTTAGTCAGTATGGACAGGAGAATGACGTCCATCATGTATCGGTATATACAAGTGCAACGAGTGAGGCGGATTCAGCTAGGCAGTTTAGATGTATCTTTTTTTGGGGTCGGTAAAACGAATTTTCAAAGTATGTAAGCAGGTTTTGGGTCATGAGAGTGTTGTTACTTTTATCTTTTACTTCAACTGGAATTGCTTCCTTTATGTTGAGTAACAGCCATTACAGTTATTCCCTTTCATATCATTCAAAATCTACAGAATCTTAAACAAGGAATCAAACTCGACTGACCAATCTAAAAACAATATCAAATTTTTGGAATTGGCTACACTTATGACTTATAGGACCTAACTTGAATTTCGGTACACAGAGTATATTGTCTGGTAGAATATACAAATTTAAAATGTCATCTAAAAAGCTATGAAATTACAATAACTTCTATATTGTCTATAAAATTATAATAATTTCTATATAGTTCAACAAAGTTTAAAGTTTATGTTAGGTTTGATAATTATATAAATATTCGGGTCTGATTCTGGATTTGGATAGAAGAAAACGTTTAAAAGTTATAAGTGGGGATCAAGGAAAAGGTTTCAAAGATATATTAGTGTATGTGTACCTCGAGGGATAAGCTACATCTAGAATTGTAATATTCCGGATCAAATAACATATACAAATCGTAATTATTTGTTCCTATTTTAACTATATATTATTAATAATATAAAAAGGAGCTATTTTTGTACTGAAACGCATTAGATAGACGCTAAGTAGATTTGGTCACTGATATTGTAGAGGGTAGGGTGATACAGAGAGCAAAGACAAAAAAAAAAAGTTGGAGAGGGAAACCCTTTCATTTGGAAATCTGTACAAGGTGCTTCCTTTTTTTAACAAAATCAAAATTTGAGTTTTTGTTTTTTTTTTTCACAATTTAGAACTTAATCACACAATTTATGTTGTGGTTTTTCTAATCGGAAAATAGAAAAATGTTCCAGCTTTGAATGCTGCTATATATTGATGGTGTAGTATTCCAAGAACCTGAAAACTATTCTAACAAAGATCTCAAACATAAGATTTCTGCTGCTGGTTTTGAGGATGATTCGACTGCTAATGGACTAAGGAGAGCAAGACTGATCCTAGAAATGAACAACTTCAACTTAAAAGCTCCAAATGTACTAAAAAAAAGTAAACAAAACCCTTTAGATGAGCTCATTAAGCCAAGAACACTCCTTAAATAGAAATTTGGGGCTGTTGTTTCAAGAGGATTTTGACTTTGTAGGGAGAGATATCTGCAACGAGGGGTTTCCAAATGTTATTGTTGACAGTGGGTGCTCATTATTTCCTTCAAATAGTAATGAATCTACCATTGCGGAATGTGCAAAGGGTTAAACTTACTGCTTCTCGCCACTCTTGTCCTACTCCAAATATGCAAGATTCTAATGAGGATTATGAGGAATTTCCTTCTCTTTCAAGCACCAAATACAGCAACACAAAGCCACTAAAAAAATAACATTTTGCTGGAGATTTCTCCAATACGTCTATTGTGTCTGCGAGTCTTGACCAACCTTCATCTCGTCGTAATCCTCCAACCTTCATCTCGTCGTAATCCTCCAGCACTTGAGGATGACGTTACAATGGAAGAAACATCTCCCATGGATGATGTTTGACAGAAATCTCAAAGAGTAGAGGTATATAAGGTGTTCGAGGAAAGTCCATTGAGAAAAGGTTCACCACTTACCCTTTTTTTCGAATAACCGTTAGCCCGCTACCGGCATTAAACTTTCTTATAAAGATGGGGTTAGCATATATGATAAAGATCAGGTTGTCTTTGATAGTAGTGATGTTAGAAACCTCTCGGATCGACTGAGTTTCCTTTTAGTAGGTAAAACATCAAGCAAATTTTCATCCAAGTGGTTGGATTATTTTTAAATTCCTTGATGAAGTTTCTAGGGATTTAGTCCTTAATGAAGGACCTTACTATACTTTTGGTCGTCCTCTTATGACAAAAGTGATGCCCGAATATTTTAAGTTTTCGGATGAGGCAATAAACCATGTTCCGGTTTGGATACAACTCCCAAACTTGCCTTTGGAATTCTAGAACGAAAATTCTTTAAGAAAACTAGGTACAAGGATTGATATCCCTTTGTATTCGGACAAGCTAACCCACACTATGGAGAGACTTTCTTTCTCTAGAATCTTGGTTGAAGTGGACATCTCCAAGCCGTTGACCTAAGATATAGCTTGCAAGACACCGATTGGGAAAACCTTTTGCCAAAGGATTTTCTATGACTTTGTTCCCAAGTTTTGTGATGATAAACTTTATCACTGCTTTAGATATGATTCCCAGTAAAGGCACAACTACTACCCACTTGGATGCGCATGGGAATACCAAATCGGTATCATATGTTGGAGATGATAAACTTTATCACTGCTTTAGATATGATTCCCAATAAAGGCACAACTGCTACCCACTTGGAGAAATAATCTATTTCCACAATTAAGGTACGTCAACCCCTAGAAGCCATCAGAAGCGGTCCGACTAGATCAAGTCCCCATCTATCAAATGGTATTGGTTCGGACATGGATTCCATGGGGACTGCTGGTACATGGATCGCGTTTGCATACCTTTGGCAAGGGTCATATTTTTTCACCAAAACTTTAGCATCTGCCATAATGGTAGGCCAATAATATCCTGCTAACAATACCCTTCTAGTCAAAACTTTGTACCCATAATGTGATGACCCTTCTCCATCATAGCTCTAACAAGACACTTTGAGATTCATTGGATCTAAGGCAACGCAACAAAGGCTTGTTGATTTTTTTTTTATATAGAACCCCCTTAAAACTAGAAATTTATAAGCTTTACACTTTATCTTTTTGGCCAAAACCTTGTCTGGAGGTGAAACTTCATTAATGATAAACTCTTGAATCTCATTTCTTTAGTCTTTAGAGAGAGTGTCTGATACATGTAGACTTTCTGACACATCACCCTTCATTTCTGTGGTTGTGGCTATGGAAGGACATTCTTGCACAAGGATCCAATGATATGTTTTAGACTAAGCTATATTGGTTAAGGAATCAACCATAGAATTCTTCGACCTTGGAACATGTTCAAAATTCGACGCGTTTAAACCCAACTGAGATCTCTTTTAAAACTTTAGAATACTTTATCAAGTTATCTTTCCTAGTTTTAGATTTCCCCAATGTTTGATGAACGAGTTTATGAGAATCACTTATCAATCAGACTCTCTTAGCACCGCATATATGAGCTAACCTTAATCTAGCTATTACTGCTTCATATTCTGACTCTTGCTGGAAGCTCTGAAGCCAAAACGTATAGCTTGATACATAGAATCACCATATGGAGAATTAGGAAAATTCCAGCTCCGCATCCCACTCTACTAGATCCACCATGAGTTCAGATCACCAATGCCTTCTTAAACTTACTGATTTGAGATTCTTCATGAGGCCCATTGGAGTGAAATTCCACTAAAACGTCAGCCACACCTTGAGCTTTGATTGCAGTCAGAGGTGCAAACTCAATATCATAATCTCTAAGCTCAGCTGACCATTTATTCAATCTTCTAGATACATCAGCCTTTTGTAGCATATTTTTTAATGGAAACGAAGTTTGAACTGTGATAGAATGTATTTGAAAGTAAGGTCTTATTTTTCAAGCCGTTATCACCAATGTTAAGGCTGATTTTTCCAATTTTAAGTATATTATTTCATCTTCCAACAAACACTTGCTTATACAATAAACAGGGCAGCGGTACTTATCAACTTCTCGCACCAATACAACACTTACAACATACAATGATTTTGCTAGATACATAGAAAGTATTTCATCATCAACAGGTTTGAATAACGTTTTGGATGAGGATAAGTGTCTTTTGATTTCAAGGAAATCTTGATCACAATTAAGAGACCAATTAAAGTCTTTAGCATTTCTTAAGACTTGAAAAAACTGAGCACATTTGTCCGACGATCTTGAAATAAACCGGTTTAATGCTGTCAATCTTCGAGTTAATATCTAAACTTCTTTAGTATTCTTGGGTGGATCCATGGCCAGCAAAGTATTTAATTGATCTGATTCAGCCTAAATCCCTTTCTCACATATAATATAACCCAAAAAATTACTAGATCGGACCCCAAAGGTACATTTCTCGGGATTTAATTTTAAATTGATGGCTTCTAAGTTAGAAAAAGGTTTCTTGGAGGTCGGATATGTGATCTTCCTCCTTAGTGATTTTAACCATCATATTTGCGATATATACTTATACATTTCTTCTGATCTGATTAGCAAATGCTTTATTCACTAGTTATTGATAAGTTGCTCCTACATTCTTCAACCCAAAAGGCATTACCTTATAACAATTAAGCCCTCTATCGGTGATAAAATTAGTGTGATCTTGATCATTTGGATCCATCTGTATATGATTATACCTAGAAAAAAAGTCCATAAACGACAACAGTTTGTTCATTGATGTAAAATATACTAGAATATCTATTAGGGGTACTTGAAACGGATCATTGGGGCATGCTGTATTAAGATATGTGAAGTCGATACACATACGTTATTTTTTATTTTTCTTCTTGACTAGGACTGGGTTAGCTGTCCAAAGAGGATATTGAAATTCTTTAATATGTCCCACCTTGGTTAACCGATCTACTTCTTGGACTATCACTTCAGATTTTTCTCTGGAAAAAGATCTTCTTCTTTGTACCACTGTCCCAGTATCAGATAGAACAGATAGTTTGTGACTAATCACGATGGCTGGCACTCTAGTTACATCCTCGTTAGAGCATGCAAATATATGCATATTGTTAGATAAAAATAAAAATAATTTTTTATTTTAACTATAATGGTAATTTAGATCTGACCTTGACATTTTTACCTTCTGCCAAGCGAGCCCTTGGATCATCTATCTCCTTTGATTTGGTAGAAGACTCCATTAACTGCTATTATTTGTCAACTTTCATTGCTTCTAACGATTTTGGAGCAAAAACATTGACATAACATTCTCGGGCTATCTTTAAACTACTTTGGATGATTCCTACTTGGTCTCCCACAACATATTTTAAACATTGGTGGGCTATGGATGCTACTGCATGCATTCTAGATAGACAAGACCTACCAAATATAGCATTTTAAGACGTCGTAAAATCAACTACTACAAACAAAACTCTTACTAACTTCTTGAATGGCCCTTTTTCCAATAAGACCACTCCTTCAAACTCCCCAATCACATTCGTCGAGTTACCAGTAAATCCTATAATGATCTTATTTGAATGTTGGATGATTCAGGGATTCTTCATTTTCTTGTAGATAGATAGAAATATAATATTTGCTGAACTACAAGTATCAATCAAGATTCAACGTATATCATTTCCCTCAATGGATGCTCCTATTACCACAACATCTTCATGTGGGCCTGTAATATTTCTCATGTCATCTTCATCAAAGACAATGAATGGACCTGGTCCATGATAAAGATGTGTAGATATTTTCCCTTCTCACTGAGTAGTAAGGCTGTTTGCATGCCTTTTTCTTGAGCAGTTGGACGGTCCAAACATGGTATCTCCCTCAAAAATGGTTAAAGATTCAAAGAAGTTGCGTAGATCAGATATAGTCGTTATTTTCTCTATTATCACCCCAAGTTGTTTCCGATCTGGAATAGGGTCTAAATATTCCAAGTCTACATCAAATCTCTCCAGAATCATTATAGTATCTTGTTGTCTAGATGCCCCAATACTCTACCCCGAAATATTTTGTGATGTTGTTGGTGTTGTGCTTGCACTAGGCTGAGAATGAATGTTGATTTGCTTCTTGCCTCCTTGGTTTTTAAGAAAAGAGGACAACTTTCCTTTTTCAATCAAAGTTTGTACTTCTTGTTTTAGGGGAATGCAATCTTGAGTATCATGACCCACATCGTAATGATATTTATGGAAACGAGTATTCCAATTTTCTCTTAGGGATTGAATTTGTGACGGCCTTCAAAAATTCACAGCATTCTTTGTTTTGTCATAAATGATGGAAATATACTCATTTAGTTCAGCAAATCATTCAGGATGGAACCACTGACTCCTTCTTGGTCTAGACGGTTGGCCCCAATTTGACTAATTTTGGCTAAGCCGACGTGAACCGTGTCCGGAGTCTTTAGGCCGGTAATTGGCTGTGGCTTGGGATTGAGTACTAGCTTGATGGATTGAAGTTGTTGGAGTAGACATATTCTGGCGCGTTATTCTAGACTTTTTGATTTTTTCCACTGTGATTTCCTTTCCGACCTGATTCAATAATCCTCCTCGGGTCATAGCTTTCTTCCAAGTTATCGAATCAGCCAACTCACCAGGTATTAAACGTTCCCTTAATTAAGCAATGGCTACTTGCTCGAAACAATCAGCCCGTCCATTCTTCGAATTTACAAAACGGTTGATGTAGTCTTTCAAGGATTCATTTGGTTCTTTTGCACACTGAGTGATAGTGTCACCATTCCCTTTAAGGTTTTTACTTCCCACAAATTTCCTCCGAAAAGCCATCTAGAACACATAAGATTTTAATAGACCCTTGTGGTAAACTGTTATACCATTTTCAAACGCTCCTTCTGAAATTATGCGAGAATACCGACATATCAACTTATCATCATCATCATCATCAAAGTTCATCATGAAATTATTGAAATGCTCAAGGTGATTATCAAGGTCTTTACTACCATCGTATTTCTCCATTTTAGAAATCCCAAATCGTCTGCGTAAATGTCAATAGAGAATCTTGGAAGACAAAGGTGAGTGTCTCTAGTTATGGCTACGGCTAAACATATGATCTTCATCAGGAGTTGCAAAGATACTTGGTTCAGATTACATATCAAACTAATCACTTAATATATGATCAATTTCGTGGTCTGTTGATCATTTTACTTTTCCTTGGTATCTTTTTATTTTTCCTTTTTCTTTTTATATCATTCTTCTTAAAATGTTTCTAGTTAACCTTTATTTCTTCTTATGACGGTCGTGGTCATTACTAGAAGAAGAAGTGGAATTATCTGAATCAGACTTTATGGCAGAATTTTCAACATAATTCGATGTGTTCATTAACTGCTTAGCCCGATGTTCTTTCTTTGAACTTATGTGAGCCTTTGGAGATTGATAACTTTCATCATGTATGGGGTTGTTACCCAGCTCATCTGTCAGAACACATCCTATAGCGAATTTTCCTTTTAGTTCTATTTCAGATTGCCTTTGGGCCCTTAGCAACAATTTCAGCTGTCAACCAATCATGTTCGTCTTGCATGAACTGTCTTCCCTTGGTATTATGATTGACATGTGAAATAGTTGCATGCTCATTTTCACCTATTATTCCCTTATTGTCAAGAGGGAGGATTTCTTGCATATCAAGATGCATGCCTCAAAGAATTCTGATGTGGAATCCACCACCGAGATATGATCCGCAACTATGGTTTTGAATATAGCTATTTAGGTACCTTACGCCTTCTATTGTGGTTGTGAATCTGGTGATGATCAAATCTATTTTAGGGGTAAATGTGGAAGATCTTTAGGTTATTTGGTATTAAGTTTTTGGTAGAGAGTAGAGATAGAAAGTAGGTGCTTGTATTTAATATATTAGGAAAAAGTTCAACCCATTTAACGCTCTTAGTTGAGTTATTTATACTTTTTGTAAGATATATGTGTTATTTGGGTCAGACCTTCTATTCGGATAAATTTCATGAGCCTTCAAGCCTATATTCAATGTACCAGGCACATAGCTGAGTCATCAAGCTTACTTAGCATATTTCTTATTCATCAAGTTTTGGCTATCGGGTCTGAATTACCCATCTAGATAAAATCTGAACCACTTTACGGTAATGAACATCCATAAAGATCTTATCCTGTCAGATACTACTTCACATACCTAAATTTATTCTTTTATGGATACGTAGCCAAGTTAAAATCATATACACATGTACCCGGGAGATTAAAAAAGCAATATCTTCATCAGCAAACAATTTATGCATTGTTATAAGATAATTTCTTTCGAACTAAATAACACATAAGAGACGTATAAAAAGCTGGTGAACAAGACTTCTGCAAATCAACTAGGACCTTATATGAAAACCTACATAGATGGCATGTTAGTGAATAATTCCCGTGAGTTGGAATATATTACCAACCTTATAGAGAACTTGAAGAACTCGTAGGTCAATAATTTGGATATCTACTTCAATAATGTTTTGTGTAAAAAAAAATTAAAAATTTATTCTGGTTAAAATAACCAGAAGAAATATAATCTACAACTTAAGTTGAACCTATTATATTTATTTGGTTATAAATTAATTAATTTCAATTATTATTGTACAATAAATTTTATATACAAAAACCAAAAATCATACTATCCAACTAACTTTTTTTCATTAGAAAACTAAAGTCAAATATATAAACATTACATAAAACTTCATATTGTTAAACAAAATTATTTTCAATATTATATAAAAGGTTTGGGTTTTAGTTAAAGCATTCAAATAATTAGATCAAACCATGTTTGGAGTAAATTTTATTTTGTAAATTATTTTCTATATTGCATGTCTATTATCCATCATAGTATATTTGGGTTAGGTTTTATTTCATAATTCTATTAAAACCAATAATTTATCTCAAATTCTTAAAATACTCGAATTTAAAATCTACAAATATTTTTGTTTTGATATCTACACTCCTTCGACCAGTTCATGTTTAACATCCGATTTGTTTGAATTTTTTTCCATATTTATATATGTACATAATATTTGGAAATTAATGTTATGAAATAATTATTTTTCGATGGTCATTTTATTTTACATTTACAGTTTGATTTTTAAATTCGTTTGTTTGTGATTTGTTAAATGATAAATGATAACTAGTATTTTTTATATAATATTTTGTAATGTTACGACATATTCGAAATAATTAGATCTCATTGTAAAGTTTTACTACGAAGTTCGTTAAGTATTAACTAATTTCATATTCTGCGTGTTTATCTTGTAAGGTTTGATTGGAAACCCGATGTTGGTTGTTAGATTAAGTATATGGAGATCTTGGATATTAAGAAAATATTTGGTTGCGAGTATTAGATATATTTTAAACTTAAAGTTTTAAGTTTTAGTTGCTGATTAGGTCTATGTGTTGATAACTCAACACTTTTAAAAGAATTAACCAACCTTTTTTTATCCTTGTATAATATTAACATGTTTTTTACAAAACTTTAGATATTTATGTAAATGATATATAATTAGTTCACGTATCAAAAGACCTCATAACATGAGATTTTAAAACTCGTAGTATTTTAAGAAGTAGCAGAACTAAGATATATTAGAGGATTATTTTTTTAAAGTATTTTTTAACCTAAATAAATAAAGTGGTTATGAAATAAAGTGACATAGTCCTACAAGAATTATTATCGTATTAAATGTATGGTATGGCAATTTATCTAATCATCATAGAAAAATATAATTTGTTAATATTATCAATAAATACCTAAAAATATTTTTAAATACATTAAATATAGGAAAATAACACATGACTTCTAAAAATGGTGCAAGTTTAAAGTTAAATATCCCTATATTTTACTAAATTTTTAAAAACCATATATCTCGATAATCTTAGCTTAAAAAAACAAAAGAATCAAAAGTGATATGTTTGTTTTTTAGACAAACAAAATAAGTTAGGTTAGTAATATGTTTTGACAAAGTAAGTGTAATCTAAATTCGTTATAGACATATATTATTATCATATTATTTCATGATACATATTAATTTGTATATATTAGTTATATAATTTTTGAAAAATTAGAATCATTATCCTAAAGTTTTTAAAAACTAATAAAAACTAACAATTTATTTCTTATTTTTGCTTAATCATTACCATAGTCTAAGAAAATAATTCTAGCGATTTTTAGTTTCTTCTATTGGAAACTTATACATCAATTGATTGTTAATGATGTATTTGGAGGTTGTTTATATATAGTCTAGTTAATAAGTAATTGGATAAATCAAATAAATTAGAAATTCAAATAATAGATGAACACTAATCATGCAGGTAATTATATAGATACCTCGTCAAATTCCGATTTAATGAAGGATTGAACCTAAAGGTTGACAATTTAAACTAAATATAATATTTAATGAATAATTTAAGGGAAAACAATCAATGAGGTTATGGTCTTTGATCATATGGTATAACTTAGTTGTATGAGTGTAATTGATCTTAAGTTATAACCCTATTTTCACTCATCTATAAAGTGGATCTTCAATCAATCATTCATTTGATCGTTAAATTAAAATTAAATCCGCCATTATACTAGTTACAATATCCACTACCAAATCGTTTTTTTTTAATTTCAAGATCCAAATACCTATTATTTTTTTCATCATTCAAGATTGTGAGATCTAGTACTGCAATGAAAAGAAACATGAAAGAAACAAAAATAATTATACGAAAGGAAACTATGAAGATGTCTAAGTTATCTCATAAGTATTTATTTTACACTATTTTGGATTAATCGAGTTTTAATTAATCGATAGTTTTTATTTTTAAAATATATCATTCAAGAATATGATTTTAATTTACAGTAATGATCTATATTATTCTCAATTTTAGATAGGGTTGCTGCTAAAATAAGAAAACCACAACATATCCATGTTGGAATAAAAAAAGTAACGCGGGCAACCACTATTGTTTTCACGACAAAACCACCATCATCGCAGAAACGCCTATATTTTATGTAACAAAGTTGAACTGCTGTAGAAAAAACACATCGATGTTGCTAGACACCTCATGTACAACTCGAGAGGTATATTCCTATAGACATAAACAACGTGATATGTTGGAAAAGTGTTATACAGTTAATTCATTTTGTAACTAACAGGGTAAACCCTCAGTCTGACGCAATAGCCTGTAAACCAACGCCAGAAGGTAAACCACAGAGAAAGCATATGGAGAGGGACTCGAACTCATGAGCTTTGGTCACAAGCATGCCATACTCAACCAACTCGGCTACCCCCTTGGGGGCATTTTGGCTATTTAATGTATCTTATGAATACGGATAAAAGATCCAAAATACCTGGATTTAAATATAAACCAAGCTTGCTTAAAGTCTAGATTTTGGTGCAAGGGAATTCTCTTTATTACTTAATATACATTTCTTTAGACAATTTTGATTTTTAAGTCTCTTTATTGCTATATTTCTGAATTTCTAGACCATGACTACTGGGTTATTAAAAATTCAAGCTGAATGATTATATCTGAATTGTAGATGAAATCAAA
This sequence comes from Limnanthes douglasii subsp. nivea, assembly GCA_036936605.1. Taxonomy (NCBI): domain Eukaryota; kingdom Viridiplantae; phylum Streptophyta; class Magnoliopsida; order Brassicales; family Limnanthaceae; genus Limnanthes; species Limnanthes douglasii. The sequence continues at coordinate 182,228,684 of JAUPFV010000002.1, forward strand.
AAATAAATCACCTAAATCGGATAACCGAGCTTTAAGATATGGTTGTTTGAATTCAACAAATCATGTTGTTTCGAATTAAGGAATAATGTTTCGAATTTTTGGTCTGGAATTGAACCTATAGTTAGACTTAAACTTATTTTCTTATAAATTTCTACCATCACCCTTAAATAAATTCTTGATTTGTATCAATTTTAGATTCAACTTCCTGAAAAATTTGAAGACTGGAACTCTAAAATTTCTAAATTTTGGCAATAAAATTCATAATTGTATATAAACTATTTTATGATATGTTTTAAATAATATTCCATTGGTTTCGTCATTCTATATCGTTGGATTCTTAATATATTTTATAAAAAGTAGTCTATTACCTTAATTTGATAGATATCAAGGCATCGTTACCGAATAAACATATCATTCATTTCCTTCTATCTGAATAATTTGGAATAAGTTAGCTAACTAATAACAATATTTTATACTGACACCATTTAATCATAATCATCGCATGTATATAACATAAAAACACTGAAGGTTATCAAATTATGGGTTATGATTGCACATTTATACATAGCGCATTCGTCAGAATCATTAACGGATATCTTGGACGCCAATGATACATTACCTCTAGAGCATGTACTTTAGGTTTAAACATCATAGTTTCTATGCCATATCTAAACCGACAAACCTACCTTACTTGATTGATCATGGTAACTAAATTAATGTTTCAATAATAAAAAAACCATTTATGCATGAGTATGGTGCATCTAAATATAGCAATGACATTATGCAATAGGTTCTCACCCTCAAGGAAGTATGTATGATACCCTTCTTTGGGGGTCGGCTTACACACACAAAAACCGTTCCATAGTAGACTCAAACCCATTTTATTTCATGATTTTCCTGCCATTTCCCAATCCACTGGGATATCAAGTCTTCCAATTAGTGCTAAAGAACGTTATTTGAATGCTCACATTTTATTACGTACCACCGGTACTTGACGTCAATACACTTTATGCTATCAGAAAAGTTGAAGGATGTGATATATATATATATATATATATATATATATATATATATAATTTAGTGCTTAGACATCTTAAGGAAGATATATGCAATCAAACTCTATGTACATGAAAGAAAACAACCGCATCACTCTGTACAATCCATAATTCAACTACCAACAACAATTGGCAATTACATCCCATCATGTGACCATTCCTTTATAACTCGAGATGCTTCCTAATGCACACATAATAAGATCACATAATTATGAACATTAAACACATATCACAATATTCAAACATGTTGTTCCATCATACATACATATATATATATACATACATAACTACAAACAAACATATATATGATATCACAAATCTTTGAATTGGTTAGCCGCACCTCTATATAGGGTATGTATAATAACCTGACTCGAAGCCATCATAACAAAGAAAAATAAAATTATATTTACTACATTATATGGATGAACCACTCAATTATTCAAAAATATATAAAATAAAATAAAAAAGATTCACCTCAATCGGATAATCAAACACCAAGTTACGGTCTTCTTAAGTCAGAACTCCAAAGCGGAATTTACATATTTGTTCATCGTGGCCAAATCGCGGGTGAACTCCCTGATTTCGGTCAGGGTAAACTTTCCAATTTCGGAAAATAAAAATCAAAACTCCCATTTTATGAATTAGGCTTTTATCCTGATTTGCTTCAAAAATTGATCGTGGATATAAATATACAATAACATATAAACATTTAAATTCCCTCGGTCTTGCCAATTAAACCATAAATGTTTGAATCTATCTTCACATAACACCTAAATTGTGCATAAATATTTAAACATTAATTATAGACATAAACAAAAATTAAGATTTTTTTCCCAACTATATGAGTTAAAGAGATTGAATTTCAAGAGACTTGATTCACATAGGAATAAAAAACATATCTCATACTACTTGCTAGAACCTATAAATAGTATTTTTGATTCACATACCACGAATCTAATTTATTTATCTAATAATAATAATAAATAAAAGATATAATAGGCAATGGTGGAAGGTATTTGATGGCGTCGCAGAAATCGGAAGGAGGAAACAACGATAAAAATATAACCCTAGGTTCGAGAAATAACGAGACTCCAAGAAATAATTCACAAAATTCAATTAATCAAAGTTTCACGGCAAAATAAGGTATAAGATGTTTTATATAGAAACTACCATAAAACCATAATCAAATATTCTAAACAATAAAATAAAAAGATTTAAAATAAAAAGATTTAAAATAAAAATCAAATCAAATCTGAATGTAATCAGATTTATTTTAACTATTTAAAATATTTTCCAAAAATAAAAATAAAAATAAAATATAAAAAACAATAAAATATGATTTTTGGACCCTATACAGTAGAATTTAAGGTCCAAGTTCCTTTTAATTCATTGCCATGCTTTCGACAGTACTTGTTTGTCGAGACGTTCAATTTGAGTATCAATTTCTCCTAGTTTTGTTACCCAAGTGACAAATAAGGCTCATCAACTTCTGTCCAAAACAGTTACATAACTATTGGTTGTCTGGCCTACATCATCCTATCCCGGTAGGGAAGAATTTTTCCTCGAATTCCGAACTAATTATTTTACAGTAATTTACAGTGAATGTACGAAAAAGTTTTCCTCATCCTCATCCTCCAATTGCATATTTGGTGTCAAAATACCTCCACAAATATTATGTATCACTTCATCAACTCCAAAAACTCCTTTGTGTTCTATTATAAAACCTAACATTTTATCTATTGAAACAATAAAATTTTCTTCTATCAATATCATCATAATCTCAAACAAAAATGTATCATCTTCCATGTTCCCAACATAATAACATGTCTCCACACGGAACCGAAATAAGGGTTCAATTTTAGGATAACAGAAAATACATGGAAGACTCATCTACACGATAAAAACTATTGCTTCATAATCTTTCTTCAATAAAAAACTCTGGAGCGATGTAATCCTTCTTCAACATAACCTCTATCATCTTCAAAATACCTCTATTCACATCAATTTTATCTTCCTCCATGCCGATTCTTTCTCCTACCAATTCTTTTTTTTTTCTACCAATCGTTAATAAAAAAACTTGGTTTCGAAATATATAACTTATATGGCGTTGCCAATTCTCTTACATCAATGTTTTTCTCCTTTACCTCATCATTTTACTCATCGTAGACTAGTTTGTCAAATACTGGCCTAGATACATCTTCAAAGATATCTTTATCATAGATTGACTTGTCAAATACGGGCCAAGACACTACTTTAGGGTCAAAACTAAGATCGGTAACTAGTGTCGTATGAGCATTAAGCTCACTAATTTATGGTGGTTTTGGAGATACTACTCTAGATGGCACAAATACAATGCAACCATCTTTCACAAAACTGTATCGATTCGTTCTACCAACATAAGTAGAATTCCTCTTAAATCGCAATTGACGTCCTAAAACTAGATAACAAACGTCCATAGTAACTATGTCACCCCATGTTGTATGTTTGTAATTACCAACATAAAATGCAATTAGACAACGTTTAGAAACTATTACCTTAGTGTACTCTATTAGTCATGATAGTATATATGGGTATGGAAGAGATTCAGTCTTTAACGCCAGTTTTTGAACAACCTCCTCTCAAATCAGATTCTCATAACTGTTTGAATCGATTACAAACTTGGAAATTCTTCCTCCAATTGTGTAGGTAGATTGGAAGATGTCGTTTTTTTATTTTAGTCCTCGTATATGCATATCAGGAATTGTTGTGCTCTTATACTAATGGCGTGTTTGAAATTAGAAGGAAGAAACAACGATAAAACCATAACCGTAGGTTAAATAAATAAGGAGACTCAGAGAAATAATTCCCAAAATTCAATTAATCAAAGTGTGACGGAAAATAGGGTATACGATTCTCTATGTAACAACTACCCTAAAAACCTAATCAAATATTCTAAAAAATAAAATAAAAATATTAAAAATAAAAATCATATTAAATTTGAATGCAATTAGATTAGATTCACTAATGAAAAATATTTTTTTAAATAAAATAAAATAGAATATAAAAAACAATAACATAGAATATTCAAACCCTAAACATTAGAATTTGATGTCCAAATTCTGTGAATTTGATGTCCAAATTCTGTGGTAAGTATTATCACGCTTTTGAAAGTTGTTGGACTCGTCGTGACATTCAGTTTGAGTATCAATTTCTCATAATTCTGGTATCTGTGTGACAAATAACGTTCATTCACATCTGTCCAAAATAGCTACATAGTTGTAGACCGTCCGACCTACATTAGTCTTCTACGTATTGAATAATTGACAAGATAATGGTTCCCAAAAGATTAGAATTGTACCTCTAAATCAACGTGTAGATGGATGCTAAATAGAGAAAAAATATAAAAGCAAAAAAACAAAACAAAAGTGAGGATAAAATAAAATGACTCGTGAATAAAAAAAATCATATTAAAAAAATTAAATATCAAATAATATTATATCACTTTTTACTAATATTAGTGATAAGTATATTTTTTGGATATCTAAATAAGGAATAATTTTTGTTTTAGATATCTAATGGTAATCTATATATATTTGGGTGTAGTAACATTTAAGACCTAAAAATAAAAATATTATCAATTTGGTACTATATATTTATTTATTTATTAAAACTATTCATTGAACTCAACTATTTATCATCTAAGATCCAATAATTTCTTAAATATCATCAGTTAATCATATAAAACATTTTATATATCTTATTTAAATCTTTTATTTTCATGTTTCTTCCCCTCGCTAGTCTTATGACCCAATTCACAAACTTAGCATATTCCTCAAATCAACTATCGGAAATCACCAAACCCTAGAAATAAACAGAGGCAAAATAGTCCCTCCATTTCATAATATGAGTCGTTTAAGGTTTTCTCATCAATATTAAGATAAGTAATAATGACTTTGAAAGAATAAAAGAAAATAAATTTTATTAGTGGAGTTAATAATGTGTGCAGAAGGTTAAGTATTTTATTAGTTGAAATGGAATATATGTAATTATTGGTGCATTGGAAAATAAGAACGACATATACTATGAAACAAAAATATCCTCTAGAAAGACTTATATTATGAAATATAGGGAGTAATGAGTAGAGGAAAAAGAGGTGGCTACTATCATCACATCACCATATCTCGCATGAAGGTCGTCTTTTTCGAGTCGAGTATGATTTCTGATGAGATTACTTTGATTTGGGTTTGTGGTAAAGACTATGTATGTGGTTACACAATAACGGTTGAGTCAACATTTTAGATATTTATTTTAAAAATATTCTTTATAAAATCTAGGAGATCGTAAAATTAATGACCTAAAATTCTAATATGTTCAATCTTATTACATTTTAGATTTGTTGTCTCAGTTGGTCGATATTAACACATCGATGGGTTGATGTACATATGGTTAAAATGGGCAGAACAAAGATATTTTGGAGGATTATTTTTCTAAAGTATTTTTTAACCTAAATAAATAAAGTGGTTATGAAATAAAGTGACCTAGTCCTACAAGAATTATTATCGTATTAAATGTATGGCAGTTTATCTAATCATCATGACAAATACAATTTGTTAATATTATCAATAAATACCTCAAAAATAAACACTCTAAAATATTTTTAAATACATTAAATATAGAAAAATAACACATGACTTCTAAAAATGGTGCAAGTTTAAAGTTAAATATCTCTATATTTTACTAAATTTTTAAAAACTATATATCTCGATAATCTTAGCTTAAAAAAAGAATCAAAAGTGATATGTTTGTTTTTTAGACAAAATAATAAGTTAGGTTAGTAATATGTTTTGATAAAGTAAGTGTAATCTAAATTCGTTATAGACATATATTATTATCATATTATTTAATGATACATATTAATTTATATATATATATATATATATATATATATATATATTAGTTATATAATTTTTGAAAAATTACAATCATTATTCTAAAGTTTTTAAAAACTACTAAAAACTAACAGTTTATTTCTTATTTTTCCTTAATCATTACCATCGCCTAAGAAAATAAATCTAGCGATTTTTAGTTTCTTGTATCGGAAACTTATACATCAATCCATTGTTAATGATGTATTTGGAGGTTGTTTATATATAGTCCAGTTAATAAGTAATTGGATAAATCAAATTAATTAGAAATTCAAATAATATATGAACACTAATCATGCAGGTAATTATATAGATACCTCGTCAAATTCTGATTTAATGAACGATTGAACCTAAATGTTGACAATTTAAGCTAAATATATTTTTAATGACTAATTTAAGAGAAAACAATCAATCAGGTTATGGTCTTTGATCATATAGTATAACTTAGTTGTATGAGTGTAATTGATCTTAAGTTATAACCCTATTTTCACTAATTTATAAAGTCGATCTTCAATCAATCATTCATTTGATCGTTAAATTAAAATTAAATATGCCATTATACTAGTCAGAATATCCACTACCAAATCTTCTTTTTTTAATTTCAAGATCCAAATACCTATTACTTTTTTCATCATTCAAGATTGTGAGATCTAGTATAGAAATGAAAAGGAACATGAAAGAAACAAAAATAATTATACGAAAGGAAACTATGAAGATGTCTATGTTATTGGGAATAAATTTTTGTTTGAATGGGTAGAGGTGCAGATATATGGATTAAATTTTATGTTTCATTGATTTGACATTGATAATCATATTATAGTTTATATTATGTTCATATGTAATTGTTTTATACGAAAAATTAGTGTTTTTACTCGATTTTAGATAGGGTTGCTGCTAAAAAAGGAAAACTACAACATACCCATGTTTGAGTAAAAAACCTAACGTGGGCAACGACTATTGTTTTCATGACAAAACCACCATCATCGCAGAAATGCCTATGTTTTCTGTAACAAAACTAAACTGCTGCAGAAAAAACACCTCAATGTTGCTAGACACCTCATGTACAACTCGAGAGGTATATTCCTATGGACATAAACAACGTGATATGGTTGGAAACTATGTTTTTATATGTGGTTGTTTGGTGGTGAAATACTATATAGATTGCATGACTAAATTTGTATCCCCAATATGACCCCTATTGGTGAATTTGAATTTCCTTACATTCAAAGTGTTATACAGTTAATTCATTTTGTAAATACTCTATACTTTAATCACCATTATGTAAAGATATTTAACCATAACTAAATTCTGGAAATTTAATGTATATTTGAAGGAAGATCAAGGATATCTCATAGTTGCAAGACAACAATAAATCACAATTATATGTAAATATATTTTACCATCACTTAATTTTTGCTATTTAGTGTATCTCATGAATAAGGATAAAAGATCCATAAGATCTGGATTTGAATATAAACTAGCTTACTTAAAGTGTAAATTTTGGTGGAAGGTAATTCTCCTTATTGTTTAATATTCATTTCTTTGGACAATTTTGATTTCTAAGTCTCTTTATTGCTATATTTCTAAATTTATGGACCTTGACTACTCGGTTATTAAAAAATCCAACTGAATGATTATATCTGAATTGTAGATGAATTCAAATATAAATCACCTAAATCGGATAACCGAGCTTTAAGATATGGTTGTTTGAATTCAACCAATCATGTTGTTTCGAATTAAGGAATAATGTTTCGAATTTTTGGTCTGGAATTGAACCTATAGCTAGACTTAAACTTATTTTCTTATAAATTTCTACCATCACCCTTAAATAAATTCTTGATTTGTATCAATTTTAGATTCAACTTCCTGAAAAATTTGAAGACTGGAACTCTAAAATTTCTAAATTTTGGCAATAAAATTCATAATTGTATATAAACTATTTTATGATATGTTTTAAATAATATTCCATTGGTTTTCGTCATTCTATATCGTTGGATTCTTAATATATTTTATAAAAAGTAGTCTATTACCTTAATTTGATAGATATCAAGGCATCGTTACTGAATAAACATATCATTCATTTCCTTCTATCTGAATAATTTGGAATAAGTTAGCTAACTAATAACAATATTTTATACTGACACCATTTAATCATAATCATCGCATGTATATAACATAAAAACACTGAAGGTTATCAAATTATGGGTTATGATTGCACATTTATACATAGCGCATTCGTCAGAATCATTAACGGATATCTTGGACGCCAATGATACATTACCTCTAGAGCATGTACTTTAGGTTTAAACACCTAAATCGGATAACCGAGCTTTAAGATATGGTTGTTTGAATTCAACCAATCATGTTGTTTCGAATTAAGGAATAATGTTTCGAATTTTTGGTCTGGAATTGAACCTGTAGTTAGACTTAAACTTATTTTCTTATAAATTTCTATCATCACCCTTAAAATAATTATTGATTTGTATCAATTTTAGATTCAACTTCTCGAAAAAATTGAAGAGTGGAACCCTAAAATTTCTAAATTTTGGCAATAAAATTTACAATTGTATATAAACTATTTTATGATATGTTTTAAATAATATTCCATTGGTTTTCGTCATCTATATGGTTGGATTCTTAATATATTTTTTAAAAACTAGTCTATTACCTTAATTTGATAGATATCCAGGCATCGTTACCGAATAAACATATCATTCATTTCCTTTTATCTGAATAATTTGGAATAAGTTAGCTAACTAATAACAATATTTTATACTAACACCATTTAATCATAATCATCGCATGTATATAACATAAAAACACTGAAGGTTATCAAAGTATGGATTATGATTGCACATTCATACATAGCGCATTCGTCATAATCATTAATGGAGATGTTGGATGCCAATGATACATTACCTCTAGATCATGTACTTTAGGGTTAAACATCATACTTTCTATGCCATACATGAACCGACAATTCCTATCTTACTTGATTGATCATGGTAACTAAATTAATGTTTCAATAATAAAATACCATTTATGCATGAGTATGGTGCATGTAAATATAGCAATGACATTATGCAATAGGTTCTCACCATCAAGGAAGTATGTGTGATACTCTTCTTTGGGGGTCGGCTTACACACAAAAAACCGTTCCTTAGTAGACTCAAACCCATTTCCTTTCATGATTTTCCTGCCATTTCCCAATCCACTGGGATATCAAGTCTTCCAATTAGTGCTAAAGAACGTCATTTGAATGCTCACATTGTATTACATACCACCGGTACTTGACGTCAATACACTTTACGTTTTAGAAAAGTTGAAGGGTGTGATATATACATATATAATTTAGTGATTAGATATCTTAAGGAAGATATATGCAATCAAACTCTATGTACATGAAACAAAACAATCTCATCACTCTGTACATTCCAGAATTCAACTACATCCCATCAGGTGACCATTCATTTATAACTCGAGATGCTTCCTAATACACACATAATAAGATCACATAATTATGAACATTAAACACATATCACAACATTCAAACATATTGTTCCATCATACATACATAAATAACTTTACTAAACATAAATTAACTACAAACGAACATATATATGATATCACAAATATTTGAATTGGTTAGCCGTACCTCTATATATGGTATGTATAATAACCTGACTCGAAAGCATCATAACAAAGAAAAATAAAATTATATTAACTACATTTATATGGATGAACCACTCAACTATTCAAAAATATATAATAAAACACAAAAAAGAATCACCTCAATCGGATAATCGAACACCAAGTTACGGTCTTCTGAAGTCAGAAATCCAAAGAGGAAATTGCATATTTGTTCATCGCGACCAAATCACGGGTGAACTCCCTGATTCCTGTGAGGGTAAACTTTCCAATTTCGGGAAAAAAAAAATCGAAACTCCCACTTTATGAATTAGGATTTTATCCTGATTTGTTTCAAAAATTTATCATGGACATAAATATACAATAACATATAAACATTTAAATTCCCTCGGTCTCGCCAATTAGACCATACATGTTTGAATCTATTTTCACATAACACCTAAATTGTGCATAAATCTTTAAACATTAATTATAGACAGAAAAAAAATTGAGATTTTTTCCCAACTATATGAGTTAAAGAGATTGAATTTCAAGAGACTTAGTTTCATTATTCCTATTCCTACACAATAGGAATAAAAAAAATATCTCATACCACTTGCTAAAACCTATAAATAGTATTTTTGATTCACATACCACGAATCTAATATATTTATCTAAAAATAATAATAATAAAATAAAAAATATAATAGGCAATTGTTGAAGGTATTTGATCGCGTGGCGGAAATCAAAAGGAAGAAACAACGATAAAAATATAACCCTAGGTTCGAGAAATATCGAGACTCTAAGAAATAATTCCCAAAATTTAATTAATCAAAGTTTGTTGGTAAAGTAGGGTATAATATGTTTTATATATCAACTACCATAAAACCATAATCAAATATTTTAAACAATAAAATAAAAAGATTAAAAATAAAAATCAAATCAAATAAAATATGAATGTAATCAGATTTGATTCATTATTTAAAATATTTTCATAAAATAAAATTAAAAATAAAATATAAAAATAATACAATAGGATTTTTGGACCCTATACAGTAGAATTTGAGTTGAAAGTTCCTTTTAATTTATTGTCACGCTTTCGATAGTAGTTAAGTTCGTCGAGACGTTCAATTTGAGTATCAATTTCTCCTAGTTCTGTTACCTGAGTGACAAATAAAGCTCATCAACGTCTGTCCAAAACAGTTAGATAACTATTGGTTGTCTGGCCTACATCATCCTATCCGGGTTGGGAAGAATTTGTCCTCAAATTCCGAACTAATTATTTTGCAGTGATTTACGGTGAATGTATAGAAATGTGTTCCTCATCCTCAACTTCATCAACTCCAAAAAATCCTTTATATTCAATTATAAAACCTAAAATTTTATCTATTAAAACAACAAAATTTTCTTCTATCAATATCATCATAATCTCAAACAAAAATATATCATCTTCCATGTTCCCGACATGATAACATGCATCCACACAGAACCAAAATAAGGGTTCAATTTTAGGATAACAGAAAGTACATGGAAGACTCATCTGCACGATAAAAACTATTGCTTCATAATCTTTCTTCAATAGAAACTCTGGAGCGATGTAATCCTTCTTCAACATAACCTCTATTATCTTCAAATTACCTCCATTCACATTAATTTTATCTTCCTCCATGCCGATTCTTTCTCCTACCAATTCTTTTTTTTCTACCAATCGTTAATAAAAAAACTTGGTTTCGAAATATATAACTTATATGGCGTTGCCAATTCTCTTACATCAATGTTTTTCTCCTTTACCTCATCATTTTACTTATCGTAGACTAGTTTGTCAAATACTGGCCTAGATACATCTTCAAAGATATCTTTATCATCGATTGACTTGTCAAATACGGGCCGAGATACTACTTTAGGGTCAAAACTAAGATCGGTAACTAGTGTCGTATGAGCATTAAGCTCACTAATTTATGGTGGTTTTGGAGATACTACTCTAGATGTCACAAATACAATGCAACCATCTTTCACAAAACTGTATCGATTCGTTCTACCAACATAAGTAGAATTCCTCTTAAATCGCAATTGACGTCCTAAAACTAGATAGTAAACGTCCATAGTAACTATGTCACACCTTGTTGTATCTTTGTAATTACCAAAATAAAATGCAATTAGACAACGTTTATAAACTATTACCTCAGTTTAATCTATTTGTCCAGAAAGTATATACGGGTATGGAAGAGCTTCAGTCTTCAACGCCAATTTCTGAACAACCTCCTCTCAAATCAGATTCTCATAACTGCTTGAATCGATTACAAACTTGCAAATTCTTCCTCCAATTATGCAGGTAGACTGGAAGATGTCGTTTTTTATTTTAGTCCTCAAATCAATAGGTACTCAGAACATGATTATCGTATCTTCATATCAGGAATTGTTGTGTTCTTATACCAACTGATGGCGTGTTTGAAATTAGAAGGAAGAAACAACGATAAAACCATAACCCTAGGTTAAATAAATAAGGAGACTCTGAGAAATAATTCCCAAAATTCAATTAATCAAAGTGTGACGGCAAAATAGGGTATAAGATGCTTTATGTAACAAATACCCCAACACCCTAATCAAATATTCTAAAAAATAAAATAAAAATATTAAAATAAAAATCTTATTAAATTTGAATACAATCAGATAAGATTCACTTATGAACAATATTTTTTAAATAAAATAAAATAGAATATAAAAAACAATAACATAGGATATTCAGACCATAAACATTAGAATTTGATGTCCAAATTTTGTGATAAGTATTTTCACGCTTTTGAAAGTTGTTTGACTCGTCGTGACATTCAGTTTGAGTATCGATTTCTCGTAATTCTGGTATACGAGTGACAAATAAGGTCCATTCACGTCTGTCCAAAATAACTACATAGTTGTGGAACGTGTGACCTACATTAGTCTTCTACTTATTGAATAATTGATAAGATAATGGTTCCCAAGAGATTAGAATTGTAGCTCTAAATCAACGTGTAGATGGATGCTAAATAGAGAAAAATTATAAAAGCAAAAAAAAAAAAACAAAAGTGAGGATAAAATCAAATGACTCGTAAATCAAAAAAATCATATTAAAAAAATTAAATATCAAATAATATTATATCATTATTTACTAATATTAGTGATAATTATATTTTTTGGATATCTAAATAAGGAATATGTTTTGTTTTAGATATTTAATGGTAATCTAGATATATTTGGGTTTAGTACCATTTAAGACCTAAAAATAAAAATATTATCAATTTAGTACTATATATTTATTTATTTTTTAAAAATATTCATTGAACTCAACTATTTACCATCTAAGATCCAATAATTTCTTAAATATCATCAGTTAATCATATAAAAAAATTTATATATCTTATTTAAATCTTTTATTTTCTTGTATCTTTCCCTCTCTAGTCTTCTGACCCAACTCACAAACTTGGCATATTCCTCAAATCAGCTATCGGAAATCACCAAACCCTAGAAATAAACAGAGGCAAAATACTCCATCCGTTTCACAATATGAGTCGTTTAAGGTTTTCTCATCAATATTAAGGAAAGTAATAATGACTTTGAAAGAATAAAAGAAAATAAATTTGATTGGTGGAGTTAATAATGTGTGGAGAAGGTTAAGTATTTTATTGGTTAAAAATGGAATATATGTAATTTTTGGTGCATTGGAAAATGAGAACGACATATACCATGAAACAAAAAAATTCCTCTAGAAAGACTTATATTATAAAATATAGGGAGTAATGAGTAGAGGAAAAAGAGGTGGCTATTATCGTCACATCACCATATTCTCGCATGAAGGCCGTCTTTTTCGAGTCGAGTATGATTTCTGATGGGATTACTTTCATTGGGGTTTGTGGTAAAGAGTATGTATGTCGTTACACAAAATAAATTTCTAGACAAACTTTTGGATCAGACTAGTGTCACTCATCTATTTCTGTCACTAAATTTCTTAGGTTGTTAGCTACTGGCATGACAACTAATGCAAGGCCTTTAGTGCAAAACGTAAGGAACGAAGCAGCTGAGTTTCAGTTCAAATATTACTTCCTCCGTTTCATAATATAAGTCGTTTAAGGTTTTTTCACAGTTATTAAGCAAAGTAATAACGATTTTAAAAGGATAGAAAAAAATAAATTTGATGGGTGAAGTTGATAACTTGCGCAGAAGGTTAACTATCTTATTGGTGGGAAGTGAAATATGTGTAATTAATGTTCCATTGAAAAATGAGAAGGACTTATATTATAAACAAACAATTTCTCCTGGAAAGACTTATATTATGAAACAAAGGGAGTACTAAGAAATTCCTATCACATGTGTATCATCAACAGTCAGCATGCATATATAAGACTTTTTGGATTTGTTGTTATGGTTTTGGGTATTGATGAAGTGAAAGGACCTCTTCTTTATAAATGTGATTCAACTGGACACTTCTACGACCACAAGGTATGCACAAAATATTTCTTTTTTTTTAAAATGCAACTTTGATCTTACTAAGATTCATTATATGCATTTTAGTTTTAGTTTTCTACAGTCTTGTTGCCTCACTACCTAATAAATGATATACCACTGTGAAAATAGCAATCCCCATGAATTATCTTATTATTTGAATAATGTTATTATCTACTTATATCTCTTACATGTAGAACGTAGTTGACCTCCAACATATTTAATAGATGGGCAAGTTTGTGTTTTTAAAAAAGTTTATGATTAATGTACATAACGAAGAGACAAAATATTATGTTTAATATCTTATTAGTTTCTGATCTCATAACCTCTACATTTTTCTCCTTTTGACTAGGAAGTATTCGATTAATAGAACGATCTTATCTTAAACTTGAGATCTTTTTTTAGTTTACATTAACGGTGAGAGCATGTAGAAGAATATATTGTTATAATTGAGATTATTATTTCATATGATAAGCACAATGATCTTTCAGCTCGTTATAATTTGATGACGTCGAGAAAATTTTGTTGCTTAATTTTAAGAAGTAATTGTTGATGTATAATTGCAGGCTTCCAATGTGGCTCTGACGAACGAGAAGCTATCAACTTCTTGGAAAATAAAATGAAAATTTATCTCTCTTTCATCTACGAAGAAATCGTTTATTTTTCTCTGCAATCTATCCTTCAAGAGGATGCCAAGGCTATCGAAATTGAGGTCGGAGTAGTCCAGAAGAAAAACCATGTTGTACGTGCTTTATCAACTAAAAAAATCGATGAGCATTTGAAAGCTATCACTGAGCGTGACTAAGTAACGTGTAGTAATATTTTATGCTTCTAGTCATATGTCTAAGTTGATCATGGTATTATGAGGTTTAAAAAATAGTTGTCATAGTCTCTATTGGTAAGGAAAACCCCGTTTTACGCGCTTTATCAACGGAAGAAATCGATGAGCATTTGAAAGCTATCACTGAGCGTGACTAAGTAACGTGCAGAAATATTTTACACTGCTATCATATGTCTAAGTTGATCATGGTATTATGAGGTTTAAAAAACAGTTGTCATCGTCTCTGTTGGTTTTTCAATTCGAGCTCTTTGGAAACTCCAAAAAAAGAGTATCAAATCCAAGAATCTGTCTTTTGTTGTTTTATTTGTACCAAAACTTGTACAAATTCTTGATTAGTGTCTATAAGTGTCGGATGTTCACTGTATTATATTTTTGTTTGGTATGAATGCTATGCAACCATTAACTGATGTAATGGAATTTGGTTTTGATTTGATAGATGGGTCAAGTTTAAGCGTCTAATTTTTACACGTTTGTTACTTACGAAACCGAAATCGATATGTCGTGCTTTTGCATGTTTATGACATATTGAAAAATCAAGAAATGTTGTATTTATTTAGGTTTTACTTGTTTTAGTTTTTTTTTTTATATTTTGTAAAATATCTTTGAGAAATGTTTTTACAATAAAAACTAAGAAGATAAAGATGATGACTTTTTTATAAATGTTAAACTAGGCCAATTATGGTAGATATAAAAACATGCCAATTATGATAGATGTGAAACCATGCCAATTATGAAAGATGGCATACCATGCCAATTATGATAAATGATTGATACTAAACTAGGCTAATTATGATAGAAGCGAAACTAGACCAATTATGATAGATGCTAAACCATGCCAATTATGATAGATACTAAACTATGCCAATTATGATAGATGTTAAACCACTCCAACTATGATAAATGATAGATGCTAAACCAGGCCAATTATGATAGATGCAAAACCAGACCAATTATGATAGAGGCAAAATCAGTCCAATTATGATAGATGCTGGACCAAGCCAATTATAATAGATGCTAAACCATACCAATTATTATAGATGATAAACCATGAAAATTATTATAGATGTTAAACAATGGAAATTATGATATATGATAAACCATGCAGTTATGATAGATGCAAAACCAATCCAATTATGATAGATGCAAAACCAATCCAATTATGATATATGCTAAACCAAGCCAATTATGATAGATGCTAAAACATACCAATTATGATAGATGATAAACCATGAAAATTATGATAGATGTTAAACAACAGAAATTTTGATAGATGTTAAACAACGGAAATTATGATAGATGCTAAATCATGCCAGTTATGATGGATGTTAAACCAAGCCAATTATGATAGATGTTAAATCAATCCAATTATGATAGATGCTAAATCATGCCAATTATGATAGATGTTAAACCAAGCCAACTATGATAGATGTGAAACAAGGCCAATTGTGATATATGTTAATCAGACCAATTATGATAGATGTTAATTGAGGTCGCTAAGCATGATAGATGCTAAACAGTATCAATTATGATAGATGCAAAATGAGGTCAATTATCATAGATGTTAAACTAGACCAATTATAATAGATACAAAACCAGGACAATTATGATAGATGCAAAACCCGACCAATTATGATAGATGTGAAATGAGGCCAATTATGATAGATATGAAACCAAGACAATTATGATAGATGCGAAACCAAGACAACATGATAGATGATAGATATGAAATCATGCAACTATGATAGATGATAAACCATGCTAGATGCTAGATGCCAACTATGATAGATGTTAGAAACTAGATGCTAAACCAGACCAACTATGATAGATGTTAGATGTGAAACCATGCATATGATATATGCGGAACCATATAATGAGAAACTAGTATAAAATATCATTTTAAAAAAATCTAAACATATCACTGATAAATCTAGTTTTGTTCGTTTTAAAAAAACAAAACCAATGATTTTTTTTTTTCAGGTTATGGTTTAGAAAATATACTTTTAAAATTTTAAATTAAAAAAGTAAAAAAAAAAGAGAATGTGGACACGTTTTTACTTGATTTTATATATAATGATGTTTTAGATATAAAATTTGTTAATTTTGTTTAACTTTTATTAGTAAGTATTTTGTTAAACGGTAAAGTACCATTTAAGACCCAGAACCCTAACTATTATCCATTTAAGACTCATATTTTCATTATTCCCCAAAAAAGACCTGTTTTAGTCAAATATTTACCATTAAAGACCCACCAATACTCTAAATACCTCTACTCTATAGTATAAAAAGCTTTTAGACTCATTCTTCACCTTTTCCCCAATTTTTTCTTTTTCTCTCTCTTCGTGAATTAGGCACAACTTTATATTAGACGATTCTTTTATTTTTTTTACTTGATTTTTTGTTTTTCTTTTGCTTTCATATGATTTTGATTTGTGTTTTTACTTGATTATGCGAAGATACTCGATGTTTTGTGTGTTTGAAACTCGAATTTGAGCTCGAAATCGTTGTTTTTAAGATCTGTTTTCGTTTGTTTTCGTAGTATTTCGAGTCAAATTTCTTGTTAGTTTTGAGTTCGAATTATGGTAATGTAGTTTATTTGTAGCATTGTATTAGTTTTTTTTGTTGATTTTAGTGTTTTATTTGGTGTTTTTGGGATTTTTCGGGCGCGTAACAGTTTGTGTTTACAGTGAAGGAGATGCGAAACGTTCAATTTCAGTGAGTAAGTATAGATGTGAAACCTGTATATTTTTTAGTGGTAGATGCAAAACATATTTTGTGTTAGATGCAAAACGTTTGTATTTGTACCTACTGATAGTTATGAAACGTGTAATTGTTCGTAATGGTAGATGCAAAACATGTCTTTGATAGATGTGAAATGTTATTTGTTCTTTAAAAAAATTAATTCAAAAAATATCATGAGTGATACTAGTTTTGTTCGTCTTAAAAAAACAAAAGCAACGGTATTTTCAGATTTTTTTTTTCGAGTTACGGTTTAAAAGATCCAGACTTTTAAAGTTTTAAAATTTATAGGGGTTTCGCGAAGAATGCGAAACCTTCTTCGTTATGATAGATGTGAAACCTGTTTTGTTTCATTAGATGCAAAACCTTCTTTATTTTGATAGATGCGAAACCTTCTTTATTTTGATAGATGCGAAATCTTCTTTATTTTCCTAGATGAGAAACTTCTTTGTTTTGATAGATGCGAAACCTTATTTATTTTGATAGATGCGAAACTAGTCACTAGATGTGAAACCGTATAACTGAGAAATCGTGTGTAGTTTTTTTTTAAATTCAAAATATATCATGTTACTAGTTTTGTTCGTCTTAAAAAAACAAAATCAATGGTATTTTCGGACTCTTTTTCCGAATTACGGTTTAAAAGATACGAACTTTTAAAATTAAAAATTAAAAAAAAAAGAAAATAAAAATAAATTTGCTATTGTATTTTATATAAAAACTATAAAATCTCTTAAAGGTTTTAGGTCTTTATCCATAATAAATCTTTATTGGTAAATCTCTTTTATAGATAGATTTTAAAAATTATAAAAATAATAAAAAATGAAGTTATGATACAATAAAATATATATTATAATAAAATGACCGTTGAAAAATATATATTTAAAAAATAATATATCTAAGTAATAAATATATTATTTAAAAAATATTATATCACGTTTTATTAATATTAGTAATAAATATATTATTTGGATATTTAAATAGGGAAAACAAATTGTTTTAGATATTTAATGGCAATCTACATATACTTTCGGGTTCGAATTTTAATCTATCGTTTAGGAAATTACCGTAGGAATCAGGATTTAAATTATTTCAGCTGTTGATACAATCGTCGAATAAGAATAAATTTCACTACATCATATTTAGCAAACAGTTTCACTACATCATATTTAGCAAACAGTTTTGGTGAGTGTCGGTTTCTTCTTCAAATTCACATGTACACTCTCCTTCTAGTGAAATTTGTTTTTTAATCGCTGAGTTTAAATTTAATTGTTCTTAAGTTGACCGGTCGAAGTTATATGCTTCTTCTGATTTCTGGTGATTTTGTAATGTAAGGTTCGGTCTCCTCTGTTTGTTTATTTGACATTGGTGTGTCTATGTTTCTGATTTTATCGTAATCTAATACAGATTTACGATTTCGGGAGTATTTTCGATCAGGGTTTTACAATTTCGATTAGGGTTTTACAAGTTTGGGTTAGATTATGGTTTAATATTATAGGATCTAGATAAGAATTGTTTTTTTTTTTAAATATTTATTTGTTATCATGTTAGAGACCGAGTAGTGTTTGTGGACTTTAGGCTGTTTTAGAAATTCAAAGTTTATTGGATTTTCGAAAAAGTATATCTTTTGATTTTAGGATGTAACTGATTTAAGATTATGTATTCAGAAATAAGGATTAACTATTGAAGATTTTGAGTAGTATGTCAGAATCAGCAGCCGAAATAGAAAAGGAATGGGACGAAACTAGATGTGCAATCTGCATGGAGCCACCTCACAATGCCGTGGTTTTGGAATGTTCTTCTTTTGTGAAAGGCTGTCGATGTTACATGTGCGACACAAATCACAAGGGTCTTTCAAATTGACTTGGCCAGTACGAAAAATCAGCTGAGGGTAACCGTATCTGCCCTCTCTGTCGAGGACAGGTATATGGGTGGATCAATTCGAGTCAACCTGCTCGACTTTTCATGAATGCCAAATCAAAAAGCTGTTGTAGCGAAGGATGCGACTTCACGGGAACTCACTCTCAACTATTGGAACATGTGAAAAGTGAGGCTTCCTCGCATACAGAAGTGGACGACCTGCAAAGAAGACACGATTGGGTATTAATGGAGCGTCAAAGGGATCGTGAAGACATGTTGTCATTCTTGGTTGAAGTCCAGCCACTGCCTCTGATCCAACTGGGGGACAGAGAGCTACAGCGATCGATCCAACTGGTGGATAGGCAGGGTGATCCGCACATATTGTCCTCTAATGAATCGAATTTCGTTATTGATTCTTATAACGAAGCACGTGAGAGTTTTACCACGAGTCCAGTTCCTAACACGGGGGATCTACGTTGGGGCCCGGGGGCGTAGGGCCCCCCTTACCTAAAATATACCTTTTATATTTTTTTTAAGGTAATAATATAATATTAAAATAAAAGTTATACGCCCCTTTACCTAAATTATACCCCCTCCTACCTAAAATATATATTTTATATAAATAATATTAAAGTAAAAATTTAAGAAAATAATTGTTTTTAGGAATGTTATAAATTTAAAGTAAAATTTTAATTTAAAAATTATTATGTTGACTATTTTTAATAAACTTTTTAGATTAAAAGTCTCAGGCGTTAAAAATTTTAATTTAAAAAATCTTGGATTATGGCTATTTTTAAGGAAAAAATTAAGTAAAAAATCTTGAATTTTAAAAGAAAATTTTAAGTTGGTATTTATAAATGGTTGGATGTAGTCTCGGGCATCTCAATCTCTAGAATATTAGAACTCTTGATTGATTTTGTAAGTATTCTCATTCTTTTTTGCGATAATATGTTTTGATTTTATATTCGTTCAATATTTCTATTTCTAATTAATTATGTTTTATCTCTTACTTTGATTTAGAAAAAGATAATGAATTGCTGCTTATGAACGAGAGAGACGATATTTAAATCAAAGAAAAGGGGAAAAAGGAAGAACACGATTCGTCCCAATTTATTTTTTCAAGGTATGTATGTTTTTTTGTTTTCTTTTGAAATTTTATTATTATTTTGATCTTAAAACACTTGATAATCAATATTTTTTTCTCATCTGATTTGTGGTCACTTAGGAAAGTAAAAATAGGTTTACATAGTTTTAGATAGCAAAGTTTTAGTAATTGATTTTATTTTTTAATATGTTTAAAGACAATATATATGGAAATATTTGTTATTTTTTAAAATAAAATTATATGTTTATATTATAAATATCTTTTATATAACCAAATTTTATTTATTTTCATCTATTTTTCAAAAATAGATTTTTTTTATAACAAATTCTATTTACTTTTATGTAAATTTTAAAATATCTTTTTAAAATATTAAATTTGGTTTTGTTATATTTTATTTTATTTTATATATCTTTTAAAAATAATATATATTAAGATACATTAAGATTTATTGATGTAATAATAACATATTCTAATAAGATATTTTTATTTGTAGACTTATAATTGAGCGTTATTTTGCTAAAAAACCAAGTAATAATAATAATAATAATAATATGATTCATCCTAATCTGATTGCCTTTATATCAAGACCTAATAGTGTAGAATTTGATTTGAATGAAGATATAGTGAGTGATCTGGGACTACGCCAACTTATTGAAAATCCTGATAGTACTGTTAGAGATAAAATTCGACGAGAATTCATATCAAAAGGACCTTGCCAATCAAAAAAACATTTTCCCCAAAACACAATTTGGGAAAAATAACCGAAGTTTTCAAGTTACATGGTTCGAAAAATATCAATGGTTGGAATACAGTGTGCATAAGGATGCGGCATTTTGTTTAGCCCCCCCTTACTTCAATTCCTAGATCCGTCACTGCTAACACCTTAATATTCATTCCTGAAGAGAGAGATGACATCCCTCATATATCGATATATACAAATGCTGAGCCGGATTCGGATAGCGATTTTAGATTATTCTTTTTTTTGGGTTATTAAAAAGAATTTTCGAAGTATGTAAGGGTTTTGGGTCATGAGATTCTTATTTTTTTTTCTTTTAAATCAACTAAGATTGCTTATTTTATCTTGAGTAACAGCCATTACAGTTATTACTTTTCAAATCATTCAAAATCTACAGAATCTAAACAAGGAATCAAACTCGACTGACCAATCTAGAAAAGTATCAAATTTTTTGGAAGTGGCTACACTTATAGTACCTAACTTGAATTTCGGTACAGAGCATCGTCTCGTAGAATATACAAATCTAAAATATCATTTAAAAAGCTATGAAATTGTAATAACCTCACATAGTCTATCTGGTAGAATATACAAATCTAAAGCTATAAAAATAATAATAACCTCACACAGAATAATTTTTGTATAGTTCAATAAAGTTTATGTTAGAGTTGGTAACTGTATAAATATTCGGATCTGATTTTGGATTTGAATAAAATAATTAGTTTAAAAGTTATAAATAGGTGGGGATCAAGGAAAAGGTGTAAAAGATGTAGCTAGATATATTAGCTTATTTGTACTCATATTTATGTTCATGCATTTTTTTTTTCTTTAAGCAATCCAAAATTTTATTGACCAAATTGAAAAATTACAAAGATATGGATCCTTTTCGCAATGAGTATATTTACTCAAAGAACAAATCCTCAAATTAAGAACAAAAACCCTAGAGTTCTCAGGACACTCTCATTCACATTCAACCCTTTACTAAATACTTTCACGAAACAACCGAGAAGGCAACAAGGAAAAGCTTGACAATCCAAACAAAAACCTTTGAGAAGACAGGCAAAAGACCTTTCGAAGAAGGACAAATTGAAAAAGATAATCCACAGCTTGACAGACCAAGCTTCTCCAAAAACGTCTACAGAGATAACAAAAAGTTAATCCGAGTTTAGGTAACCCAGCCTTAAACTCTCAAGGAAAGTAATGGCAAGAAGATGGTTTGGGATGACTAGAGTAGAAGGTCTTATCTTATTTGAAGCCAGAAGCCAGAGAGTGGGTTTCAACCTCTTCAATTGGTATCAAAACACCAGGGGTCTCTCTAGGGTCATCAATTTCACCCTCTCCCCCAGAGGGCCCCTCCAACTGCTAATCTTCATTTACCCGGACTGCCCCCAAAGTTCTAGGGGCAAGCGCAGTTGCATAACATTCCCTTGCTATCTTTTGGCTACTCCGGACAACTCCCACTTGTCCTTGAACATCATATTTTAAACTCTGGTGAACTGTTGAAGCCACAACATGCATCCAGGAGAGCCAAGATCTTCCCAAGATCGCATTGTAACCTGTGGGACAATCTACCACAACGAAAAGTACCCTAACTATTTTCTTGAAAGGGCCTTTGCCCAACAAAACCTTCTCCTCAAATTCTCCGACCACGTCCATAGAGCTTCCCGTAAAACCCACAATGGACCTGTTCGAACGCTGAATCACCGCCGGATTATTCATTTGTTTATAGGAACTTAAAAAGAGGATGTTGGCTGAGCTGCCAGTGTCAACCAAAATTTGCCTAATGTCATTGCCCCCAATCGATGCTCCTATCAGCACGGCATCTTCATGAGGACCAGCTATGTCCCTCAAATCACCTTCATCAAAACAATGAAAGGAAAAGGAATTTGGGATTAATAAGAAGACATGCCTCCCTCTCACTGAGTAGCCAGAGTGTGAACATGCCTCTTTCTTGAAGAAGGAGTTGGTGCAGTCATTGTGTGTCCCCCGAATATAGTAAGTGACTCAAAAACGCTTATGAGCGCAGACACCGTCTTGGTGTGCTCTGTTATAACACCCACCTTATTCCAGGCTGGATCAGGATCCAAATACTCTGATTCTACATTAAATCTTTCGATAATTACCATGGCCCCATCCGGAGCCGATGTCCCTGCATTTTTTGTTGGGTCGGTCCGATGAGTATTATCAGGCCTATTCCCACTTCTTCTCTTGACATAGGCACCTAATTTTCCTCTTTCAATCAGATTCTGCACCTCTTGTTTCAAAGCGATGCAATCTTCTGTGTTATGGCCAATATCATGATGATATTGACAGAAACAAGCATTATGATTTTCCCTAGGAGATTGAAGTGCTATCAGCTTCCTAAAATGCACTTCATCTTTTTTTTGTCATGGATGGTTGCCACTTTTTCTTTTAACTCGGAAAACCACTTTTTTTGGACCCAAGGTCCTCGTATATTTCTGGACTGCTGGCTCTGAGCTGGAGCTGGGTGAGATTGAGCCTTGGCCCTGTTGGGACCTTGTCCGGCTTCCTTAGCCTTGTATTCAGACTGATTCTGGTTTGGTGCAGCTGGGGCAGATCTCACTTGCCTGTGCACCTCTAGTATTTTTCGTTTCATCTACATTTATTTTCTTTCCCACATGGTTCAGTAAACCGCCCCACGTCATGGCCTTCTTCCTGGTTACCAAATAAGCCAAGTTCCCAGGGTTCAAACCGTGTCTCAGAGAAGTTATTGCTACTTTTTCAAAGCAATCAGCTAACCCATTCTTTGTGTTCACGAACCAACTTATATCGTCTTTCAATGATCCATTTGGCTCTTGGGCACAATGGATAATAATGTCTACATTGCTCTTCACCTCCTTACTCCAAACAAACTGCCTCCGGAAGGCCACCCAAAACGTATAAAAGATCTTGATGCACCCTTCTGGTAGGCTATTGTACCATTTCAAAGCACTTCCCGTAAAAGATTGAGAGAAGGCTCTGCATAGTAACTTGTCATCATCGTCAAAATTCATCATAAATTTTTTAAATTGCTCCAGATGATTCTCCGGATCATTGCGCCCATCATACTTTTCCATTTAGTATTGTCAAATCTCTTAGGAAGGTTTCCGGACAATATTTTGGAGGACAATGGAGATTGTCTCCAATTTCGGCCACGACTAAAGACAGTGTCTTCATTAGGTGTTGCAAAAATACATGGCTCATCATGGAAAGCAAATGGATCCATAAGCAGCTGATCCACATGCCTCCGGCCATGGTTGTGGCTGTGAGATGACCCTTTTCCCAGATGTCTTTTAAACCTTCCATGCCTGTCCTTTTTTCTTGAATATTGTTTAACCAAATTTTGCTTCTTATTGGATTTTCTCTCATCACTACTGGATGACAGGGACTCCTCAAGTTCATCCTCATTCGAGGAGCTGCTAGAGGACTCAGAGTCTGAGCTCTCCACCAGTTTAGACCGGTGAGACGTTTTGGAGCTAACATGGATCTTTTTAGTACTCAAGTGAGTCTTTACTGATTGGTCATTCTCCCTTGGATTGTCAGTGTAGTGAATGGGTGACACTTTCGATTTTTCTTCCAACTCTTACTCCGCCTTTTTAGCAGCTCGCAAGGCTTCTATCTCAGCTTTCATTCTGTCTCGTTCTTCGACTGTGTACTCATCGTTCTCACCCACCACTTCTATCAAAGGTGGTTGCACCGCTTGCTCGTCCGGATTCATCCAAACTGATTTTTCTTCCTGGTTTTGAATGCTAGTTTCAGGCACCTTCTTCTGCCACTGTGGTCGCCAATTTGATGTGGATTATTTTGGACCGAGGGTAATTTTTTCAGATATTTTGGGGAACTTTAAGGGTATTAAATGTTTGGGTGTTTTGTAGTGAGAGATTTGAGCTTCCTGGTTGTATTAAATGTTCATTATACTCATTAATGAAAGTGGTTGGGTATTTATACCCTTAATTATGGACCCATGAGCTTTCCGGGTCAAGATGCAACACTGTGTCGTGTTTAAAGACCCATTAGTTTTTAACTAAATTATCACCTAACTTAGTCAAAAAGTGTTTAATGTTTTAGTACTTTTGTCATGTCCGGATAGTTCAGTGGGCACCTATTGTCCGAATTACCCCTGTCCGGATTTCTCAGTGTGCATTGGTGAATAATTCTGGACTCATCAAATATCTTATTAGTTTCTGATCTCCTAACCTATGCATTTTTCTCTTTTTGACTAGGAAGTATTCGATTAATAAAACGATCTTATCTTAAACTTGAGATCCTTTTGCAGTTTACATTAACGATGAGAGCATGTGGAAGAATATATTGTTATAATTGAGATTATTATTTCATATGATAAGCACAACGATCTTTTAGCTCGTTATAATTTGATGACGCCGAGAAAATTTTGTTGTTTAATTTTAGGAAGTAATTGTTGATGTATAATTGCAGGCTTCTAATCCTAGCTCTAGTGAACGAGAAGCTATCAACTTCTTGGAAAATAAAATGAAAATTGATCTCTCTTTCATCTATGAATAAATCGTTTATTTTGCTCTACAATCTATCCTTCAAGAGGATGCCAAGGCTACTGAAATTGAGGTCGGAGTAGTCGAGAAGAAAAACCCTGTTTTACGCGCTTTATCAACTGAAGAAATCGATGAGCATTTGAAAGCTATCACTGAGCGTGACTAAGTAACGTGTAGAAATATTTTATACTGCTAATCATATGTCTAAGTTGTTCATGGTATTATGAGGTTTAAAAAACAGTTGTCATCGTCTCTGTTGGTATGGAAAACCCCGTTTTACGCGTTTTATCAACTGAAGAAATCGATGAGCATTTGAAAGCCATCACTGAGCGTGACTAAGTAACGTGCATAATATTTTACACTGCTAGTCATATGTCTAAGTTGATCATGGTATTATGAGGTTTAAAAAACAATTGTCATCGTCTATGTTGGTTTTTCAATTCGAGCTCTTTGGAAACTGCAAAAAAAGTATAAAATCCAAGACTCTGCCTTTTGTTGTTTTAGTTGTACCAAAACTTGTACAAATTTTTGTTTAGTGTCTATAAGTGTCGGATATTCACTATATTATATTTTTGTTTGGTACGAATGCTATGCAACCATTAACTGATGTAATGGAATTTGGTTTTGATTTGATAGATGGGCCAAGCTTAAGCGTCTAATTTTTACACGTTTGTTACCTACGAAACCGAAATCGATGCGTGGTGCTTTTGCATGTTAATGACATATTAAAAAATCAAGAAATGTTGTATTTATTTAGGTTTTACTTGTTTTAGTTTTTTTTTATATTTTGTAAAATATCTTTAAGAAATGTTTTTACAGTAAAAACTAAGAAGACAAAGATGATGACTTTATTATAGATGCTAAACTAGGCCAGTTAAGGTAGATGTTAAATCATGCCAATTATGATAGAAGTGAAGCCATACCAATTATGATAGATGACATACCATGCCAATAATGATAAATGATTGATACTAAATTAGGACAATTATGATAGATGCTAAACCATACCAATTATGATAGATACTAAACTATGCCAATTATGATAGATGTTAAACCACTCCAATTATGATAAATGATAGATGCTAAACCAGGCCAATTATGATAGATCCTAAACCAGACCAATTATGATAGAGCCAAAATCAATCCAATTATGATAGATGCTAAACCAAGCCAATTATGATAGATGCTAAACCAAGCAATTATGATAGATGCTAAACCATACCAATTATGATAGATGATAAATCATTAAAATTATGATAGATGTTAAAAAATGACAATTATGATAGACGTTAAATCATGCCAATTATGATAGATACTAAACCATATCAATTATGATAGATGCAGAACCAAGCCAATTATGATAGATGTTAAACCAAGCCAATTATGATAGATACTAAAACATACCAATTATGATAGATGATAAACCATGAAAATTATGATAGATGTTAAACACTGGAAATTATGATAGATGCTAAACCATTTCAATTATGATAGATGCAAAACTAGGCCAATTATGATATATGTTAAACTAGAATAATTATGATAGATGCTAAACCAGACCAATTATGATGGATGCGAAACCATGCCAATTATAATAGATGTTAAACCAGACCAGTTATGATATATGCAAAACGAGGCCAATTGTGATAGATGTTAATCAGACCGATCATGATATATGTTAATTGAGGCCGCTAAGCATGATAGATGCTAAACCAGATCAATTATGATAGATGCAAAATGAGGCCAATTGTCATAGATGTTAAACTAGACCAATTACAATAGATGCAAAACCAGGACAATTATGATAGATGCGAAACCTGACAATTAACTGCAGTTGTCATCGTCTCTGTTGATTTTTCAATTCGAGCTCTTTGGAAACTGCAAAAAAAAGGTATAAAATCCAAGACTCTGCCTTTTGTTGTTTTAGTTGTACCAAAACTTGTACAAATTTTTGTTTAGTGTCTATAAGTGTCGGATATTCACTATATGATGAATGTTATGCAACCATTAACTGATGTAATGGAATTTAGTTATGATTTGGTAGATGGATCAAGCTTAAGCGTCTAATTTTTGCACGCTTGTTACTGACGAAACCAAAATCGATGTGTTGCGCTTTTGCATGTTTATGACATATTGAAAAATCAAGAGATATTGTATTTATTTAGGTTTCACTTGTTTTAGTTTTTTTTTAAATTTTATAAAATATCTTTGAGAAATGTTATTACAGTAAAAATTAAGAAGACAAAAATGATGATTTTTTTATAGATGCTAAACTAGGCCAATTATGGTAGATGTTAAACCATGCCAATTATGATAGATGTGAAACCATACCAATTATGATAGTTGACATACCAATTATGATAGATGATAAACCAGATCAATTATGATAGATGCAAAATGAGGTCAATTATCATAGATGTTAAACTGGACCAATTATGATAGATGCAAAACCAGGACGATTATGATACATGCGAAACCCGACCAATTATGATAGATGTGAAACGAGGCCAGTTATGATAGATGTGAAACCATGACAATTATGATAGGTGTGCAACCAAGACAAGATGATAGATGCTAGATATGAAATCATGCAACTATGATAGATGCTAAACCATGCTAGATGCTAGATGACAACTATGATAGATGTTAGAAGCTAGATTCTAAACCAGGCCAACTATGATAGATGTTAGATGTTAGATGTGAAATCATGCATATGATATATGCGGAACCATATAATGAGAAACTAGTATAAAATATCATTTAAAAAAATCTAAACATGTCACTGATAAATCTAGTTTTGTTCGTTTTAAAAAAACAAAACCAATCATTTTTTTTTTTCAGGTTATGGTCTAGAAAATATAAACTTTTAAAATTTAAAATTAAAAAAGTAAAAAAGGGAGAATGTGCACATGTGTTTACTTGATTTTATATATAAGGATGTTTTAGATATAAAATTTGTTAATTTTGTTTAATTTTTTTGTTAAAGGGTAAAGCACCATTTAAGACCCAAAACCCTAACTATTATCCATTTAAGACCCATATTTTCATTATTCCCCAAAAAGACCCGTTTTAGTCAAATATTTACTATTAAAGACCCACTAATACTCTAAATACCCTACTCTATAATATAAAAAGCTTTTAGACTCATTCTTCACTTTTTTCCCCAATTGTTTCTTTCTCTCTCTCTCTTCGTGAATAGAACAACTTTATATTAGACGATTATTTTTTTTACTCGATTTTTTTTATTTTGTTTTCATATGATTTTGATGTGTTTTTACTTGATTATGCGAAGATACTCGATGTTTTGTGTGTTTGAAACTCGAATTTGAACTCGAAATCGTTGTTTTTTAAGATTTGTTTTCGTTCATTTTCGTAGTGTTTCGAGTCGAATTTCTTGTTAGTTTTGAGTTTAAATTATGGTAATATAGTTTATTTGTAGCATTGTATTAGTGTTTCGTTGATTTTAGTGTTTTATTTTGTGTTTTTGGGATTTTTTTCAGTCGCGTAACAGTTTATGTGTTTTCAGTGAAGGAGATGCGAAACGTTCAATTTCAGTGAGTAAGTATAGATGTGAAACTTGTATGTTTCTTCACTGGTAGATGCAAAACATATTTTGTGTTAGATGCGAAACGTTTGTATTTGTACCTACTGATAGTTGTGAAACGTGTAATTCTTCCGTACTGGTAGATGCAAAACACGTCTTTGATAGATGCAAAATGTTATTTTTTCTTTAAAACCTAAATAAACCTTCTGTACTAGTACACGTATTTGTACCTACTAATAGATGCGAAACATTATTTATTTTGCTAGATTAATAACTTCTTTGTTTTGATAGATGCGAAACCTCATTTATTTTGATAGATGCCAAACCAGTATCTAGATGTCAAACCATAACTGAGAAACGTATGTAATTTTTTTTTAAATTCAAAACATATCATGAATGGTACTAGTTTTGTTCGTCTTAAAAAAAACAAAACCAATGGTATTTTCGGACTCTTTTTCCGAGTTACGGTTTAAAAGATACGTACTTTTATTAATTAAAAAAAAAAAAAAGTTGGTTAGTTGAATGGATCTTTATATATAAGTCTCCCTCTGTTAAATGGATTTTAAAAATTATAAAAATAATTAAAAATCAGGACATGATATAATAAAATGACCCTTGAACATTATAATTTAAAAAATAATATATCAAGTAATATTATATCACGTTTTACTAATATTAGTAATAAGTATATTATTTAGATATTTAAATAGGGAAAAAAATTTGTTTTAGATTTTTAATGGCAATCTACATATACTTTCCTAAATATATATTCTGTTGTTTACTAACACAGGATTGGCTGTCCATAAAGGGTACTGAGACTCTTTTATGTGCCCCATTTTGGTGAGCCGGTCAACTTCTTGAACTATGACATCATCTTTTTCTGTAGAAAAGGCTCTTCTCCAGATGGATAATTGGTGCGATATAATTGCTACACTTCTCCGGATGAATACCAAGCAAAAACATGTTGGTGGTTTGCTAAAAAAGACAACACTTTGCTTTCTAATTCTGATATCATCTTAGATCCAATCTTGGCATTTCTTCCTTCAGCCAGAGAATGGGTTTCAACCTCTTCAATTGGTATCAAAACACCAGGGGTCTCTCTAGGGTCATCAATTTCACCCTCTCCCCGAGAGGGCCCCTCCAACTGCTAATCTTCATTTACCCGGACTGCCCCCAAAGTTCTAGGGGCAAGCGCAGTTGCATAACATTTCCTTGCTATCTTTTGGCTACTCCGGACAACTCCCACTTGTCCTTGAACAACATATTTTAAACACTGGTGAACTGTTGAAGCCACAACATGCATCCAGGAGAGCCAAGATCTTCCCAAGATCGCATTGTAACCTGTGGGACAATCTACCACAACGAAAAGTACCCTAACTATTTTCTTAAAAGGACCTTTGCCCAACAAAACCTTCTCCTCAAATTCTCCGACCACGTCCATAGATCTTCCCGTAAAACCCACAATGGACCTGTTCGAACGCTGAATCACCGCCGGATTATTCATTTGTTTATAGGAACTTAAAAAGAGGATGTTGGTTGAGCTGCTAGTGTCAACCAAAAGTCTCCTAATGTCATTGCCCCCAATCGATGCTCTTATCAACACCGCATCTTCATGAGGACCAGCTATGTCCCTCAAGTCATCTTCATAAAAAACAATGAAGGTAAAAGGAATTTGGGATTAATAGGAGGACATGCCTCCCTCTAACTGAGTAGCCATAGTGTGAACATGCATCTTTCTTGAAGAAGGAGTTGGTGCAGTCATTGTGTCTCCCCCGAATATGGTAAGTGACTCAAAAACGCTTATGAGCACAGACATCGTCTTGGTGTGCTCTGTTATAACACCCACCTTATTCCGGGCTGGATCAGGATCCAAATACTCTGATTCTACATCAAATCTTTCGATAATTACCATGGCCCTGTCTGGAGCAGATGTCCCTGCATTTTTTGTTGGGTCGGTCCGATGAGTATTATCAGGCCTATTCCCACTTATTCTCTTGACATAGGCACCTAATTTTCCTCTTTTAATCAGATTCTGCACCTCTTGTTTCAAAACGATGCAATCTTCTTTGTTATGGCCAATATTCCCTAGGAGATTGAAGTGCTATCAGCTTCCTAAAATGCACCTAATCTTTTTTTTGTCATAGATGGTTGCCATTTTTTCTTTTCACTCAGCAAACCACTTCGGTTGGACCCAAGGTCCTCGTATATTTCTGGACTGCTGGCTCCGAGCTGGAGCTTGGTGAGATTGAGCCTAGGCCCTGTTAGGACCTGGTCCGGCTTCCTTAGCCTTGTATTTAGACTGATTCTAGTTTCGTGCAGCTGGGGCAGATCTCACTTGTCTGTGCACCTCTTGTATTTTTCGTTTCATCTACATTGATTTGCTTTCCCACATGGTTCAGTAAACCGCCCCACGTCATGGTCTTCTTCCTGGTTACCTAATAAGACAAGTTCCGAGGGTTCAAACCGTGTCTCAGAGAAGTTATTGCTACTTTTTCAAAGCAATCAGCTAACCCATTCTTTGTGTTCACGAACCGACTTATATAGTCTTTCAATGGTCCATTTGGCTCTTGGGCACAATGGATAATAATGTCTACATTGCTCTTCACCTCCTTACTCCAAACAAACTGCCTCCGGAAGGCAACCCAAAACGTATCAAAGTTCTTGATGCACCCTTGTGGTAGGCTATTGTACCATTTCAAAGAACTCCCCGTAAAAGATTGAGAGAAGGCTTTGCATAGTAGCTTGTCAGCATCGTCAAAATTCATCATAAATTTTTTAAATTGCTCCAGATGATTATCTGGATCCTTACTCCCATCATACTTTTCCATTTAGTATTGTCAAATCTCTTAGGAAGGTTGCCGGACAATATTTTGGAGGACAATGGAGATTGTCTCCAATTTCGGCCACGACTAAAGACAGTGTCTTCATTAGGTGTTGCAAAAATACATGGCTCATCATGGAAAGCAAATGGATCCATAAGGAGCTGATCCACATGCCTCCGGCCATGGTTGTGGCTGTGAGATGACCCTTTTCCCAGATGTCTTTTCAAACTTCCATGCCTGTCCCTTTTTCTTGAATATTTTTTTACCAAATTTTGCTTCTTCTTGGATTTGCTCTCATCACTACTGGATGACAGGGACTCCTCA
Organism: Limnanthes douglasii subsp. nivea; assembly: GCA_036936605.1. Classification (NCBI taxonomy): domain Eukaryota; kingdom Viridiplantae; phylum Streptophyta; class Magnoliopsida; order Brassicales; family Limnanthaceae; genus Limnanthes; species Limnanthes douglasii. Next base: position 182,261,219 of record JAUPFV010000002.1, read on the forward strand.
AGTCATCCTCATTCGAGGAGCTGCTATAGGACTCAGAGTCTGAGCTCTCCACCAGTTTAGACCGGTGAGACTTTTTGGAGCTAACATGGGTCTTTTTAGTACTCAAGTGAGTCTTTTACTGATGGGTCATTCTCCCTTGGATTGTCAGTGTGATTACTAGGTGACACTTTCGATTTTTATTTCAACTCTTACTCCGCCTTTTTAGCAGCTCGCAAGGCTTCTATCTCAGCTTTCAGTCTATCTCGTTCTTCAACTGTGTACTCATCATTCTCACCCACCACTTCTATCAAAGGTGGTTGCACCGCTTGCTCGTTCGGATTCATCCAAACTGATTTTTCTTGCTGGTTTTGAATGCTAGATTCAGGCACCATCTTCTCCCACTGTGGTCGCCAATTTGATGTGGATTATTTTGGACTGAGGGTAATTTTGTCAGATATTTTGGGGAAATTTAAGGGTATTAAATGTTTGGGTGTTTTGTAGTGATAGATTTGGGCTGCCTGGTTGTATTAAATGTTCATTACCCTCATTAATGAAAGTGGTTGGGTAATTATACCCTTAATTATGGACCCATGAGCTTTTCGGGTCAAGATTCAAAATTGTGTCGTGTTGAAAGACCCATTAGTTTTTAACTAGATTATCACCTAGCTTAGTCAAAAGTGTTTAGTGTTTTAGTACTTTTGTCCTGTCCGGATAGTTCAGTGGGCACCTATTGTCCGAATTACCCCTGTCCGGATTTCTCAATGTGCATTGGTGAATAATTCTGGACTCATCAAATATCTTATTAGTTTCTGATCTCCTAACCTATGCATTTTTCTCTTTTTCACTAGGAAGTATTCGATTATTAAAACGATCTTATCTTAAACTTGAGATCCTTTTGTAGTTTACATTAACGGTGAGAGCATGTAGAAGAATATATTGTTATAATTGAGATTATTATTTCATATGATAAGCACAACGATCTTTTAGCTCATTATAATTTGATGACACCGAGAAAATTTTGTTGCTTAATTTTAGGAAGTAATTGTTGATGTATAATTGCAGGCTTCTAATCCTGGCTCTAGTGAACGAGAAGCTATCAACTTCTTGGAAAATAAAATGAAAATTGATCTCTCTTTCATCTATGAATAAATCGTTTATTTTGCTCTGCAATCTATCCTTCAAGAGGATGTCAAGGCTACTGAAATTGAGGTCGGAGTAGTCCAGAAGAAAAACCATGTTTTACGCGCTTTATCAACTGCAGAAATCGATGAGCATTTGAAAGCTATCACTGAGCGTGACTAAGTAACGTGTAGAAATATTTTATACTGATAATCATATGTCTAAGTTGATCATGGTATTATGAGGTTTAAAAAAACTTGTCATCGTCTCTGTTGTTTAGGAAAACCCCGTTTTACGCGCTTTATCAACTGAAGAAATCGATGAGCATTTGAAGCCATCACTGAGCGTGACTAAGTAACGTGCATAATATTTTACACTACTAGTCATATGTCTAAGTTGATCATGGTATTATGAGGTTTAAAAACCAGGTGTCATCGTCTCTGTTGGTTTTTCAATTCGAGCTCTTTAGAAACTGCAAAAAAAAGTATAAAATCCAAGACTCTGCCTTTTGTTGTTTTAGTTGTACCAAAACTTGTACAAATTTTTGTTTACTGTCTATAAGTGTCGGATATTCACTATATTATATTTTTGTTTGGTACGAATGCTATGCAACCATTAACTGATGTAATGGAATTTGGTTTTGATTTGATAGATGGGCCAAGCTTAAGCGTCTAATTTTTACACGTTTGTTACCTACGAAACCGAAATCGATGCGTGGTGCTTTTGCATGTTAATGACATATTAAAAAATCAAGAAATGTTGTATTTATTTAGGTTTTACTTGTTTTAGTTTTTTTTTTATATTTTGTAAAATATCTTTGAGAAATGTTTTTACAGTAAAAACTAAGAAGACAAAGATGATGACTTTATTATAGATGCTAAACTAGGCGAATTAAGGTAGATGTTAAATCATGCCAATTATGATAGATGTGAAACCATACCAATTATGATAGATGACATACCATGCCAATAATGATAAATGACGATATTAAACTAGGCCAATTATGATAGATGCTAAACCATACCAATTATGATAGATACTAAACTATGCCAATTATGATAGATGTTAAACCACTCCAATTATGATAAATGATAGATGCTAAACCAGGCCAATTATGATAGATGTTAAACCACTCCAATTATGATAAATGATAGATGCTAAACCAGGCCAATTATGATAGATGCTAAACCAGACCAATTATAATAGAGGCAAAATCAGTCCAATTATGATAGATGCTAAACCAAGCCAATTATGATAGATGCTAAACCATACCAATTATGATAGATGATAAATCATTAAAATTATGATAGATGTTAAAAATGACAATTATGATAGATGTTAAATCATGCCAATTATGATAGATACTAAACCATATCAATTATGATAGATGCAGAACCAAGCCAATTATGATAGATGCTAAACCAAGCCAATTATGATAGATACTAAAACATACCAATTATGATAGATGATAAACCATGGAAATTATGATAGATGTTAAACACTCGCAATTATGATAGATGCTAAACCATTTCAATCATGATAGATGCAAAACTAGGCCAATTATGATAGATGCTAAACTACAACAATTATGATAGATGCTAAACCAGACCAATTATGATGGATGCGAAACCATGCCAATTATGATAGATGTTAAACTAGACCAGTTATGATATATGTAAAACGAGGCCAATTGTGATAGATGTTAATCAGACCGATTATGATAGATGTTAATTAAGGCCGCTAAGCATGATAGATGCTAAACCAGATCAATTATGATTGATGCAAAATGAGGCCAATTGTCATAGATGTTAAACTAGACCAATTACAATAGATGCAAAACCAGGACAATTATGATAGATGCGAAACCTGACCATTAAATGCAGTTGTCATCATCTCTGTTGATTTTTCAATTTGAGCTCTTTGGAAACTGCAAAAAAAAAGTATAAAATCCAAGACTCTGCCTTTTGTTGTTTTAGTTTTACCAAAACTTGTACAAATTTTTGTTTAGTGTCTATAAGTGTCGGATGTTCACTATATGATGAATGTTATGCAACCATTAAATGATGTAATGGAATTTAGTTATGATTTGATAGATGGATCAAGCTTAAGCGTCTAATTTTTGCACGTTTGTTACTTACGAAACCAAAATCGATGTGTCGCGCTTTTGCATGTTTATGACATATTGAAAAATCAAGAAATGTTGTATTTATTTAGGTTTTACTTGTTTTAGTTTTTTTTTATATTTTGTAAAATATCTTTGAGAAATGTTTTTACAGTAAAAACTAAGAAGACAAAGATGATGATTTTTTATAGATGCTAAACTAGGCTAATTATGGTAGATGTTAAACCATGCCAATTATGATAGATGTGAAACCATACCAATTATGATAGATGTGAAACCATACCAATTATGATAGATGTTAAACCATGCCAATTATGATAAATGAAAAACCAAGCCAATTATGATAGATGCTAAACCAAGCCAATTATGATAGATGCTAAAACATACCAATTATGATAGATGATAAACAATTAAAATTATGATAGATGTTAAACAATGGCAATTATGATAGATGTTAAACCATACCAATTATGATAGATGCAAAACTATGCCAATTATGATAGATGCTAAACTACAATTATGATAGATGCTAAACCATGCCAATTATGATAGATTTAAACCAGACCAATTATGATAGATGTGAAACGAGGAAAATAGTGATAGATGTTAATCAGACCAATTGTGATAGATGTTAATTGAGGCGGCTAAGCATAATAGATGCTAAACCAGATCAATTATGATAGATGCAAAATGAGGTCAATTATTATAGATGTTAAACTAGACCAATTAGGAATTAATTGTTGATGTATAATTGCAGGCTTCTAATCCTGGCTCTAGTGAACAAGAAGCTATCAACTTCTTGGAAAATAAAATGAAAATTGATCTCTCTTTCATCTATGAATAAATCGTTTATTTTGCTCTGCAATCTATCCTTCAAGAGGATGTCAAGGCTACTGAAATTGAGGTCGGAGTAGTCCAGAAGAAAAACCCTGTTTTACGCGCTTTATCAACTGAAGAAATCGATGAGCATTTGAAAGCTATCACTGAGCGTGACTAAGTAACATGTAGAAATATTTTATACTGCTAATCATATGTCTAAGTTTTTCATGGTATTATGAGGTTTAAAAAACAGTTGTCATCGTCTATGTTGGTAAGGAAAACCCCGTTTTACGCGCTTTATCAACTGAAGAAATCGATGAGCATTTGAAAGCCATCACTGAGCGTGACTAAGTAACGTGCATAATATTTTACAGTGCTAGTCATATGTCTAAGTTGATCATGGTATTATGAGGTTTAAAAAACAGTTGTCATCGTCTCTGTTGGTTTTTCAATTCGAGCTCTTTGGAAACTGCAAAAAAAGTATAAAATCCAAGACTCTGCCTTTTGTTGTTTTAGTTGTACCAAAACTTGTACAAATTTTTGTTTACTGTCTATAAGTGTCGGATATTCACTATATTATATTTTTGTTTGGTACGAATGCTATGCAACCATTAACTGATGTAATGGAATTTGGTTTTGATTTGATAGATGGGCCAAGCTTAAGCGTCTAATTTTTACACGTTTGTTACCTACGAAACCGAAATCGATGCGTGGTGCTTTTGCATGTTAATGACATATTAAAAAATCAAGAAATGTTGTATTTATTTAGGTTTTACTTGTTTTAGTTTTTTTTATATTTTGTAAAATATCTTTAAGAAATGTTTTTACAGTAAAAACTAAGAAGACAAAGATGATGACTTTATTATAGATGCTAAACTAGGCCAATTAAGGTAGATGTTAAATCATGCCAATTATGATAGATGTGAAGCCATACCAATTACGATAGATGACATACCATGCCAATAATGATAAATGATTGATACTAAATTAGGACAATTATGATAGATGCTAAACCAGACCAATTATGATAGAGCCAAAATCAATCCAATTATGATAGATGCTAAACCAAGCCAATTATGATAGATGCTAAACCAAGCCAATTATGATAGACGCTAAACCAAGCAATTATGATAGATGTTAAACCATACCAATTATGATAGATGATAAATCATTAAAATTATGATAGATGTTAAAAAATGACAATTATGATAGACGTTAAATCATGCCAATTATGATAGATACTAAACCATATCAATTATGATAGATGCAGAACCAAGCCAATTATGATAGATGTTAAACCAAGCCAATTATGATAGATACTAAAACATACCAATTATGATAGATGATAAACCATGAAAATTATGATAGATGTTAAACACTGGAAATTATGATAGATGCTAAACCATTTCAATCATGATAGATGCAAAACTAGGCCAATTATGATATATGTTAAACTACAACAATTATGATAGATGCTAAACCAGACCAATTATGATGGATGCGAAACCATGCCAATTATGATAGATGTTAAACCAGACGAGTTATGATATATGCAAAACGAGGCCAATTGTGATAGATGTTAATCAGACCGATCATGATAGATGTTAATTGAGGCCGCTAAGCATGATAGATGCTAAACCAGATCAATTATGATAGATGCAAAATGAGGCCAATTGTCATAGATGTTAAACTAGACCAATTACAATAGATGCAAAACCAGGACAATTATGATAGATGCGAAACCTGACAATTAACTGCAGTTGTCATCGTCTCTGTTGGTTTTTCAATTCGAGCTCTTTGGAAACTGCAAAAAAAGGTATAAAATCCAAGACTCTGCCTTTTGTTGTTTTAGTTGTACCAAAACTTGTACAAATTTTTGTTTAGTGTCTATAAGTGTCGGATATTCACTATATGATGAATGTTATGCAACCATTAACTGATGTAATGGAATTTAGTTATGATTTGGTAGATGGATCAAGCTTAAGCGTCTAATTTTTGCACGCTTGTTACTTACGAAACCAAAATCGATGTGTTGCGCTTTTGCATGTTTATGACATATTGAAAAATCAAGAGATATTGTATTTATTTAGGTTTTACTTGTTTTAGTTTTTTTTAAATTTTATAAAATATCTTTGAGAAATGTTATTACAGTAAAAATTAAGAAGACAAAAATGATGATTTTTTTATAGATGCTAAACTAGGCCAATTATGGTAGATGTTAAACCATGCCAATTATGATAGATGTGAAACCATACCAATTATGATAGTTGACATACCAATTATGATAGATGATAAACCAGATCAATTATGATAGATGCAAAATGAGGTCAATTATCATAGATGTTAAACTGGACCAATTATGATAGATGCAAAACCAGGACGATTATGATACATGCGAAACCCGACCAATTATGATAGATGTGAAACGAGGCCAATTATGATAGATGTGAAACCATGACAATTATGATAGGTGTGAAACCAAGACAAGATGATAGATGCTAGATATGAAATCATGCAACTATGATAGATGCTAAACCATGCTAGATGCTAGATGACAACTATGATAGATGTTAGAAGCTAGATTCTAAACCAGGCCAACTATGATAGATGTTAGATATTAGATGTGAAATCATGCATATGATATATGCGGAACCATATAATGAGAAACTAGTATAAAATATCATTTAAAAAAATCTAAACATGTCACTGATAAATCTAGTTTTGTTCGTTTTATAAAAACAAAACCAATCATTTTTTTTCACGTTATGGTCTAGAAAATATAAACTTTTAAAATTAAAAATTAAAAAAGTAAAAACGGGAGAATGTGCACACGTGTTTACTTGATTTTATATATAAGGATGTTTTAGATATAAAATTTGTTAATTTTGTTTAATTTTTTTGTTAAAGGGTAAAGCACCATTTAAGACCCAAAACCCTAACTATTATCCATTTAAGACCCATATTTTCATTATTCCCCAAAAAGACCCGTTTTAGTCAAATATTTACTATTAAAGACCCACTAATACTCTAAATACCCTACTCTATAATATAAAAAGCTTTTAGACTCATTCTTCACTTTTTTCCCCAATTGTTTCTTTCTCTCTCTCTCTTCGTGAATATAACAACTTTATATTAGACGATTATTTTTTTTTACTCGATTTTTTTTCTTTTGTTTTCATATGATTTTGATGTGTTTTTACTTGATTATGCGAAGATACTCGATGTTTTGTGTGTTTGAAACTCGAATTTGAACTCGAAATCGTTGTTTTTTAAGATTTGTTTTCGTTCATTTTCGTAGTGTTTCGAGTCGAATTTCTTGTTAGTTTTGAGTTTGAATTATGGTAATGTAGTTTATTTGTAGCATTGTATTAGTGTTTCGTTGATTTTAGTGTTTTATTTTGTGTTTTTGGGATTTTTTTTCAGTCGCGTAACAATTTATGTGTTTTCAGTGAAGGAGATGCGAAACGTTCAATTTCAGTGAGTAAGTATAGATGTGAAACTTGTATGTTTCTTCACTGGTAGATGCAAAACATATTTTGTGTTAGATGCGAAACGTTTGTATTTGTACCTACTGATAGTTGTGAAACGTGTAATTCTTCCGTACTGGTAGATGCAAAACACGTCTTTGATAGATGCAAAATGCTATTTTTTCTTTAAAACCTAAATAAACCTTCTGTACTAGTACACGTATTTGTACCTAATGATAGATGCGAAGCATTATTTATTTTGCTAGATTAATAACTTCTTTGTTTTGATAGATGCGAAACCTCATTTATTTTGATAGATGCCAAACCAGTATCTAGATGTCAAACCATAACTGAGAAACGTATGCAATTTTTTTTAAATTCAAAACATATCATGAATGGTACTAGTTTTGTTCGTCTTAAAAAAACAAAACCAATGGTATTTTCGGACTCTTTTTCCGAGTTACGGTTTAAAAGATACGTACTTTTATTAATTAAAATTAAAAAAAAAAAGTTGGTTAGTTGAATGGATCTTTATATATAAGTCTCCCTCTGTTAAATGGATTTTAAAAATTATAAAAATAATTAAAAATCAGGACATGATGTAATAAAATGACCCTTGAACATTATAATTTAAAAAATAATATATCAAGTAATATTATATCACGTTTTACTAATATTAGTAATAAGTATATTATTTAGATATTTAAATAGGGAAAACAATTTGTTTTAGATTTTTAATGGCAATCTACATATACTTTCCTAAATATATATTCTGTTGTTTACTAACACAGGATTGGCTGTCCATAAAGGGTACTGAGACTCTTTTATGTGCCCCATTTTGGTGAGCCGGTCAACTTCTTGAACTATGACATCATCTTTTTCTGTAGAAAAGGCTCTTCTCCAGATGGATAATTGGTGCGATATAATTGCTACACTTCTCCGGATGGATACCAAGCAAAAACATGTTGGTGGTTTGCTAAAAAAGACAACACTTTGCTTTCTAATTCTGATATCATCTTAGATCCAATCTTGGCATTTCTTCCTTCAGCCAGAGAATGGGTTTCAACCTCTTCAATTGGTATCAAAACACCAGGGGTCTCTCTAGGGTCATCAATTTCACCCTCTCCCCGAGAGGGCCCCTCCAACTGCTAATCTTCATTTACCCGGACTGCCCCCAAAGTTCTAGGGGCAAGCGCAGTTGCATAACATTTCCTTGCTATCTTTTGGCTACTCCGGACAACTCCCACTTGTCCTTGAACAACATATTTTAAACACTGGTGAACTGTTGAAGCCACAACATGCATCCAGGAGAGCCAAGATCTTCCCAAGATCGCATTGTAACCTGTGGGACAATCTACCACAACAAAAAGTACCCTAACTATTTTCTTAAAAGGACCTTTGCCCAACAAAACTTTCTCCTCAAATTCTCCGACCACGTCCATAGATCTTCCCGTAAAACCCACAATGGACATGTTCGAACGCTGAATCACCGCCGGATTATTCATTTGTTTATAGGAACTTAAAAAAGAGGATGTTGGTTGAGCTGCTAGTGTCAACCAAAAGTCTCCTAATGTCATTGCCCCCAATCGATGCTCCTATCAACACCGCATCTTCATGAGGACCAGCTATGTCCCTCAAGTCATCTTCATAAAAAACAATGAAGGTAAAAGGAATTTGGGATTAATAGGAGGACATGCCTCCCTCTAACTGAGTAGCCATAGTGTGAACATGCATCTTTCTTGAAGAAGGAGTTGGTGCAGTCATTGTGTCTCCCCCGAATATGGTAAGTGACTCAAAAACGCTTATGAGCACAAACACCGTCTTGGTGTGCTCTGTTATAACACCCACCTTATTCCGGGCTGGATCAGGATCCAAATACTCTGATTCTACATCAAATCTTTCGATAATTACCATGGCCCCTTCCGGAGCAGATGTCCCTGCATTTTTTGTTGGGTCGGTCCGATGAGTATTATCAGGCCTATTCCCACTTATTCTCTTGACATAGGCACCTAATTTTCATCTTTTAATCAGATTCTGCACCTCTTGTTTCAAAACGATGCAATCTTCTGTGTTATGGCCAATATCATGATGATATTAAAAGAAACAAGAATTATGATTTTCCCTAGGAGATTGAAGTGCTATCAGCTTCCTAAAATGCACCTCATCTTTTTTTTGTCATAGATGGTTGCCATTTTTTCTTTTCACTCGGCAAACCACTTCGGTTGGACCCAAGGTCCTCGTATATTTCTGGACTGCTGGCTCTGAGCTGGAGCTTGGTGAGATTGAGCCTAGGCCCTGTTAGGACCTGGTCCGGCTTCCTTAGCCTTGTATTTAGACTGATTCTAGTTTCGTGCAGCTGGGGCAGATCTCACTTGTCTGTGCACCTCTTGTATTTTTCGTTTCATCTACATTGATTTGCTTTCCCACATGGTTCAGTAAACCGCCCCACGTCATGGTCTTCTTCCTGGTTACCTAATAAGACAAGTTCCGAGGGTTCAAACCGTGTCTCAGAGAAGTTATTGCTACTTTTTCAAAGCAATCAGCTAACCCATTCTTTGTGTTCACGAACCGACTTATATAGTCTTTCAATGGTCCATTTGGCTCTTGGGCACAATGGATAATAATGTCTACATTGCTCTTCACCTCCTTACTCCAAACAAACTGCCTCCGGAAGGCAACCCAAAACGTATCAAAGTTCTTGATGCACCCTTGTGGTAGGCTATTGTACCATTTCAAAGAACTCCCCGTAAAAGATTGAGAGAAGGCTTTGCATAGTAGCTTGTCAGCATCGTCAAAATTCATCATAAATTTTTTAAATTGCTCCGGATGATTATCTGGATCCTTACTCCCATCATACTTTTCCATTTAGTATTTTCAAATCTCTTAGGAAGGTTTCCGGACAATATTTTGGAGGACAATGGAGATTGTCTCCAATTTCGGCCACGACTAAAGACAGTGTCTTCATTAGGTGTTGCAAAAATACATGGCTCATCATGGAAAGCAAATGGATCCATAAGGAGCTGATCCACATGCCTCCGCCCATGGTTGTGGCTGTGAGATGACCCTTTTCCCAGATGCCTTTTCAACCTTCCATGCCTGTCCCTTTTTCTTGAATATTTTTTTACCAAATTTTGCTTCTTCTTGGATTTGCTCTCATCACTATTGGATGACAGGGACTCCTCAAGTCATCCTCATTCGCGGAGCTGCTATAGGACTCAGAGTCTGAGCTCTCCACCAGTTTAGACCGGTGAGACTTTTTGGAGCTAACATGGGTCTTTTTAGTACTCAAGTGAGTCTTTACTGATGGGTCATTCTCCCTTGGATTGTCAGTGTGATTACTAGGTGACACTTTCGATTTTTATTTCAACTCTTACTCCGCCTTTTTAGCAGCTCACAAGGCTTCTATCTCAGCTTTCAGTCTATCTCGTTCTTCAACTGTGTACTCATCATTCTCACCCACCACTTCTATCAAAGATGGTTGCACCGCTTGCTCATTCGGATTCATCCAAACTGATTTTTCTTGCTGGTTTTGAATGCTAGATTCAGACACCATCTTCTTCCACTGTGGTCGCCAATTTGATGTGGATTATTTTGGACTGAGGGTAATTTTGTCAGATATTTTGGGGAAATTTAAGGGTATTAAATGTTTGGGTGTTTTGTAGTGAGAGATTTGGGCTGCCTGGTTGTATTAAATGTTCATTACCCTCATTAATGAAAGTGGTTGGGTAATTATACCCTTAATTATGGACCCATGAGCTTTTCGGGTCAAGATTCAAAATTTTGTCGTGTTGAAAGACCCATTAGTTTTTAACTAGATTATCACCTAGCTTAGTCAAAAGTGTTTAGTGTTTTAGTACTTTTGTCCTGTCCGGATAGTTCAGTGGGCACCTATTGTCCGAATTACCCCTGTCCGGATTTCTCAGTGTGCATTGGTGAATAATTCTGGACTCATCAAATATCTTATTAGTTTCTGATCTCCTAACCTATGCATTTTTCTCTTTTTCACTAGGAAGTATTCGATTATTAAAACGATCTTATCTTAAACTTGAGATCCTTTTGTAGTTTACATTAACGGTGAGAGCATGTAGAAGAATATATTGTTATAATTGAGATTATTATTTCATATGATAAGCACAACGATCTTTTAGCTCATTATAATTTGATGACACCGAGAAAACTTTGTTGCTTAATTTTAAGAAGTAATTGTTGATGTATAATTGCAGGCTTCTAATCCTGGCTCTAGTGAACGAGAAGCTATCAACTTCTTGGAAAATAAAATGAAAATTGATCTCTCTTTCATCTATGAATAAATCGTTTATGTTGCTCTGCAATCTATCCTTCAAGAGGATGTCAAGGCTACTGAAATTGAGGTCGGAGTAGTCCAGAAGAAAAACCATGTTTTACGCGCTTTATCAACTGCAGAAATTGATGAGCATTTGAAAGCTATCACTGAGCGTGACTAAGTAACGTGTAGAAATATTTTATACTGATAATCATATGTCTAAGTTGATCATGGTATTATGAGGTTTAAAAAATAGTTGCCATCGTCTCTGTTGTTTAGGAAAACCCCGTTTTACGCGCTTTATCAACTGAAGAAATCGATGAGCATTTGAAAGCCATCACTGAGCGTGACTAAGTAACGTGCATAATATTTTACACTACTAGTCATATGTCAAAGTTGATCATGGTATTATGAGGTTTAAAAACCAGGTGTCATCGTCTCTGTTGGTTTTTCAATTCGAGCTCTTTGGAAACTGCAAAAAAAGAGTATAAAATCCAAGACTCTGCCTTTTGTTGTTTTAGTTGTACCAAAACTTGTACAAATTTTTGTTTACTGTCTATAAGTGTCGGATATTCACTATATTATATTTTTGTTTGGTACGAATGCTATGCAACCATTAACTGATGTAATGGAATTTGGTTTTGATTTGATAGATGGGCCAAGCTTAAGCGTCTAATTTTTACACGTTTGTTACCTACGAAACCGAAATCGATGCGTGGTGCTTTTGCATGTTAATGACATATTAAAAAATCAAGAAATGTTGTATTTATTTAGGTTTTACTTGTTTTAGTTTTTTTTTTATATTTTGTAAAATATCTTTGAGAAATGTTTTTCAGTAAAAACTAAGAAGACAAAGATGATGACTTTATTATAGATGCTAAACTAGGCGAATTAAGGTAGATGTTAAATCATGCCAATTATGATAGATGTGAAAGCATACCAATTATGATAGATGGCATACCATGCCAATAATGATAAATGATTGATATTAAACTACGCCAATTATGATAGATGTTAAACCATACCAATTATGATAGATACTAAACTATGCCAATTATGATAGATGTTAAACCACTCCAATTATGATAAATGATAGGTGCTAAACCAGGCCAATTATAATAGATGCTAAACCAGACCAATTATGATAGAGGCAAAATCAGTCCAATTATGATAGATGCTAAACCAAGCCAATTATGATAGATGCTAAACCATACCAATTATGATAGATGATAAATCATTAAAATTATGATAGATGTTAAAAATGACAATTATGATAGATGTTAAATCATGCCAATTATGATAGATACTAAACCATATCAATTATGATAGATGCAGAACCAAGCCAATTATGATAGATGCTAAACCAAGCCAATTATGATAGATACTAAAACATACCAATTATGATAGATGATAAACCATGGAAATTATGATAGATGTTAAACACTCGCAATTATGATAGATGCTAAACCATTTCAATCATGATAGATGCAAAACTAGGCCAATTATGATAGATGCTAAACTACAACAATTATGATAGATGCTAAACTACAACAATTATGATAGATGCTAAACCAGACCAATTATGATGGATGCGAAACCATGCCAATTATGATAGATGTTAAACTAGACCAGTTATGATATATGTAAAACGAGGCCAATTGTGATAGATGTTAATCAGACCGATTATGATAGATGTTAATTAAGGCCGCTAAGCATGATAGATGCTAAACCAGATCAATTATGATTGATGCAAAATGAGGCCAATTGTCATAGATGTTAAACTAGACCAATTACAATAGATGCAAAACCAGGACAATTATGATAGATGCGAAACCTGACCATTAACTGCAGTTGTCATCGTCTCTGTTGATTTTTCAATTTGAGCTCTTTGGAAACTGCAAAAAAAAAGTATAAAATCCAAGACTCTGCCTTTTGTTGTTTTAGTTTTACCAAAACTTGTACAATTTTTTGTTTAGTGTCTATAAGTGTCGGATGTTCACTATATGATGAATGTTATGCAACCATTAAATGATGTAATGGAATTTAGTTATGATTTGATAGATGGATCAAGCTTAAGCGTCTAATTTTTGCACGTTTGTTACTTACGAAACCAAAATCGATGTGTCGCGCTTTTGCATGTTTATGACATATTGAAAAATCAAGAAATGTTGTATTTATTTAGGTTTTACTTGTTTTAGTTTTTTTTATATTTTGTAAAATATCTTTGAGAAATGTTTTTACAGTAAAAACTAAGAAGACAAAGATGATGATTTTTTATAGATGCTAAACTAGGCTAATTATGGTAGATGTTAAACCATGCCAATTATGATAGATGTGAAACCATACCAATTATGATAGATGTGAAACCATACCAATTATGATAAATGTTAAACCATGCCAATTATGATAAATGAAAAACCAAGCCAATTATGATAGATGCTAAACCAAGCCAATTATGATAGATGCTAAAACATACCAATTATGATAGATGATAAACAATTAAATTTATGATAGATGTTAAACAATGGCAATTATGATAGATGTTAAACCATGCCAATTATGATAGATGCAAAACTATGCCAATTATGATAGATGCTAAACTACAATTATGATAGATGCTAAACCATGCCAATTATGATAGATGTGAAACGAGGCAAATAGTGATAGATGTTAATCAGACCAATTGTGATAGATGTTAATTGAGGCCGCTAAGCATAATAGATGCTAAACCAGATCAATTATGATAGATGCAAAATGAGGTCAATTATTATAGATGTTAAGCTAGACAAATTATGATGAAATGCAAAACCAGGACAATTATGATAGATGCAAAACCCGACCAATTATGATAGATGTGAAACCAGGCCAATTATGATAGATGTGAAACCAAGACAATTATGATAGGTGCGAAACCAAGACAACGTGATAGATGCTAGATATGAAATCATGCAACTATGATAGATGATAAACCATGCTAGATGCTAGATGACAACTATGATAGATGTTAGAAGCTAGATGTTAAACCAGGCCAACTATGATAGATGTTAGATGTTAGATGTGAAACCATGCATATGATATATGCGGAACCATATAATGAGAAACTATTATAAAATATCATTTAAACAAATCTAAACATGTCACTGATAAATCTAGTTTTGTTCGTTTTAAAAAAACAAAACCAATCATATTTGTTTTTTCAGATTATGGTTTAGAAAATATAAACTTTTAAAATTTAAAATTTAAAAAGTAAAAAAGGGAGAATGTGCACACGTGTTTACTTGATTTTATATATAAGGATGTTTTAGATATAAAATTTGTTAATTTTGTTTAATTTTTTTGTTAAAGGGTAAAGCACCATTTAAGACCCAAAACCCTAACTATTATCCATTTAAGACCCATATTTTCATTATTCCCCAAAAAGACCCGTTTTAGTCAAATATTTACTATTAAAGACCCACTAATACTCTAAATACCCTACTCTATAATATAAAAAGCTTTTAGACTCATTCTTCACTTTTTTCCCCAATTGTTTCTTTCTCTCTCTCTCTTCGTGAATAGAACAACTTTATATTAGGCGATTTTTTTTTTACTCGATTTTTTTTCTTTTGTTTTCATATGATTTTGATATGTGTTTTTACTTGATTATGCAAAGATACTCGATGTTTTGTGTGTTTGAAACTCAAATTTGAACTCGAAATCGTTGTTTTTTAAGATTTGTTTTCGTTCATTTTCGTAGTGTTTCGAGTCGAATTTCTTGTTAGTTTTGAGTTTGAATTATGGTAATGTAGTTTATTTGTAGCATTGTATTAGTGTTTCGTTGATTTTAGTGTTTTATTTTGTGTTTTTGGGATTTTTTTCAATCGCGTAACAGTTTATGTGTTTTCAGTGAAGGAGATGCGAAACGTTCAATTTCAGTGAGTAAGTATAGATGTGAAACTTGTATGTTTCTTCACTCGTAAATGCAAAACATATTTTGTGTTAGATGCGAAACCTTTGTATTTGTACCTACTGATAGTTGCGAAACGTGTAATTCTTCTGTACTGGTAGATGCAAAACACGTCTTTGATAGATGCAAAATGTTATTTTTTCTATAAAACCTAAATAAACCTTCTGTACTGGTACACGTATTTGTACCTACTGATAGATGCGAAACCTTCTTTATTTTTCTAGATTAATAACTTCTTTGTTTTGATAGATGCGAAACCTCATTTATTTTGATAGATGCGAAACCAGTCCCTAGATGTGAAACCATAACCTCGTTTAAAAGAACAAATCCTCAAATTAAGAACAAAAACCCTAGAGTTCTCAGGAGACTCTCATTCGCATTCAAACCTTTACTAAATACTTTCACGAAGCAACCGAGAAGGCAGCAAGGAAAAACTTGACAATCCAAACAAAAACCTTTGAGAAGACAGGGAAAAGACCTTTCGAAGAAGGACAAAGCTTCAAGGCCGTAAAAAAACTCACCTCCATGCACCAAACACCCAGAGCTTTGATTCGAAAGGGAAGTAATTTCGATTGGATTGAACTAATCCAATTCTGAGAAGATTTATCACAGAAAAAGCTTACTTGAGATATAAGAGGTACATTGCCCGGAAAAAGATTTAAATCAAAGGTATGCAGGTTTCTTGGAGCAATTTAGCTCTCTGAAATTCAGGGAGAGACTTTCTCCAAGAAATTTACATGCCTCTGAACAAGGGCAGTACCAAAAATCAGAGAAGGAGCACATGCAACAGCGACAAGCCATCACGCAAACTTGAAACAGAAAGAATCTTAAAGGACGCTTCAATTTGATGCAAATCTTCAATCATGACGACTTGACTCTCTTCTGTGAGAAAGGAAAGAGCTCGCAGAAAAACAGGATTCAAACTCCAGGGACACCATAAGCCAGCAATCTCCAAATTGAAAAAGATAATCCACAGCTTGACAGACCAAGCTTCTCCAAAAACTTCTACAGAGATAACAAAAAGTTAATCCGAGTTTAGGTAACCCAGCCCTAAACTCTCAAGGAAAGTAATTGCAAGAAACTGGTTTGGGATGACTAGAGTAGAAGGTCTTATCTTATTTGAAGAGTTTAGCGTCCATTTGGCTAAGAAATCAGCGGCCTCGTTTTGGGTCCTCGAGATGAATTTGATATTCATAGAAGAGGAAATCAATTTTCTGCAAATGTTGATAAGAGGAGAGAGATACCACGGGGAAGAGCATGTAGCCAGCATGTTTATTAGCAGAAGATAGTCTGATTCAACATCAACCTGTTTTCAATTGTTCTTTGCATACATTAATAAGCTAACGAGCAACGCTCTGATTTCGACAAGCATACGAGACATCTCGCCATGCATATTTATATTTCTGCACATTTTTATGTATATTTATATTTATGAATTTTAAAGTTTATATCATTCATTATAAATGCCACATGTATATATTAACTTTATGGATTTGGTATTACATAGATATGTAATCATTGAATTATTTGATTTAGAAATATCTCCTGTTTTTAAAATGTATAGATTAAATTAAAATGTTTAATTATAAAATATTGTTAAATCAAGTAAATTAAAAACGGTTTAACCAGTGGCCAAAACTTTTTTTTATTAATGGAAGTTATTGTTATCATCAATATATTCTGTTATATTTATTTATTATTTAAAAATAACTTAGATTTTCACGAGTGATTTCTTATTAAAAAAATTAAACAATTTTAATTAAATATAACTAAAATTGTTTGAGAACCGTGAAAGACCTCAACATCATCTAACTTTTTTTATAGGAGAAATATTTTTTCTATCATAATCAATTCAGTTGTAAATCGATGATCTACGTTCGTTTTTATTTTTATAAACTTGCCAACATCATATTCATAGTCTAATAAAAAATTTATACTTTTTAAACCTCTGATCTTAAAGTTGGAAGTTCGACAAGTGGATAACTCAACGTATCTTTTTCATAACTATTATACTCGTACAAAATCACCTAAGTGCTTTCGCGCCGAACGAAAAAAAACCCTTAATGTACATAGCCACCACGTATCCTCTTTTTATAACATTTATAAACGTTTAAAGAGATACGAGATCTCAGAATTCTTAGAGGAGGTTGTTGTCGTCATAGCTGAACAAACTTGATGCGTTGATATTGATCTCACGTCCGTCACCATAGATAAAAGTTTGAACAATTTGAACCCTTAGTCTTAAAAGAGGTTTGCAGTAACCATGGGATTACCACCCTCGGTAGCCGCATCCAAATCAAGATCATAACATTGATTAAGGAGTTTGTTATGTGCCATAAACTTTTTACTATCGAACTCAGAGCTTTATCCAAGTTATATTTGATAAGGGAAGGAAAATATAACGTTAAATAAGCATTGATCTAACAAATATAATGGTCTAATAGATTAAATTAATTGCTAAGGACCAATTTAAAGCAAACATTAGGACTAAGGGGGCCAAATGTAATAACTACTAAATTGTCTATGAAAAGTAAATGAGTGAGGTGAGAAATCCATTTTAACCGTGGTAATTATGTAATTTCATTATTCATCTTATGTACTATGTAAAGGACATTCCCTTTTGTGGAAAAAGGCCAATGATTAATCAATTATTATTACATTTATTCTTTTTGTCTCTTTCTCTCTCTACAAAATATTGATTCTCTCTAAAAGTACCCCATACGAATATTTCTTAGACTGAAGTACCCATATGAGCATTTCCGCATCTGGATTTATCACTAGTAAATATCTGAGTTCATCAGTGGCGCCGGCTGTAGAAAACTGAAGTGGTGCCCGGAATCACCGTTCGAAAACCACAAAATCAATCTAAAAAATGATAGAAACTGAAATTCATGGAGAGATAGAGGTGAATTCAATAAAACAATCTGAACGCGGTGTCATCTGGAGATCTGGTGATGGAAAAGCAAGTAACAAATGAAAGAAATGATAATAACCAATATGCTGAAGAGCTCCTTGAAGAATTTGTCTTGGTTGCTAGACGAAAGGAGTTGTTGGAGGATATAGAAAGGTTAAATACTGAAAAGGAAGTGATAATCATCTCAGGATGAATCAAATCAGAAGTCCGACGAGAGCACGATATAACATCGGAGAAAATATCGTCGATCCTCCAAAAGGCGAACTAGTTCTGAGAAATGATACGAATCAACAGAGTCTAGTGAGAATACTTCTTTTAGTTCAGATGAATTTTTGTCCTCGGATACCGATGCCAGGAAAAAACTAGGTCAGAGACAAAGAAATTTAAGGGAACGTAAAAGCTATCATCGAACTAGCCGAAGGGTTAAGGACATAAGAAAGAAAAACATGATCATGGAAAGAGAAATTTATATATAGAAGAGTCTGAAGAAGCGGTGAATGCTACTCGACAAGAACATATAAATCCACGAAGCCAAATTTAGTCGAACACTTACAACCAGGATTACCGAGTAAACAACCAGTTTACTTTCTCATCCGATGAAGGTCTATATGCAACGGCAAATGAAGTTCTTGGGGGAAGTGTTTATAAGGTCAGACATAATTGGAGGTCATCTCCATTTTCTCCGGAAAGTTTTTTCGGGCATCTTCCAAAGTGGTTTGATATTTTAAAGTTAGAAAATTTTAAATGGACACAAGATCCGAATAACCACATCGAACAGTTCAAGAATTTCATGATCGATTACGACGATGATGATAAGTTATTATATAGAGCTTTTTTCAAACTTTCAAGAATGCTGCGTCAACGTGGTACAATCGTTTACCTCAAGGGAGTATCAATAACTTTGATATGTTTTGGAGCATGTTTTGACAACATTTTGTTTGAACCAAGAAGTTGCGCGCAAATGGGAACAATATAATCTACTGCAGACCGAAAGTGGAGGGGAGTCTCAAAGAATATACAAAAAAATTCATCCATGTTAAAACAGATTGGAATTTTGTGAAAATAAAGTGGCGTTGGCCGCTTTCTGAATGGGCTTGCTTCCGGGGGTAAAGGAATATAATGCCCTAGAGACGCATGCCATGACATTCGGAGCATTGCTGGATCAAATAGAGAAGCGAATTTTAGTTGAGGAAACCAGGGCGTCAGAGATAGAATCGATGTTGCAGTTCAATCCAAATCAGTTATGCTAAAATCTGAACATGATAAGAGCAAGTATGGCATCGGTGAACATCCAAAAGTAGGTATCCCATCCAGTAAGTACCGTTCGACCCCAAGCACTAGTCCAAGTACTAAGTCAAGTACCTCAAAGGGTAGGCAACACTCAACAATACACGCCTATAGTTAACACTCAGCAGTATGTCCGACCTATGTCCAACAAATGGGTCCGACCAGCTCACAAAGTTGAGTTGACTGAGTATGTATCTACTATCTTTGAGAAAGAGCATTCGAATGTACATTTTTGAAAGACTTTACCAATACAGACTCCAAGGGAGCACAGAAAAAACAAGTATTGCCAATACCATGAGTAAATCGGGCATGACAAAAAAGATTTCGTGGCGCTGAAAAAAAAAGTACAATACTTGATAGAAATGGGAATTTATTGAATTTTTGAAGAAACATTCTACCATTACACTCAAACAATAAGTTTCTCCTAAGAAGGAGGGTGCGATGGTGATAACGGAAACAATCGAGGAAGAATCTATAGATGCATTTGATGTCTGTGCTGAGTATTTAGACCCAAAGTCGGGCAGAATCAACATAAACATGGTAGAATAACCGACAACAAGAGGAAAGGTTAGTGAATTATGTGATTTATTTGAGTCACTAACAATCTTTGGAGGAGATACAGTTGCAGGAATATCAAACTATTCTCAGAAGAGACAAATCGTTAGTCTGGCAACACAACTGGAAGTAGGTGCTTCGACACACTTGTATAGAAATCCATCCCCAATACTTTATTTTATAGATGATGATATTAGAGATATAGTTGGTCCGCATAAGGATGCAGTTGTCAACGGAGCGGAGATAGTGGGAAATGAGATACAAAATTTTTTGATTGATACAAGTAGTTCAGCTAACATAATGTTTATGTCTACATATAGCCAGATCAAAAACCGACCAACAATCTTACAGTCGGACCAAATGATATTCGACTTTACCAGGGCTACAGTTGTGGTAGTCGGAGAGTTCAAGGAGATGGTAGAATTTGGCCGAGGACCACTCAAGAAGATAGTTACTGTCTTATTCATGGTGGTAGATGCTTCCATATCTTATAATGCTATCTTTGGAAGGTCTTGGTTATCTAAGATACATGTAGTGCCATAAACTGTTCATCAATATCTGAAATATGTGGTGGGAAGCTATATCTGAACAGTAAGAAGCATTCAGAAGATGGCAAGATAATGCTACCGAGAAGTGTTGGCCCCTAAGCAGGTTAGGGGGATCAAATAAAAAAAAGAATAGCAATCAGCAAGGGCTCCCCTGGAGTCTGAGGGAAGCCCCCGAAGTAAAATCCTGTGGATCCGAGGGAAGCCCTTAGATTTATGATCCCAGATGATAGCTTTGAGGATCATGTCTTCTTTCTTGGAAAAAACCTCAAAATCGGCACGAGATTATCTCTAGAGATAAAGGAAAATTTAATCAAGTTTCTTTCAACCAAATTACATTTGTTTTCATGGTGTACAGAAGATGTAACATGATTTCCAACAAAGGTTATCTCTCATCAGCTTGTGGTACGAAATAATCTTCGACCCATCATTCAGAAGAGGAGATTTTTTTCTCAAGAGAAAACCGAATCTATAATGGCAGAGGTGGATCGCCTAACTAAAGTGGGTCACATACGAGAGTTACAATACCCTTTGTGGACTGCTAATCCGGTCATAGTAAAAAATAAAAATGGTAAGTGGCGAATATGTATAGACTTCACTGATTTAAATAGAGCATGCCCCAAAGATCATTTCCTCGTACCCAGAATACATCAGTTAGTTGATTCAAAATTTGGGAACTGATTGCTATTCTTTATGGATGCTTATGTCGGGTATAACCAAATCCAGATGGATCCAAAAGATCAGGAGAGTACAACTTTCATTACGGAAGATATTTACACTGCTACAAGGTGATGCCATTCGGATTGAAGAATGTCGGTGCGATATACCAGAGTTTAGTAAACAAAGCTTTCAAGTCTCAAATCGGTAGAAATGTTGAGGTCTACATTGATGACATGTTAGTCAAAATTTCAAAATATGAAAACCATTTGGCTTACTTGGAAGAAACTTTCGCCAATTTGAAAAAGATAAACTTTAAGCTGAATCCAGAAAAATGCACATTCGGGGTAAGATCCAGAATTTTTTTAGGGTACATAGTTAGTGAGCAGGGTATTGAAGCCAACCTGGTACAACTAAATTCTTTGAGTACTATGGCACCACCAAGAACAATCAAAGAGGTACAAATCTTGACACTAAGATTGGCAGCGTTGAACAGGTTTATATCACGATCATTGGATAAGTGCGCTCCTTTTTTCCAAGTGCTAAGAAAAGCAAATTATTTTGACTGGAATCGAGAATGTTTGGAGGATTTTAATCAGATCAAAGAATACCTCTCCTCACTGGAAATTTTGACCAAGCCAAATACGGGGGAAAATTATACATCTATTTGGAAGTGTTAGAGTTTGCGGTGAGTATCGTTTTAATCCGAGAAGAGGGTAATGTTTCAAGATCGGTATACTATGTGAGTTAAAATCTTGTGGATGTTGAGAAGCGATATCCCAAATTAGAAAATCTAGCCCTTGCATTAGTTACGTCTGCGCAAAAAATGAGGCCTTACTTTCTGGCGCATTCAATTGTTGTACGAACATCTTTTTAATTGAAGAATATGTTACAAATGCTTGATGTTTCAGGGAGAATGACTAAGTGTTTGGTTGATCTTGGGGATTTTGATATTAAATTTGAACCAAGAACTGTTATTAAAGCACAAGAATTAGCTGATTTCTTAGTCAAATTTCATTCTGAGTGGAATGATATGGAAGATGATAAAGAGAAACTTAGATCATAGTGGACAGTCTGAACCGATGGGGTATCAAGTTCATCTGGTTGTGGATCAGGTGTGCAATTGGTTTCTCCAGATGGAATCGCAATGTCTCAGGACATCCGATTTGGGTTTAAAGCATCAAAAAATGAGGTTGAGTACGAAGCCGCTTTAGCAGGTTTAAGACTTGCCAAAATCTGTGGAACAAAAAGGATAAGGCTGATAAGTGATTCACAACTTCTCATAAACCATGCGTCTGGCCAATCGGAAGCAAGTAAAGATCGCCTAGTGAAGTATCTAGGAGCTTTGAAGACTTTGACCTTGAAGTTCGAAGGTATCAGATATGAACATGTTCACAAGGATGGAAATTCAATCGTTGATTCTTTGAGTAAAATTTCTTACCCAGAGGAGTACCTTTGGATAATTACACAAGAAAAGCCCTCTATAGTAAAGGGTTTCAAATTAGTTGAAGAATCTATAGAAGCTTTTTAAATTTCTACAAGTGTGGTAAAAGATTGGAGGAGCAAGATTCAAGATTTTTTGGTGAATGACATATTGCCAGTTGATAAGGTGATGGCTAAGAGAATACGATTTAAAGTATACGGTTGCGTTGTACTTGGAGATGTACTATATAAGAAATAGTTTAGTCAACCTTTACTTTGATGTTTACGAAGAGATGAGTTACAAATGATACTTTCATAGTTACTTGATGGAGAAGGGTCAACACATTGTGGTTACAAAACACTAATACAAAAAGTTCTCCTTGCTGGGTATTACAGGCCAACCCATTCCTCGGACGCTAAAGAATTAGTGCAGAAGTGTGTGCCAAAGATTTGTCAATGCAATTCATGCACCGAGTGTGCCCCTCGAATCAATATATGAGTCTTTACCATTTGACCGATGGGGCATTGATTTGGTCGTACCTTTACCTATCGCAAAGGATGTCATCTGATTCATTGTATCTAATATATGTTGTCATTTTGGAGTTCCGAGGAAAATAACAATGGACAACGGACCCTAGTTCGATAACAAAGAAATGAAATATTTTTGTGCATCTAAGGGGATATAACAATTCTTTTCAGCACCCTTTCACCCCCCCCCCCCCAAGCAGATGGCCAGATCGATGTGACTAATTCAACATTTCTAGATGGCTAAAAACGAATTTGGAGGGTAAAGCTAGAAAATGGCCAGATAATCTACAAGAAAGTCTATGGGCTTACAGAACAACTCCCTGGACCGCAACGCAAGAATCACCATTCGCACTCGTTTATGGGATGGATGCAGTAGCACCATCGGAAATAATTTTCCCTTCATTCAGGATCAGTAAATATTCCGGAAGAAACAAATGACAAGGGAAGCGAACAGAGTTGGATTTGCTAGAGGAAAAGAGAAGAAGGGCACAACTAATTTCTTTGTATTATCAGACTTTGATGAAAAGTCGATACGCTTCAAAAGTGAGAAGACGAGAATTCAAAACCGGGGATAACGTTCTGAGCAAACGTTTCCTTCATATGAAAGAAAAAAAGCTGGGCAAGTTAGCCTTTAATTAGGAGGGTCCGTACACGATAACAAAGAAGATCAAGCCAGGGACATATACACTCAAAGACAAAGAATGAAGAGATCTTCCCCACCCTTGGAACATTGAGCACCTCAAAGCTTACTTAGAGTGAATGTGTAAATATGTAAATATTTTCTTTATGAGTTTATGTAAGTATCAGTGACATACTCTTTCCTGCCCTGGTGGCGCATGAAAGTTTTAATGAGGTGCCCAAATAGCCGACTTATATATAAAATTATTTTGCTATCTTAAAACATTTTCCATAGATGTCCATTTTTTGGACTCAAAAGACACCCCAAAGAAAGTGTTCATTATTTTGAACCTAGAAAGTTTTTTCCACCAAGTGTGGTTTAACGATGTTCATCATTTTGAACTTACCAACGTTATCCAAACATTATTGGATGACAATGTTCATTATTTTGAACGTAAAGTAAGAAACTTCTCCAAGCGTGAGTTAATTATGTTCATCATTTTGAACTTACCAAGGCCACCCAAAGAACGTTGGATGGAAATGTTCATTATTTTGAACCTTGGAAAAACATTTTCACATGAAAATTATTTTACCTTAAAGACAAGTAAAAAATAAAAAATTTCCAAAATGAAAGATTATTTCCTTAAGCTGAGTTAGAGAAAAACCAGTTTCATATGAAAAACTTTGTACAAGGAAAATAAGTATGGGAAAATATTTTTGAATTAACACATCTTCATATGAAAATATTTGCACGAGGAAAAGAAGTATGGGAAACACATCTTCATATGAAAGACTTGATATGAGGAAAGATTTTGGAACAAAGATATTTCATTAAAATTCATCATAAAATGAGAATCATCATACAAAAAAAAGTCCCTTAAGTTTTGGCTCGTAGACAGCCAACATAAAGTAATAATGGTTAAACAACACTATTTAGAGGTAAAGTTTTCTTTACAGTCTTCTAAAGAGCCATGTGTAAAAGAATAACTTTTGGAATCACTGTTACTTGCTAAATCTTCTATAGAATTACATGTCGGACGGTGTCTCTCAATAACATGATTCCAAAGACTACCTATCTTCAAGTCAAGAAATTTCTCATGCATCTCTAATACCAGGGTAGATTTCATGTTAGCATCACTTTCTTCAAGGCGATAGGTGATATTGGCAGCATATGCATCCAAACTCTTCTTATTCTCAGCTTCAAAATTCTTCTTCAAAGATTCGTGGGCCTCATAAAGCTTTTCAATATCTTTGACAGCCCGTTCAAATTATGACCTAGTCATTTTAAAAGAGTCATATAGACCATCAACAGTAGTGTTCCTTTCGATGTCTTTAGTAATAAAGTGCTCACACTCATCATTAAACTTCTCTCTCTCCTCAGAGAGCTTAGTCTCTAAGGAAGTGATCTCGGAAAAGCGGTCAACGAACGTCTTCTTCTTTTGAGTCAGCTCTTCCTCAACTTTCTTCAAATCGGCAGATGTCTTTTTCTCCTTGGCAAGTTTATTCTTCAAGTTCTTCACCTTATTTTTTGAAATTGGTTACCTCAATGGTCAATTTATTTACTTCACCTCTTCTCTGAAGAACTTCACTCTTGTAACGGTCTTTGCGGTTAGCTTTCCTCTCGAGGAGAGCAGCAGCACGGAGTAACTTGTTAAGTTCGTTCGCAACAAAGTCGTTCTCATAAACATCAAAATAAGTTGAGGCATGTGAGAGGCGACCACCTTCCTCAAGAATGTCTTCTTGACCAACATCTTGCTTCTCCTGTAAGACAAATTCTCCTCAGAATCTGAGTCAACGATGACAACTTTCTTTATTAGGGGTAAACCCGAACAGGTTGTATTGTACTTTGCTCTTCACTATCAACTATTTTTTCTGTTTTTCTTGAGCAAAGAGTCTCTTAGGCCTCACAACCCTTGCTCTCCCAGCTGGCCTCACCTCAACAGAAGCATCATTGTCAGCATTAATTTGGCTTTCTTCCCGGACACTAACTTGATGGATTCCTCGGGCTTCAATTTGTTGCTCTTGATGGACTTCAGTTGGTCACCCCTCTGGGATTTCGGTCTGATGTTCTTCTTGGATTGAATCTCTTTGTTCTTCTTGGATTTTATTCTCCGAGTCGGTTTTATCCTTGGTCTATTCATCCTCGTCTTCGATGTTCTCAGCATATTGATGACTGGGGGCCCGAGATCGAGTGGGAAGAAAAACATATTTTCTAAACCCTCCAAGCTCTTGAGAATAGCATCCTCCGCAGGGGGGGGGGGTATCATGAATTTAGATAAGGAAATTTTCTGGCCAATTTCATATCTCCAAAGTTGGCTCCTAGCCAAGTAGGCGTGAAGCATCGATGAAATTTGTAGGTCCAGTTGTCACCTTCCCAAAGACTTCACTTCTCGAATACTTTCTTGACAGATGAAGCATACTCCTTAAAGGGTTTGACAATTCCCTTCATAGCTATTCAAAAAGAAATATCTTAAGTAGGTTAATTGTAATAAATAAAACAGAATAAAATGTGTAAGTGTGTACCTTGGTCAGGACACTTCAGAGTTAACCGATGGGGAAGATCTGGAGAGCTCTCAAAGCCAGTCTCCCACAACCCGAAGATGAAAATGAATCGTTGTTTCCATTTTTTGTCGGCTTCCAAAAAATCCTTGATCACCTTGTACTGCCTTGCAAGACCAAGAGAGTAAAATGGGTAGTGAGATTTTTTAGCTCCACCTGAGATGGAGATGACCTGCTCCATGGAGAGTGCGGTATCAGAAATCCTAGATGCCATGACGCATAGTGAGGTCTATTTTAAGATGAGGGTAATTTTGTCAAGTGTTTTGGATAGTTTTGAGTATTAAACATTTTAGTGTGAAGTAGTGAGATATTTGAGCTGCCTGGTTGTATTAAATGTTCATTACCCTCATTAATGAAAGTAGTTGGGGTATTTATACCCTTAATTATGGACCCATGGGCTTTCGGGTAAAATTATAGAGCCGGGTCAAGTTTAAGGACCCATTTACTTATTAAGCTTATTAACATATAGCTTAGTCAAAAAGGTGTTTAGTCATTCTTTACTTTTGTCCAGTCTAGATAGTTCAGTGGCAAGCTTACGTCCGAATTTCCCTTGTCCGGAAATCTCAGTAGGCAGTGGTTAAGTTCTCCGGACTCATCAGTAGCCCATTTTTTAGGCCTTTTCAAAGATCTTTGGCAGGACTAAAAAATTCACTTAGTCAGTGACAACGTTTCTCGACCTGCTTGAGTATCTATCTTGAGGTTTGTCAGAACTGATTTTTTCCCTGAATTCTAAAAGTCTTTCTTTGGATTGTGGGACACGTGTCATAATCTGATTTGACCTACCAGCTGTTTTTTTACCTAGATAGGCGCTCCCATTAAACCTAAAAAGTAACATATGCATTTAATGTTTTCCACGTCTGCGCCATTTTTAATCATTGCAAAAGCCTCTTCGTCTCCTCCTAGGTATCAATTATCTTTTTTAATTAATATATAAACCATTTTCCACTGTTTTATTATCTTCATCACATAAAAACCTTCTGCAGAGCTTTCTCTCATTCTTTCAAAATTGTTCTTAGATAGTTTTATGTTCACGGCTAGAAACGCTCTTGTAAAAGGTGGCTGGTTGAATCTTTCTGAGTTAGAGAAAGCAAAGAAAGTCGAAAGAGAAAAGCGTATTGCGGATGGTCTACCGGCTTCCCCAAACGAAAAGTCTGATAAACCATCCCAAAAAGCTGATCAAGGATCATCTTCCACCAGAAATCCTAAACCCAAACGGCTGTTCAAACCAATCCTTTCACCAATCCCATCAGGCTCCTCTGTTCAGGAGTCCCAACCCTCCACTACCAAAGA
This sequence comes from Limnanthes douglasii subsp. nivea, assembly GCA_036936605.1. Taxonomy (NCBI): domain Eukaryota; kingdom Viridiplantae; phylum Streptophyta; class Magnoliopsida; order Brassicales; family Limnanthaceae; genus Limnanthes; species Limnanthes douglasii. The sequence goes on from JAUPFV010000002.1 coordinate 182,289,328, forward strand.
AAAGGCAGTATCGAGTGTTAGACAACCCTCCCCTTTCATAGCCATGTGATCAGATATTGAAAAATCTCCAGAAAAAATCAAATCCTCGCCGGAAAACTCGTTTGGTGAAGGCCTAAGCAACTGTCTCACTGTCAAAACCTTCCAAACCGGAGGTCTCTACAGCAACATCCAAGGACAAACCCTCAGTATCAAAGGTATCTATAAGAGCCCCACAAGATAAGCCATCTAGATCAGAGGCATCCGAAGTAGTTTCTCAAGCAAAGTCCTCCGGAACTGAGCCTCAACCAGACAACAGGCCTCTGGAAATAACTGGTGCTCATTCATCCGGACAGACCGTAGAACCGAAAGCTAAAGTTATCGCGAAATTTAGCTTGAAAGATTTCTGGAGGAGTTGGATAGCTTCCATCAATGGAAGCCTTACGCTCAATATCTTTATTCGAAATATTAAACCACCTCCAAAGCTTATATCTTTCGAGATTAATAAACTCTTCAGACATGAAAGGTGAAGAATAACCTAGTTTGGAAATTGCTTATCTCTCCAGAACAGACTCTCTCTCTCTGTTATGACGATCAGAAATGAAGTTTGTAAATTCAAAACAATGGAGAGAGATAAATATGTATAGTGGAGTAAGGATTGTTATTGGGTATAAGATGAAGAGTCAATTTCAGAGTTCTATTCGACACGTTACCTTCCATACAAAATATTTTCAAAAAGCATGCAGGCATGCATTGGTGGATACTCGACACGTGGTCAGAAGTGAAACTACCACCTAAGCTATCTCTGACATTGTGAAAGCATGCGCGATCAAAAGAAATCATGGTTTAGGTGAGGTCATTATGACCAGAAGTGAGGTCATAAATCTAAAAAAATTGATAAAAGGAAATTTGAAGGTTTTTCATAAGAAGATTTGTCCTGGAAAGTAAGTAACAAAGCCGCCTGATCAGAGTATGAAATCAAAATTATTCGAGGAGATCAAAATAATGGAAAATACAGTCGAACTCAAAGGAAGACAAAATCATATCCAACATCAGTCCGAGAAGGTTCTTAAGAAGAAAAGTCAGAGGAGGGTCTCATGAAGGAAAATTTAGTCTTAAAGTTAGTCCTTTAAATATTTTCACAAGGATTGGCGGGCTACTGATAAGGGAAGGAAAATATTGCGTTAAATAAGCCTTGATCTAGCAAATATAATTCTCAAATAGGTGAAATTAATTGCTAAGGATCAATCTAAAGCAAACATAAGGACTAAAGAGTGTCAAATGTAATAACTAGTAAACTTGTCTATGAAAAGTAAAAAAGTGGAGTGAAAAATCCATTTTAAAAGTGGTAATTGTGCAATTTTATTATTCACTTTATGTACTATATAAAAGACACTCCCTTTTGAGGAAAATGACAAATGATTAGTTCATTACTATTACATTTATTCCTTTTGTCTCTTTCTCTCTCTACAAAATATTGATTCTCTCTAAAAGTACCCCATACGAATATTTCTTAGACTGAAATACCTATACGATTATTTCCGCATCTGAATTTATCACTAGAAAATATTTGAGTTCATCAATAGCAAAATCCATCTGGGTTTGAAGCTTCCAATAGACAATATAATCTGACGTACACTTTGTCTAAATCACTTTTAGCTCTAGAGATAGTTACGAGTGACCTACGTTCTAAGTTCAACCAATAAAAAAATGGATAAGTGTGACAAAACATAAGATAATAAGATTTTTTACCGAGCTTTTGCAATATTATTCAGAGGAAGGGCAGTAACATTGTTCAACCAGTTCCCCCTCGGTTTATTCTTACTTTTAAAAGCACGTTGAATCTTTTTTATGGATCATTTTATTGGATTAGGATAATTAGAAAATCAGAATATTACATTATACATTAAAGACACGCCAAACAAGAGCTTGAACAACTATACTTGATGTTTTTTTGGAGCAAAAAAACCAATAATATTTATATGAGGAAGTTATATATGCTTCATATAGGCAATATATCCTAACTAGCCTTTTGGTTGAGATCATAATGAATAAAAAGACATTAAGTTTTTATATTTTTTTGGCTTAATAAAGTCAAATAATACGATGGATGAGACCATGCGTCTAAAAGTCACGTTGAACCTTACATTCGTAATAACCATGATCAGTTGTCCATCATCGCTATTAGTTCAATATCAAAAGAAAATTCAATCATAAAAATCTTACTACGTTCAAGCAATAATTATGTCGCCCGCTCATCACGTAAAGCAAATAATTTTTCGGGCCAATGTTGTAATGATCCAAAAATTTATGAAGGTTAGAATGAAGGTTAAAACAATATGTATTTTAGCGAGAATGATTTTGCATAGCTGGTTTAAAACATTATCATAATCTATGAGAAAACTAAGGATTTTGTGAATTTTTCTAAGCATATTGTTATGTTTGGAAATCATAAATACAACCAAAAAAGTTATAATTACCACAAGTATGTATAAATTACACGCAGGACTACCAATAATTGAAGGAAGAAATCCAGAATCCCATCAAGGCCAGTAAGCTGATAAAGTTTATTAAAATCGTATAAAATTGGCAAGAAAGAATAGATAGAAATATGAGACGTGATGAAAAAGTTGATGCACTAAGGATAAAACCCTCAAAAGCACGGTCATAATAAGAATAAATATGATTGATTATGGATGTTATAGACGTCTATCTCGATCAGAACTTTATCCTCCATGTGGTTTGCATATTAATGGAGAATATTAATTGTTTGAAACCACCAAATTTTACCAAAAATTAAATCTATCATATCTTGAGCTTCAATATTATGGTTAGATTTATATATACCATTATAAAAAGCCTTACCGTTTTATAGTTTTTTTTATGAAGATCTTTGGGATGTATTCGGTCATCGTGATGATGTTGTATTTATTACGACCAAAGTTGTTGGTGCATAAGTATGAAGAATATTGATCAATAAGCGGATTTCTTACAAATGAAGTCCCATCTTCCACTGTGTAGGTCTGAAAGGACTCTCATAGGGTTTACAACATTTTAGATACACCAATATGTGCAGTAACTAAGGTAGAAATGGTCTTGGAAATGAATGAGCAAAAATATGTTTTATTATCCTTATTTATGGTGATAAATGCTCTATATATTATAACATGATTCTCTAGAATTCACGTCTCATTAAAATGCATGTGATCGCCTCCACGGTCGTTCATCTTAATCCAAAGAACATTATTTCATAGTTTAATCGATTTAGCGACATATATCATATCTGTGAGGTGTATCACCCCTTTTGGACATCAAACAACCCTCATTCATAAAAAAATCTGGAAAATACAGACTGTGTGTGGACTTCAGAGACCTTAACAAGTCGTGTCTAAAATGACCAATTATATATTTCAAAGGTCGATCAACTGGTGGATTATACTTCATAGAACTCAAGTTTATCTTTTATGTATTAGTCGAGTTACAATCAGATATAAATTTATCCGGTGGTGAACTTCGTGAGGACCCGCGAATGATAACTAACGAATCCATTTAACATCAATCTAATTTAGTATATTTGTTCAGATAGCTTAACACTGTTGATGGTCATTCTAATGTTAGAAATTATTATGGAAATCTGAATATTAACATTGTTGATGGTATTTCTAAGCCTATTAGTGTTGTTGGTGATTTTTCTTCCATATTCACTAATGTTTTTGTGTCTACTGACCTCTCAACAAATATTATTTTTGTTGGTCAATTGATCGATAAAAATTGTCATGTATGTTTCTCTAGTTATAGTTGTGTTGCGCAGGATCAAGTGTCAGGAAATATGATTGAGGAGGGTCTTAAAGTGGGATGAATTTATCTATTGTATAAATCTCCTTCCACTTTTATTCTTAGTTTTCTATTTCGTTTGTATGTAATGTTGTTGGTTCTCGAAACAAAATGTGGCATAGACGTCTAGGTTATCCATATTCTGATGTACTTTTTACTTTGGTTAATTCGGGATTATTTGGAAATAAACCAAGTTTTTCTCCTAATATTTCTTTCGATTACACATCATGCAAACTTTGTACAAGTAAGATTTTACATTTTCTTCGTTATACATCTTGTGCTTCAAAATGCTTTGATGTTATTCATAGTGATGTTTAGGAGATCACACACATTGTTTCTCATGCACACTACAAGTATTTTGCTACATTCATTGATGATTTTAGTCGTTTTACTTAGGTTTACTTTCTCCGCTCTAAAGATGAATTTTTTTTAGTTTTTAAACCCTTTCTTACATTTATTAAAAATTATATTTCTACCAGTATAAAATCTCTACGATCTGATTATTAGGGTGAATACATGTCACATGAGCTTCAAAACGTTCTTCAAAATAAATGGATTCTCTCTCAACATAATTGTCCTTTGACAGCACAACAAAATGGCGTTGCTGAGAGGGAAAATCGCCACCTTATTAATGTCGTAAGAATTATTTTACTTGAATAATTTGTTCCTCCTTTTTTTGTGACCGAGTTTCTACTGTTGTTTTTTTATTAATCACATACCTTCTACTACGCTAAATCATGTTTCTCCCTTCTTTAATTTATTGGTTATTCTCCTTTATATTCAGATCTTAGTACTTTTGGATGTGTTTGTTTTGTACACCTCTCTACTCATGAACGTCATAAAATTACAACCCAATCTGTAAAAAATACTTTTCTTAATTATGTTATTATGTTTGTTATGATCCTTATGTTTGAAGTCTTTGGGTGTCTAGAAATGCGATTTTTTAATCAATATTTTTTTTCATTCCATGTTGTTCCGCTTTGTACATCATTATGCATCAATCCTATTTTTTTATATATACCAATTTTTATAAAAAGATTGAAACTTGGTTTTGTGTATCGAAGAGGTAATCGAGATGAGTCTAGTCTTAGTGTGACCCCTTCTAATCTTCTCTCGACACCTGACTCTGATCCTGCTTCCATAACTCTTTATAGATCTACTCATCCTTCGGACCCTCTAATAGGTATGTTTTTCTTCCCCGGTCTCTCTTGTAACTAATTTATCATGTATTTCAATTCCCAATAGCTACAAAAAAAACCATGGAACATGAATGCTATCAAAACGCAATACAAGTATAATTTCAACAACTTTAGGAGAATCACACATGGGATATTGTTCATTGTCCTTCTACAGTTAAACCAATTGGGATCAAGTGGATTTTCTCTGCAAAACTTCTTTCTGATGGCTCTTTTAGAGCGGTAGAAAGCTCACTTTGTACCTCTAGGTAATAAACAAGAACATGAGATTGATTATGAGGAGACATTTGCTCCATTTGCAAAAATGACCATATATCAAACTATTTTGGCTATTGTTGTTTCACAGCCGTGGCAGTTGCATCAAATAGATGTCAAGAGTGTTTTTTCTTTTTGGTGATCTTTAAGAAGAGATTTACATGAATCTTTCATCTGGTATGAGTACTTTTTATCTGCATGATGCTTGTAAGTTAAGGCGTTCTTTGTATGATCTCAGCCAAGCTCATCGGGTTTGGTTTGAGAAGTTTCGTCGTACACAAAGACAATATGATTTTTCTTTTTTTTCCACACTTCTATATCGGGTATAATCTTTCTCTTGGAATATGTAGATGATATTATCATCACCAGTACTGATTGTAGTTTGATTTCTAAGCTTTAACAATCGTTACATGCAACTTTCCATATGAAACATCTTGGTCAGCTTACATACTTCTTATGATTAGTAGTTCATCATCGGGCAAATGGTATTTTTTTTAACCAACAAAAGTATACTCAAGATCTTATCATCCTAGCTGGTTTGGAGGATACTTATTATGTTGATACTCCTATGGAGGTAAATATCAAATATAGGAAAAATGAATGGAACCTTTTAGATCATCATATTCTTTATCGACGTTTGGTTGGGAGTCTTATATACTTGACAACTACGCGTCTTGATATACCATATGATGTTCATCAGGTCAGTCAATTTATGTTCTATCCTCGACATCTCTACCTTGATGTAGTTTAACGCATCATTCGGTATCTTTATGACTCACCTACTCGTAGTTTGTTCTTTCCTACTGGCTCATGTCTTCAACTTGTTTTCTATCGTGATGTTGATTGGGTTGGATGTCCAGATACATGTCGATCTACTTTGGGTTGGTGTATTTTTTTAAGTGATTATCTAATTTCTTAGAGGTGTAACAAACAAGATCGTGTTTCTAAATCCTCTACTAATGCCGAGTACCGTGCCATGTCTAGTGGTTGTTCTAAAATTTTATAGCTACGTGGTCTTTTTGAAGAGCTTAGATTTCCTCAAGTAACTTCTACTCCTCTTCATGTTGATAATACTAGTGATATTCATGTTGCCACCAATCATGTTTTCATGATCACACCAAACACGTCAAAGTTATTTGTCATTTTATTCGAGATATACTTTGGAAAATTGGGTGATATCTGTTCATCATATCCATTATAATATTCAAGTGATTGATATTTTAACCAAATCTATGACTTGCAAGTGATATCAATTCCTTTAAGATCACTTGACCTATGGTGCCCGGACCGAGCCCCATACAAAATCCCCAAAGGCTAAAATGACCTTGGCTGACCAAACAATGTTGCCATAAGAATTTGACCATTGATTCTTGGACCTCGATCCAAACAGAAAATCATGGGAATTATTGATGGGTGAGACACCATCACAAATACCACAACAAATTCTTGAAAGCGTCACATTGTTAACCTCAATATTCAACAAGTATATCAGACTTCAGCTCACCTTTATTGGTATTTCCAGTCTTTAATTATATTCGATGATAATTACTTGAGGGTGGTAGTAGGGCCACATTAAGATGTTGTAGTCATCATCGATAAAATCACAGGAACCTAAGGAAGGTGAGTCTTTAACATATATTTTGGTTTTGAATTTACAAAGATTAGTCCTTATAGGATTATGAGCCAAGAACCAATGTTGACAAGGCTTACAAGCCGAACTTATAAGAAAATTATTCTTTCGAGCCCAAGTAGCCAGACTATAAGTTTGGGCTTGCTTTACATTAATTTTCCATACACATGTATATTTTAAGAGTGCGTGAATTCATTCTCCATCAAATTACAACTAGGATAACTCTAAAATATTTCAGCATCATTTTATAATGCATTGAAATTCATTAATGCATGTTACATCATTCGACCATGAGTCTTACCACTTCATAGTTCAAGCTCCAAAGTTCAAGCATTTTGTTTCCTAGTTTTTGTTCACTTCAAATTAGAATGATTAGTTCCAAAAGGTCGAGACTTGAGTAAGGACAATCATCCTACTTTTTTTAACTAAGAGGTATGTGGACACCATAGAGTAATTCTATATATTTTGTTTTTCAAAGGTGGGGTAGTCTAGAACCATGCTTGATACATGAAAATTTTCAAACATACTGTATAAAAAGAGTTACGAGTGAATCAAAGACATATTGTATCTCTTACCTTATCAAAGGGTCTTTATGGGCTTCAACGAAGCTGAAACTTCAGTGTTCGGTGAGCTAAGACTTTATTTTGTCCTCAAACGTGGGGTTTATAAAAATAAAATTCAGAGTCTGTATATAGTACATGGAGCATCTTAAATTAACAATATTCTCATCCGACCATGCATCAATCAAAAATTCGTTATCATATCAAAGACATCAATGCATATACTACATCATCAACGAAAACAACAACACAGTCCGTGACAATAAATATGTCGCCAATAAATGTAATACCACTTCCCTTGCTCTGTGAGAATAACAAATAACTGGGGACCCTTATCTTCCTAGATAATCCAAGGGATCCCCCTTTCCTTCTAGAATCATACTGACCATCAAAAGCACGATCAGTATAAAGAATGGCCTTCAACGGGCTCTATGATCTCAAATACTAACATCTTATCCACCAATTTCTATTTTTTTCTTGGTATGCACTAGAAAAGGTAAGGTCCCGAGTTTGGTAGTCTGCCATAAGTTATCAATCAACAATATTTGACGATCAATGAAGCAAAGATGTGTGTCATTCTCTCATGAGAAAGTTGAGGATATCATAGTCAAGGCCAAATGATTAAACCAAATTGGACACGTCATGGAAGTAGTATACCTCGTATTGACTTCGTCAAAAATAAAAAAAAAGACAAATGAAGGATGTGGACTTCATTGACCTCAACGGATCATGTCCGACCGAGAAACAATATATTATCTTTCATAGATGCATATTCAAACTACAGTCAAATATTCATGCATCCAGATGAGGCGAGGCATACAATCTTTATGACCGAGTGAGGTATATACTACTAAAAATTTATGCCATTTTGGTTTAAATAATGAAAATTCAATATACCAACGTATGGTAAGCAAATCATTCTCCATCCATATAGGTGGAATATTTAGGCATATATCAATCGGTCACTAGTCAAGATGAATAAGGACACCTTACAGACCTAGAAGAGACCTTCAGAAACATATGAGCAATTAACCTCGAACTCAATTTGGAGATATGCATCTTCAAAGACTACTCTCGAAAATTCTTGGGCTATTTGGTTAGTGAAAAAAGGGATCAAGGCATACCTAATTAATCTTGTGAATCTAGTGGCAATAAAACCACGGTAATCTATCTAAAATGCATAAATCATCACCGACACGTTTGGTGGTCTCAACTAGTTCATCTACACGCCATCTAAACAATGCACCCCATTCTTCAAAGTACTCAAGGGTGTTCGTCAACTTAACTAAACACCTGAATGTAAAAAGACATTTTGAAATATCAAAGATCATATGACTTCCCTTGAAACCCTCACGCGAATGAACTTATGTGACATGCTCTATTTATATCTAAATTTATCTAACAATGCTATAAATGTAAATTTTGTCAAAGACGAAGAAACCCCATATCGAGCTAACTATTATTTAAGTAGTGGCACCTACAAAACTGACTTTGTATTTTTAAGACCAAATTAAGTTCCAAAATCTTAAGAATCTTGAAGCAATATTTTCTAGAGTTAGGAGATCTTGGCATAGAGTTTGGCCCCAAAAAACTATTAAAACCCAGGCTCTAGCCAATTCCCTCACTGAAATCTATCTACCCTCTCGAACTCCAATCTAGAACTACTGCAGAAACTTCGTACATAAGAGGAATCAAACAATCAAGGATTTTCTTTTTATCAAGCTCCCTTACCCTACAAGATATTATCTCCACTATGTTTTGGATTCCCTGTCTCAAACAACATGGCTGAGTATGAAGCAGTAATAATAGGCCCATGGCTCGTATAATCCCAACGACGCATAAGACTTCTCACTAAATCCTAATTTATAATCAATCATGATTTGGGACAAACCAAAGGCAAAAAATATACCTCAATCTTATATTTACCACTATTATGGCATGAGGCCTCCAAACTAAAAAACGTGTAGTACAAACAGGCAATGGGCTAAAAATGAAGCACTCGACACACTAGCTTCTTGAGGTATTATTTATTCTGACATTTTAGTTATTACATAAGAATTACCTGCTATCCACATGACGAAAAGGGTGGAGCCCTCTGAAACAACCTTCGAGTCAATAACCATTGACTATCCATATAATTGTTTAGACCCCAATCCGAGATTAACTCATGCAATGGATTCTCCCAACTTATAAAGACAAAACTAGAAGTGTTAAAATACGATTCGTTCATTACAGCCAGCTTAACAATATTTTTAACCACTAAGGTCTCTCACAATCCCTTTTTATATATGTTTAAGCTCCTAAACATCCATAATTTTACTCAAAGAAATCTATGAATGAAGAGTATGCCCTGATGTAGGAAAGAGTATGCCCCGATAAAAAGTGTTTACAAGATGAAAAATAAAAAGATGGTAAACTAGAAACTTTAAGCTAAATATAATTTGAGATGTTCGATGTTCCACGGGATTCTCAAAAGTCAGTCATGGTTGTCCTTGAGTCTATAAGTGTCAGTATTTATCTTTTCAACCACCTGATAAGGTCCCTCCCAATTTGGATTTAACTTCACGAGGGCCTTGTCTTTGGTGTGTAGAAAAACTCTTCGTCAAACCATGTCGCCTACCTTAAATTCTCTTCGTCGAACCTTTGAAGCGTATCGACTTCTCATCAATGTCTGATATTGTAATGAATTTAAGTGTACTCGAATTCATCTTTCTTCAACTAAATCAAGAGCCAAAAATCGGTCCTTGCAATTTCTATCTTCATTGTAGTTCCCGACCCTAAAGGAAGGAAAAATTGTTTCTGCTGGGATTGCCGCATACATACCATAAACAAGGGCTAGGGCGATTCTTGGGTTGTCGTCCGATGAGTCGTTCGGTATGCCCATAGGACATCCTGGAGGTAGTTAGCCATTTTCCGTCCTTCCCTTCCAAATTCTTTTTGAGGTCGTCCACGATTGTTTAGTTTGTAACCTCTACCTGCCCGCTAGCTTGTAGGTGGAATGATGCTGAGAAACATTGTTGGATACCGTGAGATAAACAGAAGTTCCTCATTTCATTGTTGTCAAATTGAGGGTTGTTATCCATAGTTAGTCGTTGTAGGATCCCATATCGACAACAAATATTCGACCAAATAAACTTGATTACATCTTTAGCCTTTGTTCCAGATAACGGTTCGGCCTCAACCAGCATGGAAAAGTAATCTACAGCAACCACTATCATTTGTGTTCCCCCGGATGCTGCTGGAAGCGGTCCGACCAGATCAATCCCCCATCTTTCAAATGGGAGCCCTTCTTAAATAGATTCTAATAAAGCGGCTAGTGTGTGAATTACGTTTGCAAATCTTTGAGAGATATCACATGTTTTCACCATGTGTTTTACGTCATATGCTATTGTTGACCAATAAAAACCCGCAAGTAAAACTCTTTTGATTAACGTTTTGAAACCGTAGTAGGCCGCTCCTTCTCCATCGTGATATTTAGATAAAATCATCTGCGACTCAGTGATCCCAAAACACCTTAGCAAAGGTCTGCTACAAGATTTTTTATAACGCACTTCTCCCAACAAAATATATCTTTGAGCCTTACTTTGTACTTTTCTTGCCAAACTTTTGTCCACGGGTAACACCTGCTCGGCTTAGAAATTCTGAATGTATTTTCGACAGTCTGAGTTAGTTATCGTTGATACATGACAAGATATTTCAGGTCGGTTTTCTAACTCTGCTCTTTTAACGATCAACGGGCTTTCTTGGGTTAGGATCCAAGGGTAGTTGTTTGTATACGGATGGTTGCCAAAGAATCATCGATCACGTTTTCTGCTATGGGGACGTGCTCATACGTAACTTATTAAAAGATGTACCCAGAACTCGTAAAGCCGCTAAATACTAAACCAGATGCTCTTTTATTACCTCTGATTGTCCTGACGCATGATTAATCAATAATTGAGAATCACTTACTAAAACGAACGTATTTGGCTCCACAAACCTGAGACAACCTTAAACCTGCTAATGTCGCCTCGTATTCAGCTTTGTTTCTTGCGGATGAAAAACCGAAATGAATTTCATGATGCATCGTTATTCCCAAAGGTGTAGTGATTAATGCCAGCCCTGCATCCACTAATACTCGATCCTCCGTCAGTTCGGACAACCCACTTGTCAGACTCTTCGGGTCGGTTAGAATGGAATTCTACCAAACAATATGCCAAAACCTGGCCCTTTATAGTAGTTTGTGGTTCGAACTTGATGTCCAAATATCTCAGCTCTAGCGACCAATTAGACATTCGTCTCGAAATATTTGGGCGTTGTAGAACGTTTTTTAAAGGAAACGACGTCTGAACTACTATTGTATGGGCTTAGAAATAAGGACGTATTTTGCGTGCTGCGGTTACCGTAATCATAAAAACAAAATTTTGTTATTTGTAGCTTTCAAAATTCCATATAACTTAACTTTTTAAAAAATACATATATTTTTGTTTCTTAAAGACTAACAAATCAAAACCTATAAGTGATATATTTGAAGATTTTAATTCGCAACCAAATGGTTTTTAATCTTGCAACTAAAAGACAATTATCTTTTTGCAACTAAATTACACGTAATTCGGCAAGCAAACAACATTTGTTTTTCGGGACTTATTTTGCAACCAAATTGCACGCAATTTCACAACTCTATTTTTTTAAAAAGTTTTTGCACCATAAAAAATACATATATTTTCGCAACCACAAAATAATTTAGTTTTTTACACTCAATTAACACTTATTTTCACAAAATAAGTTTTATTTTGTTTTTTCATACAATCAGACTTATTTAACAACCAAAGTCCTACTTCTGCAACTATGTTCTTCTTATTTTCGCAACACATTTGCACGTACTTTCAAAATTAAACAACAATTTGTTTTTCGCAATTAATCAACAATTATTTTTACAACCAAATTACATGTAATTTGCAACTAAACAACATTTTTGTTTCGCAACCAATTTACAAGTAATTTCACAACTAAACAACATTTGTTGTTTTGGAACCAGTTTACACATAATTTCGTAACTAAAACAATCAAAAAATATATTTGCAATTCGTATAGACAAAAGGTTACATTTAAATTATGGACCATAACTCGCATTTGTTAAAGCCTTTTCGAGTCCACTTGATAGTTTGAATCTAATACTTCTCTCATAGACCCCTCATTATGACTGCGATTGACATTCTCTAATACATGTGATCTTTGTCTTTTTACCTTTTCTTTTTCACCAACAATAAGTATTGATGTTAGATCGCCACTCCACCACACCACGTATTAAGGAAACCAACAATATCTGATCCAACCCTAACAAGACTCACTAGGCCAAATTCTAGCCACTCGGCCGAAACAGTGACCAAGAGTTAGTGAACACCTATCCGAAAAGATATAGGAGGTAATACAAGCTTCGACTCTTACCTTATTTCAAGAATAAAGTTAATAAGAAAGAACATGAAAAATAAATCAATCGCACAACAAGAGATTTAACGTGGTTCAGATCGCGAAGAAATCGTATATCCATAGGTAACAGACACAATATATATATATACATACATGAGGTTATAAGAAGACTCTCACACACTAAACACTCAATCACTCATTTGTTACAATACTCTATTATAGGTTTATAAAGAATCAATGAATTTTATAATGCCTATTAAAGTGTTTATTTTCTACATCAGACTCTATTTACAAATACTTGTTGATTTCCTCTTAAGAGTCACTCGTCTTTTGTCTCGTCTCGCCACATATTGCAAAGCAATATTTCTACTATTCATAGATCAGCTATGATAAATTTTAACATATTAATTAAACAATCTAATTAATAGAGAATCTAATTAATATAAAACTTCTAATTAATTTATAAAATTTAATTAAAGTAGAATATCTAATTAATATTAAAAAATGATTTTAAAAATAAAAAATTATACTTCGTATTACTTTTAACCCCATATAACAATTAGCACTATTCAAAATTTAAGAACACTAAACATTAACTTTTGTGTAATTATTTTACTGCCCAGCTGTTCAACTTTTGTCCTAAATTCAAAGCATCTTTAGTTTATTTCCCAATTAGTTTAGAATAATAAAATGTATGAGATCGAAACAAGCTGAAGTTGTTTAGAGTTGTTAGCTTATTTCCTAGCTATATATATATATATATATATGTTTTTATACACACTTGTACTATTTATATGAATTGATTTAGCCTCATAATAGTTACTAAATCTAAGTGGATTGTATGCATACTTCCATTTACTACTTTGGCAAATTGTATTGTTTGATCTAGCTCTTACAATTACCAATGTTAAACGACGTTGTTGGCCTTCATATTAGACCAGGTAAGTTGCATAGTGCTTTGGTCGTTTGCTAAATTGGATGGCCTTGGGTTTAAATGCCATATGTATTGATTTCAAAACCACACATCTATTCAGTTCGAGTGAGAGTTATTTGGAGTTTGGTTTCTAATAGTTTCGTTTTCTGCCTCAAGTTTAGTTTATCTAACTCTTTATAATAATCATAGCATTTCCAAATAACTATTAGCAAGAAAAAAAATGGTTGCAAAGGAAAATGATTCAGTCATAAGTGCGAAGTGCCTTTGGCCGAAATCCATTATCGCTTTTAAGATATCTTGTATGATATAAGGGACTCGGTCTAGCACGTCTTGTAAGTATGAATTCCCTGGAAACATAGGAAGGATATGTAGCCGCAATGGTACCAAGTTGTTTGGCACCAAATAGAATTAAATTTTTCATGGGCTACAGTTCGACACCCGAATTTTTATGACAGCTTTATATTGTGTTTTAAAGCACGTGTTTTTTTCTATTTCGAGTTAGAATCTATACAGTCACATAGATAGTCCAATGAAAGGTAGAAAAAGGTAAAGCTTATAGCTGTTTCATAGTAAGAGGAGCCGGAGCTGGTTAGGCTTCAGCAAAATTAACAGAATAACTAAAAAGGAAAAACTTAGAAGTTGGCAGCGGAATCAGGAATCCATATAAAAAGGAGCTGAAGCCTATTATATTAAAAACACATTTTAATTTTTTTTTTCCATTCGGCTCGTAATTTCAACTGTCTTTTTATAATTTGTTTGAAAAATATCTTTTCAAAAATATTAATCATGACATTTTATTGATTAAAAAAATCACGAACATTTATTGAAACTAAATAATAGTAAAATAAGTATTTTTTACCTTTGGTTTATCGGGTATAAATCTAAATAATCTAAAGTTTATATATGAGTTGGTGACAGTTATAGTATTTATCACATAAATGTGTAAAATCAAAAGAATTCATACTAGTTTAGATATGTTCTTACTTATTTACATTGATCATTCTCATGTCTATCCGATGTGGAAATTTTGTCACACCTAACAAATTCTACCATTTTTATCTCCCGTCAATTGACTTATATATATGCTAACTCTAATTAGGTTGTGTCATAATTCATATCAAAATTATAAAGCATTACAATAGATATATATGCTCACTCTTATTATAGCATCTTAGATGTTCTTTAATGTCACTCCAATCAAATCACACCGTCTTGATACACTTTAATAAAGTCACTCCGTTCGATGAGCATGATTGATGGTTCATCATCTTCGACATCCAAGAATTTCATCCACATCAGTATTCGTCTAGGTATGGAGCTCTGATACCAACTGTTAGACCCAAATAGTAGTATATCAACCACCCACAAGATCAAATTCAAGACAACCAACCAAATAAAAAAAAATCGAATTCAACAATAACGATTCACCAATTTATTAACCAAATAAAACCACAAACCTAATCACTGAAAAATAATGAACGGTAAAATAAATCAAGAACCAAAACATTTATATGGAAAAACCTCTTCGCTGTGAAGAGTAAAAAACCACGAGACTTATGAAGAGTTCACCAAAAACACTTATATTATTATGATAAGTTGAGGGTACAAGTATATCTAATTAAATCTAATAAATATCTACAACCTATCAACAATTTTAAACATAATAAACTAACAAAAATGAAGAATATTACAAAAACTACTCCACTATTCAAATAGTGATTGCTTCCAAACCATAGCACTAAATCACAATCCAACCAGTCAAATTGAAGCCTTAGATATCCTAAACATGTTGTCCAAAATTCAACCAAAAACCGACACCGTTTGACCTTTGATCAAACATTGTAACCGGGACTTCCTTTAAAAATTCAAAAAAATTCCTTACACTAATCTACCTTGAGGTAAGAAGCGCTGCCACCCCCCTAGCCCCATAGTAGATGTGCCCCTGAAGTTGGGTGTCCCCTTATATAATAAGCAGAGGCAATTTTAATGTGGACTGCAAATGTTGTTTACATTAACTATATATTACAATCAGCTTCATCTTCCTCCACAAACATTGAATTCACGAGATTGTCAACTTGGTAACAGACTTCGTATCTTCAGCTACGGCATGTTTCGCAAGTTAGCCAGGAAGCACAAGCCTTGCAACAGTTTGGATCTTGCGAGAACTTATCGTGACCTTCTTATTGTACTTAACAAGTCTTACAGATTCGCCAGAAATCTATTCTAAAATGTTGTTGGCGAAGTTGTTTAGTCAAAAAAATGATGTAACGAAGCAGAAGCAACACGAGTTAGATCAATTTAAGTGCAAAGGAAAATATTATATCTCGAGTAAAATGAAAAGGACCTCTTTTATGATAATCAAACCTTCCTTAGTCTTACAAATTAATGCATGAATGCATTATTTTATGGATAATCCTCGCTTCGCTTCTAAGATCTTCTCGACTAGTGGTTTCAGTTGTAAATATAAAACAGTTTATTTTGGGATATATCTCAATATCTCTGCCTTATTAATGTCACCTAATGTGGCAAAATCAAGTTGGAAAGGGTGGTTCTTTTGAAGAACTTAATTGTTTTCACTTAACGTGTGAGACTAATTACGCAGTGTAAAATAATACAGTTTAAATATCGTCCATACACACTATCAATACTAAGAAACACAAAAAAACCCAAAATTTCGGACAACCAAAACTTAAACCTCTTAAACATCAAACAATAAAACCCCGGATACAATTAAGTGCATCAATATTAAGTCGTAATAAATGACGAGTAACGAGTCTTTACACTAAAGTCAGTTTGATACTATTTTATACCACTAAGGGAAAACAACGTAGTATTAGCTTTGATCAGTAATTGATATGAGGCAGAAACACAATATACAAATGTAGAACAAGTTAAGGAGAATGTGCTGAGTGTTATATTGTTTTATCTGATCCAAAATGAATTTTAAGAAAGGGATAGGCTCTCCAAAATCGAATTCGTGGGTTTAATGTTTGGGATTTTTATACACGTCCATATCAATTAGGTTTGACCATCTAAAGAAGTTGAAGAGTATTTTTGTCCATAATTACAAGTGCATTTAATTTCTTATTTATTTCTATATTAAGCTTTGTAGTAATTTGTTTTGGAAGTCTAAAGGTTATGTCTACTTGTAAACTAGCTTTAAATGTTTATGATTGTAATTCTTTTTTATATAGAGGCCATCTTCTATCAATGAAAGGAAGAAAACAAATTTTGATACTTAAAGAGTCTCTTGTGACTTTGTGATCTCTTTAGATCTGTTCATTTATCATTTGGTATTTGGAAGAGCCATTGCTGGTGGATTTCGAGTTTCTTCATCATCTGATTGTGGCAACTTTATCCAGGTATGATGTTAGCTCGACCAGTTTCTTTATCACTTGTGGTGGAAACTTTATCAAAGTGTGGTGATCCGGATATTCCTAATCATTCTGTCACGACTTGTACATTCACTTCGTCCTCACGCATCTGACAAAACGCATCAAGTGGTATCATAGTGAATCCAGGTTAGTGGAATGAAGTTTTATACCTTATTTTATAATATGAAACTACCAAAATGATTGAATCTCAACCAAGCGTATGTTGAGCGTATTAGCAGAGAAATGAAAGAATTGAGGCAACAAAGGCAGCAAATGGTTCAGACTTTTAATTGTATGAATGTGCAAGCGCAGCCAAGGAGACAAAGGGTAGAAGATAACCATTCGTATTCTGATGAAGATGAACATATTTCTCATGATTCTTATTATTCATATAGTATTAGGTCTGAACGTGGGAGAATGAGAGACAATTGTCCACAACGGCAGCAACATGTTGAAATGAGTTCAAAGTTGATTTTCCTAATTTTGAAGGTAATCCAAATCCAAATGATTTTCTAGATTGGTTAAGATCAATGGAAATTGAATTTAAATATAACACATATGACGATGAGAAGAAGTATAAAGTAACAACCTTGAGGCTGAAGGGTTATGCTAGTCTTTGGTGGGATAATCTTAAGTCGCAGCGACTGATAGAAGGAAAAACAAGAATCAGATCTTAGAAGAAGTTGAAATGACTTGTGAAAAGTAAATTTGTTCCTGATGATTACAAGCAAGATATGTATTTGAAGCTTACACACCTTCAACAAGAGAAGAAGAGTGTAGAAGAGTATACAACAGAGTTTGATCTTCTGCAATTATAGTGTGATATTCAAGAACCACAATAAGGACTATTGTATGCTTTGTACATGGTTCAAATGATGAAATTTTATCAAAGGTAGAGCTGCAACCTTACTGGAGTCTTGATGACGTGAAGAAGCTTGTTATTAAGGTAGAGAATCTATTTAAATTAAGTAAGAAACAATATACCAAACCTTACAGTTCTAGTTCTTCTTTTATTCCAAAAGGCATTATTGAAGGTGATGTTGGTAACATCAGCAAAAAGTAAGCTTTTCATAATACCACAAAGCCTATGGATATGAATATGAAGAAGAAGAAGAAGAAGTGCTTCAAGTGCTAAGGATTTGGGCATTTTCAAGCTGAATGTCCTAATAGAAGAGTTGTGACAATCCAAGAGATTTAGGAGAGTGAAGAAGAACTGAAACAAAATTCTCTTGATTTGGAAGCTGTTGATAAGAAGATTCATGAAGATGATGAGATCATTGAATAACCTGATCATAGAGATTTATTGGAAAATCCGAAGAGTGTTATATTATGTTCCTATTATGGAAAAAGAACAACGGGAGAATATATTTCAGACTCGTTGTATGATTAAAGAGAATGTATGCAATCTAATTATTGATAGTGGGAGTTGTACTAATGTGGCATCTAGTATACTTGTGGAGAAGGTAATCTTACAAAAAAAAACATCATCGTCCTTACAAGCTAAAATGGTTTATAAACAGCTGATGATTTATTTTTTATTGGAAAAAACTACCATGATGAGGTGATTTATGATGTTATTCCAATGAATGTTTGTAATCTATTGCTTGGCAGACCATGGGAATTTGATAGAAGGGATGTACATGATGGGTGCAAAAAAACTTATTCTTTCCACAAGGATAAGAAGTATATCACGTTGGAACCCTTATCACTCACTATGTGTAATAAAATTGCAGAGAAAAAGAAGTGCAAAGAGGCTATGTTTTTGGGTAAATCTCAAATTTTGAAGAAGATTGGATAGAGAAAAGGATTTTTTGTTTTGTTATTGGATGAAAAGAGTGATGGTCTTAATCCTCTTACTCCGAATTATTTGATTCCATTACCTTTAGAGTTTCGAGCATATTTTGAAGCAAAAGAAAAAGTAAACACAATGAAGAAGCTGCACGAGAATGTTCGGGCTGAAATTGGGAAGGCTAATGAAAGGTACAAGAAGAAGGCAAACAAGAACCGACAAGCTAAGTATTTTGGACCAGGTGACCTTGTCTGGTTACATTTTAGAAAGGAGAGGTTTCTATGCAAGCGCAAGTCGAAGCTCGTGCTGACAATATAATGTCCATTCAAGATAATTGAGAAGTATGGGAACGCTTACAAACTTGAACTTCCATATGATTATCGAGTTTCAGCTACATTCAATGTGGAGGATCTTTCTTCATATCTTGAGAATGAAGAACTGTTGGATTTGAAGTTAAATCATTTTGAAGCCAGAGGGGCTGATGCGGGAGTAGAAACACATGATAAAAATGCATAACAAGTTAAGAAGAATGCACTAAGTGTTACGTTATTTTCTCTGACCCAAAATGAGTTTTAAGCAAGGGTCATGCTCTCCAAAGTGGAATTCGTGGGTTTAATGATTTTAGCTTCTTATGCACGTCCATATCCATTAGGTTTGCCCATCTAAAGAAGCTGAAGAGTATTTTCGTCCACAATTACAACTGTATTTATTTTCTTATTTATTTCTACATTAAGCTTTGTAGTAGTTTGTTTTGGAAGTCTAAAGGTTATGTCTACTTGTACACTAGCTTTAAATGTTTATGGTTGTAATTCCTTTTTATATAGAGGCCATCTTCTATCAATGAAAGAAATAAAATAAATTTTGATACTTAAAGAGTCTCTTGTGACTTTGTGATCTCTTTAGATCTGTTCATTTATCCTTTGGTATTTGGAAGAGCCATTGGTGGTGGATTTTGAGTTTCTTCATCATCTGATGGTGGCAATTTTATCCAGGTATGATGTTAGCTCGACCAGTTTCTTTATCACTTTGGGGTGGCAACTTTATTAAAGTATGGTGATCTGGAACTTCCTAATTATTCTGTCACGACTTGTACATTCACTCTGTACTCACGCGTCTGACGAAATGCATCAGTAATCCATGAGATAGTATAGACAACAAAACTTATATGATGTCCATGTGAGACCAAAATAAAGTAACGTGTAAGCTTACTTACATTTTACTTTCACGGTT
This sequence comes from Limnanthes douglasii subsp. nivea, assembly GCA_036936605.1. NCBI lineage: Eukaryota > Viridiplantae > Streptophyta > Magnoliopsida > Brassicales > Limnanthaceae > Limnanthes > Limnanthes douglasii. Next base: position 182,309,515 of record JAUPFV010000002.1, read on the forward strand.
GTACTAGAATAAAGAATATGCCGCTGAAAAATTAGAGGTTTCTCAAAGTTTAACCCTTTCAAGTTCATTTCTACTAACAAATAGCCTATCACCACCACCTTATATCTTCCTGATCACAACTCTTTTTGAATCTTCCGCTTTATATACGTAATTTATCATGTACAATCCTTCATCATTAACTTCACAGCTCTCTCTCTCTATATTGCAACCTCGACCAAACCCCAATATATCCAACTCGGATGAGCGTAAAAAAATTATTAACCCCAATATATTTATTTTTAAAAGAGGATTAATCATCTGAATAAGGCGAGTTAACCTTATCGCCACCGTCTGAATTCTGAAATAGTTAAGGCGGGATTCCCCCAAATAAGTACGAGCACGAGCAGGAGGATCGCAAATTTGGATTAGGGCAAGCAATGAAGAAAAGGAAAAGCTCTACAACTTTGACGAGCTCAAAAGCGTAGCGAGATCGAAGACAAATACAGCGTTGACAAGCTCGAAGACAGATTGAGCTTAAAGGCAGATCGAGCTCGAAGACAAGTGCAGCATTGATGAGCTCAAAGGCAAAGTGAGCTCGAAGACATCAGAGGATAAGCTGAACATGTGATCATTGAGCTCGAGCTTTGCATCATTAGACTTGATCGCGTTTAAGGAGTGGTCCAGTTCGACCTAAAGTGTGGATTAGACTGACCGTTTTCTTACTTTTTTTGTAACACACGTTTTGACTCTTAAGTCAAACCGTTTTAGTTATTTGTTCCACAATTATAGGAATAGTGAGATTAGTGGGTTAGTGGCGCTTAAAGCGCGAACATATGTAACTGCCCACTAATTTGTATATTATAAATAGGGAGGACCTATCTATGAATAACTGGATCTTTTTCGGCTTATCTCTTTCTTGACTAAAATATTAAAGACTTTACTCTGGTAGAACTTGTTATTCCCGTAACAAGTTCCAATCTTGAAACTCTTCTTCCATATAGGATATATGGAGGTGAATTTTTTTGAAGGAGATAGTAATATGTACTGACTATCTTAGGGTTATTTTGGTATTAAGGTTATTTTTGGACTCTAAAAAATAATTTATATTAATATTGATATTTAGGTAGAAATAGGCATCCAAAATGGACGAAAAAGATTTTGATAGTTTTATAGAAGTATTTGAAATTAAAAAGTAAGTTATTTATTAGATTTATTTACTACAATAACTGCCAAAATACAAGATTCATGTTTCGGCCGGAGAGGATGTGGGACCCTCCAAGAAACCCAAATCAGCTTCTTGATTCACAACACCTCTTCTCGTCTAATCTGCCTAATTAAAAATAGCCATTGCTCCTCCTCCTCTCCAATAGAGAAATTACCACCCTCACCACCTCACCTCGAGGTACAACCACATCCACAAATTAACTTTATCACCAACTTCAACAAAAACCCCAACAATGGAACGCTCAAGAACCCACATATATCAAACCCTGAAGAATTTCCACCACTCCAGATATAAGAAAATCTATCAGATACAAGATATCAAATTATCCACAACCATGTCTTCGAAGTTACACCAAGATGGCCAAGGGAAGGATAACAATATTTCAAGCACGAAAAATCTTTTGCAGCTGTCATGGGAAAACAAAGACAAGAATTCATGCACGACAAGGTGATTCAAGAGGTCAGAGAAGACTATATCGCGGTCCAATTTTAAGAATCAGATAATTCCTCTCTCTTTTCTTTAATAAAAATTACCTTAATCACAAAGTTTTCATTTGGAAAACCCTCTTTGAAGGACTTTAAGATCTACTTAAAGTCTTTTAAATTCGCTAGCCCTTACAACGTAGTTATCTGGGACTCTCGTCATTTCTTCATTGGATTCGATTCAATTGAAGATGTAAAAAAATTATGGAAAAGATCAGTTAGGACTATATGTAATATTTCATTTAGGATATTAAAATGGTCGTCCAAATTTTATCCCAAAATTAAATCAACATTAACTCCCATCTGGATATCAATGCCTGAATTACTTGAAATGCTATATAACAAGAGCACAGTTTACCATATTGCCAAAGTAGTAGGTACTCCTTCGGAAATAGGGGTTCCTAATATCAATCGAGCCAGTTATAATATGTGAAAACCCTGGATTATAATGAGTGTGTCGAAATCTCTCCCCAAAAAACTTTGGATAAGCGTTAGGGAGAGAGATGGATTCTGGCAGGATATCACCTACAATGATATCCCTGCTTACTGTAAAACATGCAAACATATTGGTCACATTAATTCTTATTTCCAAAAAGAAATCATTAAGAACTTAAATCAGAATGAGATAAGGAATTATCAAAATCTAAAGCCAAATAAACCTAAAGAAATTTGGACTAAGAAGATCAAGTCAGTGATAGTTAATTCAGAAACTAACAAACTTGAAACTACTACTGAAAAAGAAACTGAAAATATTGAAAGTAATTTAAGAAATATGGACACTTCTTTAACTTAATCTGATAAAAGTAAAGAACCAACCAGATCTACACCTCAACATCAATTAAATTCCCAAACTGGATTAATACTGAATCAAGATAATGACCCTCCTGATGTTACCAATATTGGTGTGATTGAAGCATTTCAATCCATCAATACTGGCAATTCATTCAATCCAATAAGTGAAGATCCATCAGACAATGAACCTGAATCATTCGAAAGTAGACAAAATCTTAGTGTCCGTGCTTCACCAAGAAAAGAAATAGTTACTGATATCAAACTTAATAAAACAACAACTAAGAAAACTATCAGAACTAAATCTAAAAGTCTCAAGTGAAATCTTGTTAACAAACCTCCGAATATCAAAGGATCTCTTAGATCATCTTCATCAAAAACAAAATGACAATCAAGTTCCTTAGTTGGAATGCTAGGGGAGTAGACAATATAGGTACAAGTAGAAGAATCAAGTCTACAGTGAAAACAAAATCTGTTGATCTCATTGCTCTTCAGGAGCCAATGATATCAAGCTCTAGAATTGATAAAGTCACTAAATACCTATGTTTTGATTCCAACTTACCAAATATTAACAACAAAATTTGGTTAATATTCAAGTTAAAAGCAACAATGATCAATGCTTAAACACTATTGTGACTTATCCTTCTAGCGTTGAAGTGATGGTCACATTGTCTATGCCAAGTGCACCAGATCCTAAGGAATTACTCTTTGGGATGACTTGAGACTCATATCATAAAGTAATTTACTTTGGCTTATAGTATGAGACTTTAACAATATCACAAAAGCTTCTGAGAAATATGTATGTTCTACAATATGTCATGAAGAAAATGAAGAATTTAATAATATGATTATGGACTGTCGATTAGAATACCCTGGTTTTATTGGATCTAATTTCACTTGGTCTAACCATAGAATATGGAATATATTGGATAGAGCATTACATAATGCCCTATGTAGTGACATTTTTATATTACTAAGGTGAATTATTTGGCCACAGCTGGATCAGATCATTCACCTTTAGTAATATATATTTCTAACAATTTAAACATACCTACACCTAACTTCAAATTCCAAAATATGTGGTGCATGCACCCAGAATTCTTAAAGATAGTAGAAAATAGTTGGACTGCATCAATAACTGGTGATCCTTTATATATCTTCTGGATTAAGTTAAAAAGATTAAAGATATGCCTTAAAATGGAAAAAAGGTCTTTAGAAATAGTTTCGATAATATTGTCAAAGCTAGAGAAGATGTCAAAATTTGTGAGAGAAACCTTCAAGATAACACTAATTCTGAAAATAATCAATCACTTATTAAAGCTAGAGCAATACATTTATCCTTTCTTGTCAGAGAAGAAACCTTATGGCATCAAACAAGTGCTACCATCTGGCTTAAAGATGGTGACAAAAACACTAAAACTTTCTAGAATTATGTTAAAAAGAAGGAAACTTAATAGGATTAATGGAATCACAATAGATGGTAATTGGACTGAAGATCAATCTCTAAATGGAGATTCTTCAATTCATTATTTCAAATCACTCTTTAAATGTTAACAGAATATAATAAACAATCATCTCAATGTTAACCTAATAAATGTACTCGTTCCCAAAACCATTACAAACCAAGAGAATTATGCCCTTACCTACCCTCCTTCAATGGAAGAAATTAAATCAGCAATGAATTACCTCAATCCTTACAGTGTCTCTGGAGTTGATGGGTTCAACTCCAGTTTCTACTTATAATGTTGGAAAATTATTAAATATGATGTGAATGAAGCTATAAAAGCTTATTCCAATTTTTGTATCCATCCTCAAGGCATTTTTGCTACTGCATTATGCTTATTATCTAAAAATACCTCACCTAAATCTTGACAAGAATATAGGCCAATTAGTCTTTGTACAGTATTCAACAGAATATTGTCAAAGATTATTAACACTACACTGAGCAAAATCCTTCATAGAATCATTTTATCTGAACAAGGAGCTTATGTCAAAGGCAGAAATATTCAGGAGAACATCATGATATCCCATGAATTACTTCATGACCTAGACAAGAAACACAGGAGGAAATATGATTATTAATTTAGACATGTCGAAAGCATTTGATAAATTGAATTTCAAATTTATCTACCAAATTCTAAGAGCATATGGTTTCAATGATCGTTTTATCAGCTTAATGAGTGAGTAATTTTCCTTCTTCAAATGGTATCACGCAAGGAGACCCATATCTTCTTTCCTGTTTATCATTGCTGAAGATTTTCTGATAAGAGAAATTAAAAAGCTTATGAATAACCATCCTTCCATGCTGTACAAATATAAGGGCAGAATCAAAATCCATTGTCTAGAATTCGTTGATGATATAATTATATTTACTAACGGATCAATGATTAATCTTAAGAAAATTAGTGAATTCTTAGAAATATATCAATCTATCTCTGGTCAACAAGTTAACAAAGAGAAAACAACTTTTATAACTTCCAATCTAATTGACATGAATAAGATTAATGTTATTGAAAACAACATTGGCTTCAAACATAAACCTCTTCCCTTTAGATATTTAGGCATACAAATGGACACAAAGCATAATCTAATTTATTTTTCAGAAATCTTATAGATAAAGTCAGAAGTAAAATTAATAAGTGAAACTTAACCACACTTTCATTTGGAGGTAGGTTGATTTGATTAAATCAGTGCTACTTGCAATTCATGCTTACCACATGCAAAGCATAACTCATCCTAACAATGTTATTGCCAAAATAAATGTTATAATGAATAGGTTTCTATGGGGATATAGTGAAAATAATAAAACAATAATATGGGCTCAATGGAATATCCTTTGCAAACCTTTTGATGAAAATGGATTATATATAAGAAATCTTAAAGATACTTAGGTTTTCATTTCCTATAAACTTTGGTTTTCATTTAGAATAAACAATTCACTATGGGCCAACTTATTACAATAATATATTTTCCAGAAATGCATCCCATTCAAACTCAAAAGAAACAAAATGTATCAAAAGTTTGGAAAAGGTTACTCAATACTAGAGATACAGCTGAACAATTCATTCACTGGATCCCTCGTACTAGTAACATTGATTTTTGGGTTGATAAATGGCATAGCAATATCCCATTAATCAATCTATCAGTTAATAATAACAATCTATGGTACAAACAAGTTAAAATCAAAGAATCTTGGCAAAACAATTAATGGAACATACTTAGGCTCATAAACAATGTCCTCCAACACCATATTGACAAAATCTTAAAGATTTCAATTCATCCAGATATGGAAGACAAATAAATTTTGTCAATCTCTCCAGATGGAAGCTTCTCGTTAAAAGGAACTTGGGATGTTATAAGGGCAAAACATAAAAAAACTATAATCTTTAAAAAATTATGGAACAACATTTCTCCTAAGAAATATTCTTTCATTACTTGGAAAGTTTTAAATGGCTCAATCTGAGTTGACTCATTCATCCAAAAGAATGGTCCATCTTTCTTCTAAATGTCAAAACTTCTTCAATAGTGAATCGATAGATTATCTATTTGTTCCATGCTTAAGTTCTTGGAATCCATGGATGCATTTCTTTTATTTGTCTAATATCATATTTAGTACTCGTGCTAGGACTATTATAACAACTCTTATTATATGGTCAATCTAGAAGTTTAGAAATAAAAGTAAACATGACAATATATGTTACAATTCTAATACCAATATTGACAATGTTATATATTTGCTTAATATGTTAGACAATTCAAGTATCATTAGTTATAAACATTGGTGTGATGACCTGAATGTAGCTACGAAACTGTATTATTTTAATCATTTAAAAAATCATACCAAAAGCATATATATAAACATTCGCGATCCAATCAAAGGCTTGATTTTGAGTTCTGGAGATATGGCGAATCGTCGTCTTAGAATGAATTAGATTTCTACACAGATAGATAGTCGAACGAGATACCAATATGCATTTCCTTCTGCCAGAAGGTTGATGGAAACCAAACTATCCGATTCAATATCGACTTCGGATTAATCATTCTGCCTGCATAAAATCAGACCTTCTAAGAGGGCTCTGAATTTAGCTATCAAAGGTTTTAATCTGTCAAACAAGATTCCTGATCCCAGGATGATGTCTTCTTCCCAGTTTCTAAACAGAATATCTCCGTTGGATTCTCCGTTCAATATGCAAGCTCCATCAACATTCAATTTCAGTCTATCGGGATTTGAGGCTAAACATTTGAGTTAACGAGCATTCTGTTTTCTCTTTTCAATTTTTCTGCAACCTAAAGTTGTTCCAGCTTAATGGATTTAGACCATTGCTTGCTAGTAATCATATTTGACATATCAATTCTGATTATAACATTACTGACTCTTTCAATATCACATTTGACAGTATCGTGGTTTCGTTTTGTTTCTCCATATTACCCAACAAATGCTTTGAGGGATAATATGAGTAACGTGAAATTCATTTTTGGAAAACAAGAACCACGATCTTATCACGTGGGAAAGAATCATGCGACGACCAGTTTTCACTTTGAAAAGGAATCCAAAATAATTCCAAATGTTCAAGGCAAAGCAGCAGCTAACGAAGAGATAATTTTTCTCTTCACAGTTGTTGCAGAACTGGCATTCGTAGGCTATAACAATATGTCTTTTCATGAGAATGTTATCAATCGGGATGAATTTATTAATAAGTTTCTAGCAAAGAAAAGAAAACTTTTTGGAAATGAAGTGACTCCAAATCTTTCTAATTAAACTTGTTATGTTTATGTCTAATCTTATCCCAAGTTATTTTAATGTTAAATTCTAAGTTGTTAGACAGTTTCCAGACCATCTTATCATCCTTATCATGAATAACCTTATACTTACTGATATGCAAGACTCGGTCTCTTGGGAGAAAAGTTTGAAGAGTGTTTAAGTCTCATTCATATTTAGTAGTTTGTTATCGAACAAAATCCATTTGCTAAAGAAAATTAATTTCAAATAAAAAATGTAATTAATAAATTTTCAATTTTTTAAATAAAAAATGGTTTAAAAAATTATTTTTGTTTGACAAAATAAAAATTAAATGATTTTTAAAATGTATAATTTTAAAAAATAACTAATTTTAAAACTGAATTTTAAAATCATTAAAAACTTTTTTTATTAAAAATTTCAAAAAACAACACTTACTTCAAAACCGATATTTGAAAATGTTTTGAAAATGTTGAAAACTTGTTTTTATACTTTCATTTAAAATCTAAAGTAAGTAACTTACAATATAAAAATCGATAATATTATTTAATAGTTATGTTACTTTAATTAAAAATAGTAATATATACTATAATTATAAATTATTAATTACAAAACATTTTTAATGCGGAGAAACCGAACATAAAATAAAAGGTTAAACCTGTACTTAAAAGTTTCTAATCACATGTAATCATTAAATTTTTAAGAGCTCTTTTGTATTTTAAATTTTATATGATAGTGACTAGTGACTTGCTCTCCTAAGCAAAAAGAGTATATCATTTCAAAAAAACAGAAAAGCAAGTTGTTTCTCCGACCACTGGCGCGATCAGTACAGCTTCAAGAGAAATCGTTTATCCTTCTTTAGCAAGAAACAGTACAATAATTACCTACAGCCTCGAAATTGCAGCGGAGCTCGATCAGATGACAGACCTTCTGTAAGGACTAGGTCCCCCTAAAAAGAAAACAATGCAGATAACACTCACAAACGGCAAGTATGGAAATGATATCTGACATTTCTAAAAATCTTTATGGAAATGATAACTGTCATTTCTAAGATCAATATGGAAATGATAACGGTCATTTGGAAGATCAAATATACACGGTTTGTCTCTTATATAGACAAATTACTAACTGTTTGATCTTATCTTACTAACTGACATAATAACACGTGTCTGTTTAATTTTATCCAACATTCTCCCCCTTAACATTGAACTCGACTCATGTCTTCTTCATCGTCTGCCTGATCTTCCTCTTTATCTGAAGAGTTGTTGAAGATCTTGTTGCCGTCTGTTTCTCCGCTTGAGAAATGGCCGTCTTGCCGTCTGTTTCTCCGCTTGAGAAATGGCCACCTTGCCGTCTGTTTCTCCGCCTGAGAAATGGCCGCCTTGCCGTCTGTTTCTCCGCCTGAGAAATGGCCGCCTTGCCGTCTGTTTCTCTGACTGAGAAATGGCCGCCTTGCCGTCTGTTTCTCTGCTTGAGAAATGGCTGCATTGCCTCTGTTTCTCCGTCTTGAGAAATGGCTGCATTGCCTCTGTTTCTCCGTCTTGAGAAATGGCTGCTTTGCCTCTGTTTCTCCGCCTTGAGAAATGAATTCCTTGCCTCTGTTTCTCCGTCTTGAGAAATGGCTTCCTGGCCATCTGCAACACAGGCTCTGATACCAAATGTAGGGACTAGGTCCCCCTAAAAGGAAAACAATGCAGATAACACTCACAGACGGCAAGTAACTTTCTGTTTGTCTTCACAGTCTGTCATCTGTGAAATGCAAGCCTTCCATCCACGTCCAAATACGATTCTCACGCAAGGAGACCCATATCTTCTTTCCTATTTATCATTGCTGAAGATTTTCTGATAAGAGAAATTAAAAAGCTTATGAATAACCATCCTTCCATGCTGTACAAATATAAGGGCAGAATCAAAATCCATTGTCTAGACTTCGTTGATGATATAATTATATTTACTAATGGATCAATGATTAATCTTAAGAAAATTAGTGAATTCTTAGAAATATATCAATCTATCTCTGGTCAACAAGTTAACAAAGAGAAAACAACTTTTATAACTTCCAATCTAATTGACATGAATAAGATTAATGTTATTGAAAACAACATTGGCTTCAAACATAAACCTCTTCCCTTTAGATATTTAGGCATACAAATGGACACAAAGCATAATCTAATTTATTTTTCAGAAATCTTATGGATAAAGTCAGAAGTAAAATTAATAAGTGAAACTCAACCACACTTTCATTTGGAGGTAGATTGATTTGATTAAATCAGTGTTGCTTGCAATTCATGCTTACCACATGCAAAGCATAACTCATCCTAACAATGTTATTGCCAAAATAAATGTTATAATGAATAGGTTTCTATGGGGATATAGTGAAAATAATAAAACAATAATATGGGCTCAATGGAATATCCTTTGCAAACCTTTTGATGAAAATGGATTATATATAAGAAATCTTAAAGATACTTAGGTTTTCATTTCCTATAAACTTTGGTTTTCATTTAGAATAAACAATTCACTATGGGCCAACTTATTACAATAATATATTTTCCAGAAATGCATCCCATTCAAACTCAAAAGAAACAAAATGTATCAAAAGTTTGGAAAAGGTTACTCAATACTAGAGATACAGCTGAACAATTCATTCACTGGATCCCTCGTACTAGTAACATTGATTTTTGGGTTGATAAATGGCATAGCAATATCCCATTAATCAATCTATCAGTTAATAATAACAATCTATGGTACAAACAAGTTAAAATCAAAGAATCTTGGCAAAACAATTAACGGAACATACTTAGGCCCATAAACAATGTCCTCCAACACCATATTGACAAAATCTTAAAGATTTCAATTCATCCAGATATGGAAGACAAATAAATTTTGTCAATCTCTCCAGATGGAAGCTTCTCGTTAAAAGGAACTTGGGATGTTATAAGGGCCAAACATAAAAAAACTATAATCTTTAAAAAATTATGGAACAACATTTCTCCTAAGAAATATTCTTTCATTACTTGGAAAGTTTTAAATGGCTCAATCTGAGTTGACTCATTCATCCAAAAGAATGGTCCATCTTTCTTCTAAATGTCAAAACTTCTTCAATAGTGAATCGATAGATTATCTATTTGTTCCATGCTTAAGTTCTTGGAATCCATGGATGCATTTCTTTGATTTGTCTAATATCATATTTAGTACTCGTGCTAGGACTATTATAACAACTCTTATTATATGGTCAATCTAGAAGTTTAGAAATAAAAGTAAACATGACAATATATGTTACAATTCTAAGACCATTATTGACAATGTTATATATTTGCTTAATATGTTGGACAATTCAAGTATCATTAGTTATAAACATTGGTGTGATGACCTGAATGTAGCTACGAAACTGTATTATTTTAATCATTTAAAAAATCATACAAAAAGCATATGTATAAACATTCGCGATCCAATCAAAGGCTTGATTTTCAGTTCTGGAGATATGGTGAATCGTCGTCTTAAAATGAATTAAATTTCTACACAGAGAGATAGTCGAACGAGATACCAAGACGCATTTCCTTCTGCCAGAAGTTTGATGGAAACCAAACTATCCGATTCAATATAGACTTCAGATTAATCATTCTGCCTGCATAAAATAAGACCTTCTAAGAGGGCTCTGAATTTAGCTATCAAAGGTTTTAATCTGTCAAACAAGATTCGTGATCCCATGATGATGTCTTCTTCCCAGTTTCTAAACAGAATACCTCCGTTGGATTCTCCGTTCAATATGCAAGCTCCATCAACATTCAATTTCAGTCTATCGGGATTTGAGGCTAAACATTTGAGTTAACGAGCATTCTGTTTTCTCTTTTCAATTTTTCTGCAACCTAAAGTTGTTCCAGCTTAATGGATTTAGACCACTGCTTGCTAGTAATCATATTTGACATATCAATTTTGATTATAACATTACTGACTCTTTCAATATCACATTTCACAGTATCGTGGTTTCCTTTATATTTCGAATTAATTTTGTTTCTCCATATTACCCAACAAATGCTTTGAGGGATAATATGAGTAACGTGAAATTCGTTTTTGGAAAACTAGAACCACGATCTTATCACGTGGGAAAGAATCATGTGACGACCAGTTTTCACTTTGTAAAGGCATCCAAAATAATTCCAAATGTTCAAGGCAAAGCAACAGCTAACGAAGAGATAATTTTTCTCTTCACAGTTGTTGCAGAACTGACATTCGTAGGCTATAACAATATGTCTTTTCATGAGAATGTTATCAATCGGGATGAATTTATTAATAAGTTTCTAGCAAAGAAAAGAAAACTTTTGGGGAATGAAGTGACTCCAAATCTTTCTAATTAAACTTGTTGTGTTTATGTCTAATCTTATCCAAAGTTATTTTAATGTTAAATTCTAAGTTGTTAGACAGTTTCCAGACCATCTTATCATCCTTATCATAAATAACCTTATACTTACTGATATGCAAGACTCGGTCTCTTGGAAGAAAAGTTTGAAGAGTGTTTAAGTCTCATTCATATTTAGTAGTTTGTTATCGAACAAAATCCATTTGCTAAAGAAAATTAATTTCAAATTAAAAATGTAATTAATAAATTTTCAATTTTTTAAATAAAAAATGGTTTAAAAAAAATTGTTTGACAAAATAAAAATTAAATGATTTTTAAAATGTCTAATTTTAAAAAATAACTAATTTTAAAACTGAATTTTAAAATCATTAAAAACTTTTTTTATTAAAAATTTCAAAAAACAACACTTACTTCAAAACCGATATTTGAAAATGTTTTGAAAATGTTGAAAACTTGTTTTTATACTTTCATTTAAAATCTAAAGTAAGTAACTTACAATATAAAAATCGATAATATTATTTAATAGTTATGTTACTTTAATTAAAAATAGTAATATAGTATTTTTATTTTTACTACTATAATTATAAATTATTAATTACAAAACATTTTTAATGCGGAGAAACCGAACATAAAATAAAAGGTTAAACCTGTACTTAAAAGTTTCTAATCACAGCTCTTTTGTATTTTAAATTTTATATGGTAGTGACTAGTGACTTGCTCTCCCAAGCAAAAAAGAGTATATCATTTCAAAAAAACAGAAAAAGCAAGTTGTTTCTCCGACCACTGGCGCGATCAGTACAGCTTCAAGAGAAATCGTTTATCCTTCTTGAGCAAGAAACAATACAATGATTACCTACAGCCTCGAAATTGCAGCGGAGCTCGATTAGATGACAGACCTTCTGTAGGGACTAGGTCCCCCTAAAAAGAAAACAATGCAGATAACACTCACAGACGGCAAGTATGGAAATGATATCTGACATTTCTAAAAATATTTATGGAAATGATAACTGTCATTTCTAAGATCAATATGGAAATGATAACGGTCATTTCGAAGATCAAATATACACGGTTTGTCTCTGATATAGACAAATTACTAACTGTTTGATCTTATCTTACTAACTGACATAATAACACGTGTATGTTCAATTTTATCCAACATTCTCCCCCTTAACATTGAACTCGACTCCTGTCTTCTTCGTCGTCTGCCTGATCTTCCTCTTTATCTGAAGAGTTGTTGAAGATCTTGTTGCCGTCTGTTTCTCCGTCTGAGAAATGGCCCCCTTGCCGTCTCTTTCTCCGCCTGAGAAATGGCCACCTTGCCGTCTGTTTCTCCGCCTGAGAAATGGCCGCCTTGCCGTCTGTTTCTCTGCTTGAGAAATGGCTGCATTGCCTCTGTTTCTCCGTCTTGAGAAATGGCTGCTTTGCCGCTGTTTCTCCTGAGAAATGACTTCCTGGCCATCTGCAACACAGGCTCTGATACCAAATGTAGGGACTAGGTCCCCTAAAAAGAAAACAATGCAGATAACACTCACAGACGGCAAGATTTCGTATTTGGTCTGTCATCTGTGAAATGCAAGCAGATAACGCTCACAGACGGAAAGTTACGATCGTCAAATCCGTAGGTTATGAAATGCAAGATTTCGTATTTGGACGTGGATGGAAGGCTTACTCTGTGAGTTCAACCGTTTATGTTTCCTCTTTCTATATTATTATCATTTTGGCATGCCTGACCTGTTGCTGGTATGTAAATTGGTGAACTAGTCGGCCTAATTCTAGAAAGAAAGGATGCTCATGATATGTTATTGGAGCAGGTTGGTAAAATTGTTTTGCTTTGTTGAAGTATAGCGTAAAAAGGATTAGTTTCAGTATATAACTTCGTGCAGTAACTCGTAATTTTAAGGTTGTTTCACTTGTAGCTTTTGATTTGCAAAGTTTTTAAAACTATTATTTATTTGTTCATTCAATTAGTTTTCACTAAGGGGCCCTATATCATATATAATATATCTGCTTAAGAGATTTAGTGGAGATTTAGTGGGCATTTCTTTGGAATCCAATAATTTAATCTCATTTTCTTTTCTCTGATATCATCAGTTTGGATGAGTGTTATTTTATTAATTTGATGGATGTGCTTATTACATTTGATGGGACGATGTAACTGGATTCCGCTCCAATTACTTAAATGGCAAATGAACTATGTCTATGCCTCTGGTGCTCGAGTGTATGACCAAGCTGACTGTAAAGTCAAGGTCGCTTGAATTAATTAAAATAAGGTTAGAGAGAAAGTAATAAAGTTTGCTTGCATTAACTAGCACAGAGTAGCATCTGATACTTTAAATACATCACGCTGCGAAATTTTACAGAGGAATGGTCTTTTTTGACTTGTGCAACTTGTTATTTTGGTGTTATTTCGTCACATTTTATGCTAACAAAAAATCTTTTATGTAGCTCTCTGGAAATAAATTTGTTAACATTGATCTTAGTGGAGGTGATTTTTGTGCATATGATGAAAAAGGAAGGTGCCCCGTCATGATAACGTTCGAAGTGGTGCCGTCCGGCAGAACGTGGAAGTAGTATTCAAGAACAGTGTCACGTTACTATTACACGGTCCCGTAGAACTTGGAAATAGTATATAGAAACCTGTAGTGTCACGTTACTATTACACAGTCTGGCAGAACTTGGAAGTAGTTTTTAGAAACCTGCAGTCGGCGATACTGCATGTTTCTAAAAACTATTCCAAGTTCTGCGAGACTGTGTAATAGTAACCTGACAATACAGGTTTCTATATACTATTTCCAAGTTCTACGGGACCGTGTTCTTGAATATTACTTCCACGTTCTGTCGGACGGCACCACTTCGAAAGTCGACCGAACGTTGGAATTCAGTGGCGGATCTAGGATTTGAAGTAAGGGGGGCTAAAATTCTCGTCGAATTTTATCTCTAACATTACTATCAGAATTTCAATAAGTTGGCGTAGTCCACTATATATTCATTCAAATGAAAGTCTACACTATCATCATTAGGTCTTGATATAAAGGCAATCAGATTAAGATGAATCATATTATTATTACTCGAGCTACTTGAAGAACCAACACTATTAATTGGTTTTATTACATATAAATATATATATTTAACAATAAATCTTAATGTATCTTAATATATTATTTTTAAAATATATATAAAATAAAATAGAATATAACAAATCCAAATTTAATATCTTATAAAGATATTTTAAAATTTACATAAAAGGAAATAAAAATTGTTATAAAAATATATATATTTTTGAAAAATAGATGAAAATAAATACAATTTGTTTTATAAAACATATTTTTAACACATAGATGAAAATAATAATATATTATTTCAAAAGATATTTTAAAAAATAAAATATAAGAAAATATATTTGAAAAGATAAATGTATAAAAATATATTTTTGAAAAATGAATGGAAATAAATTCAATTTGTTTATATAAAAAATATATTTTAAATACATATAGATAAAATCAAAATTTTATGTAAAAATTATATAAAATTAAAATCAAATTTATATTAAAAACAATTTATAATATAAATATATAATTTTATTTTAAAAAACTAACAAATATTTCCATATATATTGTCTTTTACTTATATATTGTCTTTAAACTAAGTAAATGTATTTTCACTTTTCTAAGTGACCACAAATCAGATTTGATTGTTTTAAGATCAAGATAATAATAAAATTTCTAAAGAAAAAAAAATATACATACCTTTGAAAAAACAACAAATTGGTGAAACTTATTTGAACGGAATATAGTCTCGTTCATAAGCAGCAACTCATTATCTTTTTCTAAATCAAAGTAAGAGATAAAACATAATTAATTAGAAAGATTAAAGGAATATAAAATCAAAACAAATTATGGCAAAATAAAATTGAGAATACATCCTATGAGATTAAGATGCCCGAGACTACATCCAACCATTTATAAATATCAACTTAAAATTTTCATTTAATATATAAAAGATATTTGAAAAGATAAATCTATAAAAATATATTTTTGAAAAATGAATGGAAATAAATTCAATTTGTTTATATAAAAAATATATTTTAAATACATATAGATAAAATCAAAATTTTATCTAAAAATTATATAAAATTAAAATCAAATTTATATTAAACAAAATTAGTTCTGCCAGACTGTGTAATAGTAACCTGACAATACAGGTTTCTATATACTATTTCCAAGTTCTACGGGACCGTGTTCTTGAATATTACTTCCACGTTCTGTCGGACGGCACCACTTCGAAAGTCGACCGAACGTTGGAATTCAGTGGCGGATCTAGGATTTGAAGTAAGGGGGGCTAAAATTCTCGTCGAATTTTATCTCTAACATTACTATCAGAATTTCAATAAGTTGGCGTAGTCCACTATATATTCATTCAAATGAAAGTCTACACTATCATCATTAGGTCTTGATATAAAGGCAATCAGATTAAGATGAATCATATTATTATTACTCGAGCTACTTGAAGAACCAACACTATTAATTGGTTTTATTACATATAAATATATATATTTAACAATAAATCTTAATGTATCTTAATATATTATTTTTAAAATATATATAAAATAAAACAGAATATAACAAATCCAAATTTAATATCTTATAAAGATATTTTAAAATTTACATAAAAGCAAATAAAAATTGTTATAAAAAAATATATTTTTGAAAAATAGATGAAAATAAATACAATTTGTTTTATAAAACATATTTTTAACACATAGATGAAAATAATAATATATTATTTCAAAAGATATTTAAAAAAATAAAATATAAGAAAATATATTTGAAAAGATAAATGTATAAAAATATATTTTTGAAAAATGAATGGAAATAAATTCAATTTGTTTATATAAAAAATATATTTTAAATACATATAGATAAAATCAAAATTTTATCTAAAAATTATATAAAATTAAAATCAAATTTATATTAAACAAAATTAGTTCTGCGAGACTGTGTAATAGTAACCTGACAATACAGGTTTCTATATACTATTTCCAAGTTCTACGGGACCGTGTTCTTGAATATTACTTCCACGTTCCGTCGGACGGCACCACTTCGAAAGTCAACCGAACGTTGGAATTCAGTGGCGGATCTAGGATTTGAAGTAAGGGGGGCTAAAATTCTCGTCGAATTTTATCTCTAACATTACTATCAGAATTTCAATAAGTTGGCGTAGTCCACTATATATTCATTCAAATGAAAGTCTACACTATCATCATTAGGTCTTGATATAAAGGCAATCAGATTAAGATGAATCATATTATTATTACTCGAGCTACTTGAAGAACCAACACTATTAATTGGTTTTATTACATATAAATATATATATTTAACAATAAATCTTAATGTATCTTAGTATATTATTTTTAAAATATATATAAAATAAAACAGAATATAACAAATCCAAATTTAATATCTTATAAAGATATTTTAAAATTTACATAAAAGCAAATAAAAATTGTTATAAAAATATATATTTTTGAAAAATAGATGAAAATAAATACAATTTGTTTTATAAAACATATTTTTAACACATAGATGAAAATAATAATATATTATTTCAAAAGATATTTAAAAAAATAAAATATAAGAAAATATATTTGAAAAGATAAATGTATAAAAATATATTTTTGAAAAATGAATGGAAATAAATTCAATTTGTTTATATAAAAAATATATTTTAAATACATATAGATAAAATCAAAATTTTATCTAAAAATTATATAAAATTAAAATCAAATTTATATTAAAAAAAATTTATAATATAAATATATAATTTTATTTTAAAAAACTAACAAATATTTCCATATATATTGTCTTTTACTTATATATTGTCTTTAAACTAAGTAAATGTATTTTCACTTTTCTAAGTGACCACAAATCAGATTTGATTGTTTTAAGATCAAGATAATAATAAAATTTCTAAAGTACAAATGGAGGTGCTCAATGTTCCAGGGGTGATTCAAAATACTTCCATCTTTCTCTTGGAGCCGGTATGTCCCAGGCTTAAGATTTTCACTGACCACATAAGGTCCTTCCCAAGTTGGAACTAACTTGCCGAACCGTTTTTCTTTAGTATGTAGGAAAACTTTTCTCAATATCTTATCCCCTGGTTGAAAATCCCTTCTCTTAACTTTAGAAGCAAACCTGCTTCTCATCAAACCTTGATAGTGTGCAGCTCTAAGGTGAGCCTTAACTCTTCTTTCTTCTATTAAGTTAAGCTGGCCTCTGACTGCCACTTCGTTAGCGTGTTCGGGAAAATTATGAACTCGAAATGAAGGGAGAGTAGCTTCTATGTGAGCTATGGCATCCATCCCATATACTAAAGCAAATGGAGACTGTTGTGTTGCAGCCCCGGAAGTGGTCCGGTAAGCCCACAAGACTTCTTGCAAGTAACTTGGCCATTTTCCAGCAGCTCCTTCTAAATTCTTCTTCAGACCGGACAATATTGTACTGTTAGCCACTTCAACTTGACCGTTTTCCTGTGGGTGGAAAGGAGAAGAAAAGAAGTGTTGAATGCCTCTAGAGGCACAGAAAGCCTCCATTTCCTTGTTGTCGAATTGTGGCCCATTGTCTGTTGTTATCTTTTGTGGAATTCCAAATCTGCAACAAATGTTAGACATAATGAACTTAATAATAGGTTTCGAGGTAGTTCCTGCCAATGGGGCTGCTTCGATCCACTTTGAAAAGTAATCAATGGCAACAATTATAGTTCTGCACCCCCCGGATGCCATAGGTAGAGGTCCCACTAAATCCAACCCCCATCGAGCAAAAGGTATTGGCTCAGAAATTGACTCCAAAGGGACAGCTGGGGTATGAATTTCATTACCATATCGTTGGCATGGATCACATTTTTTTACCAATTCCTTGGCATCTTGCATTATGGAGGGCCAATAGTACCCAGCTAACAAAACGTTTCTAGTTAGAGCCCTAAATCCATAGTGTGTTGATCCCTCACCATCATGTAATTCGGAGAGCACTATTTGAGACTCATCGACCCCCAAACATCGTATGCGGGGTTTACTGTAAGATTTGTTTTTAAAGAATATCTCTTAGGATGATAAAACCATGAGCCTTGTACCTTACTTTCCTTGCTACTGCTTTTTCCGGAGGCAAGATGCCATCTAAGAGATATTGAAGGAGAGTAAATCTCCAATCTTGAGGTTGTTTAATCTGTATATTCAAACTTTCCTCTTCCTTATCCGGATTGATTTGAATGGATGGGCATTCTTACACATGTATCCAATGGTAGGACTCAGAGTAGGCTATGGTTGGCAAGGAGTCTGCTAGTATATTTTCTGTTTGGGGTATGTGCTCAAAAGTGACGTTTTTGAAATTGAGTGCCACTTCTTTGAGGATGAACAAATATTTAATCAGTTGTTCTTTCTTAGCTTCGGATTGACCTTGTGCATGATGGATAAGAAGCTGGGAGTCGCTCATTAACTTGACTCTTTTGGCTCCACAAACGAGAGCCAACTTTAAACCAGCTATAGCAGCCTCATATTCGGACTCATTATTGGAAGCCCTGAAGGCAAAGCATATAGCCTGGTACATTCTGTCACCGTACAGAGAGGTTAAACATATTCCAGCACCACAACCCATGGTACTCGATCCACCGTCAGTCTGGATGACCCATACGTTTTTTTATCTTTTACTCTGGTTGCTTGTTTAGTATCTCTATTTGAGTGAAATTAAACTAAGAAATCAGCCACTTCTTGGGCTTTGACTATTGTTCGAGGGGAAACATCAATATCGTAGTCTCCCAATTCCACTGACCACTTGGTCATTCTACTTGAAATGTCGGCCTTTTGGAGAACATTTTTCAAGGGAAAAGACGTCCGGACAATAATAGAGTGAGCCTGAAAATAAGGTCTCATCTTCCTCGCAGCAATCACCAGGGCTAGTGCTAATTTTTCAAGTTTTAAATATCATTTTTCTGCATCTATCAAGCTCTTGCTGATGTAATACACCGGACGAGTATAATTATCTACTTCCCTTACCAACACCGCACTTATGGCACAATTAGAGACTGCCAAGTATACGAAGAGAGTCTCTCCATCAACGGGTTTAAACAAAGTCTTGGGGAAGACAAGTGATTTTTAATCTCATCGAAGGCCTCATCACACTACGGGGACCAATTGAAATCTTTTTCACCTTTCAGAGTTTGAAAAAATGGGGCGCACATGTCCGAAGATCTTGAAATAAATGGTTTAGTGCAGCCAGCCGCCCGGTCAATCGTTGTATTTCTTTAATATTCCGAGGAGGCTCTATTTGTAGTAAAGCATTAAGTTGGTCCGAATCAGGCTGTATCCCTTGATGACTTATCACATACCCCAAGAATTTCCCGTACTGCACTCCAAAGTCACATTTTTCTGGGTTTAATTTCAAATTTACTTTCACAAAGTTAGCAAAAGTTTCTTGGAGGTCTGCCAAGTGTAGCTCTTCATCCATACTTTTCACCATCATGTTGTCGATGTAAACCTCCATATTTCTTCCAATTTGATCAGCAAAAGCCTTGTTTACCAACCTCTAATAAGTAGCCTCAGCATTTTAAACCCAAATGGCATCACCTTGTACAATGAAGGCCCCTATCAGTAACAAATGTAGTATGTTCTTGATCCTTCGGATCCACTTGAACCTGATTATACCCGGAGAAGGCATCCATAAAGGATAGCAGCTTGTTTCCAGATGTGGAGTCCACCAACTGATCAATTCGGGGGACCGGGTATAAATCCTTTGGGCACGCTCTGTTGAGATCTGTGAAATTGATGCACATACGCCATTTTCCATTCTTCTTTTTTACCAATACCGGGTTGGCTGTCCATAAATGGTATGGAGATTTCTTTATGTGCCCCATTTTAGTAAGCAGGTCGACCTCTTGAACTATGACATCAGCATTTTCCTTAGAAAATTCTCTTCTCTTTTGTACCACAGGTTCTATGTCCCTTTCGGATGGACAATTGGTATGATATTATATCTGCTGGTACCCCGGTAACATCAGCATTGCACCAAGCAAAAACATGCTAATGGTCTTTCAAGAATTTTAACATTTTACCCTTTAATTCCGATGTCATCTTGGATCCTATCTTGACACTTTTTCCTTCAGTCAGAGAGTGAGTTTCAACTTCTTCAATTGGTATTAAAACACCAGGGGTCTCTCTGGGGTCATCAATTTCACCCTCTCCCCAGAGGGCCCCTCAAACTGCTATTCCTCATTGATCCGAACTGCCCCCAACGTCCGAGGAGCCATTGCTGTTGCATAACATTCTCTTGCTACCTTTTGGCTGCTCCGAACAACTCCCACTTGTCCTTGCACAGCATACTTCAAGCATTGATGGACTGTTGAAGCCACAACATGCATCCTAGAGAGCCAAGATCTCCCCAAAATAGCATTATAACAAGTGGGAAAATCTACCACAACGAATAGTATTCTAACCATCTTTTTAAAAGGGCCTTTGCCCAATAAAGCCTCCTTTTCGAATTCCCCGATCATATCTGCTGAGCTTCCTGTGAAAGCCACAATTTACTTGTTCGAACGTTGAATTACTGCCGGAATTTTCATCTTTTTATAGGAAGTTAAAAAGAGAATATTGGCTGAACTTCCGGTGTCCACCAAAATTTGTCTTATATCATTGCCCCCGATGGATGCTCCTATGACAACAACATCTTCTTGAGGACCAACAATATCCCTCAAGTCATCCTCATCGAAAACAATAAAGGGAAATGGAATCTGTGATTGATAGGAAGTCATGCCTCCTTCCAATTGGGTAGCTAAAGTATGAACGTGCCTCTTTCTTGAAGAAGCAGTTGGTGTTGTCATGGTGTCTCCTCCGAATATCGTAAGTGACTCATAAAAGTTGATAAGTCCGGACACTGGTTTGCAATGTTCTATGATAACACCCACTTTATTCCGGGTTGGATCAGGATCTAAATATTCTGATTCTACATCGAACCTTTCAATTATGACCATAGCCCCATTCGGAGCCGACGTGCCTGCATTGTTTGGACCAGCCCGATGAGCATTATCAGGCCTATTTCCACCTCTTCTTTTAACAGACGCCCCCAACTTTCCTCTTTCAATCAAATTCTGGACTTCTTGCTTGAAGGCAATACAATCCTCAGTGGTATGGCCAGTATCATTGTGATACTGGCAGAAAAAATTATTGCGGCTCTCCCTAGGACATTGTAATGCAGCCGGCCTTCTGTAGTGTACTTCGTCTTTTGTTTTGTCATAAATGGTGGCTACGCTCTCTTTCAACTCAGCAAACCACTTCGGTTGAACCCAAGGCCCTTGCGTATTCCTAGATTGCTGGCTTTGAGCTGGCGCAGTTGGATGAGACTGAGCTTTGGCTCTGTTATGACCCTGTCCGGTTTCCTTGGCTTTGTTCCCGGACTGGTTTTGGTTTTGATTTGGCGCAGCTGGGGCAGATCTCACTTGCCTGTGCACCCTAGTTTTCTTTGTTTCATCTACATTAATCTGTTTACCGACCTGATTCAGCAAACCTTCCCATGTCATGGCCTTCTTAATGGTTACTGAATCAACCAAGTTTCTGGGGTTCAAGCCCTGTCTTAGAGAAGCTATTGCTACTTGTTCAAAGCAATCAGCCAATCCATTCTTGGTATTTACAAAACGACTTATGTATTCTTTTAAAGATTCGTTTGGTTCTTGGGCACAATGGATAATTGTGTCTCCATTGCCCGTTACCTCCTTACTTCCAACAAACTGTCTTCGAAAGGCCACCCAAAAAGTATCAAAATTTCTGATGCAACCTTGTGGTAAACTGTTGTACCACTTCAGAGCACTCCCCGTAAATGATTGGGAGAATGCTCTATAAAGTAACTTGTCGTCATCATCAAAATTCATCATGAAATTTTTGAATTGTTCCATGTGGTTATCCGGGTCTTTACTGCCATCGTATTTTTCCATTTTGTACTGTCAAACCTCTTAGGAAGGTTTCCGGACAGTATCTTGGAGGACAATGAAGATTGTCTCCAATTCCGGCCACGACTGAAAACGGTATCTTCATTAGGAGTTGTGAAGATACCTGGCTCATCATGGAAGGCAAAAGGATCCATTAACAATCGATCTACGTGTCTCCGGCTATGACCGTGACAAGATCCTTTGCTCATATGCCTTTTCAACCTTCCATGCCTATCCCTTTTCCTTGAGTACTTTTGACCAACTTTTGTTTCTTTTTAGAACGGCCTTCATTACTGCTATTGACAAGGATTCTTCAACTCCATCTTCATTTGAGGAGCTACTGGAAGACTCCGAGTCTGAATCAGAGCTCTCCACCGGTTTAGATCGGTGAGACTTTTTTGAGCTAGCATGAGCCCTTTTTGCACTCACATGAGTTTTTGATGGCTCATGCTCTTTAGGGTTGTTAGTATGATGAGCTACTGACGCTTTAGACTTTTCTTTTGCGCCCATCTATGGCCTCTTGACAGCCCTCAGAGCTTCTATTTCAGCTTATAACCTATCTCGCTCCTCGATGGTATATTCATCATTTTCTCCCACCACTTCTGCCAAAGCTGGTGGTACTTCATGCTTGTCCGGATTCATCCGAACTGATCTTTCTTGATGGTTTTGAATGCTAGATTCAGGCACCTTCTTCTCCCACTGTGGTCGCCAATTTGGTGTGGTTTATTTTCGGTTGAGGGTAATTTTATCCAGAGTTTTGTGATGTTTCAAAGGTATTTAACGTTTGGATAGATTGTAGTGAGAGACTTGAGCTGCCTGGTTGTATTAAATATTTATTACCCTCATTAATGAAAGTGGTTGGGTATTTATACCCGTAATTGTGGGCCACATGGGCTTTCGGGTCAACTTATATATTCGGGTCGAGTTCAAAGACCCAATAATCTTTAAGCAAGTAGGTAATTAGCTTAGTCATAAAGTGATTTAAGTTTTAATACATTTAGTCATGTTCGGATGGTTCAATTGGTGGATTTTGTCCGAATTGCCCTTGTTGAGTTCCCTCAGTGAGTGGTGAGAAAAACCGGACTCATTAGATACAACATATTTTGAGATTAAATTAGCATTGATCAGTATTATGCAAAACAACATTTTCTTCCCTAGGCTCAGAACAACTATCTACCTGGTTTTTTAGAGTTGTGTGATACATGTAAATATATAAATATTTTAGTTGATGCAATACATTTAAGACTATCCGCACTTTCTCTGAAGGGAAACACCAAGGCTTGACATCAATCGCTACCATCTACTTATATCACAATATGGGACCAAGTGACCCAATATGCGAACTAAACAAGTACATATAGACCATATAATTAGTAAGTATAACATATATGTATATAAACCATCTAATTACCTGGTGTATCTCATCTTCTCGTCACCAATTTCAATAACAAACTCGGTGGAAAATATGTTCATAAGCCTAGCCTGATAACCATTCATTCCTCCGGTCATCTTTTTACTTTTTACTTGTGAGCAAACGTCATTATAACTCTCTCCTCTTGATCCATCATAAGGGGAACACCAACTCCATTGTGGTAGATACTAATCATGTTTCGTACGATGTTAATCATCATTTGTAAAATATCCATCCTATCCCCGTCACATATGAAAGCTCATCATACATGACCAACATCACTCGTGGCCTTCTGGATATAAGGGATTTAGTCATGAGACAGGTAAAGGATCTGCTCCAGCTGACTTTTCTTCTTGGAAATCATCGATACATCACGAACATTTCTAAAATCAAATATCTCGAATCGTTTATAGTACAAAAAGAGTATCGAAACTAGAAATCTAAAACATGAATAGAATTTCGAAATAAAAAGACAATTGATTTTTTCAGAACTACAAGGAAAGTCTATATTTTCTCTCTAGATTCCAATAGTAATATAATGTTACAATATTTAGATTTTTTTCAAAATTGCATCTTATTTTTGGTTTCTTACGTATATTTGGTCCTAAAGGTGTGTGGATAACTAGTAAAATTCCCTATTTACATGACACCTCCTTTACTGTTGTAGCCACCAACACCGTACTTAAAATGTTGAAGTATTTTCCTTCCTTTCCCAACAAGTTTTGCTCGTCCTTCGCGATATGGACGCTGATTGGTGTATGATTCACCAATAGGAGTATGTTGTCTCTAAGGTATGCTGAAAGTACAAAAACATATTATTATATACCAAATCATACCCAAAACAATTTCATAGCACCCTAATATATATTTACATTGAAGACATAAACAACAACAATGAATAATCACGTCAATTTGAGGTTAAACATTCTTAATTTAATGAAACAACATATCTCGTGAAAACTATATGCCCAAATTACACTAAATTACGCACATGGTGTTCGGGATTTAAGATAAAATTATTGGCGAAATCGCGAATTCTAGGTGCCAAGAATTCGCGAAATCGCTCGATACAGTATGTATACCATTGATTCCAAAAAACTGAAAAACTAAATGAAATCAACCAAATAGCATACCAAAGCGTAGAGAAACACCTAACTAAATATATATCTATAACCATAGTTCCAGACAACAACAACAAAAATAGAAAATTTCAAATTTTTAAAAACAAAAATAAAACTTTAAAAATCACTAAAAATATCAAAGTAAATTCTGAAATAATTACACAAATACGTAAAAAAAACATATCTTAATGTGTTTACAAACTTGGATTTGAGAAATCTAACGTTTTTGGATTGGTGAATCTGAGAGGTTTTAGAGTTTAGAAGGGAGAAAATAGAGAGATTTGGTAAAAAATAGGCTTTTATATCAATGACATTTCTGTAAATATTAGGTCTCATTATAGGTCTCATTTTAGCGGGGTCTCATTATAAGAAAAATGGGTCTCAATTTAGCCTTGTCTTTTTTATTTGCCCGATAGTTCAAAATAAAAACACACTTATCACTTAGTTTTACTTTCTTTGCCTCACTCTACCTTCTAATTTATAATTTGACGTCATTAACTATCATCAACAAATACATCATTAACCGAAATTAAATCTAACATATATGATTTAGCTTAAAAAATTGACCCTAAAAACAAAAAAATCTTAAAGATGATTATTCATGGACGAGGAAGACACCCAAACAAAAGATTTAACACCCAAGAACATCACCCAATCAACCAACAAGGTAATTTAATATTGGTTTTTAGTTTTACATTCATGTAACTTGAAAATTTGTGTTAAAAAACTCATTTTAAAAATCCCGATTTTTTTAAGTTTTAGCAGAAAACAACTAATTCCGATACAATATCTCGGAATCAGATGTTAGCAGAAACAACAGATTCCGGGATACTATCTGAGAATCAGTTATTCTGTGCAATAACATATGATTCCGAGAAACTGTCTCAGAATTAGTTATTTTCCGCTAACGCCTGCACAAATCGAGATTTTTGAAATTGGATTGGTTGGTATGGTGGAGTAGCCGAATTGAATGAGGTTTTGACGTAAATGGTTGGGATGGTGGTAGAATTCAATGAAGTTCCTGATTTAATGAGTTTTGGTGTAAAACTAAATAAAAGGTTAATTTGGTATTTTTTTACTAAACAAATATCAAAGTGGATTTTTTTTTTAATTTATAAAAAAAATACAAAATTTGATGGAGAAAATAGCTTCATCCATAACAAAAATAACGTTCTGTTTATGACCTTGGTTATTTGGCTTAAACCATATTTTGATTTTCTTTCAAATAAAAACTCCAAATATCGTCTTATTTACGTAGCGTTATTAATGAAAAACAATAGTAAATAATTCAATACTAATTAATTCATGAACAACAATTTTTTATATTTTAATCCTTAAAAAATTAAACATTTTTTTTTTGTATCAAAATTTTGTTTTTGAAAAAATATTTTTCTACAAAAACTTACAAAAACCTATAAGAACTTTGATCAGATTCAAATATAAAAAAATATAAACATACAAAATGTGGAAAACATTATAATCGAAATCTAATATAATCCTAGTTTAGCTAGATATTCGTTTAAACCAAATTGATCTACGATTTCCTGCCAATTTTAGAACTGTTCGTTTGCATTGTCAGTACATACTCTCCGCTCATATACTGCCAGTGTGGATGTGATGCACTGCGGTGCTGCATAGCTCTGGTAAAAATATATAGAACCATATTGTTAGTATATATTACATTATACATGTAATATATGTATTATGTTCTAGCAATATCGACACATGATGCTTAGTAGTTTGACTGTCACTTTGTTTAGATTTTTTATATGGATTTGATTTATTTCTTATATAGTAGTTCGACTGTCACTTTACTGTCACTTTGTTTAGATTTTTTATATGGATTTGATTTATTTCTTATATAATGTAATTTAAAATTGTAAGAGAGAAATGATATCATAAATATGTTTTATTGAATTATAGTCACTTGTTGTCACAAAAGAACACGAGAAGGATTTTACAAGTGAGTTAAGAATATCGGAGATGATCATGGATTCATTACTATAATAAGTCTTCGTGATGATACAAAAAATAATGCTTATAAAAAAATAATATAAAGATCGTGACATTTTTACATAATTCTTCGTGATATGGAAGTAGAAATTTAAGGACTGAAATATAAATAATATAAGTTTAATAGAATAATTATGACTAAGGGTAATTTACTTTTTTTTATGTAATCGTTTTCAGTTTGAAGCTGAGTCTTAGCGCCTCCATATAAAGGGCAAGGTTGAACTAATAAAAAGTCGAACACTTTTTTATTTAACTCAATTGTGCTCTGACTTTATCTCTCTAAAACTCTATTTCCCTCTAGAATTCACATATTACTTTTTCCTAAGGATACATTCTTAATAACTGAACTCACCAAATTTGCGAGTCCACTGGGGGCGATTAAGAATCAGTGACTTGTCTGTTTAAATTTTGATACAATCTTCATGGTTTTTCGTTTGAATTCCATATAATGAATCCCGAAAGCAATCCGTCACTTTGATAGGCGATGAAATCTTTAAAAGATGATTTGCAAAGAAATGAAAACAGGTTGGGTGGATCAACTCCGATCCAAACTTAATTAGACATTGAGATGCGTATGAACTAACTTTTAGACAAAATTAATATGCTTAATGCAAATATGAACAAAGAGAACAAGAAATTCACTCTACGAAGCTCAAATCCGAGGTGAGACAAGAAAATGAGAAGGCTGATATGTGAGATCAATTTGATCAATCATGTGCTGATCAGCGAGCTAGAAGTAAACACAAAAAGCGCGTTTCGAATCTCCTAAAGAGCGTTATTCCTCTCGCAAAGGGAAAAAATACAAGCAAAAGTATGTAACCTTTAGTGATGAAGAGACAGAAAGCTCTACTTCAGGCTTTAAAAGATATACGAGTGCTTCGAAAGAGGAACCGAAAAGAGAGCAGCCGAGGAAGCATAAAAAAGAATACAAATCTAAAAGGGACAATGTTTCTCGTTCTACGTGGTGTGAAGGGAACATGTAGAATCAGTATGCTGAGACTGATCGAAATCTGTATGCAGTAAGAGGAACTGATGATCAGTTTTTGTGCAAGGTGTTGATTGGAGAAACTCTCCATTGACAAGTGAGATTAGATCTATAACGCTTCCGAAGCGTTTTGACATCGCTAAGGTGGAAATGTTCGATGGGATACAAGATCCTGATGATCACATCGAACAATTTAAGAACTGCATGATAAATTTTAAAGATGACGACCGACTGGTGTGTCGTGAATTTTTGCAGACTTTTAAAGGAATGACTTTAAAGTGGTATAACCATATTCCGAGGGAATCCATATCAAACTTCAGGGATTTTTACATTGCTTTTCGAAGGCAGTTTGTGGGGAGTAAGGAATTGAGAGCGAATGGGGATACAATTATCCAGTGCAAGCAGACAATTGGAGATAAATTGAAGGATTATACGAAGAGGTTCATTTTGACTAAAGCAAGTTTGGACAATTGCGAAGAAAATGTGGCGATTGCAGCTTTTTGCCAAGGTTTATTGCCAGGTGATCTGGCTAATAAAACTATAAAGAGGAAAGCTCTAACTTTTGGAGCCTTGATGGCTCAAGTTGAGGATCAGATTAAGGTTGAGGAGTCAACCAAAGTCCGAGGAGGACCGGTTAGTACTCCAAAGAATTCGAGTCAGGTGGCCAATAACCATAGGAAATCTTTGAATGGTAATCAACAGACACGACAGAAGAACAACAACTTTTCACCTCGAACTGGTGGATATTCAAATCATGCTCCATCCTATAACTATAAAAGGCCAAGGCCAAACCAATGGGTTAGGCCAGAATAGTATTCTGATTTGACAGAGAATGTGGCTACAATCTTTGATAAGAACAAAAGCTTCGTAAATTTTAGGAAGCCAACTCTAATAAGTAGGCCAAGGGAGGAGCAAAATAATAAGTACTACATGTATCATGAAGACATCGGACATGATACCAATGATTGTATTGCGTTGAAAAAGGAGTTTCAGATCTTGATCGAAAATGGGAAGCTCTTGAATTATGTGAAGTCACAAGGGAGCGGTTCAAAAAATGCAGCGTCAACTTGAAAGGCTAATCCAGCTGCGCGAGCTGAGAATTTGATGATTTTAGATTCGAAGGCTGTAGAATTTGATGCTTCTTTGGAATACGTGGAGAAAGATCCGAATAGATTTATTTTGATGGCAGTTGAAGAGCCAATAGAAAAGGGGCGTATGCAAGATTTATGCAATTTTTTGAGTCGTTAGCCATTTTTGGAGGCGATTCAATGACTGGCAACTCTAATAGTTGAGGAAGAGACATTTTGTCCATCTAATAACTCAAATTGAAGGGAAAATGTCCACACGTTTGTATGGAAAAAGGTTATTCCTTTCATTTTATTCGATGAGAATGATATACGAGGAACAACAGGTTTGCATGAAGACGCACTAGTTTTCGGTGCAGAGGTGGCTAGCATCAAAATTCGACGTGTTCTTATTGACACTGGCAATTCTGCTAATGTATTTTTTAAATCAACTTATGATAGAATGACAAATCCACCTCGAATTTCTCAATAAGAATGAACAATTATAAGATTTACGAGCGTAACAGCTCGTGTGATTGGGGAATTTGATGGAGAAGTGAGTCTAGGAAAGGACCGTTCAAGAAGAAAGTCCAAGTACTTTTTGTGGTGGTGGACTGCCCCACGAGTTACAACGCTATCTTTGGAAGGTCATGGCTTTCTAGAATGTATAAAGTAGTGTTAACAGTTCACCAATGTTTCAAGTCTATAGTAAGGGATCGAGTTGGGGTTGTTCGAGACGACCAAAAGGTAACTAGAGAATGTTATACCACTGTGCTTCAAATTCGAGGATCCAGCAGTGCAGATTTGATGAATGAATAACAATCAGAGGGGTTAACCTCGGATGTTGAAGAAAAAGTTGACGATCCGAGGGAAACCCCAGGGTCTTTAATAGTAAGTGAAGAAATTGAGGAGTTTTCGGAAGGATCAGTGCTTCGTATCAGAACCTTACTGACCCCACTTTTACATAAACAACTCCTGGAATCTTTATCTGTTAATTTGGACGTTTTCGCTTGGAAAACGGAAGATGTAACAAGAGTACCAATCGAGGTGATTCGTCATAGTTTGGCTATTGATCTGAAGGTGAAGCCAGTGATTTGGAAAAGAAGGGTATTCTCTTCGGAGAAAGCAGAAGAAATTATCTCTAAGGTGGACTGGTTATTTAGGGTCGAACGCATATGGAAGTCACAATATCCTTTGTGGACAACAAATCCGGTAGTGCTCACAAAGAAGAATGGAAAGTGGAGAATGCGTGTGGATTTTACAGACTTGAATCTAACCTGTCCTAAAGATCCATATGTTTTTCCTCGAATAGATCAACTGATTGATTCTACCTCAGAAATAAAATACTAAGATTCATGGACGCTTTTGCAGGATACAATGTATCCAAAAGATCAAGAATGTACGACCTTCATAACTCATAGAGGGTTGCATTGCTATAAGGTTATGCCCTTTGGATTGAAAAATGCTGGAGCCACTTATCAAAGATTGATGAATAAAAGTTTTGTTACTCAGTTCGGAAAAAATATGGAAGTATATATAGATGATATGGTGTTTAAGAGTTTTAAGGATGATGTGCATTTTAATGATTTAGAGGAAGTATTTTTTAATTTGAGGGCAATCAAGTTAAAGTTGAATCTTGAAAAGTGCACCTTTGGAGTTTGGTGAGGGAAGTTTTTAGATTATGTCATTAGTGAAAGATGAATAGAAGCTGACCCAGAACATTTGAAAGCCCTCATAGCGATGAATTCACCTCGATTTATTAAAGAAGTGCAGATTCTGATAAGAAGGTTAACAGCACTTAGCCGATTTATTTCTTAATTTTCTGACAAATGCTTTCCTTTCTTTCAAGTTTTATGAGGACCAAATTTTTTTTTATGGACATCGGAGTGTGAGGCAACATTCAAAAATATAAAAAAATTGTTAGCATCACTAGAAATATTGTCAAAACCTCGAAATGGAGAAACACTCTTTTTGTACATTGCGGTATTGGATTTTGCACTAAGTGTGGTGTTGATAAGTGAAGATTCAGGTATTCTGAAGCCAGTGTACTATATCAATAAAATTCTAGTGGCAGCATAAAATAGGTATTTGAAACTGGAAAAGTTAGCATTAGCATTGGTATTTGCTGCTAGAAAAATGCACCCTTATTTTCAAGCTCACACTATTGAAGTCCAAATTTCATTCCCTTTGAAAAATGTTTTACAACGACCTGATATTTCGGAGAGAATGACAAAGTGGTTAGTGGAGTTGAGGGATTATGATATTTTGTTCACACCTTGAACTGCAATTAAAGCGCAAGCATTGGCAGATGTTTTTGTTGAATTCCATTCGAGCAGATCAGATATGGAAGAAAGTAAAGATAATGCATTAGTAAATTTGAGGTGGATTGTTCAAACAAATGGAGGGTCTAGTGTTTCACGGTGTAGTGCTGGGGTTCAGTTAATAACTCTAACTGGACAAATGATGATTGAATCTATTAAATTTAGTTTTCACGCTTTGAATAATGAAGCAACTTCAGTACACTTGGAAACGGATTCTCAGTTGTTGGCAAATCATGTATCTGGATTTTCCGAGGCAAGGAAGGATTTTTTGATTTTATATCTTCGGGAGCTTCAGAATTTAATGTTGATATTCGATAATGTTGTGGTTGAATATATTGGTCGAGAGAGTAACATGGTGGCTGATTCCTTAGCAAATATTGCTTATAAGGAGGAATATCCTTGGATTTTGCTACAAGAAAATCCTTCAATTGTTACTCAATCCAGACAGTGCGAATGTATAGAGGAGTTCTTTGTCACATCTGATGCAATTCGAGGAGATTAGCGAACATATATTCTTAATTTTTTGACTTAAGGAACATTACCAGATGATACGAGGTTGGCCAAAAAATTAAGAGGTAAAGCCTTCAAATACATAGTGTTAGATGGAATATTGTATAAAAATGCATTAAGCAGACCATTGTTACGATGTCTAGACAAAGAAGAATCACATGAGGTGTTATCAGAATTGCATGATGGAGAAGGGTTAGCTCATTGCGGGTTTAAAGCTTTATAACGACGAGTTTTACTTGCGAGATTCTATAGGCCTACAATCATAAATGATGCTAAAAATTAGTTCGAAGTTGTGATACTTGTCAAAAAAATTCTAATGCTATTCATAGGCCGACAGTACCACTTATGTCTATAACCGAGGCTATACGATTTGATAGATGGGGGATTGATCTAGTGGGGCCTTTGCCAATGGCTTCTGGAGGAAGGTAATTGATAATTGTAGTAGTGGATTATTTTACAAAATGGGACGAGGTAGAACCACTATATGGAAGCAAAGGCAAAAGATGTGATCAAGTTTATTGTGAATAGTATTTGTTGTCATTTTAGAGTTTCTCGAAGAATTTCAGCAGATAATGGCCCTCAGTTCAATAATAAAGAAATGGGTTCATTTGGCACGTCGAAAGGAATTCAACAATATTTTTCGACACCTTTTCATCCTCAAGCTAATGGACAAGTCGAGGTGACAAACAAAACAATTTTAGATGGCTTGAAGAAAAACTTGACAAGAGAAGCATGAAAATGACCAAATTATTCACAAGAGGTGCTTTGGGCTTATCAGAAAAATCTGAGAGAGGCTACAAAAGAAACTCCTTTTGCCTTAGCATATGGAATGGATGCAGTCAGCCCCATAGAATCTACGATGTCATCTTTTAAAATAAATCAATATTCTGAAAGATCCAATGATGAAGATAAAAATGAAAATTTAGATTTGATTAAGGAGAAAAGAGTTCGAGCTCATTTAAATGTATTCAATTACCAAACTCGTATGAGGAACATATACGATCCGAAGGTAAAAAAAAGGGAATTTAAAGAAGGCGATAAAGCCATCGTAAAATAGATTTGTGAGGATGCTTCAACACCCGTAAAATATACAACATTTGAAGCTGTATTGGGAATAGATTTGTCTTTGTATTTTGGATTTTTTACTATTGAACGACGCACTCTTTCCTACCCTGTTGGCCCATGAAGATTTTAATGAGACGTTATGTACTTATTCAATATTATCAATAAAGATGCATTTTGGCCAATGGTTGTTTACAAATGTTTATCAAAAACTATCTTAACACCTTAATAAAAACACATCATCTTTGAGGTTGGTTAAGAGTAGAATGTTCCGAAGTGTTTATTACACTTTTCAAAGAAACAACCATTTTCAAGGTACTACGTTCAATAAATACATTGTGATTTTTTCTAAGTGCAACACTCAACAATGCGCTTTGTTTTTTTGAAGTTCAATGTTCACCAGACGTGCTATGATTTTTTGAAGTGCAATGTTCACTCATTGCACTGAGGTATTCAAGGTGGTACGCTTGCAATTTTTAGTTATATATTGTATATTTCGAAGTGCATTATCGTATTTGAGAAATTATGTTAAAAAAAATTATTGTACCTATTTTAGGACTGCTAACATCGAATAATTCATGTGAATGATAAAAATGAGAAATAAACAAACATTTGTCAATTAGATTAATTCTATGAAGTATAATAAGCAAGGTTATAGTTTGACAAGTACAAAAAGGATAACGAAAGATTAAAGAGAAATAAAGTTACTCAGACGACTCGTCCTCGGATGACTCCTCTTCGGATGATGATGAGTCTGGAACATGATCGAAGGCTTCACTAGGATGTTGTTCGATGGGAGAGTTATTCCAAAAACTTGAGAGGTTAACTTTTGGATAAGTTGCATGAAGTTCTCGAAGAAGAGTGATGGCTATCTATTCTTTTCCATTATTAATGGCAGCCAACATGTCTTTGTAACATTCAGTTTCTGTAGCAACAACAACATAAACTTTTTTTTAAATAAAATCACCTTTTAGTTTGGCTATCTCATTAGTCAACTCTTTATTTTTTGTTTCGCTGGAAGAAAGAGAAGTTTGGAGGCCTTCGGATTTGACCTTTTCAGCAGTTAGCTCATCAGCATGTTTAGCTTTGAGTTTGTCCATCTCATCTTGATGTCAGGCAATCAGCTTTTCTTTCTCAGCGAAATGTTTTGTTCGCAAATGGCTTTTGATGAAGAGCGCTCCTCATACATATGGAATTGCTCGACCACCTTGCCTTGAAAATTTTCCCTTAGTTGTTTTTCACCTTCGACAATTATTTTGTAGTGGACCATGTCTTTGGCCAGCTGCTTCAAATAATCTTGAGAAGCCTCGACTTGCAAAGCAAGCGCCTTTGTTGTAGCGTCGAGATCGGAAAATTGTTAGAGTACAACAATGACTATAGGATTAGGTGGACGAGGAGGAAAATATGTTGGGCTAGGACGAGGAATCATGTCCAAGGTTGTAGTTGGGACAGAGGGACAAATGATTTTTGGAGACGCTTCGACGGTTGTCGTTCTCCCGAAGTGGTGCATACGAGTCTGAAAATCTTGGAGGACATGATCGTTTTCTCTAGCAAACTCATGTGAATCGTTCAAATTAATAAAGGTGTTGGGGTCGAAGTGGCCAATGTTTGGATTTCCATCATCAGAATTTTCCTCGATGATGATCGGAGAATCTTTATTGGTTGTTTTCTCTTCGAGAGGAGGATTTTGTTGATTTTCAATAGTTGTGATTTCTTCCTCATCGGCCAATGCATATTTAGGGATTTTGGATTGTTTCTTTTTCTTCCCATGAGGACTGCTGTAAGCTTTCTTTCTTTTTGGAAGAAAGTTCTTGCTCTTTTTCTTCTTCAATGAGTGAAAGAGTTTGTTCTCCTGCTTTTCTCTTGCAAGGTTTAGGCTTTGGTTGTGTTGAAGAGTTAGCAACAGATGTACTAGCTTTTTTTTTACTTTTCTTTTCTATTTTCGCTTTTTCTTTTTTCTTTTGAGGTAAGTGACTTTCTAATCTGTTGCGGATAATAAGGAATACCTTGCAATCAGGTTGATCTAATATTTTGGAAGCGTAGTGAGGATTAGGTTCAACCATTAAA
Organism: Limnanthes douglasii subsp. nivea; assembly: GCA_036936605.1. Lineage (NCBI taxonomy): Eukaryota > Viridiplantae > Streptophyta > Magnoliopsida > Brassicales > Limnanthaceae > Limnanthes > Limnanthes douglasii. The sequence goes on from JAUPFV010000002.1 coordinate 182,344,607, forward strand.
TTTTGAGGAGGAAATGCTCCCGCTGTGATCGGAAAAAGATGACTGTTGATGAAGTTGATCGGTTGGAAGGCGGTGTAGAAAGCGTTGTTCCACTCTTTTTCCTCCCAAACGGAAAGCTTTTTGAGAATGTCCTTGGCTGCTGGCCGACGAATAACATAACGTCTTGAAATAGCTAAAATAATCATACAAATAAATAATGAAGACAACAGAGATATTTATCTTACAACATGTAATATTCGAAGTACTTACGATCACTTCTCTATATGGAATTTAGTTTTGATGGGTTCGCTTAGGATATTTATTTGCCGTTCTCCCATGCTCCAGAGATAAAAATAAACTTTTGTTTCCAAAGTTTATCCGCCTCCAGGAGATCATAGATGATTTTTAAATCATCCACTAAAGTAAGGTAGTAGAAGGGGAGCTTCAGACCTTTTGATAACTTGGTCAAGGAGATGAAATCCTTGATGCTGATCAGAATTTTAGACCGAGATGCCATAATCACAGATATGATAGTGAACCATTGATTTGGTGTCACTTGAGTAGGGTATAGGTTGAGAAGTTTGAAGTACTCCACGCTCATAGGATCTAGTGGGAACCGAAGACCCGAATTGATGATTTCAGGGTAGACAACCAACTCATCGTCTTTGTAGTCTAACAGAGTCTCTCATTTCTTAGGCAGTCGAACAGTGATCTTTTATTCCATTCTCCACTGCTTCTTTAAGTCTGGTGCTTGACTTTCTTGGTAATATATATGTGGAACCTTTTTTCAGCTTGATAATATAGTCAACATCAGACCTCTCAAATTTCTACCAATAGCAGCTCTCTCCTCATCGGAAACAAAGCCCAGTTCTTTATTTTTTCGAGGCTTGCGAACTTTATTTTCTTCGGGAGTATCTCAGTACCCTTTATCGATTCAACTTCATTACTAGATCTAGTAGCCTCAGAATCAGTTTCATCGGCTTCTGATGTTCCATCTCTTGTTTGGGTAGGATTTTTGTATAGATTTTGTTGAGTTTCTTTGATTATTTCTCTCCAAGGAGGAGACTGGGTAGTTGGATTCGAGGAGGCGGGAGTTGGAGTAACATCTGAATCATCTCCCATGGCTATGAATTTTTTTATCTTTTGAGTTGGTGGGGGATGAGTCGAGGAATGAGTAATTGAGATTTGTTTTGAGGAAGGTTCGTTTGATTCTTCACTAATCAGAGGTGAAACTTTGATTTGAGAAGAAGAGGCTCGAGGCAATTTAGGTGTTTGAACTTTAGAAGAAGGACACACTTCGGTTATAAGGGAAGGTGAAAAAGCGGATACTTTAGTTGTATCGAAGTTACTGTAGTAAGTGGTTTTAGTGGTTGTTCCAATAGGAGCATTGTTGATTAATCCGGCGGCCTTATACTCCTCTACTTTTCAGTAAGGCAAAAGTAATTGTATGATCCAAAGACTAGATTATCGTCAAGCTTTGGAGATTTGGGTTTTTTGGGTATGATAGCCTTGGATTTTCTGTTTTTTGGATTTTTGCTCATAAACTGGATGGAGATTGACCGGAGAAGATAGGTTTTGATACGAAAGTTTGAGTTTTCTGATGAAGATGCTGAGAAACAACACGTTTTGTGGCTCCTAAAGAGTGATATTCGTATCGAAAGAAAAAAAAAGATAAATAGAAATTGGTGACTTCTAGTGACGAGGAGGTCAAAAGCTTAGCCACGGGTTTTAAGAGGCATAGAGGTTCTACAAGAGGGGAATCTGATAAAGATTATTTGAGGAAGTATAAAAAGGAAAACAAATCCAATAAGTATCCTCGTTCAACTTGGCATGAAGGAAATCCTTCCAATAAGTATACTGAAACTGATAGGAACTTGTATGTCACAATGGGAACCGATGATCAGTTCATTCATGGGGTTGACTGGAGAAATTCTCCGTTGACAGATGAAATTCAATCCATGTCGCTTTCGAAGCGTTTCGATATTTCAAAGTTTGAAAAGTTTGATGGGATGCAGGGTCCCGATGACCACATCGAACAATTCAAGAATTATATGATGAATTTCGAAGATGACGACCGGCTTGTGTGTCGTGCATTTTCACAGAAGTTTAAGGGAACAACTCTTAAGTGGTACAACATGATTCCGAGGGGGTTTATATCAAATTTCAAAGATTTATATACTGATTTTCGAAGGTAGTTTGTGGGAATCAAAGAGATGAGAGCAAATGGTGATACATTATTCAGTGCAAGCAGGTACCGGAAGAATAATTGAAAGATTATACCAAGAGGTTTGTGTTGACCAAGGCTAGTTTGGACAACTGTGAGGAAAATGTAGCAATAACAGCTTTTTGCCAAGGATTGTTGCAAGGAGATTTAGATAATGAAGCAACAAAGAGAAGGGCCTTGACTTTTGGAGCTTTGATGGCTCAAGTTGAGGATCATATCAAAGTGGAGGAGTCGAGTAGAGTCCGAGGTGGACCAGCTAACACTCCAAAGAATTCGGGGCATGCAACAAATAATCAAGGGCAACCCTCGAATGGTAATAGTAATCAGCAGTCGAGGCAGAAGAACAGTGTGATGGTTATTCAAATCATGCTCCATCTAATACTTACAATAGGCCTAGACCCAATACATGGGTCAAGCCTTAGTATTATGCTGATCTGACAGAGAATGTTTCTGTCATTTGGGATAAGACCAAGAATTCTATCAATTTCAGGAAGACGACTCTCATTAGTAGACCAAAGGAAGAAATAAATAATAAATTTTGCAGATATCATGATGATATTGGACATGATACAAATTATTGTATTGCTCTGAAGAAAGAAATCCAATATTTGATTGAGAATGGAAAGCTCATGACTTATGTGAAGTCACATGGGAGTGCATCGAATAATAATGGCGCATCGACTTCGAAGGCTGCACCGCCAGCTGAGAACTTGATAATTATGGATTTCCAGATTGAATCGTTCGATGTTTCTACTGAATACGTTGAAAAGGATCCAAATAGGTTGCTTCTAATGACAGTCGAAGGGCCTGTCAAAAAGGGGCGTGTTTGAGAATTATGCTAGTTTTTTTAATCGTTGGCTATTTTTTGGGGCGATTCAATGACTAGAAATTGTAACAGTTTAAGGAAAAGGCATGTTGTCAACTTGACAAATCATATTGAAGGGAGGATGTCAACACACTTGTATGGAAATAAAGATATTCCCTTCATTTTGTTTGATAAAGATGATCTGAGAGGGACTGCAGGACCACATGAGGATGCTATGGTGATCGGAGCTGATGTGGCTGGCGTCAAAATTTGACGTGTGCTGATTGACACTAGAAGTTATGGTAATGTCCTTTTTAAATCCACCTATGATAGAATGACAAATCCACCTTGGATTACTTAATCGGATCGTACAATTATCAGATTCACAGGTGTAACAACTCATGTTGTTGGAGAATTCGAAGGCGAAGTTAGTTTGGGAAAAGGACCATTCAAGAAAAAAGGTCAAAGTACTCTTTGTGGTGGTGGACTGTCCCACAAGTTATAATACTATTTTTAGAACGTCGTGGCTTTCAAGAATGTACGGGGTGGTTTGTACAGTTCATCAGTGCTTTAAGTACGTAGTTGGAGACAGAGTTGGGGTGGTTCGAGGCGATCAAAAGGTTGTCAGGGAATACTATGCCACTGCGCTTTGGGTCTGAGGATCCAAGAATGGAGATTTGATGCTAGAATATCAGTTAGAAGGGGAACCCTCGGATTTGGAAGAAGGGGTTGACCATCCGAGGGAAACCCCGGGGTCTTTAACGGTGAGTGAAGATATAGAGGAGTAAACGTTTTTGGAAGGAAAGGTGCTTCGAATCGGAACTTTATTGACCCCATTTTCTACATCAACAACTACTTGATTTTTTATCTCAAAATTTAGATGTCTTCTCTTAGAGGACAGAGATGTAACAGGAGTACCTATTGAGGTAATTCGACATAGCCTGGCCATAGATCCGAAGGTCAAGCCAGTAATTCAAAAAAGAAGAGCGTTTTCCTTGGAAAAAGCAGAAGCAATTGTTTCTGAAGTGGATAGGTTGTCTAAGGTTGGACACATAAGGGAATCACAATATCCTTTATGGACGACGAATCCAGTAGTAGTAAAAAAGAAGAATGAGAAATGGAGGATGTGTGTGGATTTTACAGATTTGAATAGAGCTTGTCCCAAAGATCCATTTCCCGTTCCTCGGATAGATCAGTTGATTGATTCTACTTCGGGCAACAAAATTTAACTTTTATGGATGCTTTTGCAGGGTATAATCAGATCCAAATGGATCCAAAGATCAAGAGTGCACAAGTTTTACAACTGATAAGGGCTTGCATTGTTATAGAGTAATGCCCTTCGGATTGAAGAATGCTGGAGCCACTTATCAGAGATTAATGAATAAAGCTTTTGCTACGCAAATTGGAAAAAATATGGAGGTATATATAGACGACATGCTAGTGAAAAGCTCAAGGGACGAGGTGCATCTTGATATTGGCGATCGGTTTGAAATTAAATCCTGAGAAATGCACCTTCGAAGTTCGATCAGGGAATGTTTTGGCTTTTATCATCAGTGAAAAAGGAATGGAAGCTGACCCAGAACAACTGAAACCTTTGATAACTATGAATTCTCCTCGGTCGATCAAAGAAGTGCAAATTCTGACAGGAAAGTTAGCAGCACTTAATCGATTTATTTCAAGATTTTCTAACAAATGCTTTCCTTTCTTTCAAGTGTTACGAGGACCCAACATGTTCGAATGGACGTCGAAATGTGAAGCAACGTTCACAACATTAAAAATTTGTTGTCATCACCAGAGATTTTAACAAAGCCTCGAAATGGGGAGAAATTATTTTTGTACATTGCGGTATCAAATTTTGCACTCAACGCAATGTGAATTAGTGAAGATTCAGGAATTCTGAAGCCGGTGTACTACGCTAGTAAAAGTCTAGTGGTAGCAGAAAAGAGATATATGAAATTAGAAAAGTTGGCTTTAGCATTGGTGATTGCTGCTAGGAAGATGTGTCCATATTTTCAAGCTCATACGATCGAAGTTCGAACTTCATTCCCCTTAAAAAATGTTTTACAATGACCTGATATTTCGGGGAGGATGACCAACTGGTTAGTGGAGTTTGGGTACTATGATATATTATTTACACCTCAAACAACCATCAAAGCACAGGCAGTGACAGATTTTTTTGTTGAGTTCCATTCAAGCCGATCAGATGAGGAAGAAACTAAAAACGATTTACCTGTAGATTCGAGGTGGGTTATTCGAATAGATGGAGGATATAGTATTTCAGGGTTCAATTGATAGCCCCGGCAGAAGAAACAATGGTCAAATCAATTAAATTTGGTTTATATGCTTCGAACAATGAAGCTGAATACGAAGCTGCTTTGGCAGGTTTGAGACTGGCAAAAATTTGTGGGGCGACTTCAGTGCGCTTGGAAACAGATTCTCAGTTATTAGCAAATCAGGTGTCTGGATTTTCCAAAGCAAGAAAGGATCGTTTGATTTTATATCTTCGGGAGCTTCAGAATGTCATGCTTTTGTTTAACAACGTGGTTGTGGAATATATCGGGCGTTGAAGTAACACGGTGGCTGATTCTTTAGCAAATGTTGCTTGCAAGGAATAATATCCTTGGATTTTGCTACAAGAAAATCCTTCAATTGTTACTCAATATAGCCAATGTGAAAGTATAGAAGAATTTTTTACCACGGATGAAAGCCAACGCGATTAACGATCAAATATTCTTAATTTTTTGACCCAAGGACTACTGCTAGATGATTCCCAGTTGGCCAAAAAGTTAAGGGGTAAAGCCTTCAGATATATAGTTCTGGATGGAATTTTATATAAAAAGGCATGAAGCAGACCATTACTATGATTTTAAGCAAGCAAGAATCACAAGTATTGTTAGAGTTGCATGATGGTGAAGGGTCAGCTCATTGTGGGTTCAAAGCTCTATCGCGTCGAGTTTTACTTGCAGGTTTTTACTGGCCTACGATCATGAACGATGCTAAGAATTTAGTCCGAGGTTGTGATACTTGTCAGAGATTTTCCAATGCTATTCACAGACCCGCATCACCACTCATGTCTATATCCGAGGCAATACCATTTGACAGATGGGGAATTAATTTTGTGGGACCTTTGCCGATGGCTTCTGGGGGAAGACAAATGATAATTGTAGCGGTGGATTATTTTACGAAGTGGGCAGAGGCAGAACCGCTATCAGGATCAAAGGCAAAAGATGTTATCAAATTTATTGTGAACAGTATTTGTTGTCGTTTTGGGGTTCCTCGGAGAATCACAACAGATAATGGCCGTCAATTTAATAATAGGGAAATGGCTACATTTCTTACTTCTAAAGGAATTCAACAATGTTTTATAAGTCGGGTCGGATGATAGGTCCTGACCCATTCTCTGTCTCTATGGCCTTTGGCCCAATACTTATATTAAATAAAATCTTATTTATCGCTTAAAAAAGGAATTCAGCAATGTTTTTTGATTCCTTTTCATCCTTAAGCTAATGGACAAGTCGAGGTGACAAACAAAACAATTTTAGATGGCTTGAATAAAAACTTGACAAGGGAAGCATGAAAATGACCAAATTATTTACAAGAGGTGCTTTGGGCTTATCGGAAAACTCCAAGAGAGGCTACAAAAGAGACTCCTTTTGCTTTGGCATATGGTATGGATGTTGTCAGCCTTATTGAATCTACGATGTCATCTTTTAGAATATCTCAATATTCTGAAAGGTCTAATGACGAAATTCGAAGGGCTAATTTGGATTTCATTGAGGAGAAAAGGGTTCGAGCTCATCTGAACGTAATCCATTATCAAACTCTTATGAGAAATAGATATGATTTGAAGCTAAAAAGAAGAGAATTTAAAGAAGGTGATAAAGTGTTGCGAAAAGGTTTGTTGCACACAAAGGAGAAGAACCTCGGAAAAATGGCTCCAAATTGGGAAGTACCTTATACAGTTGTTGATAGAATCAAGACGGGGTCTTATCGTCTTTGTGATTTCGAAGAAAGAATGCTTCAACATCCGTGGAATATCCAACACTTGAAGCTTTATTGAGAGTAGTTATATTTTTGTACTTTGAATTTTTTGTTTTGAATGACACACTCTTTCCTTTCCTGTTGGCCCAGGAAGGTTTTAACGAGGCGTCGTGTACATATTCAATATTATCAATAAAGTTCATTTTTTGTCCAATTGTTGTTTGCATATGTTTGATTGCTATCTTAACAAATTATCAAAGATTGATCACCTTTGAGATTGGTTAAGAGTAGAATGTTCCGAAGTGTTTGTGACACTTTTCGAAGAAACAACCATGTTTATTAATTACATTACATTTTTATTTTGAAGTGAACGCTTAACAGCACAATGAGATTTGTTTGGAAGAGCTACCAAAACTTAACAATACATTGACATTTTTTGAAGAACTATAATTTTTTAGAAGAGCTATAATTTGTCAATAAGCAACAATATCTATCAGTTTTGTTAAAAGATTCGAGGAGGGATTAAAAGATGATAATAAAGTCATTTTTCTTCAGAAGACGATGAACTTGGAACAGGGTCGAAAGCTTCGCTTGGGCGTTTTTTTTCAGGGATATCATTCCAAAAGCTTGTGAGGTTGATTTTTCGATAAGTAGCGTCAAGTTCACGAAGAAGAAGAATGGGCGCATCTTCTTTTTCGACGCTGATAGAAGTTTGAATATCCTTTAAAAGTTCAACTTCGGCGGCAGCAACAGCAACAACTTTTTCAGCTTCGAAATTCTTCTTCAACTTAGCCCTATCATCGGTTAGCTCTTTGTTTTTTGTTTCACAAAGAGTGACAGAATTTTGAAGCTTGTTGGAGTTCAGTAGCAGGGCTAGTGTTGATTTTCTTCAACTCTGCTTTATGAGTATTAGTAAGCAATTCAGTCTCCATGATGTGGTTGATTCACAGATGATTCTTTATGCAGAGAGCACCTTTGATCAGTTCGGACCGTGGCATTTCATAACCATGAAATCGATCAACTAATTTGCAATGCATAATTTCTTTAAGCTTCTTCTCAGCTTCGTAACCTTCCTTGTAGTAAACCAGATCTTTGGCCAACTGCTTTAGATGGTTTTGTGAAGCTTCGACTTGGGAAGCAAGTTTCTTTGCTGCAGCATCAAGTTTAGCAAATGGTTGAAGAGCGACATAAATGGAAGGATTTGGAGTAGGAACACGAAATTTGGATGTACTAGGATGTTGAACCATTGGGGTGATAGGCTCAAGAGAGAAAGTAGCTTCTGGAGAGGCTTCAATTGGTTATGGTCTCCCAAAGTTAAGCATGTGGTTTTGGATTACTTGAAGAACATGATCTTCCTCACCAGTAAGGGCTTTGGTATTTTCGAAGCCGATAAACATGTCAGGGTCGAAGGCTGCAGTGGTTTGATTCTCGTTGGAAGTGCTATCTTCAGTTACTATCAAAGGGTTGTCTTTGTCTTTGTTTGATTGATTTTCTATTGAAGCGTTTTGTGGGTTTTCAGCAACAGTGACTTTATCCTCATCAACCAAAGTGTACGAAGTGATTTTCTTCTGTTTCTTTTTCTTTCTGAGGGAATTAGAGGAATTTTCTTTTTCTTTGATGATGGTTCTTGATATTTTCCCTCTTTGATGGGTGAGAGGGGTGGTTCTACAATTTTGTGTTTTCGATGTTTTGGTTTCGATGCCGTGGAAGGGTTAGCACCAAATGTGCTAGCTGTCATTTTACCCTTCGTTTCTTTGATGACGTTTTCTTTCTTGTTTTTTGGCAAATGGCTATCCGATCTATTGCGAATGAGAAGAAAGACTTTGCAGTCAAGTTGGGGTATTCGTTGGCACACAAGCTTTGGATTTGGTTTGGATGATAAATCCTGAGGAGGTATCCCACCTTCTTTGATCGAAAACATATGGCTATGGAGGAAATTGATGGGCTGAAATGTAGTATGAAATGCATTATTCCATTCATTTTCAGCCCAGGCGGCGAGTTTTTGAAAAATATCCTTAGCAACTTCTCGACTTGTTGAGTAGCGCTTCAAAATTTCTAGTATAAATTACCAAAATAAAATGTTAAAGAAGAAGAAGACAAATTTCATATTTATGCATAAAAATTCGAAGAACTTACGATTGCTTCTCCAAACGAGAGTTAGTTTCGAAGGGTTAGCTTCAGAAATCACTTTGCCGTTTTCCCAAGCTCCAGATATGAAGATGAATTTCTATTTCCATAATTTGTCAGCCTCCAAAAGATTATCGATGATCTTGAGGTCATCCATCAATGTGAGGTAGTAAAATAGAAGCTTCAGACCTTTTGAAAGTTGAGTAAATGATGTGAAGTCTTTAATGCTGATCGGAATTTGGATAGACGGGATGTCATGATCACTGACATAAGGGTGAACCATTGATTCGGTGTCACCTGGGTAGGGCATAAACTGAGGAGTTCAAGTACTCCACGATTATTGGATCTAGTGGAAATTGAAGATCACAGTTGATGATTTCTGGGTATACCACTAGTTCGTCATCCTTGCAGTCAAGGGGAGTTTCTCCATCTTTTGGCAGACGAAGGGTTATGTTTTCTCCCATTCCCCGTTGTTTTTTAAGAGCCGAGGCTTGGATTTCTTTGTAGTATATGTAACAGACTTTTTTCTTCAAAGAAATAATGTATTTGCTTTCGAGGTTCCTTAGGTTCCTCCCAATTATTTCCCTTTCTTCTTCGGAAATAGAGCAATTACAGCTTCTTCTTAAGAGTCAGTCTTAAGATCGGAATTTGTAGCCTCAAAGTCAGCTTCGTTGGCTTTTGAAGTTTCTTCTCGAGGATGTTGAGAAGTTGGGATAATCGTTTCTGTAGAAGGGTTAGCAATTCGAGGCGCTTCCTCCATCACTTCTCTTTAAGGATGGTCTTTAGTAGTTGGACTTGGAGGAGAAGAAGTTCCGATGATTGTTGATGCATCTCCCGTGGCGATGAAAGTTTTTCTTCGTTTGGTTACTGAAGAGCTTTGCGAAGGGTTACTTATTTTTGATTTTAGAGGAGAAATTCTACTTGAGATGAGGAGACTCGAGGTGTTTTAGGCCTTGATATTTAGATGAGGATTCCTCTTCGATTCTGGGGGAAGGTAAAATATTTGGAACTTTAGTAGGATCGAAGTTACCATAATATAATGTCTCAGTAGTAGTTCCGATTGGACCACCTCGAATTAATCCTGCTCTTCGGTATTCTTCAGCTTTTTGTGTAATACAAAAGTAATCGTAAGATCCAAACACTAAATTACTATCAGTATTAGAGGATTCTGGTGTTTTGGGAAGAATGGCCTTCGACTTTTTGGTTCGTGGTTTCTTTCTCATAAACTAAGTAAGGGTTGATCGAAGAGGATGAAGATTGGTCGAGAAGTTTGAGTTTTCTGGTGAAAACCCTGAGAATAAGGGAGGAGCACGATGAAGGTAGCCAAAAACTCTAACTTCTCTCTAAAATGGTTTCTGTGTGAGGAGAGTGGAAATGAGATGAAGGATGTATTTATACTAAAGCGAGTGAAGACATGTGAAGGTGGAAAGACCTATGCGATGATAGGTTGGAATACAAATCGTTGAGTTGGTTAGATATTCGACATTTGTCAAGCTAGATTACTAGGGTTATGATGAATTTAACGGTTATATTCGAGGATAATCTATTTACATAATATTTTGAGGACGATTTTCAAGACATTGTATTACATCGATCCTCTAGGATGATTTTCAAGACACTTTATTACATCGATTCGAAGTGATTTGGAGCTCACGTTTACCTACCAAGGCTTTTCAAGACCGATATGTGTTTATTCTTTGGTTCGAATATGTTTTAAGATTTTAAATTGTATAAGTGCTTCGAATAATAATTTAAGCTAATGGATTCAAACAATTATTTTTAAGCTTATGACAGGTTACATAGCCAATGGGAGTTTTCGAGGACGTAAAGATTCGAAGACAAAACGAATTTGAAGATCTTTTAGTTCTCATTCATTTACTGATATGAGAATTAGGGGGCTTCTGATATGGAAATATAGTTTTAAGGACTAAATTGTTAACAATGTAAATTTATGGATTTAATTGTAATTAATGTAAGTTTTGTCCTTAATTCGTGACTGATGTAAGTTTTAGAGGATATTTGTAACTATGCATAATTAGTAAGGACTAAACAACAATTAATCCACTTTTTGTAACATATTCAGTTTAAGACTAAGTCTTCGCTCCTCTATATAAAGAACCAGACTACTCTAATAAAGGGGTTGAACACTTTTTACTTTGAAACTCATTTCTACTTGTGTTTTTTCTCTCTAAAAACTCTCTAGCATTTTCTCTCTCTAGAATTCATTCTTGACCATTTACTAAGACAAAACGATAACTCATCAATGAGAACTAAAAATGTTAAATTATTTCAAATGGCATACATCGAACAAAGATAAAAAAGTGATATTGTTACCAATACTTTCTTCGCACATCATGTTAGTGTGGATTTGTTATAAACCTTTCCAAATATGCTAATAATGGATAATATCTACAAAATAATAAGATACGTTATGTCGTTAGAGCAAATTCTATCAATTTGACTTTATACATCGAATTCATGTTTATATCCAATTCATCTTTCTTCGCACATCATATTACTAGCAGGTATTAGCTTGTTATCAATTATTGATGGTAACTAATAGAATTGAATTATCGTTCGTATTTGACGAATATAGTCAAAATATTAATTTAGTACTCTCAAACAAGTGTTTTCGGAGACAACACATATGTTATATCAATGACACATTAATAGGAACATCATTGGGTGTACGAAGAAATACATGAAGGGAAAAATTGTTTGTAATACGTTTTTGGCTTTATAAAGTGAAGAAGATTTCGATAACAATCAAAATGATATGCTTTATGAGTTTAAAGATTATCCTCAAGCAAATAAATACACCAAAACTTTTTGATTAATTATTTGCATCAATAAGTTTCTCGCATGCAAAACTAAGAAGTTCATGTATTTTTGAAATACGACCACTAACCGCGTAGAGAGAGATCACTCGGCTCTGAAGAATTTTATCTCTACAAAGAAGCTCGACCTCGAGTTGTTCAATGGTAAAGTATATTAATCAGTCGAAATTCAACACAGAGCAATTAAAGCATCATTTGAAAATAGTCGATTGATAGCACAACATCAATTTAGTCACAAGATGTTCAAAAACATTTGGGGTAACGTCTCTACTAATACTTCTTTATGTTTTATTTTGAAGGAATTATATAGTGTTAAAAATAGATGTTACGGATACAAATTGCACTTGTGTTACATGAACTATGCACGATATGTCGTGTTTGCATGAAAGCCATGATTTTTTAACAAAAAACATAGCGGTTCATATTGAACATTTGGACGATTATTGAAAGAAGTTATATATAATGGTCTATACAAATAAAATCTAACAACGAAAGAGTTATTGAAATAAAATTTTGATAAAATAGTTCATGACATCATGAGTACCAACGACGAAGGACGTATAAAAAATATTATCATTTTTTAAAGATAATTTATTAGGAAACAACTTCTCTTTTAGCATCATTAGAGAAACATAAACATCGTGGTTGATAGGGACATAAATTATCATGGACTTAAAGTAGTGACATTAAGGTTACTTTTGATATATTGTAAAGTTATAAGAGGAGATTTGTATTGTTTATAAATATGAAGGACAAGCTATTGCCAAAGTAGAAATACATGCACAGTCAGAAAAAAGACAAAGAAAAAGATATATTATTCATCTAGAGCATCTCCTTACTTATAGTTCTCCTAGTTAATGGGTGGTTACATTAGTATTTAATCCACTTAATACCCCACTAACTCACTAAATCACTTCTCCTACAATTTCGGACAGACTGTTTAAACAGTTTGACTCAAAATTGTTAACACTATTAAATGACGAACGAGGAAACGCTTTATTCTCAAATTTCTTGCTTTGACTGGAAACGCATGCCAATCCGAGCTGGCTTGGCTCTTGAGCACGATAAGACACATGCAGAGCTACATGTTTCCAAGCTCTCTCAATCGTCTCTGGTCGCTTGGAGTCTTTTTACCCTCATTCGAGGTCGGTCAACTATTCCTGAGCTCGCTCTCTATTTAGCTCGAGGTCGATCAATTGTGCACGAGCTCGTCCTCTGTTTAGTTATGGCGTCCTCGGTTTGGTCGGTGAACTCGTCCCTCATATTTTTGTTGATTCCTCTTCTTTTGTTTGCTTGTTTGGCTCTATTTCTTCTTCTTTGTCTACTGTCTAGTCTGAGCTCGTCACTTACCTTTGTTGCTCGTTTAGATGCTTACTCAGGGAATCCCCCCTCATCAGAGCACCCCCTAGTTTATAGGTTTAGTAATTTTGGAACAAAATTGATGAACCTATAAAATAAATATTACCGTTGAGGAAGGAGTAAGAACATAGGATATGCGCCTGGTTATCTCAAGTGACTGTTGGCATCATTATTCACCAGTAGAATGACACGTGGCGATGGTGTAACTGTGACGGTTCTGACATAGCCGTATTTGGGACACAACGCCTACCGTTTGGGTATTTGATACATTTTCCAAGTATTTGATGACGTCTTACCACTTTAACCCAAACGTTTTCTCTTAACATATTATTTCATTGCTTGCTGGAAAAAAAGCAAAAAACACTCTCGAGTTTTACAGTATTGTTGTTTCTGAAACCAAAAGTTATCAGTTGCCATCCAAGTGTTTTCTACCGATTTTTGCACCGCAAACCATGTATGTTATATATTCTAAAAATGTGAATGTGCATAGTGTTTTGCTAGAGCTTAGAACCCTAGATCCTGGAATGAGGAACTTGTAGATAGGGTATCCTTCAGATATGCATGTTGACTCCACGTCGAATCGATCGTCCTCGCCCGCTATAATCGTGCTGATTTATAACCTTACCTCTTGCAGTCTCAGTAGCAGACATAGCACCAAAAAGGCGACGAAGACGAAGGTAGAAAAAACTTCAGAGCCTGTGTTTGAGGAAATCTATGCTTTTGAGAATTATTTCTCACAAATAGCCCCCAAATACGTTCATCTAGATGAGTTTGAGGTGGGTAACTTTAGGAATAAATCTGCGCATTCCAGAAAACGTAACTATAAGAGCGTCCCTCGTAGGAAAACATTCTTATTATGCTCAGGAAACAGAGACATGCCTTTACACCACTTTGTATGATTGGGGTTTGCGTCTGTCACTGCCTGAGCTGATTCATGACTACTTTAACGTGTTAGGCATCTGCCCTACCCATATTTCCGCAAATGGGTTGAGATTGCTACTTAACGTAGTACTGGGCTCACGTTTATTAGGATTGATGTATGCATGGCTGACTTGTTAGTAGCCATCAATGTGACTAAACTTTTCAAAGCCCCTTTCTTCTACACCCATTTAAAATGGATGAAAAGATTGTCAAACTACCTTCGTCAGATAAAAATCGGAAGAATTGCTTCGTTTTTGTGTATGGCAATTGGATGCATAAAACACCAACTCTGAACCTTTAGTTAGAAAGAAGATGGAAAGTGAAGTGTAAGCCTTAGAGAACTAGCTAAACATCGAATTACTTGTCGAGTCATTGTTCACAAGTAACTTATAAGTCTTCCTTTGTGCAGGTGAACCGGCTAGTCAGAACTGGTGGAGAGAAGGGAGGGTGAAGGATTACGTAAATCCACTAATCAGAATCGGGAACCTAGGCTATTCAGCGTGGCAACAAGAGCCCAAACATTTGTTTACACGTTAAAACTATCTAAAGTCAGGCTTGTGGTTCGTGCCAGAGTTGAAGGTTGCAGCAGACGGTAAAGTGGCAATGGCGGACGGGGCTGAAGCCACGATGGAGCGGATAGAGGAATTAATGGAGAAAAGATATCGGGGTAATAACTACAACGGAATTTGGCTCTCGATACCTCAAACTACCCGAAAGGGTATTGAAGCAGGAGATTCACCATATGCTCCTGGCCAACCAGGTGGGCAAGGAGAGACAATGGAAATTAGAAAATGGTATGAGGTCAATCAGGGGGAATGGAATGCCCCAGTTGTTCAAGAGGTTTCTCAAAGGAGTAAAGTGCGAACCAAACGTGAAAAAGAGGAGGATAATGAGTCGCCCTCATTGGTGAAACCTTGGAGCGAAAAACAAAAAGTAATTAAAGATATTGTCCCTCTTGCTGACAAGAAATTGCAGATGTGAGATCAAGATATCGGTAGTACAGAGGCTACGCCTGGAGAAACAACCTGTCCTCCAACTCACTCGTCACCTAAACAAGGCAAGGGGGAACATCATGATACTGAGGGAGACTTGATTGACCTGGCGGAGGATAGCGAAGAGGAAAAAGACAAGGCTCAGAAGAAGAAGGCTATCCCACTAGAGACTGTTGAGAAAATGAAGCACTAGGTTAATACATCAAACATGCCCCATTTGACAACAACGGTAGGAGAAACTGTTGTGCCTCAACCAACAGAGATGGTAGGGAAACCCATGGTTGAAAACAGTTGCGCTGGGACTAGTCAACAGAGGGTGGCTTTGGAAAAGCTGCTTCTTAAGCAGATTATCATACCTCGGCCCTCCTCGTTTATGTTTGAGCAGCTCTGTCGCATTTCTGACCTATCATACTATGATGGAATCTCAGTTCCTGAAATCCTACAACAACAAGTGGAGCTCACCATTGAGGTAAGGCTATGGACTTTGTGTTTGGAATAAAAGGTATTAACATAAAACTAACTCTCTGACTTTGTGTAGATTCATCATAACTCAGTCGTATTAGGCTACTGACGCATGTCTCCGATTGATCTGGAGGCGATGGAGAAAGGAAGACCATAAGCCATGGTGTTTGGGTCAGATAAAACGACCATTGCTGAAATAATGCGTATGCATCAGCTAAGGCGACCAAAGACAAGGCGATCGAAGTGAATGCAAAATTGGAGATGAAGATGGTAGCCCTGAAGGAGACTTTGATATACAGTAATGAGAGATGTAAAGACGTATATGAAAATCACAAGGCATTGTTGAGGCATAATGAGACCCTTCTCAAGATGAATGATGAGCTTTTCGCTCAGAGTTCAAATTTGATGGATATGTACTTGTCTTAATCCAAGAGGGTGGAGGAGCAAGCTGATCGAATAGAAAACTTGTCTGTTGACAACACAAAGTTAAAAGCCAAAATGGAAGAGAGGCAGGTTGAGCTCGAGCGGGAGAGATAGCGGTGCAAAGAGGACTTGGAGGCAGCTGTAACGGAAAGGGAAGCGCAAATGCTAACCGCTGCAACTGAGATGATAGCCAGAGAGAACAAGAAAGCTATAACCGAGTTGTTAACGCTGAATCCTGGGCTGAACCTGGGGTCTTTGTCATCTCTGGTCAAAGATCCTGTACCTCCTCAAGAACTTAGCATCCAAGCTGTTTCTCTTGTTTAATTTATGGGCATTGCTGCAGCTTTCCAGTACAATATACCCTATTGTGTAGTCTGCTATAGACTTGGTCTTTAACCAGTTCGCTAATATACCCAGTACAAGGTATGAGGCTCAGTATGATCTTTATATAGCCCATGGGCGTGGCCAATTAGCCCAATCGTGTTTATAGACACTTAGTCTGGACTCAGTATGGTCCATTGTGTAGCCACTTATGGCGTGGTCATTGACCCATTCACTAATTATAAGAATAAAAACTTGCAATAAACACATGATGAGGAAAGATTAAATTATATTAAGGAGTACGTTGCTGTCATTAGATGCCTCATTAAAAAACCTCCCCGCGCCACCAGGGAGGAAAAAGAGCGCATCAATATAGTCTAAGTAGATTGGCGATACAATTTAAGATGATTTACATTCCAAGGGTGCTTGAGTGCTTGGTCACTGTGATCTGCCAATCTGTATGCTCCCCGATGCCCTTTGGAGATAATCGTATATGGGTCTTCCCAGTTTGGTCCCAGCTTGCCACCTGCTATACTTCTTGAGCCTTGACATATTTTCTTCAATACCAAATCACCCATATTAAAAGAGTGAGGCTTGATTCGAGCATTGAAACTTCCCCTCATTAGACTTCTGTAATGCTCTGCTCGTACGCGGGCCTGTTCATGTAGTTCTTCGAGAAGGGCCAAACTTGTCGATCTGGCTACTAGATTAGTCTATTCTTTGTAGTTTTCTATTCGATGGCTTGACACGATGATATCTGTTGGTATGACTGCTTCGGTGCCGTAAACCATAAAGAAAGGGGCATCTCCCGTTTTGTTTTTTATCATGGAGTAGTTTGCTATGCCCATAATACATTAGCTAATTTATCCGGCCATTTTCCCTTGGCTCCTTAAAGCTTTTTATTGAGTCCTTCGAGAATGGTTCTATTGGTTACTTCGACTTGTCCATTGGCCTAGGGGTAATTTGGGGTGGAGAAGTGGTGGATGATCCCATATCGTTTGCAGAAGTTGGTGAGTATTAAATTTTGAAACTGTGGAGCATTATCTGTCATTAGAATTCGTGGGATACCATATATGGTTAGAATCTGATTATGAATGAAGTCACATACCTCCTATGCTCGTGTTCGGACTAGAACTTTGGCCTCAACCCATTGGCATTTGCGATCGAGTTAATGGTTTCTACTCTAGATATGAATTCTGTCATTGGAAGTTATTGAAGTAAAATCATGGGGTGCTCTACTAGGGCTGCTGGCTTGGCTAGGAGAACCGATGTAGAATTGTCCTTTCACGGCATCTGCTCGTATGAGACATGACCGAACTTAGATTCGTATTCCTTGAGTATAAAAAGATAGTCTTTGATACCTTCCTGTCTGGCGTCATAAGTACCCATTTCTTGGTTGATTATTAACTGAGATTCGGATTTGACTCTAATGCTCTACGCTCACAAATCAATGCTAATTTCATGCCATAGAGAGCAGATATGTATTCTGCCACGTTATTTGTGACTGGAAAATTAAAACGAACGGCCTGCTTAATTTCCTCGCCGTTTGGAAATCGTAAGACAATTCCTCCTCCTCCGCCAGATGTGCAGGATGCGCCATCAACTTCAACAATCCACTCATCTGGCTTTGTTACTTCTTGATCCGCTGTATCGGTCTGTTGTTTCCTGGAGAAGGAAAATTCGGCAAGAAAATCGGCGATCACATGTGCCTTAATAGCTACCATTGACTCAAAACGAATGTCGTACTCACCGAGCTCGATACTCCGCTTGGTGAAACGCCCGAAGATGTCAGGATTCTGTAATACTGTTCGCAAAGGGAAACCTAGTCGCACAGTGATGATGTATCCTTGGAAATATGGGCGGCGACGACTACACTTAAAGCTAGATTTTCAAGGTTAAGTTATCTTGTTTCTGCATCTGTTAGTGTTTTGCTTGTATAATAAATCGTGGGCTGTACCCCGTTCTGGTCGCAAACCAAAGCTGAATTGACAGAAAACGGGCGATACTGACAGATAAAATAACAGAGGTTCTCAGCCACATGCGCAAATAAGATCTCTGGTGAAGTGAGGTATTGATTGAGCTCAGTAAAAGCCTTGCTGCAATCGTCCGTCCATGCGGATTTCTTGGCTCTCATCGTAGGACCTCAGAAAAGTGATGACTCTTGTCCGATACTCGGGAAATGAACCTTGATCACACTGCTAGCTGTGCTGTGAGACATTGCACCTCCTTGATATTCCTGGGAGGGTCTATTTATAGGATTGCATTTAGTTAGAGAGGGTCAGCCTCAATACCTCGTTGACTCACTATGTAACCCAAGAACTTTCCTTTAGCGACCCCAAAAGAACACTTATCTAGGTTAACCTTGAGGTTAAACTGACGTAGTAAATCAACAACTGTCTGCAACGTCTCTAGATGTTGTGCTTATGTATAAGTTTTGACAATCATGTCATCGATGTATGCTTCTAAATGCTATCCGAGGTGGTCTTGGAAAATGTGGTTTATCAGTCACTGGTGTGTCGATCCTGCATTCTTTAAATCAAAAGGCATGACCGTGTAGCAGTATAAAATCCATCTCAGTCTGAAAAGTAGTGTGTTTTTTATCGGAAGGACGGAGTCGAATCTGATTGTATCCCGAGTATGCATCCATAAATGAGAGGTATTCACACACGGAAGTTGAATCAACTAGTTGGTCGATACGTAGCAGTGGGAAAGCATCTTTAGGGCATGCATGATTTAGATCGGTGAAATCCACGCACATTCGCCACTGGCCGCTTTTATGCTTGACCGGATACCTTGCTTTCCGGATGTGCCTCAGACAAGTCAATTTAGCCACATCTGCTAGTATGGCCGCCTGTTTCTCCAATGAGAAGGATCAACGTTTCTAGCGTATTGGCTTAGCGCAAGGGTTGATTGCCAACTCGTGACATATGATGGAAGCGTTGACCCCTAATACATCAGTTTCCTCCCATGCGAAAACATCTATTTTTTTTGCTAATAAAGCAGTTAGAAGTACCTTAAAGTCTGGAGATAACTCCCCTCCAAGTCATAGCGTGCGACCACCAACTATAGGCGCGCCCTCCACTGCGGTAATTGTGTTGATATCGTTGTCGAGCTCGCGTGGATCGTCAATTGGGTCCGACGAGGTAGGATCCACTGCCTTCGGTTCACGAACCCCCTCGCCGTTGAATTTCTATTGGAGTGGTTTGGATGGATCTGTTGCGATCATATAGCAGGATACTTATGTGGTCCACTGTGGTCTTTTGGCTTCCCCGTATCGCACCGAACTGCCTACTGGATACTTTATACATTGTTGGAATATGCACGGTGTTGCTTCCATACTATGCAGCCACAGTCTCCCAAAAATGGCATGGTATGGGCTCGATGCCTCAGAGATTATGAACAGTGTTGTTAGCTCTTTTTTGGTGGCCCTGTGGCCGACTTTCACCAACAACTCTACTTCCCCGACACATTGTGACGTTCTGCCTTCATAGCCGACCAAAGTGCGCTGTGTTGGCTGGCATGGATCTACGTTTTGCATGCGATCAAAAACTGCTTTTGAATATTATATTTGCGGAGCTACCGCCATCGACCAGAACGCGAGTCACCATAACTCCCCCGATATCCATATGAATAGTCAACGCGTCCTCATGGGGTAAGCTGACACCTCTGAGATTGTTTTCATTGAACGTGAGATCGCCACCGAATCCCTGTAACCACGATAAGATTTGGAATCAATTTCATACACGTTGAATTACCCCCTGATATTGTGACAAGCCACTGCTGCTTATTAGTATCTCCTTGCGACGATATTGATTTGAACGCTTGATATATTGTGTCAACTCCCTGTTGTCAATGATTCATTAGATTTCTTCTCTATGATGCCAACACTCATCTGTGGAGTGTCCATGTTCATTATGATAAGCGCAGAAGTACGGATTAGATCTTTTAAACCCAGGGGCACTCATCACGCGGGGTTCCTGATACTTTGTTCATCCTTATGTTTGATCATAAATTACGGAGATGGCTTCAGTCGAAGGAGTGAATCGTCTGGTTGGCTGGTCGAACTAGTGAGGACGCCGACTATACTCCCTCATGGGATTCTCTTCGACCTTCTTTCTTTCTGACCTTCTTTCCTTGGACTCTGATCCGCGCCGCTCAGGTGAACCCCCTCTTCTGGCGTCGTCGACTCATATGAAAGTATCAGCTCCGGCGAGTAAGTCTCCCATATTCTATGTTGGGAACTTGATAAGGTCTGCATAAAGGTCACCTTTCCGGTCGAGCCTCCGTTTCAGGGATGCCACCGCCATGGTTTCCGCTAAATCTGGTAAAGAAATCATGGCATGAACAAATATCCTAACATAACTTTTAACGGACTCACCTCGGCGTTGGTAAAGGTCTATGATCGAGTCTCGTTCTAGCTTGAGCTCCTTGTTACCAACAAACCTTTCTCTGAACGCTTTCCATAATCCCATAAAGTCGTAGATAGATCCCTTTGGTAAGCTACTAAAATAATCCATTTCATTACCTTTGAGGGTCATAGAAAGCACCTGGTACAACATCGCATTTCAGGGTTGAACACCATCATCATGTTTTAGAATTTCTCTAAATGTCTTTCCGGGTCTCCTGTTCCATAGTAAGCCTCCATTTGAAACGGATCAAATTTCCTTTGGATTTGGGCTTCCAAAATCTTCTCGGAAAAAGAAGATTCTTTGAGTATATAGGCTGACAGCCTTAGGAAAATTTGATTGTAGCTGAGATCTTCATTCTCGCGAGTGCACTTGGAGGTTGTTTGCTTTGCCTCCTCTCTAGGACCTTTGCTTCGATTCTTGCCTCCTGTCTCCCCTTCACCTTATTGTTTGTCATCTCGCCTAGACGATCGCTCCGCCCTGTGAACCTTGCTAGCCTCTGGGTCGGATTGCTAATTGACCCGGCTCGTCCCCTTGAACTTAGTTGTGAGGGCATGAATAACATTGTTCATCTCGGCCATGGTGGCGTGCATGGCTTGTTCCCTTGCATATCACTCAAACGCCACTTTCAGTTTCTTCTCGTGGAGATGTTGGATCTATTGTTCCGGTTGCTGAACCACCAGATCAACGACAAGATTGGCTTCCACAACTTCCTGGGCCACATGGACGTCCAATGGCTGGTGGGGTTGTACTTCAACCTGAGAAACAACTGCGGATAAAGGCAATGGTTCTTCCAGATTAAATGTCTCCAAGGTTTCCATGTGATTGCCCTCTTGGGATTCGACGGGGACTGGGTATAGGGTACCTTGCCCGGACGGTGGATTTTTTGCCCCCTCCTGTCCATTGTTTCTTCACTCGTTTCCTAGTTATCACTCTCGATTCCTAACCTTGTGACTACTATATTTAGTGATTGTGCCTACAAGTTCCCACAGACAGCGCCAAATTTGTTACGGGAATAACAAGCTATTACCAAAGTAGAAAAACACGTACAGTCAGAAACGAGACAAAAAAAGATATATTATTCATCTAGAGAATCTCTTTACTTATATTTCTGCTAGTTAGTGGGCGATTACATTCGTATTTAATTCCACTTAATACCCCACTAACTCACTAACATCACTTCTCCTACAATTTCAGACAGACTGCTTAAACGGTTTGACTCAAAATTGATAACGCTATTAAATAATGAATGAGAAAACACTTTATTCTCCAATTGCTTGCTTTGACTGGAAACGCATGCCAATCCGAGCTAGCTTGGCTCTTGAGCACGATAAGACACGTGCAAAGCTGCATGTTTCCGAGCTCGCTCAATCGTCTCTGGTCGCTTGGAGTCTCTTTGACCTCATTCGAGGTCGGCCAGCTATGCCCGACCTCGCTCTATATTTTGCTCGAGGTCGATCAGTTGTGCACGAGCTCGTCCTCTATTTAGTTATTGCGTCCTTGGTTTGGTCGGTCAACTCATCCCTCATATTTTTGTTGACCCGTCTTCTTTTGTTTGCTCTTTTGGCTCGTTTTCTTCTTCTTTGTCTATTGTCTAGTCCGAGCTCGTCACTTGCCTTTCCTGCTCGTTTAAATTCTTACTCGAGGAATCCTCCCTCATCATGTATAGCTTTTTTCTCATACTTTTAAGGGTACTGATGTGCAGTGGTATAATAGGATTATGAGGGGATCTATTACTAATTTTAAAATATTTTATACTGCATTTTGAAGAAAATTTGTAGAAAGCAAGAAAATGCGAGCCAATGGTGACACAATTATAAAATACAAACAACAAGTGGGGGGAAATTTAAAAGATTATATGAGGCAATTTGTGTTAACACAAATAAAGTTAGATGATTGTGAAGAACTTGTCGCTATGACACCTTTTAGACAAGAATTACTTCCGACGGATTTGGAAAATGATACAACTAGAAGAAGGTCTTTTATATTTGGAGCTCTGATTGGTCAAGTTGAGGATAAAATTAAAGTTGAAGACACTACTAGGGTTTGAGGTAGTTCGAGTTCTACTCCGAGGACTTCATGACATTCATTTACTTGTTAGTGGAGCCAAGTGAAGACTTCAAATTCTTAAGCATTACAGTGCCCGATGGTTAATACTAATCTACCTCCTCGAACATGAGACACTCAAACTCATAGGTATTATCATCAACCTTACCGGCGGAGACTAAATCAGTGGATAAGACCAGAATATTTCACGAAGCTAACTGAGAATGTAGCAGCCATCTATGAGAAATCTGACGGTCAAGTACACTTTAGAAAGCCAGCTCCAATAAATAGGCCAATGGAAGAACGCAACAATAGGTATTGCAAGTATTATAATGACATTGGCATTGTACTACAGATTGTATAGAGTTAAAGAAAGAAATAAAAAGTTTAATATAAAAATGACAAGTTAACAGCTTTTGTCAAAGGCCAAAGCAGTGGGTTGAAAAATTTGAGCACGTCAACACAGCAAATTGTTAATCTAAATTTGAAACATGAAAGTTTATTAATAATTATGGATTCTAAATGTGACAAGTTTTATGTAGCAACAAAGTATTTAGATGCAGACCCATATCGATTAATTTTTTTAGCTATGGATGAACCACCGATTTCAAGACGGGTTCAAAGTTTGTGTGAATGTTTTGAGTCTTTAGCAATTCTTGGTGGAGATACTATGACTGGTAATACTAATAGCTTCAGAAAACGACATGTAGTGAGTTTGGCTACTCAAATAGAGGGTATAATGTCTATTCATGTGTATGGAAAAAGAAATACACCGTTTATTTTGTTCGAGGATGAAGATCTTCAAGGAATAGCAGGACCTCATGAAGATGTAGTGGTTATAGGGGCATACATTGTTGAGGTTGAAATTTGACGTATTTTGATAGATAAATGTATTTTAGCAAATATTTTGTTTAGATCTACGTATGATAGGATGCATAATCCACCTAACATGCTTCTATCTGATTGCACCAAAATTGGGTTTACATGACTAACAACTCAAGTGACTGGAGAATTCGAGGGGGAGGTATATTTGGGAAAAGGCCCTTTAAAAAAGAGGGTCCCAATTTTGTTCATGGTGGTTGAATGCCATTAATCGAGGAGAGAATTTAGTATATAGGCTGACAAGGATATCCGAGGCTAAGAAAGAGCAGTTGGTTTTGTATCTTCGAGAGCTTCAAAGCTTGACTCTTTTGTTTGATAAAGTGGTTATTGAGCATATTAATCGAGGAGAGAATTTAGTTACCGATTCTTTAGCAACCATTGCTTACACAGAAGAATATCCATGAATATTATTCCAAGAAAGCCGTTCGATTTTGATGCATCTAAAAATGTAAATATGATGAGGAGGTGTTTGTTAATCCATAGACAATTCGAGGTTGGCGGTCTGATATCCTCTCTTTTTTACGTGGAGGTATGTTACCTCAAGATGTAAAGTTACCTCAAAGGTTACGATGCAAGGCTCATGGTTATACTGTGTTAGATAGAGTGTTATACAAGAAGTCTTTAAGTAGACCATTATTACGGTGTTTGGGTAAACAGGAATCTCAAGAGATTTCATCTGAGTTGTATGATGGTGAAGGTTCAGATCACTGTGGGTTTAAGTCTTTGACATAGAGGGTTTTGTTGGTAGGATATTATTGGCCTTCCATTATGAATGATGCTAAAATTTTAATACGAGGTTATGATTATTGTGGCGGTGGATTATGTTTTAAAGTGGGATGAAGCTGAACCATTATCTGGTACGAGAGCCAAGGGTGTTATCTAATTCATTATGAATAATATTTGTTGTTGTTTTGGGGTTTCTTGAAAAATTACCACATTTAACGGTCCTCAATTTAACAACAGAGAAATGACTTCTTTTTGCAATTCAAGAAGTATTACATAATGTTTTTCCACACCTTTTCATCCTCAGGAAAACAGTCAAGTAGAAGTAACTAATAGGTCTACTCTAGAAGGTTTAAATAAAAATTTAACATGTGCTGTAGGGAACTGGCCTAACTATTTGCAAGAGATGTTATGAGCTTATTGAACGACTCATAAAGAGGCTACTCAAGAAACTCATTTTGCCTTGATATATGGTATGGATGTTGTAAGCCCTGTAGAATATATTTTACTTTCTTATAGAATACTCTATTATTCCGAGGAGTCAAATAGAGAGGCACGAAAATCAGATCTTGATTTGATCGAAGAAAAGAGAGTATGAGCGCATTTGAATTCGACTAATTATCATACTTTGATGAGGAGTCGCTACAATTAGGTTTTTCTGCTTCTCGAATGTCATCTTAACTGATGTAAGTTCGTTAATTTTCCTTTTTCTTTTCTTTCTCACTTTTGTTAAGGGAATTTTGCAGAGAGGAGTACTTCTTTTGTTGATCGTCCATTTATTTTTAATGTTTTTTTTCAGTTCGTCTAGCTCATGTTGATGTTTGAAATTCAATTTTATATTTTCTTGATCATGAGCAACTCTTAAATGACTTTTGAGATGGATGGCTTCAATTATAAATTTTGACCTATCAGCCTAGAAAGCTTGGAATTGATCAAGGATATGTCGGCCAAATATTTCCCTCATCTGTTTCTCTCTTGCAACATCTTGTTTGTATCAGATCATGTCTTTAGCCATAGCCTTTAGTTTATTTTGAGCAGATGTTATTTTTGTGCCTAATGTTTTTGTTGCTTCGAGGTTTGAGAATGGTTGAAGAATATTTGATACTTCTTCATAATGATCCTGCATAGGTCTAATAAGAGGAGTAAGAGGATTTTGATAAGGCCTAAGAACGAATGAGGATGAATCTGGTGGAAGATTTGAACTCACAATTTCAGGCAGAAGAGCTGCGGTAACTTCATGAGCAATTTGTTCAAGTTGCTCTTGAATTCATTGAACTTGAGGGCCCATATCCTTGTAGAGATCTTGGATTTCATCTTCACTAATATTCTTATTATTGATGAATTTATCATTTCCTCGGTGATCTGTCACCATAATTTATTCTATCTCTTCGGCATTTGCATTTGAATCTGAGGGAGGTATTTTGACTTTTTTCTTTGAATTTTTTGGAGGAGTTTTAGAGGAGTTTTTCTTTTTTTAGAAGCAATAGTCATTTTTCTCTTCGGAAAAGGTTCAAAATCAATTTCTTCTTTGATGGTTGGAAGATTTGTTTCACTTGTTTTTTTAGGTTGTCTTGGTATTCTCTATGGTTTTGGATTTTTCGAATAGTTGGCGTCCGTTTTTTTCTTTTTACCATTTTTCTTTCCGAGTAAGTGGCTTTGAGATCAATTTCGAACTGGAAGTATAACTTTTGCATCATGTGCTAATAATATTTTCACAACGTCATTTGGGTTTGGGGGATCTATCAGCTCTTCATCTGAAAAGATAATATCCGAGGAGATCCTTCATAAGTGGTTATTGACAAAATTAATGGGCATGAAGGCAGTATGGAATTCATTGCCCCATATATTTTTCCCCTATATGGATAATTGGTCAAAAATATATTTGGTTGTCTTCTTACGAGCTTTATGTTACCTCGGAATCTCTATATGCAATAACAGTACATAAAAAACAAGTTGACATATGAGATATGAAAAGTAAAAAAGATTGATTAACTTACTACTACTTATCCAAAGAAGGTTGAGTTTTGGTGGATTCTCTTTGGAAATTTATTTGCCATTTTCCGAGGCTCCAAAAATAAAGAAGAATGTGTGTTTCCAAACTTGTCTGCTTTCAGAAGTTCATCAATTATCTTGAAATATTCTCCGAGGGTGAGATATAAGAAGGGTAATACTGGATTTTTTGAAAGCCCGGTCATTGCAATAAATTCTTTGATAAAAAGAGAAATTTGACCTAATCTAGAATCCATGATGACAGATAAGAGGTTGAACCATAAACTCAGGCTTGCTTGTGTTGGGCATAGATAAAAAAGTTTAAAGTACTTCACTATCATTGGTTTTAATGGATATCGAAGTCCCATTTGATGATATCAGGGTAGGCCACAACCTCATTTACTCCATAAGAAAATGCAGTCTCTTCGTTTTGAGGTAAGCGAAGCACGACATTATCTGGAATACCCCATTCTTTTCTTAATCATCCCGCAAGAGCTTGGCTGTAATATTCATAAAGTTAACACTTAGAGTTTCAACGCAATGATATATTCGGGGAGAATCGACTACAGGTTGACACTTAGAGTTGCAACAATGTCCGGAAGTAGTTATATAAGCCTTTTTTGTTTCTTTTCCTTCTTCTCCAAAGCTATTTTCTTTGAATCATTGTCTTTAGATTCTGAAGCAGCACCACTTTTTGTAATATCACGATTGGAGTCCGTCTTTGTCCTCCAATCTGATTGAGTTTCTTCTTTAGAAGCTTCGTCTCGCAGTTGAAGTGGAGCTTTGCCTTTGGTAGTATTTTATCGGTTAGAGGTTATCTTAGTGTTGGTCTTCGTTGGTGTGACTCTTTATCAGTCACAACAATCTCTTTCACGGAGGAGAAAGTGTAGGATCGTGTGTAGCTTTGTTATATTTGAAGTCTCACATGGCTACAAATGGGATTTTTCTAGGAGGATGAGTTTGGTAAGTGTGAGGCTTCAGTTGAATTCAAGGTGTTTTTTTGCGAGAACTTCGAGGTCGTTTGGTGTTAACTATTGAAGAAGTTTTTTACTCTTTCTGAAGATATATTCTTTGCATTTGTTTACGATATGATTGAGGATGAATGAATATGTTTCAAAAGAGTGTTGGTGAGAGACTTCAAAGAGGTGACGGTGACTGTTGATAAGATTTTGGTGAAAAACTATTAAGAACTTGCCTTGATGGATTTTGGAACCCAAAAGAATTCTGATCGGGGATAAAATTACCGTATAAAGTGGTCTAAATTGAAATTTTGGAGAATTATCTATTACTCCAGCTGCACGATATTCAGCAATTCTCTTACTAATACATAGATAGTCATATATGCCAAAAATGGGTTTTAGTAGATGGGGAGTTTTTCATAAACATAAACAAAAAAGATCCTGCAAATTGATTTGAAGAAGGATGAAGTAAATCGGGAAAGTTGAATTTTCCGGTGAAGATTAGTGGGGAAGAAAATGTTTTCAGATGAATTACTATTCTCTCACTAGAAGTTGTACGTGAGTCAAAAATGACTGAGGGATAATATTTATAGAAGAATAGTGAAGGATAAAATAGATATAGAAGATGAACAGTTGGTGACAATTATTGGAGGAAAGTGGAACCACCAAACGGTTGCCTACTACCAAGTAGGGTAACATATGTCTATTGTTAGATATAACGGCATTATTCATGCACACTAGAGTATTACATACGTTTCTAGGTGTCAGTAGATAAATAATTGAGAAGCCACGTGTACATTCAAGGCAAGCGTAAAAATGATTGTAGTCAGATAATATGAACGGAGAATAAAAATTGAGAAGAATACAAGATGATTCTAAGAGGTTATGAATATAATATTAAGAGGTATCAATTTGAGGCAAGTTTAAATATACTTTTGTTCGAAAAAGTTAAGCGTGAAAATAGGCCATCTCAATACAATATTTATTGAGTAATATTCGAAGCAACTTGGAGTGTGGCAACTAACAATTCCAATTTGGCATGGTTTCAAAGATTGTTAGTTATTATTCGTTATTCTTCATAAGAACTAGGAGGCTACTGATATTGACATAAATTATCAGGGACTTAAAATAGTGACACTAAGGTTACTTTTGATATATTTTAAATTTATAAGAGGAGATTTGTATTATTTTTAAATATAAAGGATCACAATACAATTTTTCCTTTTATGTAACGGATCTAGTTATGAATCTTCTTACTTTTCTATAAATAGGGCATGCGATATTGAATAAATGGATCGACTTTTATGATTTGAGATAGACTTTGTTAAACTGTTTATCTCTCTAGCCTTTACACACTTTAATTTTTTTCTCAATACTTTCATCTTTTTTTTCACAGACACAAGTTTAATTCACTTAACTCATCGAGATTTCTCTTATATTTAACAATATTCGTCAGCCAATAAAATGTAATTTTTCAATCATAGGTTCGTTCACTAAATGAGATAAATCACATTCCGAGCACATGTTCGATTTGGGAAAAAACTGCACATTCGATAAGTAACATTTTCGAAACTCTATCGTTAATATTTCATTGAAAGAGCTGAACTCTGCCAGTCAAATTGCACAGAGATAACATATATTTGTTTCTTCATTTCTGAATACCAACACAAAACAATCTATCATGCTAAAATACCATTTGTAGTTAGGGCTTTCATAATGTCTTCAAAATCAAGTAAAAAGGTTAATTGTAGCAAATCGACATTAGTAGTTGGAGTAACGGGAAACAAGTACGACTCTAAACTAATGTTTCTTGATCTGAAAGGTTACTTACAACAATTATATATCTTCTTTAGGCTTTTTATAACTTTTATTAACTATGTTAAAATCGACGGGTAGTGCGGGTATCGGTCAATTTTGTTTACCTTGTACATACAACAAGATAGATGATTGATGGTGAATTAGGATTTTTACGCAGAGCTTCTGGATTTCGCTAATTATTATAAGCATATATTTAGTGGTATTCGTGAGTTAATAAATGTTATTGAATGAATAAACTTCTTTGACGATACTGATGGTATAGAGAATTGGATGAAAATGCCAGACATGAGAGTCGCAGGCACGTTAAAGTATAACTGCATCGTTCATTTTTTAGGGTATTCGGGGTTGATGAATGTTAGTTTCACTTGTATATCATTACGTGGTGCACCCCACATGATGCCTCAAATAGATGAAATTGATTTGGGTTTATTAATCATAACTATTTTGTCAATATATGTAGTGCGTGTATTTGTTCGAATTAATTCACGATATACGGTTGATATTTACTTAGGATTTTCTTTCTTTGTTTTATATATCTTTCTATCGTGAATGATGTTGTTTGTGTAAAGTTAGATCCTTGTTGTATCTGAATGTGTATCGTATAAGCGGCATGTTGGGAATTATCACGTATATCTCGTTTTCATATGATATCAAGAGATACGAATTTGTAAGAATATAGTCCTCGACCATGAAGTGGTCGTTGTAAGAAATTTTATTTAATATTGAGTGCAATACTTTTTTGAATTATTGGTCATTATAATGTATTGATGCTAAAGACTTATTTATTTATGTCATTATGCCAAGGATTTGAAAAAATTAACAAACATTAATACAAGAGGCAAATAACTTACAAACATGACATTTAACATTAAGTAGACCAAAAAAGTAGAAAATACAATAACTTAGGAGCATAAAACGAACATTAAACATGAAATTCGATAACACATATAATATAATTAAAAACATATGCTTTGTTAAATTTATATTCGTCAACGAGTGAGCAATTCTTGTATGCATCTATTTTTTTAATAATTTGTTTATGGACATACCGTAGTATATATTCTATGATAAAATAATTAACTTTAAAATTAAGGATTTGAAAGCTTGATTCTTAACTTCGTACGAGAGATTGAACACCCGTATAATTGGTTTGGATTTCAAATAATTGTACTTGGTAGATACCTCTTTATGATTATATGGAGATGAGGATGAAGCTCTTGCACGTTCGTACATATAGTGTATTTTACATATGAGTTTATTAAAAAACCCCATCGATAGTTT